>CM062290.1:111344006-112549006 GCA_031216915.1 Pictodentalium vernedei | reverse complement strand
GAGTATTTTTAACTCAAATACCAAAACAGGGTGGATGGTCCAAGTGAGGGAGTTAATAGAGAACTACTCATTGGAGATCACGGACCAAGACGTAGGGGCAGCCGAGGGTAAAAAAAATCCTCAGAGAAAGAGTCATGGAGGATGGTAACCCTAATTGGTGAGAAGGGATCAAATCAAAGAGATCGTTGGGTGGCCGGCGTGATCAAGAGAAGCCTGGGTTTGACGAATAACTTGATGGCACCCTTTGGGGGGGGGGGGGGGGTCACTGTTGTTCACGCTGAGGTCGCGGTCTCTGGAGCTGAGGGGAAACACTGAAAAAACAGTGAAAAGGAGTGCCAGATGTGTAATTTAGACTGAAGGACATGTGGTTAGTGAGTGATTCAGAGGAGAGGGTTAATATGCTAATTGGAGAGATTGGGAAGACTGGGGCAAGGAATGTCATCAAGCAGTTCGTCCCCATGTGTTGGGAGGAGAGAAGAAGCGTGGGAATATGGAGGCAGTTGGGAGCACAGAGGTAACCAAGGCCTTCTCACTCGAGAATCGCGACAAATCAGCGGTTGGCCAAATTGTTATTATTATTATTATAACATATTATTCATTATTATATCATATGATTGTGTACTAGTGTATATTATAAGGATAATAGTACTTTATGGGGCAAAATATTTTTAACTTTATTAATTACATAATTTGCTCTTGTGACTTTAGAGCACAACAAAGAGATATGGTGTTTTTTATAACTGAGTTTACTGTCTATATTAATCCCTAAGAATTTCAAAGAACCAGAGTCAGCTGTTCCTTAATTTGTTTATTGTCGATAATAATTTGTTTGTCTGTTGAGGGATTAGAGAAAGGGCAATGCATTACTATATATTTGGTTTTTGATGCATTCAAAGGTAGATTGTTTGCTATACCATGGGTGTATGTTTTCAAGTTCATCGTTTGCCTTTGAGGATAATGAATCAGTGTCATGGTCAGATGTATACACTGTTGTGTCATCAGCAAATGAAGGAAGATTTAATTCTGTTGCATGGGCGAGATCATTGACATAGATTAGAAAAAGGATGGGCCCCAAGATAGATCCCTAGGGGTACAGCACTAGCGATTTGTGCATAAGCTGATTTATTACAATTATATTGTTACAGTATTCACTCCTTGATAGAACTACCAAGCATCAATGAGTAAGTTTGAGTAAACTATCGAACCCCCCAATTTACTATCAAGACACATGTAGGATTAGCGTTGGCTGAAGGCAAGTGTACCGCCGATGTGATGTACGCCTTTGTAGTACACAGCGGCCCAAGCTCCCACTTGGGCAATTCTCAGTAAGTGTCTTCCACAAGGTTATAACGCAGATGACGATGGGGCAGTGTTTAAACGTCGACCTTTTGATCTGAAGTGTAAAACGCTAACCAATGAGCTACCTCACTCCCACCGTCGCACGTATCTTCATTTTCCGAAATGAGAAAGGTAGAGTGGTATGCAACTATAATTTTTCTAAATACTCCCAAGATTTTAATGATTTTGCATTAGTTTTGTTTCTTTAGAATATAACAGCACATATAGTTAAAAGGGTTAATTGTCTTAAGAATGAGGTTAATTACAGTACTTGCAAGGATCCTTCAATCTATTATCAAGGGGTATTTAGACATTTTTTAACCCCCTGCACACTGATGTCGAAATATCTAAAGTTCAGGGTGCAAATATTTCCCATAATGCAACCAGAAATTTAACCAATTCAATCTTGTTTGACAGAGCTCAATGAGCTCTGTCAAACAAGATTGAATTGGTTAAATTCCCAGTTGCATTATGGGAAAAATGGCTACTTCATATCTGGATATTTTGACATCAGTGTGTAAGGGGTTAAAACTATTTATTTATAGATGTTTATGGGACTGATACGGAGGTTTGGCTGATAGTGAACGAGAGACGTCTGTAACATGAGCAGTCGATTTAGTCAAGAGTCGTCTGCCCATTCAGGCAGACAATACTTGCCTAAAACCAACTGCTTGGCCAGAAGTTTTGATACCTTTTAATGTTCAATAATGTTTTTTTATTTCCCAGATTTGTAAGACTTGAAACTTTAACCAAGTACTTTCAAGGCAAATGCACAAATTACAAGTACTTTTAAGGCTTTGAAAACTCATTTTAAATGCAAGAATTCCCAAGGATTCAAGGCACTGTTCACACTGTCGGCAAGCCAGTGGGGCCGATTACACTAAAATATTTCGTTTGCCACCAAAAATACAGCATTTAGCACCAAAAATATACTTTTGGTAGGTCTCAAAGACTTTGTGGTTTGTTATTTCAGTGCGTCATTTTTGATAAAATTGTTGGCTGGCGACACAGGCGAGACAGAATTAACGCCTGTCAATTAATCTATAGGTAGCAGTAAGGTTTTATCATTGTCCTTTGTTAACAGTTTATCAATTTAATCTGATTCGTATTATCTCTTTTGGGGCGACAGGCGACTAAAGTCGACAGACGGCAGACCGCGGAAAGGTACTGCAGTAGTCATTTTAGCCAACTGTGTGTGTCCATTTCTAAGTGCTTTTAACCCTTTACCTAACGCAGACGATATCAAAATTCATTATTTTAAATATCATTATTTTCAGATTTTTCAAAAAATTTCACCAAAACCATATCATGTGACCCCTCGTTGGAACGAGCTCGTTCCAACGAGGGGTCACATGATATGGTTTTGTCGAAATTTTTTGAAAAATAATATTTTTTCAACTGCTGAAGTTGCATAGTTCGCGGGGCGGGTGCGGCCGATTCATTGGGCAAAGTTTGAAACAAAGGTACGTATTCCCATGTTTCATGCACCATTTATGTCCAACCCTTGAACAACGATATCGTCCCTTGAAAGTATAAAGGTGCCATTTAAATATATACAGAAAATCATTTGAAAAACTGTCAATGAGATCATAAGAATATCTTTTAAAATAATAACGCTTTAGTCTAACAACCTATACTTTCTGTAAAATTCCTGATGAATATTAGGTGCTAAGAATTCTGTTTCTCAGATTATTCCGCGCCAAAAGAGTTAAACATTTCTTTGTTGCTTAATCATTTTTTTTTATCTTGCTTAATCTTTTTTTCATAATCACCCAGGAAGGTAATTTATTTCGAGTGAATAAACTGTGAGTAAATAATTAGTAATAGTAATTAGTAATAATTAATAATGAGTAAACGTTAATAATAGCCTTTTACTTTATCTATCTATACTTTTATTATTTATTAGGTTTTTTGCAACTAAAATACTTGAACACTAACACTAAATTAAAATAGCGTACTTTGAGTGAAACAAGGCGGCATCTGCCGTGCTTTAGCATTGCAGATGCCGTCTTGTTGCGCTCAAGGGACGATACAAGGTTAATTTGTTCTTACGTTCCATTTGGCACTAAAATCTTTCATTTTGCATCACAAAATTGATCTGACACGGAACAAAAATTCCACAAGGCACAAAACAAATTCGGGCCTGCGTGAACATTGACGCAAGGACCACACTGTACTCCGAGATAAACCATTAATTGACGTTAGATTTTATTTCTTTGAATTTACCTTAACCCTTTGAACCCTAGAGGCCGCTTTTCCGGCCCAGTCACATGATACTTCATAATTTCATTAAGTAGGTTGACTTTTGAGTGAAGGTGTGGTGTAGACCAATCAATAGAACATTTGGTCTATCCCCAAATAATGAACATGGACTCTTCCCGTTGCTGCCATTGAACTGATATGGAAGATACCACTAGGGTTCAAAGGGTTAAAATAGTCTGTAAGGCCGTTGTCATGTACATTTGTCGAAAATACAAATTCATCATTTTGTTCAAGACTTAGTTGCTGCACATTCTAATCTCTGGATAATGTTGGCAGAGATTGGGTAAAATAAACAGTTTGCGACTTTTTTCTGTTAATTGGGCGTTAGTTTAACGACATCGTCCACGTAATTGATCAAGAATACATTTTTATCATGTCAATAAAGAAAAGGTAACAGATCGCATGTAACACGCAAGTCGTATCACTAATGACAATTTTATTTCAAAATATGGAAATTGGAGCAAGCATTTGTCGACGAACATTGTATACGACAGTAGACTTTATTTCTCTATAATCGTAATAGTGTCTAGGAAGTTCTGTAAAACGAGTAGAAGGTTGTCGCGAAGCGGATATTGGAATTTTTGTCTCGCTGGTATTTTGTTTGAAGTAAATGATGATGGCTTTTGAAAGAAAATGTGACCTTTAAAATATAAAGTCCATTGTTTACCATCCGATTCGAAAAAGGTAATATGTTTGGGTAGCAAGAAAACGGAATCATGTATGATTCACAAGTAGAGACTGTTTGTCCTGATTCCTAAAACAGCACTGGGATATTGATATTTCAAGTGTCCGTTCATGCAGAAATGTGCAGAATTTTTCAAAAACAATTAATATTGCAGTGTTTAAAGCTACAAGAAACATACTAGCTTATTATCGATGAATTACTATAACACATGAGGGGACAATACTATAAAACAATTGTATTTTCTAGAATTGTATTTTTCAGTTATGACTTTAAATGGGTTGAAAAGAAAGATTAGCATTTTAAAAGATATGGCAATTTGCCAATTGGAAAATTGCCATATCTTTTAAAATGCTAATGATCCATTTCAGTCAGTTATATTAATAGGAAGAAAAGACAATTCTAGAAAATACAATTGTAAAAGTTTTATAGTATTGGCTCCAGGACGTAAAAAATCAGATTGAAATTGTGAGATCGCAACCAGAACTAATCAATAAGAAATATTAAGTCACTGCGAATTTCAAATTTTGGATCGAATGGAAACCCGAATCGAATCAGACAGAGGATTCGAAAAGAATCTAAGCGAATCCCTTCACCCAACGAATTGGCCGCATCCGCCCCGCGAACTATGCAACTTCAGCAGTTGAAAAAATATTATTTTTCAAAAAATTTCAACAAAACCATATCATGTGACCCCTCGTTGGAACGAGCTCGTCGAGCTCGCTCCAACGAGGGGTCACATGATATGGTTTTGTTGAAATTTTTTGAAAAATTTGAAAATAATGATATTATTTATTTATTTATTTATTTATTTATTTATTGGTGTTCAAGGTCACATATGTCTGCACAATGGCTAACCATGACCGTGACAGTTTTACGGGTGGATGAAGCCGGAGTACCCGGAGAGAACCTCCGAGCAACGGCGAGCAAATGTCAGCTCCCCAACATACCAACTCCACACAAGCAGGGTTAGCATTGGTTGAAGACAGGTGCACCATCGACGTGCAGTACGCCTTAGTACACAGCGTCGACGTGCCCCCACGTGGGCAATGGGGGTGAAGTGTCTTGCCCAAGGACACAACGCGGTTGCCGCAGGTAGGATTCGAACCGAGGACCTCTCGGCTTGCAGCCAACACCTCTACCAACTGAGACACCGCGCCCCCAAATAATGATATTTAAAATGATAAATTTTGATATCGTCTGCGTTGGGTAAAGGGTTAAACTTGTAAATATGGCACCTTCGTGCAAGCGTGTTAATATAGTCTCGATTCATGCAAGTATTGTATGGAACGGCGGCTACTCGTCTGTTTGTGTAAATCAAATAAAAAGAGGTATATTTCCGATTGGAATCAACGTAGTATGGGAAGCGGAACTTCCTTGAGCTCGTCTTGTTTTATCATGCATAAGGTGTCGTGTACATGTGGCCTGTTGATAAGAAGAGTTCGAAAGGGGACACTTGGAAGGAGATCTTGCTGACGCGAAAATTTCCGAATCGGCGCGACTTGAAACGAATCGAATCATCGGGTTCATTTCGAATTGAATATCGAAGCTTCGCATTGTCCTAAGAAACAGAGACGAGAGTGTCCGTCTTCTTGAGATTGATAAACACTCAGTAGAATATCAGTAGGAAATTATGATCGTTTAATGAAATTGTATTGTATGTCAGAAAGTCTAAGATTTCAAAATATGGCTGTAGAAGATTTCCCTGGATAGCCAGGAACTTTGGAACAATTTGGGTAACATCGGAACATGTGACAACCTTAAATCGTTCGAAAGTCTTTTAACCCTTTACCCAACGAATCGCCCGCATCCGCCCACGTAATATGCAAATTCAGCAGTTGAAAAAATATTATTTTTCAAAACATTTTGACAAAACCATATTATGTGATCCCTCGTTGGAACGAGCTCGTCGAGCTCGTTCCAACGAGGGATCACATGATATGGTTTTGCTGAAATTTTTTGAAATATTTGAAAAAATTATATTTAAAAAAATAAATTTTGATATCGTCTGCGTTGGGTAAAGGGTTAAAAACAGTCTTGTTCAAGGATGCATTTTGAGATTTTCCTTCAATTCTTTTTTCATGTACAACGCAACTGAGTATCTCTATATAAGTTTCACTATATAAGTAACTACATATATATATATATCACCTGGAACTTAATTAAGCACCCCCTGAAATGTTTCATGACAGTGAAGTTGCTGTTACTGATTATTATGTTTTAATGATTGCTATGTCCTGCAGTACATTTCATCCAGTGAAACATGATGTTTCTGGTTGATAGCGTACCCCAAACACACCCCCTCGTCCACGTGAAGCATGCTACCCACGAATGTCACAAAAACACTATCATCCACATGCAGAATCTGGGTATAAAACAAGAAAATTTGTCACTTTTATTATCAATAAATGTTGACATGGCATGGAGGCGACTGTCAGAGGCGCTAAGATAGCAAATCGTTGGCATGCATGCAACAGGCATGACATTCAAAGCTATTGGAAGGCAACTTGGCTATAGTCATTCTGTCATCAGCAGACTTGTCCCAAAATATCAACAAACCAACGATGGTAAGGACCGACCAAAGCCTGGACTACCCCAAAAGACCCCTCATCGAGAAGATCGGAGACTGGCACGCCTCGTTAGGCGTGAACCTTTGCTTCAAGTGGAGCTCTGATACGCCTTTGGCTTCCCCAACAGGCGTTTGTGCAAAAGAACTGCCCGAAACAGTCTCAAAACACTGGGTATGAGGTCCAGATGGTTCATCATGCGTCCAGCTATGTCCGATCAGCATCAAAGACGACGTTTGAAGTGGTGTATGGCACGACAACATTGGAATCTCGGGACGTGGAGGAGAGTCCATTGGTCAGACGAGAGTAGGTTTCTGCTTCGCGCGAAGAGAGTGTGGAGATTACATGCCCAGGAACATCAGACCTACTGTTCCTTACGGTGGAGGATCAGCAATGATCTGGGGATGCCTCTCTCGTGATTGTAAACATCATATGGTGACTGTACGTGGGAATCTTAATGGTCATCAGTACATCCGGGACATTCTCAATCCGGTTGTCGTGCCTCATTTTGACTACCACCCGTTGGATACTCGCCCTGTATTCATGGACGACAATGTAAGGCCGCATCGTTCCCATGCTGTGAGAGCATTCCTTCAGAACAACGCCAATAAAACACTACCTTGGCCTGCATTGAGTCCCAATTTGAATCCCTTAGAACGCATCTGGGACTTTCTTGGACGTCGTGTGCAAGCAAGGGATCCGCCTGTACAGAAGTTGGCCGATTTGGAAGCTACATTGCACGAGGAGTGCCAGAGCAGTTGCCTCTGGACCGTATCAGAAGGCTTACTGGTAGCATTAGGAGGAAGTTTCAGGCTTTCATCCGGGTACGTGGTGGATTCATTCGCTACTGACGTCAGACATTGCTATTGTGTTCAGGAGATCACAAGTTACATTTTTTATCAGTAATTACCGTCATTGTTTCATCATGGACAGTTCCAGCACCATACCTCTCGAGAGAATATTTTCTCATCAAAAGCATAAGTGACAGATCTGTGTAATTAGCGCCATTAAAATACTGCAAATTTTCATCATTGTGTTGTCTTTCATTTACCAATAGACCATTCTGTAAAAACAGGAATTGAAGAGCTGAATGCGTTCGTTCTGAAAGAAACTACAATCCTTTATACATGGACACCCCTCTAAAGTTTTCAAATGATGAAAATTTAAACAGTAACAGTGATCGTCGTAAAATTGACGGTAGAAGAAACGGCAACTGGTCGTGAGTACTTCTTCCGTATTTTTTATCAGTGTATAAAAAGGTAATGATAATGCATGTAACTGTAATAACTCACCTGCACATAAGTCAATGTTTAAAGCTGTTTTGATACAGTTTAGCGTGTGACAAAAAGGTTCAAGTACCAAGTTAGGGATAACAGTGTTCTATGGCTGATAATTAAGTTTTAACCCTTTCAACCCGGTTAGCATAATGATTTGCGTGAAAAAAAAATTGGTAGTGGTCGAAGAGACGACATAAAGAGCAACAAATCTGAAGCGAGGCTCAGTAATAATTTAATCCAATATTGGATTAAATTATTACTGAACTTCCCAACAAACTAGGGTGGTTTCGCCCATTTTGCCGTTGACAATGTTGACTGAAATGATATCAGTAGAAACTGTAGGGATCGTCATGAAGAGAGCCATTCTGGCTATGCCTTCTTGCAATGTACACAACTCCCCGCGCTTACTTAACTGTCGCTTTGTCATTATAATTACATTGTTAATGTAGTTATACATTTTGGGTCCAAATACTCAATTCCCGTTGGTCAGCTGGGTGAAAACGTCATGACCAAATGTAATTCATTTTCAAATGAATACATTTGGTCGAACTTTGACCCGCATTTACGGTAGAGCGCACTTGACAGAATGCGGGTTTTTAACTTTTAGCGCCTCTCGCAGTGATCAACTCCGCTGCTGCTTCTTTGGTGACATTTCCCAACTGTGGCATAAAGCCCGTTACTAAAATACTCGTTTCCATTTCTAAAGTTGTGAAAATAAAAAATCCGAGTTGTGCGCTTTGTCTTTTTTGTGAGGGTGGTTTTTCGCCTCGTTCGTTCGTACATGTTTTATTTCGTCTTTCTGCTTTGTTGTTTGGTAAAAAGTAGTTTAAACAGTTACGGAATGCAATTATAAGAATTGAATGCAATTTTTATAATCTTTATTGGAGTATGAACGTGTGGGAATGGGTACAAATTGTATGAATCCCTTCGGGATTGATACATAATTTGTACCCATTCCCACACGTTCATACTCCAATAAAGATTATAAAAATTGCATTCAATTCTTAAATGAAACTTATTCTATAGATGTATCATATGGAATTGTGCGTGTGTGTTGCAAACTAAATCATTCATTAATTCATTCCAGGGCGACAGTGTTGAAAGGGTTAACACCAAGACCTACAAATAATCCAGGCAATTAGGGCGCACTAGGGACAAAAATCGGAAAATGCTGATTTTTTTAGGAATTAATAAAAACGTGTTTATAAAAAAAAAAACACAGCAAAGTGCTCTGAAAACCCCGTTGAGATATTATGATTTTTCGGAATGGTTCAAATTCTGACGCAATTCCATCGGGTCATATTCGAATGTGTCGGCATATGTCGACTAATTTAGGGACTCAGTCTTCACAAATAACTGTCTATCGTGGAGCAACTGTCGCTAGATGTATGCAATTGAAGCTAGAGCCTACTACCAGTCGATATTCCGTAATTTTGATGACATTATTACCCAAGAGAGTATAGAAATTGCATGAGATTCAGACTTTTTCCCATAAAAGAGAGCGATTGAAGATATTCAGATGACCATCAGTTGAGATATGAACCCTTCTCCTAGAATAGAGGTTAGTTCACATAATGAAATTGATAAGATACATGTATATCGAAATATCACCACGCTTTTGAATTTATGGCCGATAATGTAAAACCACCCTCTAAAACGAACATAGTGGCTTCGAGGGTCTACATAACAAATAAACGTGTCAGAAAAGCTCATACGAACAACACAGCCGGACTTATAAAATGTTCTGACGTATCCATTAAGAGTTCACCCAGGTTCCCACCCTCGAACAACAACGACGACAACGACGACGAGGACATTTAGGCACTGAGCATGACTCATTTCACAGGAAGATATATTATGACTTGAGCTGACTTGATCGCAAAACACATAACCCATAGCAGCAAACAGACGAAAGTCGAGACACTGAAAGGCGAGTATTCAAGCATGTTCAATTAATCTCTGGTTATTCATCACTAACCATTTCAGAAGTGCCGGTTGGGTCTGTGAGTTTGTATTTGCTACAAGAATCCTAATTATACCTGCACATTCCAGTGCACAAGTCTGTTTTTTCTTACACACATATATCTTACTACATCCGCTCTTATACCCATACCTGGCCAGGTTCAAGAGATTTTCAGGTGCGAAGTGCTGTGTTGTTGCAGTTGGTCCACTGATCATCGACCAGCTCCACTCTGTTGGAGACAACGAGTACCCTAACCATTCCTGAACATGTAGGTATGTACGGAAGGCATGGTGATGTGTTACAAAATTGGTTGGTGGAATGGAAGCAAGCTGAATGCACTTTTGAGCCTAGTTTTGGCTACAGAACGATTATAAGCAACGTATCAGTGATGGTCGCGGGACACGAACTTTCTCGCTTCGTGTAACACCAATAGAATTTGCACCGACGACGAGGCAATCTTCTTGGGTTGTGCTGTCATGTGCCGTGAAAGAATCGATGTATGTTTGTAAATCTCCAGCAAGTCCAGAGACCCCGAGTTGAAAATTTTCTTTTTTCCTAGGCGAAAGAGCACCGAAGTTGTATAACAACCGCCGATAGCGTGTGCCAGCAACACATTTTCCTTTGACTCACCCAACTTGTCGGCAATTTCTCCGATTGAGAAGAGGACATTAGGTGCGACAGAGAATATCTTGCCTACGCTCCATTCTGTAACGACACCGAGACGTTAGAATAACAAGCAGGTCGATGTGTGTTCCAAATTCAGTATTGTCTTAGCGAACAGAACATTTGGATCTGCGTTTGCTTGCTTCGATTGGACACCGATGTAGGCAAATTCCTGCATTAACAGACGGATTAGTTGTGTTTTGTTCCTTCGAATGGCCAGGCAATCAGATGTGCAGATGGTTACTGGCAGGTCAAGCAAGATATTGACATCTGCGGAATATCTACCTCAGCGCTTGCCCCATACCCTTTGTTGGCATGTCACATTCATAGCCACCAAATACAACAATGACACTGGATCCAAAATATTTCGTTATATAATTTGAATATGTGGTGCAGATATCTCCATATGATGACTGTTTCGGTAGAACGACTGCTCACAACAAAAAGCCATCATCTATGACGAAAACAGGGCTTCCTGGAAGGTCTTCCCGTTCATTGGCATATAACTTGAGTATTGTGCTAAGGACGCTCTTCTGAGTCTTTCTCATTCCAAAAGAATGAAACAGTGCGGACGGTTTGATGCAAGCTCATACTCGAGATATTTCTCCATTCATTTCGGACTGGGACTGAATCTCACTCGTGGAGGGGCTAAAAAGTATCGAGGGATAGATAGAATTGACCACTGATACGATTGATTTGACGAAGCTTGATGTTGCTGAATGCTTTCTACACTACCTTTGATACACATTCATTACCAACTGTAACGGTCTGGTCACAGCAAACTGATTTGTCTGCCACAGTGGAAGATCACAGTGAGGTTAACTGCAGTGGGTCTCTTCTGTGGAACGGACAATGTATTCTCAACCAGTTGAGGAATTTGTTTATGTCATAGATGTCATTTGCTTATGCGCAGTTACGAAGGTCCCGGTGTTGTTCAATGTGACCAGTGTGAAAATGAACACTGTCACGAGTGTGGACATGAACAAAGTTTTGCATTGTATATCGACAGGTAGAGGGGAAGGGCGTGAACCCATTTCGCAATAGTGCTCCCTGTTATTCCCCTGCCACGTGTATCATATCCCAGAACTTGTCTGACCTTCGTGACGCATCCCTTCTCCGTGAGTGCCTTGAAGTCGTCGATGGGCATTGTTCGGGGGGAGGGGGGGGGGTTCATTTGTTGGAGGTACACTTTAAAATCAGTTGGGTTAAAAATGAACCATAATAAACTGGGTTGGGTGAATATGAACCCAAGTGGGTTCATATTCACTCTATCCAGTTGATTGGGGTTGATTTTAACCCAAACGATTTTTGCGTGTAGAGATGGGATTAGATAGAGTAGTAGAGCATAATGCGACTATGAGAACTAGTTTAGTGGGTAGGGTTATGTTTTTTACAAGTATTGACCACCATTGGGCGTATTCGCTAATTTCCGCTTATTACAGTGAAGGGGTGATACCTGTGTAGTTTTTAAAACAGATTGCTCGCAATGTTTTGAGAAATCCGACATTGAATTTGACAGTTTGCCTGAAAATCGTCATGTTTGAGGTCATTATGTTATTTCATATCAATATCTGCGAAATTCATTCGAAGTTTCCCCTTTTAATGGATGTCTCTGGTTGGAGAGTTGTGTACAGAACAATATTGAGTGTCTTCCTTGAATTTTTAGGCGGAAAAATTGTCAAAATATCCAATTATTTCCATGATTGTGAAAAAAGCAGTTTGTGTTTTTATATGGAAAATACTGTAACTCATAAAGCTCAACTCGGATTTTTAGGGACTTTTTGTGTCACAACCGCGATGTTATGACCTAAATAATACTTTAAAAGCCAGCTTTCCCCGATGTATTTCTTTACTTTTCCCCTTTCACGGCTAATGTGCTTGGACAATAAGTCGCATCCACTTGTGTCTTGTGTTGCAAAGCGTGTGATCCGAGATTTACAGTTAAGCTAGTGGTGAGGTGGTCTGACATTTACATTTTCGGTTTTATGGAAAAAGGGAAATAGTATAACCCGTGTAAATGTCTGATCAGCTGTCGTCTGTCTGATACTTGACTGGAAATAAGTGCAGTAGAAAGAGGCCCGATGCGTTGTGATGATCTGAGGTTTTACGTGACGTAACCTCCAACCTAAGGTGACCACGAGAAGACACTTCCAAAAACATTTTTTTAGTAACTCGAATATTTTCATTTTTCACCTCGAAAACACACCTTGTATTTTCCTCGTTTGAACGATGTTTGCTCGCCCTTCTCTATCCCTCACCTTACAATACGAGTTGTCGAGCTTAGACTATGGTCATCCAGAAACAGGCCATAACGAGTTTCGCGAATATTGGGCTAGCACCTCCCCGGTCTTCCGGGCCGCTTCCAATACTTATCAAAGAGATGAAGCAGTTGCGAAATATCTGTACTTTATAAATTATAACTCAAATATGTCCGGGCGAGTGTCTAATTCGCAAGTCTCCTTCAACTTTTACTTTTTCAAGTTTCGGGTGATCGAGAAATGTAAAAGTCAAATTGAAAAAATCTACCTGTAATCGACCGGTAATCGTCTGCGTCAATCGATCGCGCTCTCTGCTCAATCGATATACAAATAAATGTCTCGTCAGTCTCTCGAAGATTGGAAACCGATAAATTGTGCTTATTGTGGGTAGTTTATAGATGTTTCGCTACAGCTGTTTCCAAGCACTTTATTATGAATCCATCTAAATTATGAGTGTTTTATGTGTCACAGTCTGGTGAGTAATGATTGATGATTTCTAACAAATAGTAACCACCAATATAACTACACCATTCCGAACAAGCCTGACGGTGAGAAGGATGCTTACTGGGCGGCGAAGGAAACGAGAAGGAGAGAATCTTCTGAAAACATTGCTACCTTGTTTTGCTACTTCATCGCCGGCATTCGCCATGTTGTCGCATTGGAGATTAAGAGGCAAGAAAAAGACAGAACGGAATTCGCGTTCTAACTGTCACTTTTAACCGCAAGATATCGATTTTGGCGGTGGGATAATATTGAACGAGAAGCCGAGGACTCTGCCAAAATAGATCGAGTGCGGTAAAAAATGACAGTTCGTACTGTCATTTTTTACCGCAAGATATCGATTTTGACAGTGGGATAATATTGAACGAGAAGATAGAGTGCGGTAAGAAATGAGAGTTTGAACTCCAATGCTGTTCTGTATTTATTGCACGTCTATAGTTTACTAAAAAAAATATTAATCGAATTTGGCGGAGGGATAATATTGAACATTCGTCTTCTTGTTAAATATTATCCCTCCGCCGAAATCGATCTCGTAAGGTAAAAAATGATAGTTCGAACGCGTATGCTGTTCTGTATTTATTGCACGCCTTCTCTACAGTTTACTAAAAATATATTAAAAACACAAATTATTGCCAAAAGTAACCAAAACGTAAAAAAAGAAATAGTTAAATAGTTCGCGCACGTGATCCGTATTGTTCAAGGACAACACAAAAAATTTATTGTTCGCTTCGGTTTTTGCAGAAAAAAAACGTGTATTCTATGAAAATAAAAGCAGAGGCGTGCAATAAAATTTTGTCAATTTTGCAAACAATGTCCCATTGATTATCGAAACACTGAAACCACTTTTTTCAAGATTAGTAATGTATGAACGTTGAGAGTACGCGTTCTTGAACATACTGGCATATGGGGTTGCATTTACAAGGTGTAGAGGTCATGATCGAGAAAAAAATGCTTCACACAATGAATTGATAAAGTTAAATTTACAACAGGTAATTGCCTCTGCAGTACAACTCCAAAAATTATTTCTTCGTTGAAAATTACTCTTGAGAAAGCTGCCTCCCTCGTTGTTTATCAGTCCAAAAACGTGAAATCACATCATGAGTAAATGTCTGAAAAGCATCACTTTTCTCTTTAATAAATGAAAACAAGTAAATATTTTATGACGAAGTGTACACAGCCTGTGAAAGCCAGAAAACTGAGGATGCATGTTTTAAAACAATAAAGAGACATTTGTAGCTTATTCACTCCTCTGAAGTTAACTTTACAAGCCCTGAAAATAAGAGTGAATTTATGGAACATCACATATTGCGCAAGAGTTTGGCCTAGCGGATGCTTCACGTTAAGTATTCAGGCAGACGACAGTGGACTAGAGTCAATTGCTCAAATTTTACGATTATTCTGCTCACTGTTCTGCGGGTCATGGGCGTCAGAGCATCTGCTGTATTGCATCACGCTCGAGTAGACTCGACTTCCGGTATGTGGATTTTAAACTGATACAGAGATATCCCATCCATAATGTAGTACCAAAGAAAATTGAAAATGCTTCTGTGATTGCATTTCATGTCGTTTCTTCTAGGACACTAAGAAGCTTCGAAATGAGGGTCATAAGCTATGTTTTGGAAGGAAAATAAAACGTTTGTCGACACAAATGTTTGAGTCCCATTTCGGAGCCAAACACCAAGATTCTGTTGATGTTCTCTGGTCCGTTGTCATAAAAAATCATCATATTCTGGTTCACCGGTTGATGTCCACTCACCATCAATAATTAAGTCCTTAAAACTACTCTGATCCTTTGGCAAAGCACCGTGTTTGTTCCTTCTGATGCCCTTATTTGTTTCACAAATCGTCTCCTGAGTTCCACTGTGTTCTATGTGCCTACTGGCACACAGAACACATTGGAACTCAGGGGGCGAAGCATATATAAAAAATAATTTTAAAAAATTTTCTGAGCGCGTTTTGTCCATCTATCCATTTTAATGGGGTCATTTTATCTGGGGGCATTATGTTCTAAGGGCATTTTGTCCGGTGTGCATTTTCACTGATGGCATTATGTCCGACGGTATTTTGTCCGAGGGCATTTTATCCTACAATCGCTGGGTATGGGGTTCTATTATACCAGTTAAGTAAACTTTGTCCACCACAGTAACCAGGTAATGCTCCATTTCTCTGGAGTTCGACAGGTGTTCAGGATTTTTTAATCTATTACGATTAAAAGATCTAGTAATCATACTACAAGTACCAATTAAACATCCAATCTTGTTCCGGCCTGATGAAACCGTTTTTGCAACAATTTACAAGTTTATAACATCAAAGGGAAAATGGGTGCATATTTAGTTAATACATTGTATGTTACTAACTTACTCGATGGCACAAAGAGTATCTTTTATCAAGCGAAGAACATAGCGTTGATAAATTAGAAGGAACAAATACAGAACTTCTGAAGAAAGTGAAAACGTCTTCTTTTTTATTTGAGAAATAGGTTTGTGCGGTCCACAACAGTCTTATTTTCAGGAAAACGTGTAAAGAATCAGTTTGTCTGTTTTTACATGACTCTTCATGGCAATGTTTTACATCATCTCACGGTGAATTCATTATTGACGCATTTGCTTCAACGTCAATACATTCATGATAAATAAGGAATTCTTTAACCCTGATTCTGAATGAATTGGAAATCTAAATAAGTTTTGAGGAGACAACTTCTCTCTTTGTTAATCAGAAGAATCGGGGAATGATCATGAAGACCTCGATTTCCATTCACAGTCGCCTAATAGTTTTCGTTGCATTTATAAGACGGACAGAGCAGACATTATTGATCTTTGCTCCGTGATATATATTCCGACCACTCAGGCTGAAAAATGAGGTTTTCTATTTGTGGTAACACTGATAATTTGCTTCAGATAATTACTCCCCAGGGGGACACAAGAAAAGCGTTTCGTTTTCCACATTAATAATTTTGAAATAATCACACTTCAGAATCAGTTGGGTTAAAAATTTACCCAAATCAACTGGATTGAGTGAATATGAACCCAGATGGGTTCATATTCACTCAACCTAGTTGATTTGGGTTCATTTTTAAGTCAACTGATTTTACAGTGCAATATATTTTATTTATTTATTTATTTATTTATTTATTTATTTATTTAAATATTTATTATTTATTTATTTATTTATTTATTTATTTATTTTTATTTATTTATTTATTTATTTATTTATTTATTTATTTGAGTTTAACGACACTTTCGACAGCCAGGGTCACCTCGTGTTGGGCAGTTTTACGGGTGGAGGAAGCCGGAGTACCCGAAGAGAACCACCGAGCAACGCCGAGTAACTGTCAGACACCCAAACGTACTAACTCGGCACAATCAGGGTTAGCATTGGTTGAAGACAAGTGCGTCATCGACTTAGTACTCAGCGACAATGACCATATTTTGCTGTTATAAATTAAACAGTGAAATAATTAAATTAAACAGCTTGAGAAAAATAAAATAAGAACGAAATGGCAAAACAGTCCCACTCTGTTTACGAGTTTCTATGTAACGACCCGAGGGATGTAACTCTATCTGTTGTCTTCTGCGTTTGTAAAAACAAAACAATTATTCACGAGTTTGGTCCAACTGATTACGGAGCGTGAGAAACGCGTCCACAAATTTGTTTCCACTATGTTTCTATTGTGTTTCAAACGTGACAAAAACGTTATCTACGCCAACATGCATGGTATATGGAGATTCAATACCTGAATGTCTCATTTAAACACCTCGTCTGCGGCTCGGTGTTTAAAAACCGAAATCCAGGTATTAAATCTCCATATACCAAACTTGTTGACGGAGCTAACTTATAATATCACAGCTCCCACGTCTAAACGAAAGGCTTGTTTTAACCCTTTGCACAATGATGTCCAAATAGCGAAATACCAGCCAGCAAATCTTTCCTATGATGCAACTAGGAATTTCACCAATTAAATCTTGCTTGGCAGAGCTTATTTTAACCAGTAAATTTTCCCATGATGCAACTCGGCATTTAGACAAATAAAGTTTGACAGAGCTTGGTTAAATTCTTAGTTGTCTTATGGGAAAAATCTGCTATATGAAATCTGGCAAATGCGCCATCAGACTGCAGAAGGTTAAACCGTTTTATATTCACGTTGTATAACGGGGCTTATATAATGGCGGGTCTCTATTTACAAGTCCAACAAATTATTATTCAAGACATGTTTTTTACATTATCTAGTGGCCTGAATGTCAATGGAACGATCTATTGTAAGCTCTGAGCGTTCCGGAAACTTTATATTTAAGCGGAAGCTTCGACTCTTGTTTTGTTTTAAATACGCCTGAAGCTCAAAATTTTCCGGTCTTCCAGAGCGTGTGGATCTCTGAATTTTATCTTAGAGACCTTTACAGTCGCTTTTCTCGAAAACACTACTCTCTACAATAACTGTGTTTCTCACAAGCCAGAAAATAAGCAGACTGTCATCTGCAAAATGAGATCCCCGGAGGGTGAATTTAATGATGCTACCCTGCACAGCAGGGTAGCATCACTAAATTTACCCTCTGTGAACCTCAATCTGAATCAGGGTCTCAAAACTAAACAGAAAGAGGTACCCAAAGGATAAATTGGCCCACTGTATGGGGTAGCATCATCAAATTCACCCTCTGGGGACCTCATTCGGCAAATGTCAGACTGCTTAGTTTCAGGCCTGGTTCCTCTATCTGCTCGCTTTTGCTCTAAAATACATTTATAATTCAGTTGAATATTTTATCAGTTGCTGAAAAAACAACATTAAAATCCACATAAGAGCGAGCCAATTTATAACCCGCCAAATGTACTGAAAGACTTTGGTGAGGTTTTGAAACACAACCGCGTAACATTATTATATACCTTATTTACACCTTTCGTAGAACTGGAAATATTAAATAAGTTACAGAGCTATAAAAGATTAGTGATGTTTTGTGCTATTTTCCTTTTTTCTCATGTGCCGTAAGACGTGATGAAAAACTTGATGGAAAAACTTACCAGCTCTTTCTGCGGTTCAAAGATAAACGTTCCTTCAGTGTTATATCAAGGGAATGCGCGATCGACTTCAGGTATCCCCATTTTTTCACCTATAATAGAAAAAATATTCGATTTTAACATTGCTACATTAATCACATATCTCATTAATCAGTTTATCCCATATTTCAAAGAGGCGATCTAAACAAATTATATGACTCAATTGCTTCACAAACATAGTCCCAGGTTGAACGAGGCTTAACTAACACTTTCCCCTCAAACTTGGAGGACTGACCAACGATTTGTATTTTGTCCAAAAGTGTCGCATTTCTCTTTGGACTCGTTGTCAATGATTCGTAGGTACCACACGCTAAAAACTAAAGTGTTAAAAACTACACTTGAAGTGCTGCTGTATTTAACACTTACCAAGTGCTGAACTAGCACTTTGTTCAAGTGTAGACATCCCAGAACTGGACAGGTGTTACAATAATACCACTTGACAAGTGTAATGTCGCGACACTTAAAAGGAAACAACGCAGATGACGCGAATCAGACTCAAACTCTCGAGCCTGATCCGCGTCATCTGCGTTGTGTCCTTTTAATTATGTACCCTCCAAGCGCAAATCAAATTATGGACGATTCTGGAAGAACCACCAATGCTGGACACATGGGAAGTGCCATCCATTCAAGTTTCAGATGTCTGACGATTGTAATGTCTAAGTGCTTAAAGCATTGCACTTTGAGTGTTAAAATCAAACCCTAAGAGTTTGAATGGGTTTAACACCTTGAAAGTTTTAACACTTTAGTTTTTAGTGTGCAGGACAAAGGTAGAACACTGAAAAATCTAAATTTATTTCAGAGCTTCTGGGATCACGGCTCAAGGCTACGGCTAAACTAAGCGATGCATTGAACTCTTTGGGCCTGATTTTGAAATAAGAATTGCCGCCCCAAATGACAAACTGTTCCCGAATAATTCGCGACAGGCGCAAAGTCTACGCCAACTAGACCCCAATTGTAACAGGGCAAATCCATACAGACAATATAATGTCACTTCAAAGATAATATGAAACACATCCACAGATTATGAGGCCTTTAAGTTGCGGTACCTGTGCTTTACCATAAAGTCCAAATATGAGTTTCAGGCATTCAACGGTTAAGTCTGGACCAGGTCAATGGTGAGGTGCAGATCGAATTTACAGGATGAGTTGATTATATTTCACCACAAGCGGGATAATGATTCTAGATGATTCTATTTATCTCTCGATTTATTTCCAGATAAAAAAAATCCTAAATGGATCGAAAAACAAAAACAAACAAACAATTCTTTTTAGGCATCGATTTACGTTGTCGAAAAACAACGTGTTGTTTGGCAAAGCGCACACTCAAAGAGCATTCTCCAATGACCTAAATATATTTACAATTACGCACAGATATTTGAAAACATTCAGAATTTATTTTGTTCTGAAATGTCTCAAAACTCAAAAGACGAATTTTTAGGAACATGGAGTACAACATGCAAATAGTCGACCAGAGGTCACTGCTCACGTTTTGCACAGCGTATAGGTGTGATCATTTGGTAAAGTTATTTAATGATCGTGCATAGCCGTTTTAAAGTACGGATGTAATGGTCGTGGAAAGGGGCAGATAGTCACGCGATATATATAATTACGTTATCTATTTACACAATTGGTAATCTACCCTACTAATCTGAAAATACTACAGGAGGTTTGCACTTAGCAAGAAAAGTTCTCTCCTTTTCTTCCTTCATTTATGAAACCAACCTCCATTATGTCTTGGAAAGCTCGTACAGTGGTTTTCCAAACAATCAAGTGAGGAAGCTGTGTTAATTACTGAAGACAAAAGAAGAAAGAGAATTGCATTTTGTTTACCATCTTACCTTTTCCAACAGGTACTGTAGATTCATAATTCTTAAAAGTGTCGAATATTGATATCAAATGGGCAAGTTTTATGCCCATTTTCAAAGTGGACCTGGTGGGCTATTGGTTTGAGTTCGGATTGGACGTTTCCATGGCATGGGTAAACAAGCAATGATCGTACACTCATTGGAGACCAAAAAGTCATGGACTTTTAAGGACACTTCTTGAAAATATTCAAGCGCAAGATATACAAGATGGGAGCAGAAAGGGCTCAAATCGGCCGTGGTAAATAGGGTTAAGGCAGGAATCAGCAGAATGAGCGTGCGCCGAGTTGGTGATTCTTGCGCTGTGTCAAAGTACTTCACTGCCATCAAACATGATGTGAATGTTGGCTATAAAGATGGGCGGAACAGATCACAAAAAGCCTAAAATAAGTGCCAAAAGGCGGCTCTGTTCAAAGTGAAAAGCTTAGCGTGAACAGTTCTACCAATTTTCTGCGCCCTCTTAGCAGCTTTGAAGTTGGTACCACGTGTTTCCCCTTTTCCGAAACCTAAAGCCAGAAATCGCTAAGAAATAGTCATCTGAAGGATCGACCATCAATCCAACATGTTATGTCGACCTTAATTATGACGAGTCAAGAAAGCAAATTAGTTTTTGAGGGATATTATGGCTGGACAACATGTGATTCAATGAATTTTCCCGAAGTTCATCCTGTACTTGTCTGGGCAAACACTATTTCATATAGCCCCCAGGGATATTGGATGTGTTTCATCTGTTGCGTCAGCCAAGTCCCATGCGGTTTTGATGGCAGTGAATCATTTATACACAAGATATTGCAACTCCGATATCGTGTTTCCATTCTGAATATTTTATGTTGGAAATTCACTCATAAAACGAGTCATCTTTGTCTTCCTTTGTTCTACACAGTCGCGTGTACAGTGTGACAATGTCGCTGCAACCGTCATATGCCAAATTAACTATTTGAACCCGAAAGGAAGACTCAGAATTGCGATCCAGTCGCGATCTGTTCGAAAGTATATCTTTCCACTTCTCTCCCCAAAGCATTGCAGAATCTAAACCATCGGAAAGACGTGCGAGAACATTCAATACGAGCTGAAATGGTTAAAAGTTTTTTTTTATTGATTATTGACGTGGATCGATCTCGGTTAACCGATTAATCACTTGCCTTAATAGGAAGCTGAATAACTGCCGTACCGTTGATGATTTACAGCATTAACCCTTAACCAAACATAACGGACAAAACGGTCGGTGCTATAAACGAAAATCTCCATTCAAATTTCATAATCTTTTCAATTTTTGTCTCAAAAACATGGCTTATGACTCGTTCAGATCGTTCCAATGAGGAGTTATAAGCCATGTTTTTGAGACAAAAATTGAAAATTTTTAGTAATTCAAGAATTTAATTTTGCAAGTATCGTCTGTTGCACGCATTGGGTAAAGGGTTAAGAATGATCATTCCCAGCTACTGATACGGTATAATGATCCTGCAAGTGAACAAGTACTTCAGCACGTAACTTGCAATCTTTACTCTGTCTCATTTTACTGATGTGAATCAGTTTGACAATGTTTGCCTGTTTTGGAGCAAGTTTGTTCCTTTGTTAATACAGTAGTTTAAAAGTAACGGTTAATTGATCAATTAGTTTTTTGATAGATCAGGATATTGATCATCGATTAATCGGTTAATCGTTTCAGCTCTACATTGAATCTCAGATGCTATTTTCGTTTGGTTTTCGTGATTTGGTCTTGATTTCGCAAAATGTTATTATAAAATCTCGACAAGGGGCTTATACTACACAACTTTTACAGTTGTATTTTCTAGAATTGTATTTTCTAGTTATGACTTTAAATGGGTTAAAATGAACCATTAGCATTTTCAAAGATTTGGCAATTTGTCAGTTGGCAAATTGTCATATCTTTTAAAATGCTAATTATTCATTTTAGTCAGTTATATTAATAGGTAGAAAATACAATTCTAGAAAATACAGTTATATACGTTTTTTGTATTGGCTCCAGAGTGTAAGTGTGTCGCGATCCGATCTCGATCTTATCGAGAAAATGCTACTTTTTTAATCACAGTACTGTGAAGGGCTGCACGCAAAATTTATGGGGTTGACATATATTTTCTGCGTTCATTCTCCAAGACTGCAGGTTGATAATATTAAATACTCTACTCCCAAATGATGAAAATGGACTCTTCCGTTTCATATCATTGAAATAACAGTGAAAATGTCAATAGAGTTTAACTTTTACCTTGCAAACCGGTGACTAAATTCCTGATTAATATTTTAATACCTTTTAATTCTTTTGCCTCAAAAATATTGCTTATTAACCATCATTGTAACGAGTTCGATGAGCTCATTCAAATGATGGGTCATAAGCTATGATTCTTTTGGGCAAAAAATGAAATGTTTAGTTCTTTAAGTTTATTTTACAAGTGACCTAAGCTATTTGTGTTAGGTTAATTGGTTAATCACAAAATGTTATTTATAATAACATTTTGTGATTAACCACGCTCAAATGTTGGACCGCTGGGTTCAACCGGAGGATCCAATGGTGGAGACCTGCAGCTTGTGCTTTCTTAGTTTTTCACTGAACATGGGCACATGGGTGTAAACTCAACGCACTGGATGTTTTATTTGTTTATTTATTGGTGATTAACCCATTTCGTAACGCTTCGGTCGCAACCACTGAAACTGAGAAGTTGAAAATAAAACTATTTTAAAACATTCATATAAAACCATATCATGGGACCCCTCACTGGAATGAGCTCGTCGAGCTCGTTCAAATGAGGGACCGCAAGATATGATTTTGTTTGAAATTTTGTGAAAAAATAATAAAAAATAAGAAATTAGATATCGTATCAGTTAGATAAAGGGTTTCGTATCTAAGACTGCATCATATGAAGCCAAGTTTAACCAATCTTTCATGCCTATGTTGCCGACTTTAGCCCTTTACCTAACATGAAAAGCAGACGACACTTGCAAAAAAGTTTCTTGAACAACTAATTTTTTTCATTTTTTGTCTCAAAAACATAGGTTATGACCCCGCATTGGAACGAGCTCGACGAGCTCGTTCCAATGAGGGGTCATAACCTATATATGTTTTTGAGACAAGAAATAAAAAAATAATGAAAATGAAATGGCGATTTTTGAGAATAGCGCTGGCAGGTTTTGGCCGTTACGTTGGATGAAGGGTTAGAGGACTACCACCACAAGCGTTGGTTACCTGGTCTTATTTTATCAGTAAACCAGACCTTGTTGCCATAGTAACCAACCACTGTTTCATTTCCCAGGGTTCACTTCTCCATTGCCCTGGGTGTTTTTCTGAGAATCTACTTTCCACTTACTCTATATAACAATAATGGGAGTGATAGATTATTTTACAACTTCCGGGATTAGATAGAAGCTCAATATTTACTTTTCGAAGCGAACTATATTTACTTGGCGGCTTCAGAGCTAAACAAACACATTAATTTTGTAACGTCATTGGTTTCGTGAAAAATTCAAAACAATAAAACACTAAACATTTATTGAAGCTTCTTTGCTTCATACCAAAGGACGCTCTTAACTGCTTTCTTCTCTTTTCTCTCGGAACTAAATATTTTTTAGAAATTTCCACAAAACAATTGTAATTTATTTTCACATATAGGTTAAAAGTCTTCAACGTATTCGTGTACACACAACTTATTGAATTTGTATGCACAGCGCGTGTTAACAGCAATCTTCCAGGCACGATTGTGTTCTGTAGTTGCAGTTTTCGGAACTTGTGTCAAACACCCAGATAAAAACCTGTAAATATACGTGTCTTCAAACAAGTTATATATTTGTAATAAGACAAAACCTTTTATATTTTGTTCCCAGAAGATATCATGTTTAACCTTTTGAAACAGAGAGACCACTTTTCCGGTCCAAGAATATAATAATTTCAGTAAGTTATTTATTTATTTATTGGGATTTAACGACACTTTTGACAGTCAGTGTCACCTCGTGTCGGACAGTTTCACGGGTGGAGGAAGCCGGAAAACCCGGAGAGAACCGCCGAGAAACGGCGAGCAACTGCCAGATTCCACAAAGTACTAACTCAGCACAAGCAGGGTTGGCATTGGTTGAAGACAAGTGCACCATCGACATGCAGTACGCCTTAGTACACAACGTTACCGTGCCCCTACGCGAGCAATCAGAATGAACTGCCTTGCCTAAGGACACAAGGCAGTTATTCCTGGCGGGCATCGAACTGTGGACCTCTCGGTTTGAAGTTCAATGACGTAACCACGGAGTCACATTTCATTAAGTAGGATGGCTACTGAGTTAGTGTGGGGGGGGGGGGGGGGTAGACCAATCAATATTTCAAAGTGCAGCCACAAGGCTACGCGTTGAAAAAATTAATTGGTCTATCCCCAAATAATGAAGATGGACTCTTCCAATTACTACCGTTGAACTGACGAGGATGATACCACCAGGATTCAGGGGTTTAACCATGCGCTTCTACTGGAACCGGTCATAATATGATTCGTTTTAACGCCCCACCCCCACCCCCCCCCCCACCCCCCAGAGCTGCATCATTTTTTATACACATCAATCAATGCTCAAACATTGTTGATGAGAAACCAAACAAAATGAGTGGCCTTCACACACCTACCTCACTTCACCCTAAACCCTTATCAAAATATCACACTGATCAATGACTCATACCCTCAGCATCATTGTTTGTTTGTGTACTGTGGCTTAATGCCGCGTGGTTATTTATTTATTTATTTATTTATTTATTTATTTATTTATTTATTTATTTATTTATTTATAAAGGTTTAACGACACTTTAACACCCAAGGACATATCGTGTCGGTGACAGTTTTATGGGTGGGGGAAGCCGGAGTACCCGGAGAGAACGACCAAGCAACAACGAGCAACTGCCAGCTCCCCAACATCGTAAGTAGTAGTGTTCGTATGTTTGAGGTAACATTTGGAGATCTCATCGGGGGATCTCATGTGACGTCATAGTGACGTGAACTAGTGCCGCCATGTTGTGTTGTCATGGTAACCCGCGTGAGCGGCCATGTTGTGACGTCATCTCCATAGTGATACGTGGCGTTAGTGCGCATGCGCAGCGCGTGTTGTTAGGGTGATACGTGTTTCCGTTGTCCATTTTGTATACTGGGGGCCGCCATCTTGGTTTCTATGGTAGCACGTGATTGCTATGTTACCCAATTTTTCGGCAATAAGACGGGGTATGTTCGGAGGATGCGTTCGATTGAATAGGAGTATTTTCCCGATTCGTAGATTTACCACAAAAAACCGACAAGTTTTACTATTTCGAATTCTTTCAGAATTCTCTGCTTCTATCTATATATGTAATAGTTATCGTTTATCTGGCCATATTTCTTTATTCTAGAGTATACTCCAGTATCGTAGAAGAGCCTATCAGTTGGAACAGCTTTGCTTATTGTTACTATATTTAGCTATTTCTGGTCTATTCTTGTTAGTTCTGACCCTATTCTAAGTACTCTTGTTGCTTCATTTATCTAGAACATTTATAACAAATCAGATTTCTTGATTTCCCTTAATCGTATAGAGTTTTTTGCCCTTATTACAACGAAGTTGTATCCGACTCTCATCACATCTATATCCAATGGCAATATCTCCGGGCACCCCAATTTCGGCATCCCTTTTTGGAAAAAACATGACCTTCGGCACCCCTTTTTTGTCATATGTGCTTATGTGAAAAAGCACAATGTGACACAATGTGCCCTAGCACAAAGGCACATGCTTTATGTGCCGATGTGTGCTTATGTGAAAAGGCACAAAGTGACACAATGTGACACAATGTGCCCTAGCACAAAGGCACATGCGGGTATTTGAGGATACCTACGACCTGGTATTGTATTATTTGAGGATACCTATCGAGGACAACTATCGAGGATACCTTTTATAGGATACTTATCTGAGGATACTATATAGGCTGTACATATCCCTGTAGGTCTCTTGCTGGCCCTTAGTACTATTAAACCACCTGATGCTTCATGTTATCCTCTGACTGGTACAGGTAGTATGCAATGTGGGTAGGGGTACTGCCTGGTAGTTTAGAACGGTACTATAGTATGGGCGGTATATACACATATAGGCCCCTGTTAGTGCTTGGTACTATTAACCAATCGATTGCTTTGTTTTATTATATGGCTGGTATATGTAGTACGTTATGGTAGACCTAGTGATTTTGTGGGGGTGGGGGTAATGCTTGGTAGTTTAGAACGGTAGTATAGCATAGGCTGTACATATCCATGTAGGTATCTTGCTGGCCCTTGGTACTACTGATCCACTAGGTGCTTCATATTATTGAGCGGTATTCTGGGGTGGGGTCAATGCCGGGTAATACAGAACGGCAGCAGAGTATGGTAGGTATATTCCCCTGTAGGGCCTATCCTAACCGTTGATAATATTAAACTACCAAATGCTTTGTATCATCCTGTTACTGGTAAGATGGTACGTAATAGCAGTAGTTCTGACCCTATTCCAAGTACTCTTGTTGTTTCATTTATCTAGATCATTTTTATAAATTATAACTAACCATTGATTTCCCATAATCTGTATGCAGAGTTATCTCCCTTGTGTATAATAAAAGCCTACATCCAATGGCCATATTCCCAGGCACCCCACTTTCGGCACCCCTTTTATTATAGGAATCCCATTTGTGGAATCCCTTTTTTGTCAAATGAGGATAAGAGTCGTAGTAAATTAGACCTCATTGAGGGATTTTTAATACGACTCTTATCCTCATTTCTGAAAAAAGGGATTCCACAAGTGGGATTCCTAAAAAGGGGTGCCGAAATTGGGGTGCCTTCTGGAGAATCCCTTTTTTCTGAATGAGGATAAGAGTCGTAGTAAATTAGACCTCAATGAGGGATTTTTAATACGACTCTTATCCTCATTTCAGAAAAAAGGATTCTCCAGAAGGCACTCCAATTTCGGCACCCCTTTTTTAGGAATCCCATTTGTGGAATCCCTTTTTTGTCAAATGAGGATAAGAGTCGTAGTAAATTAGACCTCATAGAGGGATTTTTAATACGACTCTTATCCTTATTTCAGAAAAAAGGGATTCCACAAGTGGGATTCCTAAAAAAGGGGTGCCGAAATTGGGGTGCCTTCTGGAGAATCCCTTTTTTCTGAAATGAGGATAAGAGTCGTAGAAAATTAGACCTCATTGAGGGATTTTTAATACGACTCTTATCCTCATTTCAGAAAAAAGGGATTCTCCAGAAGGCACCCCAATTTCGGCACCCCTTTTTTAGGAATCCCATTTGTGGAATCCCTTTTTTCTCAAATGAGGATAAGAGTCGTAGTAAATTAGACCTCATTGAGGGATTTTTAATACGACTCTTATCCTCATTTCAGGAGACGGTCTAGATAAATGAAACAACAAGAGTACTTGGAATAGGGTCAGAACTAACAAGACTAAACCAGAATAGCTAAATATAGCAATAATAAGCAAAACTGTTCCAACTAATAGGCTCTTCTACGCTACTGGAGTATACTCCAGAACAAATTAACATGGCTAGGTAGACATAAACTATTACTTATATAGATAGAAGCAGAGAATTCTGAAAGAATTCGAAATAGTAAAACTTGTCGGGTTGTTTGTGGTAATTCTACGAATCGGGAAAATACTCCTATTCAATCGAACGCATCCTCCGACATATCCCGTCTTATTGCCGAAAATTGGGTAACATAGCAATCACGTGCTACCATAGATGGCGGCCTCCAGTATACAAAATAGACAACGGAAACACGTATCACCCTAACAACACGCGCTGCGCATGCGCACTAACACCACGTATCACTATGGAGATGACGTCACAATATGGCCGCTCACGCGGGTTACCATGACAACACAACACGGCGGCACTAGGTCACGTGACTATGACGTCACATGAGATCCCCCGATGAGATCCCCCTAAATGTTACCTCAAACGTACGAACACTACTACTAGCGTAACTCCGCACTGCAGCACAGGCAGGGTTAGATTGGTTGAAGACGGTGCGCACCATCGACGTGCAGTACGCCTTAGTACACGGCGCATCGTGCCCCCATGTGGACAGTCGGGGTTAAGTGCGTTGCCCAAGGACACAACGCGGGAGTCCGAATCGATCGCTCAGACGGTCACCCATCCAAGGACTAACCGGGCTCGATGTTGCTTAACTTCGGTGATCTGCCGAGAACCAGTTACCGCAACGCCACCGTGCCCCCCCCCCTCCCCCTGCCGCCGGGTTAGTAAGTTCGAAGAGTTCGATAGTGACTCGCCGCTGCTCGGTGGTTCTCTCCGAATACCCCAGTCTCCCCCATTCGTAAAACTGTCCAGCACGTTATTACCAATTGGGTGTTGAAAGTGTCGTTAAACCATAATAAATAAATACAGCGTAACGGCATGTCCTGTCAGAGCTATTGCAAAATAGCCAATCAAATTTTAATATTTGTTTTTAAATTCTTGCCCCAAAACATAGTTTATGCCCCCGTAAAGTGGTATCATTAGACTATTATGGTTATATTATTTATTTCAAGGCATGTTTGCTGACAGACGATACCAGCGCGTTCCATGGTGGCTAAAAACATACAATTATTCAAGAATTTGTTTCACAGGTGCCCTCTCCCAGTCCTTGTAAGTAAAGGGTGAAACTGCATATTTTCGTTCAAAAATATTCCGCCACTCCTTCATCCTTAAATCATCATCAATGGGTTGACCGCAAAGCACTAGAGGATGGTAACCATCGGGGTCATAACTAATGTTATTATGAACATTGAAATCTTTAGTCAGACGAATGATATAAAGGAGTTACAGCCAAATCATTTTCGCCAAGACTTCCAGGCTTGACATTTAAGCATTGCGTTGCTCATTAACCCAACTCGCTGTGCATGTATTTTGTGTGAAGGGACATTTGTCACACAGTCTGAATTCTGGGCTAAGACCGATGCAGCGTAAAATGTCATTCTGGCTGGCCGAGGGAGAAGCTGGCTAGAAAGCTGATCCGCCTGGGCCATCTATTTCAAGGATGCCTGGTCACTGGTTTTAGAGCCTACACCCTCGAGATAGTTGTACGATGTGGGAGAGTTCGGGGAGAGGGTGGTTGGTAGCTAGCTGACCCGCATTTGCGACAGCTTTATCGATATAGTTGTTCGATGTGGGTGCATTCGGCAAACGACCTAGCGGGAGTGGCTAGCGAGCAAGCTGATCCGTCCAAGCTAGTTGTTTCATAGCATGCTTGCCGGCAGACGTTTGCGACATCACGGCAGTGGTCATGCGATGGATGTGCCCTTGAGTTGGAGTTGCTAGCTAGCTAGCAAGCCGTCCTGCCTAACCCAATTATTTCAAGGTTGGGTGGTCGCTGGATTTTTTCAAGACTCTACAGGAATTGTCATTGGTGTGGGTGCATTAGGAGTGGGAGCCGCTGGCTAGCAAGCAGCTCCACTCGAACCATTTATATCAAGGCTGCCTTGCCACTGGATGTTTTCGACGGCTCCATCGACATGTGCGAGATGGGATGTGTTTTGGGCGGAAGCTTTCAAAAGCATCGGTAATTTGCGACGATATATAGTGATCGTCATTAGGGTATGATTTATATGTATCAACTTATAGAATGTATAAAGCGCCTGTTGATGTACTGGTTGGGATAAATTACCAAGAGTATAGCAGTTTTCGTTGCTAAAACCTTCCACTTGTTTGGTTTGCGGTTGAGGGGTAAAGTTTGTCTTCACACTCGACAAAGCGGCAACTTTATGCTTTACTTGAAAGATATAAAACTGGAGCTGGATAAAACAATTTATTTATTTATTTATTTATTTATTGGTGTTTAAGGTTACATACTTATGCACAATATCTAATTGTGACAGTGACTATTTTAAGGGTGGAAGAAGCCGGAGTAGCCGGAGAGAACCACCGAGCACCGACGAGCAACTGTCAGCTCAACATTCTAACTCTGTTCAAGCTACGCTCAAGCAGGGTTACAGCGGTTGAAGACATGTGTACCATCAACGTGCAGTACGCCTTGGTGCACGACGTCATCGTGCCCCCCATGTAGGCAACCGGGATAGAGTGCCTTGCCCAAGGATACAACGCGGGTCGTCCTGGACGGGGATCGAACTCGGGACCTCTAGCATAGAAGTCCAACAGTCTACCACTGAGCCACCGCGCTCCCGGATTAAACAATATTCCAACTTATGACTTGATTATGGTTTGAACATTTCCTCTTTTTTCGTTGGGCGGTAGAAGTGTTCCGGCACCTAGATGAGGGGTCAATTCAAAGAATTTCCTGGCCCCGGTATATTTTCAATGGTTTAAGGAGATTTTGTAGAGCACAAAAATGGGCGCTTCCATCCGAGATCTGCACATCCATTGAACAAAAAGGATGAGGAAATTCATGCTCAATATCTGTCACAACCTGAGATTTCATTCTATTAGATAGACATTCAATTATGAGAAGAGCCATTCCAACAATTTTCTGCTTTTTGTGTATTGGTTAACCCTTTACCCAACGTAACTACAAAAACCGGCAGTGCAATTCTCAAAAATCGCAAATTAATTTTCACTATTTTATTTTATTTTTTGTCTCAAAAACAGAGGTTATTACCCCTCGTCGAGCTCGTTCCAATGAGGGGTCATAACCTATGTTTTTGAGACAAAAAATGAAAAAAAATAGTTATTCAAGAATTTTTTTGCAGGTGTCGTCTTCTTTTTATGTTAGGTAAAGGGTTAAATGAATTTCCTCTACGCGTGATATTTTATTTTTCAACGGCTTTCAATGAAGGTTCCTATATTTGAGGACTTCCCAGGTCCTTTGCAAGTGATTTCTAAATTCAAGGTCTTTGAAGGACCTGAGGGGTTCCTGGGTAGCGTGGATGGGATTGTTTCGAACGCTAACTATTCTCGCTCTGATTATGCCTCAGTGTGCCCTCTATCAGCTAAAGATCGAATTTCGTCACTATTTATTTTATTGGGGCTTTAGGTCACATATTTCTGCAATGTGGCTAATCATGACCATGACAGTTTTACGGGTGGAGGAAGCCGGAGCACCCGGAGAGAACCACCGAGCAACGGCGATCAACTGTCAGCTCCCCAGCATACTAACTCCACACCAGCAGGGTTAACATTGGTTGAAGACAAGTGCACCATCGACGTGCTGTACGCCTTAGTCCACGCCGTCACCGTGCCCCCAGATGGGCAATGGGGGTGAAGTGTCTTGCCCAAGGACACAACGCGGTTGCCGCAGGTGGGATTCGAACCGAGGACATCTCAAAATTTCGTCACTGCTGTGAGATGAAGAGAAACAGCGAGTCATGTCTAAAACATATTGGCTGGCGACGGAGGTTCGTTCATAGCGGTGACATCGATGTCCACTTGGAGCTTGGATGGGTAAGGGGAAATGGTAATAATTTAATCAAGATGCATTATAGGGCTTATTAAATAATTATTGAGCCTCCCCGTGGACAGATATAGATTTGTCCATTTTTCTGTATCTAATATTTTATATGACTTTGCTATTCGGGAACATACACTTGACAAGGTTAGTATTCAACAGCAAAAGCAGTTGTGGACTGGATGCATGATCCACCTGTTGGTGCTTGAAATTTCGTGAAAACAGGCCAAAAGGATCTGATTGTATATAATGCCAGAATATTGCAACTTTATGTGGACTGTCAATGGCAGTCCACATTGAGAACATTTCGATATACCAGCAGTCTTGTTTGCCACTGATCGCTCAGCTGCAACGAAACAGCATTCTTTTAATTTGAAAAATCAAAATTTTCTCCCATTGGGCCGATGTATGCATACGTCGGGGCGCGCACTCCCCCCCCCCCCCCCCCCCCTCCTTCCTCCCATCCCGTTGATACTATTCTTGCCGAATGAGTGTGAAGATGATACAAAAATGCCATCGAAATGTTTTCTGTGTGAACTGTCATTTTTCATTCAGGTGCAAGGAAGCAACGTTCGTTCAGTCCTAACAATCAAAATTTTCTCCAGGTCCCGGGTCCATCTTAATTCATTTCCCGGTAACTTTTCTTGGCCCAGTCCGTCCCTGGGCAAAAGTTTGCTGTTATTTATTAACAATTCTCAGTTTTTTATAATTTTATTGTATTGTATTTTTCTTAGGTTTTTCTCCTGTTTCTGAACAGTCCACTGCAACAATTTTAATAACTAAATTAAAAAATTAAAAAACTGACTAAAAACTCAATCATGTGCCCTACCACGGTCCGTATGATGTTTACCTTCACGTCTCACTTCACTACAGGGAAATGGTGGGTTGATTAACGGGCGAAATATCCTTGAGAGGGCTAATTCCATCAGCATAATGGTCAGACATTGGAGGAATTTCCTTCAGGGGCCAAGCGAAGATGACCAACTGGGAATGGAGATGTAAACCCGATAAAGTCCCAACTGTGATGGTTCAAGTCTCTACTGATAAAATATTCCACCAACATTATCAAGGCACGCCTTTATAGATGATGGATGATGTAGTTGGAATTTTAGTCAGCCGAGATTATAGTTAACCCTTTACCCAACGTAACGGCTAAAAACGGCCAGCGCTATTCACAAAAATTCAATTTTCATTACCTTTTTAATTTTTTTTTTTTTTTGTCTCAGAAACATAGCTTATGACCTCTTATTAGAACGAGCTCGGTCAGCTCGTTCCAATGAGAGGACATAAGCAGCTACGTTTTTAACGCAAAAAAAATGAACAAAATTGTTATTCAGTAATTTCGTTTGCAAGTGTCGTCTGCTTTTTATGTTAGGTGAAGGGTTAAACTGAATCGTGTACCACAGACCTCCATTTGTATGGCCGACTGTGTGTGTGACATCTTGAATGTCGAAGTATCAAATATAACCTCGTTATTTTTTTATTTATTTATTTATTCATTTATTGGTATTTAAGGCCATCCTTATGCACAATGGCTAATCATGACCGTGACAATTTTACGGGTGGAAAAGCCGGAGTACCCGGAGAGAATCACCGAGAAACGACGAGCAGCTGCCAGCTCCCCAACATCGTAACTCCGCACTGCAGCATAGGCAGGGTTAGATTGGTTGAAGACATGCGTGTCATCGACGTGCGGTACGCCTTAGTACACTTTGTCATCCTGCCCCTATATGGACAATTGGGGTTAAGTTCCTTGCCCAAGGACACAACGCGGGAGTCCGAATTGATCGCTCAGGCGATCACCCATGCATTCGAGGATTAACCGAGCTCGACGTTGCTTGACTTCGGTGATCTGACGAGAACCGGTTACCTCAACGTCACAGCGACCCCAATCTAACCTCGTTAGAAATTAAGTACATGATTACTAAAGGAATGCGGTGACTAGGTGGTTGGTGCAAAGGACTTCAAACTGAAAGGTCGATGGTTCTCTCATGACCAGCGGTAATAGTGTTGTGTCCATGGGCAAGGCACTTAATCCCGTTTTCTCATGTAGGGGCGCGGTGGCGCTGTGTACTAAGGCGTACCGCACGTCGATGATACAGTATTTGGAAAGTGGTTTGTGACTAAATCACCCGCGGAGTGGAGTCATTGCCTAAAGTATCACTTCCAAATTCTGTACATATGGACAAAAACACAGGCAATGTTTGAGCCATTGGACATCCGGGTTTAACCCGAAGGTCCACTGGCTGGAACTTTGTTTGTGTTTGTTATGCTTTGCAACAAATTTGAAATTATTGCTTGGGTGGATTCTCCTCTCTACTGGTTATTTAGTGATAATACACTCTCCTCGTACTATACATTTGTCTTCAACCGATTCTACCCCTGCATGTGCTGAGTTTGTGCGTTGAGAGTCTGACAGTTGCTCGCCGCATCGCCATGGTTCTGTCCGTGCAATCCGGCTTCCTCCATCCGTGACACTGTTAGTCGCGATGTGGTCTTGGCTGTTGAAAGTGTAGTTAATCCCCAATAAACAGACAAACAAACATGATTACTAGCAACAGTTAAACGGTATCGAAGACCCCAATCTAGACGAAAATGTTCCGACAGGAAACATAATGGGACGGGGGAACACAACACCCTCAACTCCTCTTCGCTAAAACGCTAAGCACCTGACCTCCTCTCTAGGAGAGTTCTTTATGACCCTCTTGTATGTTTCAACAATGCCACCGGAAAGAGCACCAACAATCTGTAACATCATTTTCAAGTACATGCAAGGGACCTTTGGAGTTCGGAGTCTATTTTGAAGTATTTTTAAAAGCCTGGAATGCATTTCTGAGTTCAAGAGTTTCCAAGGATTTCAAGGACCCATGGATACTACCCGTGGATACTTTGCACGGAGCTTCCGGATGTGACGTAATCACACCTGTGGTGTCAATCGTCAATGACAATATCGAGTGGTCATTGGGGCAATTACATCACGACATTGAACTGTAATAAAATCTCAAGTCCTCTTACTCTTAATCTAACTAAGTTCAAATACATTAATCGAAGTCATTCATTGATGAATAAGAGCAACAACATGATGTTCTTCAAGAAAAGAATTACGAGGTTTATGAATATGCATGCTTGACATAAAGCTCTGCTGTCAAGAAAACTGAAAAATACTAATATAACATTTTGTTCTGCACTGGGGAATTTCCCTTCTACAGTATCCATTAACACTATTATTATTATATTAACCCTTTGAGCCCGAGAGACCGCTTTTCAGCCCCAGGAACATGACGCGTCATAATACATCAAGTAGGATGGTTGCAAAATGAATGTGCGGGGTAGACCAATCAATATTTGCATTGTGTAGCCTCAAATAATGAATATGGACTCTTCAAATCGGTGCCATTGAACTGAGATGGAAGATACCACTAGGGTTCAAAGGGTTACTGACTGGAATGGCCCAGTATACTTGGAGAACTTCGTCGTGACAGATGAGGTGCGTAGTATCGCTACAAAAAGTCATAAAACTCCAGGGATGGGGTCGGAAAGAAACTGCAGGTACATAGGATGTGAGTGGTGGGTGGTCCTCAATTCCAAAAAAATTATTTCCGCAAGGAAACATTTTTTTCCTAAAGTCTTTTTCGTTAATATTTGTCATCCAGTTGAATTAGAAATACCATTCAACCATGAAAGTATGATAACATGGGTTCTTACTTCAGACTACAACCATGATCCATCCAGAACATTTTGAATTTCAGAGACAGAGACATCACTGCTATTCGAGGTGGAGATGATTGTTGCTCACAAAATGAAGGGTTGCAGTCATTTCGTCAATGACTTCTCTTCGCCAGTTTAGATGAATTCGGGGCCATGGTGGAAGGAGTTTAATCATAAATAAATCTATAGGTGACATAAAATAACAGAACATAACAAATAAATAAAATAAAAATTGGCTCTATCTGACCACAACGCAGAATGGTGTCTGGTAAGCTGTCTAATAAAGGTTAGACATCTGACTTGAAATACCAGCCAGCACCGATAAGCACTGAGCAATATTAAATTTATAACAAATAATCCAGACTAAACCATGTACTATGAAGCCAGTCAGTCTGGTCCATCTCTCTTATCATAGTGTGAAATTGGGTAATAAATGCTGTGAACAATGGGTTGGAACATTAAAAAATGAGCTGATCCCTGCTATCAACATTAACCAATATTAATTATTGGTCTACACGGTCATAATACGTCATAATTCCATTAAGTAGGATGACTAGGTGAATGTGTGGGGCTGACCAATCGATATTTTCCATGTGCAGGCCCACGGCTGCACGTCGAAAATATTGATTGGTCAACCGTCAAATAATGAATATGGACTCTTATTTCCAAATGAAACAAAATACTGCATTTTGATTGGCTGAGAGGTACGGTGTAACTTGCAATTCACAGTAGCTTTTTTTTTACATCGTGGTTAACCACGGTGTAAAAACAAGAATATACAATAGCAGGCTATATGGCTAAAAAAAACAGTACCCATTTTTAATTGCTAATTCATAACTTCTGCTCGGTTATCTTAGAACAAAAATAAAAATACAGGAAATTTAATATTTATGTGCAATAAAATATTACAGATTTGGATGTCATTGGAACTGGCTCATTGAGCCAGTTCCAATGACATCCATATTTGTCTGGTTTTATTCATTAAGAAACTTACAGAATAAAAATTTTCTGTAGGTAAAACTATTAAGTACACCAAAATTCTTGGAAATAAATCCGTTATCCTTGTGTTTTCCAAGGTGTATGGGAATTTACACCGGTTTGGGAACTCATGCACCCTTCGGCTTCGCCTCAGGTTGTATGAGTTCCCAAACAGGTGTAATTTCCCATACACCCTGGAAAACACAAGGATAACTAAGATTCCAATTGCTGCCATTGAACTGAGATGGAAGATACTATGACTGGAGGAACTGGTCGCGAAGTTATTCGGTACCGGGGATCTCACTTCACAAACTACTGAGACTAAAAGTCTTTACGTTATGTAACAAATTTATTTACTGGACTGTAGCGTACATGTAATACAAAGTGTTGACGGGAGCGGTTACCAAACTCTCCGCCCAACGTTCTTGCAATCGGTTATCCGAATTACTAGATTTGGGGACGGAATGGTTTCACGCGCCGAAGGCGCGAAGGGACGATTTGGGGAACAAGCCCCTTTCGACCCCCAGTGACTGTATACGATCAGTTTTCACATGTCGAGGCGTGTTGAAGGAGGAAAAAGGTTCAGGTACTCGGCAGGTGTCTCCGGTTACAGCGTGATGGCATCGTTGACTGATGGTGGTTGAACCCTCGGGTGAGGACCAGTGTGGGATGTTAGGTCTTCTCACAAAGGTACTACCTCTCCCCGAGGGTGCAGTAGTCTTATTTTCCGGCAAGTACAGTCTGCCACTTCGGAGATGGTTTCGAATGATTTACTAGATTTACAGAGTTAACATGATTTTATATGTACAATATCTAAGTAACATTATTAAAATAAAACAATCAACATTGGTTGGTGTGAAAATGACATGGAGACTCTTGTATTAATCAAATGGGCATTGTAATGGATCGTATGAGTGAAAAACATCTTAATGCGTTAATCCATCTATTCATTAATTTATAAATCTGTTATTCACAAAGTATTCGAATTAACCCAGTGTTTCTAGACTCCAGATTTTAGCCTGGTCATAATACCACTGAGGGTACAAAGGATTATTTAGTGTAATGACCCAATCTCTTGGACCACACAATACTGTACTGATGGTTTGGACTGTTACGGCACCTCTCTGACTGTGATTCTGTTTATATGGATTAATACTTTATTAGTTCTTCAGCTTTTTCTACACCCAATTATTTTGCAAAAAGTTATTTTTTTCTATACTATTGTAACAGCAATCATAGCATCAGGGTGATAACTTGGGTTGGCCAGGGATAGTTTTGTTTTGGACTCATTTATTTTTGTTAGACTCACCTGTTGTGAAAGACATAAACCCTGTTGCTTTTGGTTGGATTGACAGGGGAAAACACAAGCAATATTTCATCAGACATTTAGCCCAGAAAAGTATCTTTTACAGTACGGGAAAGTATTGCAGAACCTCCTTCATGAACACCATCCACCAATACAAGGAAGTACTGTAGAGGATTCCTTGAATATCTTTGAATATCTATTGGAAAGGGTGGATGTCCGAAAATGCTGCGAAAACAAATTTTGTACCTGGAACGTATTTTCAATCCAATCCCACCCTCTAAAACTAGGTAGGGCAAAAGCATCGCTGTCAGAGGAGGGATACGTGATGACGATAAAAAAGGAAACGCAAAAGAGACGACAGGATTGGGCGTTCAATTTCATTGCCATATTCACTTACATGCGATAGTTCTCTTTCCGGTGGAAAACGAAAATAAAAGAAAACAGTAAGGTGGGCAGCAGTCTGGAGACGGGAGTGGCAGGCAACTCCCACCAAGGCCGATATTGAAAATACTATTAGTTATCCTTGTGTTTTCCAGGGTGTATGGGAATGTAAACCGGTTTGGGAACTCATGCACCCTGAGGCGAAGCCGAAGGGTGTATGAGTTCCCAAACCGGTGTACATCCCCATACCCAAACCGGTGTACATCCCCATACACCTGGAAAACACAAGGATAACGGATTTATTTCCAAGAATTTTGAAGTACTTCATACTTTAACCTACATTGTGGGCAAAAACTTACAGAATAATTGTACTTTGTCAATTTTTTAACAAAACCAGTCAAATATGGATGTCATTGGAAATGGCTCAATGAGCCAGTTCCAATGACATCCATATCTGTAATATTTTGATGCACATAAATATTAAATTTCCTGTATTTTTGTTTTTGTTCTAGCATAACCGAGCAGAAGATATGAATTTATAATTCAAAATGGGTACTTTTTTAGCCATAAAGCTTGCTTTTGTATATTCTTGTTTTACATCGTGGTTAAACACGGTGTAAAAAAGCCACTGTGGATTGCAAGTTACATCGTAACTTTCAGCCAATCAAAATGCAGTATTTTGATTCATTTGGAAATAAGATATATTATACACAGTTATATCGAGAACCTTGTGACTATATTCAGTGCATAACATACGCCAGGTCATCAAATGAACATATCCATGCCAAAAAATATCGAGACTGGGGCAAATGGTTTCAATACCGGGGGGGGGGGGGGGGGGGGTAGATTTGTTGGAAATGACAGAATACATTTGTTGATGTAGTACATGATATAAGGTATTTAACTAGGGATACAGACATATTGTATAACGGTTTTTTCGGCGTTTATTCCATTTATTTCATCTATGCAAGGCACGTTAAGTCATAATTGCTTCTAATGTAATATTATCAAATGGGAATATTCGCAGTCGGTTGTATGTTTACTATATTGATTGAACTGGTGCATGGCAAATTGAAAACCCACCTTTGAGTACTAACTTCGTAATCAAGGACCCGGGGATGGATCTAAACTGCCCTCAAACGCTCTTGGAAAGGTGCCAATCTATAATTTTTACGAAGGTTGTGGCCCTAGGTACAGAGAGAAAACATTAACACTGCAGCATTATTGGTTTTATTTTCCTGCCCAACACTTATTTACAATTTCTGAAAAAACAAAAGAAGCAAAAGCAAACTTTCAGCTAACAGACTACCGGGTGAAACCCGGTAGTCTATTAGTTGAAAGTTTGCTGATGCGTGTTGTGAATCATTACAGAAATTATTGGTTTATGCCAGATAGAAAATCAATCCCACAGTGAATGATCCAGTAGCAAGTCAATTATTTGCGTGTATAGCCACCACGTGCCCGGATCATCACATTAAATATTTTTCTCATCATTTATTTATTGTTATTTATTTATTTACTGGTATTTAATTTGTGCCCAATGGTAAATCGTGACCACAACATAGATATAAAGTCAAGTTTAGCCAATCGTTTATACCCATGTCGCCAATTTTAGAGGACTTCCACCCCAAACAATGCTTTCTGGATCCTATTTTACTAGTAAAACAGATCTCGTTTATACTTTTTCTCATTCTTTTTGAAGCGACCATGTGGTAACAGTACCTCTGATAAGATTATGTTACAATGAAATCTGCCACTTTTCTGGAGTAGATACTTTCCATGTCCAGGGTGTACCAAACTGAAGGTGCTTCACTGAGCTCAAATTCTGACTTATGACTGGTTAATGAAAGAAAAAAATAGTTTTGTTGGGGAGAAAAGCTGATGCGACACGGAAACGATATGGGCTGACATCCGCGTGCATACGTACTATTTATTTGTAAGTGAGTGTTCTTGAGGATATTACGTATTGATTGATCACTTCTGATACTATTTTGCACCGTTAATTTGTTCCCTTTGTTGGTCACTAGACAAGACTCCAAGAGCGTCGGAAACGGCGCGGCAGACTTGGCAGGTGTGTTTTTCTTGGGCTACTTGTCTTAGACTCGTTATTTCTGGTTTGTTGTTGAGGGATTATAGAGTAAAATGAAATAAATTTAACATACGGCACAGGTTGAGTCGTTAGTAAGAAAACACCCACGCATTGACGTTTCACTCATATAAATCTAATTTTGAGGAAAAGCCATTTAGCAGCACGTGCAAAATGTTATCTAACGGAAGTAGGATCTGGACCTAAGCGGGCTTCATTGGCAGAATCTCATGTCGGATCTTAAGTGATGTCACAGTCACGAGACCAGGTGCATATTCACTTGTGTGTTGTTAGGATGGCACGTGTTTCCGTCGCCCATTTTGTATACTGGAGGCCACCATGTTGGTTTCTATGGTAGCAAGTGGTTGCTATGTGACCCAAAGACATCTAATAGGACGGGAGCATGTTCTGAAGCTATGATCGATTGAATAAGAGTAAATCTAACGACCCAAATAGACCCAACAATTTCCTCAAAGCATAAAAAAACCCATCCAAAACCACCGAAACAGTTTGAGATTTCTGGAGAATCCTCGTTTTTGTGCAATAACAGACGTTAAGAGTCTGATTGAGTTGTGACGTTTTTCGCTGGCGTTCTCGTAATCTAGTTGTATTGCGATTAGTGGTTTAATCTGCGATGTGTACAAAGTTTGTTCAAACTCAGCTGAAAACTAGGTAGAGAGATGAAATAAAAAAGTTGCGAACAGAGACAAAGTGATCACTATGCAGCTCATTAACTTCATCAGTTCATAACATGGCGTCGAATAGATAGAGGATACCTACGGTTTTCGTTTGAATATGTGAATTATTTCATGGGTGACTAGAAACGAAATACGGAATGTTCACGGGCGACTGAAAGCCGCGAGTGAAAATTCTATAGTTCTTTTCAGTTCGCGACTGGAAGGAAATACGGAATTTTCACTCGCGGCTTTCAGCCGGTCGTGAAAATGTCGTATTTCTTTCCAGTTACTCATGAGATAATTCAGGTCTTCAAACGAAAACCGTAGGTATTCTTTTTATTATATGCCCCGATGTTAATGATATATTTGCTGTTTTGGAGACAGTTGTCATGTTTTCACTGAGAGTTTCGCCCAAATGTTGTTTAAAACAATAACCGAGGACAAAATCGCTGGACATCTTCCCATTCTATTTGTACTCCAAATTGTGGAATGGACTTAATAGAGAGATTCGCACTATTGACAATAGAAATTCTTTAAAAAAAGATTGATGACACATTTTCCTAGCATCATATTCCCAAAATGTTCAGTGCAAAAATTCATACTGCCCTGATTGTTCTGCCTAATACCATGAACTTCTCTCTCGACGATTTTTCAGGCGATATCGTTGAACAGGCTACTGAATTATTCTGGCTTATTCATGTCCCGTGTCAAGTTCAAGTTTTGCAAAACCTGTGCTAGCTTCATGTTTTGAGAAACATGTACCTAATCTCATTTACTCATGCTGACTGATGCCAACCACTGGAACTATATATGAAGAATGTCTCGTGGTCTCGTCCATTCCTGACCTCCTGCTCTGATCAAGTCAGTTATGTTCAACTGCAACATGCATAACTTTATCATGTACACTTTAAATAAAATCAGCGCTAGAAGATCAGGAAAAACATCACGGCATTGAACTGTAATAAAATCTCAAGTCCTCTTACTCTTAATCTAAGTTCAAATACATTAATCGAAGTCATTCATTGATGAATAAGAGCAACAACATGATGTTCTTCAAGAAAAGAATTACGAGGTTTATGAATATGCATGCTTGACATAAAGCTCTGCTGTCAAGAAAACTGAAAAATACTAATATAACATTTTGTTCTGCACTGGGGAATTTCCCTTCTACAGTATCCATTAACACTATTATTATTATATTAACCCTTTGAGCCCGAGAGACCGCTTTTCAGCCCCAGGAACATGACGCGTCATAATACATTAAGTAGGATGGTTGCAAAATGAATGTGCGGGGTAGACCAATCAATATTTGCATTGTGTAGCCTCAAATAATGAATATGGACTCTTCAAATCGGTGCCATTGAACTGAGATGGAAGATACCACTAGGGTTCAAAGGGTTACTGACTGGAATGGCCCAGTATACTTGGAGAACTTCGTCGTGACAGATGAGGTGCGTAGTATCGCTACAAAAAGTCATAAAACTCCAGGGATGGGGTCGGAAAGAAACTGCAGGTACATAGGATGTGAGTGGTGGGTGGTCCTCAATTCCAAAAAAATTATTTCCGCAAGGAAACATTTTTTTCCTAAAGTCTTTTTCGTTAATATTTGTCATCCAGTTGAATTAGAAATACCATTCAACCATGAAAGTATGATAACATGGGTTCTTACTTCAGACTACAACCATGATCCATCCAGAACATTTTGATTTTCAGAGACAGAGACATCACTGCTATTCGAGGTGGAGATGATTGTTGCTCACAAAATGAAGGGTTGCAGTCATTTCGTCAATGACTTCTCTTCGCCAGTTTAGATGAATTCGGGGCCATGGTGGAAGGAGTTTAATTATAAATAAATCTATAGGTGACATAAAATAACAGAACATAACAAATAAATAAAATAAAAATTGGCTCTATCTGACCACAACGCAGAATGGTGTCTGGTAAGCTGTCTAATAAAGGTTAGACATCTGACTTGAAATACCAGCCAGCACCGATAAGCACTGAGCAATATTAAATTTATAACAAATAATCCAGACTAAACCATGTACTATGAAGCCAGTCAGTCTGGTCCATCTCTCTTATCATAGTGTGAAATTGGGTAATAAATGCTGTGAACAATGGGTTGGAACATTAAAAAATGAGCTGATCCCTGCTATCAACATTAACCAATATTAATTATTGGTCTACACGGTCATAATACGTCATAATTCCATTAAGTAGGATGACTAGGTGAATGTGTGGGGCTGACCAATCGATATTTTCCATGTGCAGGCCCACGGCTGCACGTCGAAAATATTGATTGGTCAACCGTCAAATAATGAATATGGACTCTTATTTCCAAATGAAACAAAATACTGTGTTTTGATTGGCTGAGAGGTACGGTGTAACTTGCAATTCACAGTAGCTTTTTTTTTACATCGTGGTTAACCACGGTGTAAAAACAAGAATATACAATAGCAGGCTATATGGCTAAAAAAACAGTACTCATTTTTAATTGCTAATTCATAACTTCTGCTCGGTTATCTTAGAACAAAAATAAAAATACAGGAAATTTAATATTTATGTGCAATAAAATATTACAGATTTGGATGTCATTGGAACTGGCTCATTGAGCCAGTTCCAATGACATCCATATTTGTCTGGTTTTATTCATTAAGAAACTTACAGAATAAAAATTTTCTGTAGGTAAAACTATTAAGTACACCAAAATTCTTGAAAATAAACCCGTTATCCTTGTGTTTTCCAAGGTGTATGGGAATTTACACCGGTTTGGGAACTCATGCACCCTTCGGCTTCGCCTCAGGTTGTATGAGTTCCCAAACAGGTGTAATTTCCCATACACCCTGGAAAACACAAGGATAACTAAGATTCCAATTGCTGCCATTGAACTGAGATGGAAGATACTATGACTGGAGGAACTGGTCGCGAAGTTATTCCGTACCGGGGATCTCACTTCACAAACTACTGAGACTAAAAGTCTTTACGTTATGTAACAAATTTATTTACTGGACTGTAGCGTACATGTAATACAAAGTGTTGACGGGAGCGGTTACCAAACTCTCCGCCCAACGTTCTTGCAATCGGTTATCCGAATTACTAGATTTGGGGACGGAATGGTTTCACGCGCCGAAGGCGCGAAGGGACGATTTGGGGAACAAGCCCCTTTCGACCCCCAGTGACTGTATACGATCAGTTTTCACATGTCGAGGCGTGTTGAAGGAGGAAAAAGGTTCAGGTACTCGGCAGGTGTCTCCGGTTACAGCGTGATGGCATCGTTGACTGATGGTGGTTGAACCCTCGGGTGAGGACCAGTGTGGGATGTTAGGTCTTCTCACAAAGGTACTACCTCTCCCCGAGGGTGCAGTAGTCTTATTTTCCGGCAAGTACAGTCTGCCACTTCGGAGATGGTTTCGAATGATTTACTAGATTTACAGAGTTAACATGATTTTATATGTACAATATCTAAGTAACATTATTAAAATAAAACAATCAACATTGGTTGGTGTGAAAATGACATGGAGACTCTTGTATTAATCAAATGGGCATTGTAATGGATCGTATGAGTGAAAAACATCTTAATGCGTTAATCCATCTATTCATTAATTTATAAATCTGTTATTCACAAAGTATTCGAATTAACCCAGTGTTTCTAGACTCCAGATTTTAGCCTGGTCATAATACCACTGAGGGTACAAAGGATTATTTAGTGTAATGACCCAATCTCTTGGACCACACAATACTGTACTGATGGTTTGGACTGTTACGGCACCTCTCTGACTGTGATTCTGTTTATATGGATTAATACTTTATTAGTTCTTCAGCTTTTTCTACACCCAATTATTTTGCAAAAAGTTATTTTTTTCTATACTATTGTAACAGCAATCATAGCATCAGGGTGATAACTTGGGTTGGCCAGGGATAGTTTTGTTTTGGACTCATTTATTTTTGTTAGACTCACCTGTTGTGAAAGACATAAACCCTGTTGCTTTTGGTTGGATTGACAGGGGAAAACACAAGCAATATTTCATCAGACATTTAGCCCAGAAAAGTATCTTTTACAGTACGGGAAAGTATTGCAGAACCTCCTTCATGAACACCATCCACCAATACAAGGAAGTACTGTAGAGGATTCCTTGAATATCTTTGAATATCTATTGGAAAGGGTGGATGTCCGAAAATGCTGCGAAAACAAATTTTGTACCTGGAACGTATTTTCAATCCAATCCCACCCTCTAAAACTAGGTAGGGCAAAAGCATCGCTGTCAGAGGAGGGATACGTGATGACGATAAAAAAGGAAACGCAAAAGAGACGACAGGATTGGGCGTTCAATTTCATTGCCATATTCACTTACATGCGATAGTTCTCTTTCCGGTGGAAAACGAAAATAAAAGAAAACAGTAAGGTGGGCAGCAGTCTGGAGACGGGAGTGGCAGGCAACTCCCACCAAGGCCGATATTGAAAATACTATTAGTTATCCTTGTGTTTTCCAGGGTGTATGGGAATGTAAACCGGTTTGGGAACTCATGCACCCTGAGGCGAAGCCGAAGGGTGTATGAGTTCCCAAACCGGTGTACATCCCCATACCCAAACCGGTGTACATCCCCATACACCTGGAAAACACAAGGATAACGGATTTATTTCCAAGAATTTTGAAGTACTTCATACTTTAACCTACATTGTGGGCAAAAACTTACAGAATAATTGTACTTTGTCAATTTTTTAACAAAACCAGTCAAATATGGATGTCATTGGAAATGGCTCAATGAGCCAGTTCCAATGACATCCATATCTGTAATATTTTGATGCACATAAATATTAAATTTCCTGTATTTTTGTTTTTGTTCTAGCATAACCGAGCAGAAGATATGAATTTATAATTCAAAATGGGTACTTTTTTAGCCATAAAGCTTGCTTTTGTATATTCTTGTTTTACATCGTGGTTAAACACGGTGTAAAAAAGCCACTGTGGATTGCAAGTTACATCGTAACTTTCAGCCAATCAAAATGCAGTATTTTGATTCATTTGGAAATAAGATATATTATACACAGTTATATCGAGAACCTTGTGACTATATTCAGTGCATAACATACGCCAGGTCATCAAATGAACATATCCATGCCAAAAAATATCGAGACTGGGGCAAATGGTTTCAATACCGGGGGGGGGGGGGGGGGGGGGTAGATTTGTTGGAAATGACAGAATACATTTGTTGATGTAGTACATGATATAAGGTATTTAACTAGGGATACAGACATATTGTATAACGGTTTTTTCGGCGTTTATTCCATTTATTTCATCTATGCAAGGCACGTTAAGTCATAATTGCTTCTAATGTAATATTATCAAATGGGAATATTCGCAGTCGGTTGTATGTTTACTATATTGATTGAACTGGTGCATGGCAAATTGAAAACCCACCTTTGAGTACTAACTTCGTAATCAAGGACCCGGGGATGGATCTAAACTGCCCTCAAACGCTCTTGGAAAGGTGCCAATCTATAATTTTTACGAAGGTTGTGGCCCTAGGTACAGAGAGAAAACATTAACACTGCAGCATTATTGGTTTTATTTTCCTGCCCAACACTTATTTACAATTTCTGAAAAAACAAAAGAAGCAAAAGCAAACTTTCAGCTAACAGACTACCGGGTGAAACCCGGTAGTCTATTAGTTGAAAGTTTGCTGATGCGTGTTGTGAATCATTACAGAAATTATTGGTTTATGCCAGATAGAAAATCAATCCCACAGTGAATGATCCAGTAGCAAGTCAATTATTTGCGTGTATAGCCACCACGTGCCCGGATCATCACATTAAATATTTTTCTCATCATTTATTTATTGTTATTTATTTATTTACTGGTATTTAATTTGTGCCCAATGGTAAATCGTGACCACAACATAGATATAAAGTCAAGTTTAGCCAATCGTTTATACCCATGTCGCCAATTTTAGAGGACTTCCACCCCAAACAATGCTTTCTGGATCCTATTTTACTAGTAAAACAGATCTCGTTTATACTTTTTCTCATTCTTTTTGAAGCGACCATGTGGTAACAGTACCTCTGATAAGATTATGTTACAATGAAATCTGCCACTTTTCTGGAGTAGATACTTTCCATGTCCAGGGTGTACCAAACTGAAGGTGCTTCACTGAGCTCAAATTCTGACTTATGACTGGTTAATGAAAGAAAAAAATAGTTTTGTTGGGGAGAAAAGCTGATGCGACACGGAAACGATATGGGCTGACATCCGCGTGCATACGTACTATTTATTTGTAAGTGAGTGTTCTTGAGGATATTACGTATTGATTGATCACTTCTGATACTATTTTGCACCGTTAATTTGTTCCCTTTGTTGGTCACTAGACAAGACTCCAAGAGCGTCGGAAACGGCGCGGCAGACTTGGCAGGTGTGTTTTTCTTGGGCTACTTGTCTTAGACTCGTTATTTCTGGTTTGTTGTTGAGGGATTATAGAGTAAAATGAAATAAATTTAACATACGGCACAGGTTGAGTCGTTAGTAAGAAAACACCCACGCATTGACGTTTCACTCATATAAATCTAATTTTGAGGAAAAGCCATTTAGCAGCACGTGCAAAATGTTATCTAACGGAAGTAGGATCTGGACCTAAGCGGGCTTCATTGGCAGAATCTCATGTCGGATCTTAAGTGATGTCACAGTCACGAGACCAGGTGCATATTCACTTGTGTGTTGTTAGGATGGCACGTGTTTCCGTCGCCCATTTTGTATACTGGAGGCCACCATGTTGGTTTCTATGGTAGCAAGTGGTTGCTATGTGACCCAAAGACATCTAATAGGACGGGAGCATGTTCTGAAGCTATGATCGATTGAATAAGAGTAAATCTAACGACCCAAATAGACCCAACAATTTCCTCAAAGCATAAAAAAACCCATCCAAAACCACCGAAACAGTTTGAGATTTCTGGAGAATCCTCGTTTTTGTGCAATAACAGACGTTAAGAGTCTGATTGAGTTGTGACGTTTTTCGCTGGCGTTCTCGTAATCTAGTTGTATTGCGATTAGTGGTTTAATCTGCGATGTGTACAAAGTTTGTTCAAACTCAGCTGAAAACTAGGTAGAGAGATGAAATAAAAAAGTTGCGAACAGAGACAAAGTGATCACTATGCAGCTCATTAACTTCATCAGTTCATAACATGGCGTCGAATAGATAGAGGATACCTACGGTTTTCGTTTGAATATGTGAATTATTTCATGGGTGACTAGAAACGAAATACGGAATGTTCACGGGCGACTGAAAGCCGCGAGTGAAAATTCTATAGTTCTTTTCAGTTCGCGACTGGAAGGAAATACGGAATTTTCACTCGCGGCTTTCAGCCGGTCGTGAAAATGTCGTATTTCTTTCCAGTTACTCATGAGATAATTCAGGTCTTCAAACGAAAACCGTAGGTATTCTTTTTATTATATGCCCCGATGTTAATGATATATTTGCTGTTTTGGAGACAGTTGTCATGTTTTCACTGAGAGTTTCGCCCAAATGTTGTTTAAAACAATAACCGAGGACAAAATCGCTGGACATCTTCCCATTCTATTTGTACTCCAAATTGTGGAATGGACTTAATAGAGAGATTCGCACTATTGACAATAGAAATTCTTTAAAAAAAGATTGATGACACATTTTCCTAGCATCATATTCCCAAAATGTTCAGTGCAAAAATTCATACTGCCCTGATTGTTCTGCCTAATACCATGAACTTCTCTCTCGACGATTTTTCAGGCGATATCGTTGAACAGGCTACTGAATTATTCTGGCTTATTCATGTCCCGTGTCAAGTTCAAGTTTTGCAAAACCTGTGCTAGCTTCATGTTTTGAGAAACATGTACCTAATCTCATTTACTCATGCTGACTGATGCCAACCACTGGAACTATATATGAAGAATGTCTCGTGGTCTCGTCCATTCCTGACCTCCTGCTCTGATCAAGTCAGTTATGTTCAACTGCAACATGCATAACTTTATCATGTACACTTTAAATAAAATCAGCGCTAGAAGATCAGGAAAAACATCACGGCATTGAACTGTAATAAAATCTCAAGTCCTCTTACTCTTAATCTAAGTTCAAATACATTAATCGAAGTCATTCATTGATGAATAAGAGCAACAACATGATGTTCTTCAAGAAAAGAATTACGAGGTTTATGAATATGCATGCTTGACATAAAGCTCTGCTGTCAAGAAAACTGAAAAATACTAATATAACATTTTGTTCTGCACTGGGGAATTTCCCTTCTACAGTATCCATTAACACTATTATTATTATATTAACCCTTTGAGCCCGAGAGACCGCTTTTCAGCCCCAGGAACATGACGCGTCATAATACATTAAGTAGGATGGTTGCAAAATGAATGTGCGGGGTAGACCAATCAATATTTGCATTGTGTAGCCTCAAATAATGAATATGGACTCTTCAAATCGGTGCCATTGAACTGAGATGGAAGATACCACTAGGGTTCAAAGGGTTACTGACTGGAATGGCCCAGTATACTTGGAGAACTTCGTCGTGACAGATGAGGTGCGTAGTATCGCTACAAAAAGTCATAAAACTCCAGGGATGGGGTCGGAAAGAAACTGCAGGTACATAGGATGTGAGTGGTGGGTGGTCCTCAATTCCAAAAAAATTATTTCCGCAAGGAAACATTTTTTTCCTAAAGTCTTTTTCGTTAATATTTGTCATCCAGTTGAATTAGAAATACCATTCAACCATGAAAGTATGATAACATGGGTTCTTACTTCAGACTACAACCATGATCCATCCAGAACATTTTGATTTTCAGAGACAGAGACATCACTGCTATTCGAGGTGGAGATGATTGTTGCTCACAAAATGAAGGGTTGCAGTCATTTCGTCAATGACTTCTCTTCGCCAGTTTAGATGAATTCGGGGCCATGGTGGAAGGAGTTTAATTATAAATAAATCTATAGGTGACATAAAATAACAGAACATAACAAATAAATAAAATAAAAATTGGCTCTATCTGACCACAACGCAGAATGGTGTCTGGTAAGCTGTCTAATAAAGGTTAGACATCTGACTTGAAATACCAGCCAGCACCGATAAGCACTGAGCAATATTAAATTTATAACAAATAATCCAGACTAAACCATGTACTATGAAGCCAGTCAGTCTGGTCCATCTCTCTTATCATAGTGTGAAATTGGGTAATAAATGCTGTGAACAATGGGTTGGAACATTAAAAAATGAGCTGATCCCTGCTATCAACATTAACCAATATTAATTATTGGTCTACACGGTCATAATACGTCATAATTCCATTAAGTAGGATGACTAGGTGAATGTGTGGGGCTGACCAATCGATATTTTCCATGTGCAGGCCCACGGCTGCACGTCGAAAATATTGATTGGTCAACCGTCAAATAATGAATATGGACTCTTATTTCCAAATGAAACAAAATACTGTGTTTTGATTGGCTGAGAGGTACGGTGTAACTTGCAATTCACAGTAGCTTTTTTTTTACATCGTGGTTAACCACGGTGTAAAAACAAGAATATACAATAGCAGGCTATATGGCTAAAAAAACAGTACTCATTTTTAATTGCTAATTCATAACTTCTGCTCGGTTATCTTAGAACAAAAATAAAAATACAGGAAATTTAATATTTATGTGCAATAAAATATTACAGATTTGGATGTCATTGGAACTGGCTCATTGAGCCAGTTCCAATGACATCCATATTTGTCTGGTTTTATTCATTAAGAAACTTACAGAATAAAAATTTTCTGTAGGTAAAACTATTAAGTACACCAAAATTCTTGAAAATAAACCCGTTATCCTTGTGTTTTCCAAGGTGTATGGGAATTTACACCGGTTTGGGAACTCATGCACCCTTCGGCTTCGCCTCAGGTTGTATGAGTTCCCAAACAGGTGTAATTTCCCATACACCCTGGAAAACACAAGGATAACTAAGATTCCAATTGCTGCCATTGAACTGAGATGGAAGATACTATGACTGGAGGAACTGGTCGCGAAGTTATTCCGTACCGGGGATCTCACTTCACAAACTACTGAGACTAAAAGTCTTTACGTTATGTAACAAATTTATTTACTGGACTGTAGCGTACATGTAATACAAAGTGTTGACGGGAGCGGTTACCAAACTCTCCGCCCAACGTTCTTGCAATCGGTTATCCGAATTACTAGATTTGGGGACGGAATGGTTTCACGCGCCGAAGGCGCGAAGGGACGATTTGGGGAACAAGCCCCTTTCGACCCCCAGTGACTGTATACGATCAGTTTTCACATGTCGAGGCGTGTTGAAGGAGGAAAAAGGTTCAGGTACTCGGCAGGTGTCTCCGGTTACAGCGTGATGGCATCGTTGACTGATGGTGGTTGAACCCTCGGGTGAGGACCAGTGTGGGATGTTAGGTCTTCTCACAAAGGTACTACCTCTCCCCGAGGGTGCAGTAGTCTTATTTTCCGGCAAGTATAGTCTGCCACTTCGGAGATGGTTTCGAATGATTTACTAGATTTACAGAGTTAACATGATTTTATATGTACAATATCTAAGTAACATTATTAAAATAAAACAATCAACATTGGTTGGTGTGAAAATGACATGGAGACTCTTGTATTAATCAAATGGGCATTGTAATGGATCGTATGAGTGAAAAACATCTTAATGCGTTAATCCATCTATTCATTAATTTATAAATCTGTTATTCACAAAGTATTCGAATTAACCCAGTGTTTCTAGACTCCAGATTTTAGCCTGGTCATAATACCACTGAGGGTACAAAGGATTATTTAGTGTAATGACCCAATCTCTTGGACCACACAATACTGTACTGATGGTTTGGACTGTTACGGCACCTCTCTGACTGTGATTCTGTTTATATGGATTAATACTTTATTAGTTCTTCAGCTTTTTCTACACCCAATTATTTTGCAAAAAGTTATTTTTTTCTATACTATTGTAACAGCAATCATAGCATCAGGGTGATAACTTGGGTTGGCCAGGGATAGTTTTGTTTTGGACTCATTTATTTTTGTTAGACTCACCTGTTGTGAAAGACATAAACCCTGTTGCTTTTGGTTGGATTGACAGGAGAAAACACAAGCAATATTTCATCAGACATTTAGCCCAGAAAAGTATCTTTTACAGTACGGGAAAGTATTGCAGAACCTCCTTCATGAACACCATCCACCAATACAAGGAAGTACTGTAGAGGATTCCTTGAATATCTTTGAATATCTATTGGAAAGGGTGGATGTCCGAAAATGCTGCGAAAACAAATTTTGTACCTGGAACGTATTTTCAATCCAATCCCACCCTCTAAAACTAGGTAGGGCAAAAGCATCGCTGTCAGAGGAGGGATACGTGATGACGATAAAAAAGGAAACGCAAAAGAGACGACAGGATTGGGCGTTCAATTTCATTGCCATATTCACTTACATGCGATAGTTCTCTTTCCGGTGGAAAACGAAAATAAAAGAAAACAGTAAGGTGGGCAGCAGTCTGGAGACGGGAGTGGCAGGCAACTCCCACCAAGGCCGATATTGAAAATACTATTAGTTATCCTTGTGTTTTCCAGGGTGTATGGGAATGTAAACCGGTTTGGGAACTCATGCACCCTGAGGCGAAGCCGAAGGGTGTATGAGTTCCCAAACCGGTGTACATCCCCATACCCAAACCGGTGTACATCCCCATACACCTGGAAAACACAAGGATAACGGATTTATTTCCAAGAATTTTGAAGTACTTCATACTTTAACCTACATTGTGGGCAAAAACTTACAGAATAATTGTACTTTGTCAATTTTTTAACAAAACCAGTCAAATATGGATGTCATTGGAAATGGCTCAATGAGCCAGTTCCAATGACATCCATATCTGTAATATTTTGATGCACATAAATATTAAATTTCCTGTATTTTTGTTTTTGTTCTAGCATAACCGAGCAGAAGATATGAATTTATAATTCAAAATGGGTACTTTTTTAGCCATAAAGCTTGCTTTTGTATATTCTTGTTTTACATCGTGGTTAAACACGGTGTAAAAAAGCCACTGTGGATTGCAAGTTACATCGTAACTTTCAGCCAATCAAAATGCAGTATTTTGATTCATTTGGAAATAAGATATATTATACACAGTTATATCGAGAACCTTGTGACTATATTCAGTGCATAACATACGCCAGGTCATCAAATGAACATATCCATGCCAAAAAATATCGAGACTGGGGCAAATGGTTTCAATACCGGGGGGGGGGGGGGTAGATTTGTTGGAAATGACAGAATACATTTGTTGATGTAGTACATGATATAAGGTATTTAACTAGGGATACAGACACATTGTATAACGGTTTTTTCGGCGTTTATTCCATCTATTTCATCTATGCAAGGCACGTTAAGTCATAATTGCTTCTAATGTAATATTATCAAATGGGAATATTCGCAGTCGGTTGTATGTTTACTATATTGATTGAACTGGTGCATGGCAAATTGAAAACCCACCTTTGAGTACTAACTTCGTAATCAAGGACCCGGGGATGGATCTAAACTGCCCTCAAACGCTCTTGGAAATGTGCCAATCTATAATTTTTACGCAGGTTGTGGCCCTAGGTACAGAGAGAAAACATTAACACTGCAGCATTATTGGTTTTATTTTCCTGCCCAACACTTATTTACAATTTCTGAAAAAACAAAAGAAGCAAAAGCAAACTTTCAGCTAACAGACTACCGGGTGAAACCCGGTGGTCTATTAGTTGAAAGTTTGCTGATGCGTGTTGTGAATCATTACAGAAATTATTGGTTTATGCCAGATAGAAAATCAACCCCACAGTGAATGATCCAGTAGCAAGTCAATTATTTGCGTGTATAGCCACCACGTGCCCGGATCATCACTTTAAATATTTTTCTCATCATTTATTTATTGTTATTTATTTATTTACTGGTGTTTAATTTGTGCCCAATGGTAAATCGTGACCACAACATAGATATAAAGTCAAGTTTAGCCAATCGTTTATACCCATGTCGCCAATTTTAGAGGACTTCCACCCCAAACAATGCTTTCTGGATCCTATTTTACTAGTAAAACAGATCTCGTTTATACTTTTTCACATTCTTTTTGAAGCGACCATGTGGTAACAGTACCTCTGATAAGATTATGTTACAATGAAATCTGCCACTTTTCTGGAGTAGATACTTTCCATGTCCAGGGTGTACCAAACTGAAGGTGCTTCACTGAGCTCAAATTCTGACTTATGACTGGTTAATGAAAGATAAAAATAGTTTTGTTGGGAAGAAAAGCTGATGCGACACGGAAACGATATGGGCTGACATCCTCGTGCATACGTACTATTTATTTGTAAGTGAGTGTTCTTGAGGATATTACGTATTGATTGATCACTTCTGATACTATTTTGCACCGTTAATTTGTTCCCTTCGTTGGTCACTAGACAAGACTCCAAGAGCGTCGGAAACGGCGCGGCAGACTTGGCAGGTGTGTTTTTCTTGGGCTACTTGTCTTAGACTCGTTATTTCTGGTTTGTTGTTGAGGGATTATAGAGTAAAATGAAATAAATTTAACATACGGCACAGGTTGAGTCGTTAGTAAGAAAACACCCACGCATTGAAGTTTCACTCATATAAATCTAATTTTGAGGAAAAGCCATTTAGCAGCACGTGCAAAATGTTATCTAACGGAAGTAGGATCTGGACCTAAGCGGGCTTCATTGGCAGAATCTCATGTCGGATCTTAAGTGATGTCACAGTCACGAGACCAGGTGCATATTCACTTGTGTGTTGTTAGGATGGCACGTGTTTCCGTCGCCCATTTTGTATACTGGAGGCCACCATGTTGGTTTCTATGGTAGCAAGTGGTTGCTATGTGACCCAAAGACATCTAATAGGACGGGAGCATGTTCTGAAGCTATGATCGATTGAATAAGAGTAAATCTAACGACCCAAATAGACCCAACAATTTCCTCAAAGCATAAAAAACCCATCCAAAACCACCGAAACAGTTTGAGATTTCTGGAGAATCCTCGTTTTTGTGCAATAACAGACGTTAAGAGTCTGATTGAGTTGTGACGTTTTTCGCTGGCGTTCTCGTAATCTAGTTGTATTGCGATTAGTGGTTTAATCTGCGATGTGTACAAAGTTTGTTCAAACTCAACTGAAAACTAGGTAGAGAGATGAAATAAAAAAGTTGCGAACAGAGACAAAGTGATCACTATACAGCTCATTAACTTCATCAGTTCATAACATGGCGTCGAATAGATAGAGGATACCTACGGTTTTCGTTTGAATTTGTGAATTATCTCATGGGTGACTAGAAACGAAATACGGAATGTTCACGGGCGACTGAAAGCCGCGAGTGAAAATTCTATATTTCTTTTCAGTTCGCGACTGGAAGGAAATACGGAATTTTCACTCACTGCTTTCAGCCGGTCGTGAAAATGTCGTATTTCTTTCCAGTTACTCATGAGATAATTCAGGTCTTCAAACGAAAACCGTAGGTATTCTTTTTATTATATGCCCCGATGTTAATGATATATTTGCTGTTTTGGAGACAGTTGTCATGTTTTCACTGAGAGTTTCGCCCAAATGTTGTTTAAAACAATAACCGAGGACAAAATCGCTGGACATCTTCCCATTCTATTTGTACTCCAAATTGTGGAATGGACTTAATAGAGAGATTCGCACTATTGACAATAGAAACTCTTTAAAAAAAGATTGGCGACACATTTTCCTAGCATCATATTCCCAAAATGTTCAGTGCAAAAATTCATACTGCCCTGATTGTTCTGCCTAATACCATGAACTTCTCTCTCGACGATTTTTCAGGCGATATCGTTGAACAGGCTACTGAATTATTCTGGCTTATTCATGTCCCGTGTCAGGTTCAAGTTTTGCAAAACCTGTGCTAGCTTCATGTTTTGAGAAACATGTACCTAATCTCATTTACTCATGCTGACTGATACCAACCACTGGAACTATATATGAAGAATGTCTCGTGGTCTCGTCCATTCCTGACCTCCTGCTCTGATCAAGTCAGTTATGTTCAACTGCAACATGCATAACTTTATCATGTACACTTTAAATAAAATCAGCGCTAGAAGATCAGGAAAAACATGTGCCCTTGCTTCCAGACCTCATTCTCACAATCAGTGGTGGCGTCGGGGAGGGGGCGTCGGAGAGGTCCAGACCCCCCCCCCCCCTCCCGTCGGAGATTTTTAGTCAGTCCGTCGGAGAGTCTCGTAAACCCGACTTCCCGAGAAATTTCCGACAATCGAATGTAGATATCTCGTCTTGTGGAGATCAAGAACGAGGTATATGGTTCTTCTTTGTAAGGCATTATGACAGTTGTTATCCAACTGGCGTTCCATTACTTCCATACCTAATCATCGGTTATCGTCATGGTATAAGTTTGGAATCTATCGAAATCTAAACAACAATGGCGTCCCGCTATAATGTCCGGTGTATGTTTACGGTAAATAATCAACAAACATACTCAATTTGCTTCTATTTTGGTTCTCCAATTTACCAATTTTCACTCATTTTCCTTCGTTTGGGAGGTCAAATATTATAGCCACCCCCCCCCCCCCCCTGTCGGAGAGGTCAGCCCCCTGTCGAGAAATCCCTGGCGCCACCCCTGCTCACAATTGCTTCATGTATCCGTGCGCGCAAACGAAGACGCTTTGCCGTGGGTGTAATGGGGACTTCATTGTTCTTTTTTGCTTTTTTTAACCCTTTACCTAACGTAACGGCAAAAAACGGCCAGCGCTATTCTCAAAACTCGCCAACTAATTTTCATTTTTTGTCTCAAAAACATTGGTTATGACCCCTCATTGGAACGAGCTATGTTTTAGAGACAAAAAATGAAAATCAATTGGCGAGTTTTGAGAATAGCGCTGGCCGTTTTAGGCCGTTACTTTGGGTAAAGGGTCAAATAATATAATTATCGTTAATAATGGAAAGTAATAAACAGAGTAATCGCTTGACTGGACTGATTATGTGAAATAATTCATTCATGGCGAGGGACTATATTGTAAAACACTCGTGCGCACTCGCGCACTCGTGTTTGTACAACGTCCCTCACCTCTGATGAATTATTTCACGTAAAAGTATGTATGGCATGCATGTACGTACACTGCAAAATAAATAAATCAGTCACTCACTCAATCAAACCGATTGAATAAAATCGCTTCAGGTTCAATCAACTGATCGACGGCAAACCACCGTGAAGGCCAACTTGACTGTTTCTGCGGAACGAAATAGTTCCTTTCATTCTTCCTTCAAATGGTGCAAACATGACTACATGCTCGTCAATTTTGGTATGTAAGGCTATTTTTGTAGAAACTGTCATCGTTTACAATGAAATTTCAGAGAAACTTTGTTGAGAACAACGACCGATTGATTGGAAACGTGTGAACGTAATCAGCGGTCGCACCAACGGCGAGAGAGAAATACGATTTTTGAATACGACTTTCGTGTACATCGTGTCGATCAAAGGGAATATATATTGCATTTTCCGATCAGCAATTTCTCAGTATTTTTGCGGCCAGCATATAGTATAACGGCATATTTTTGTTGTGGATAATTTTGCTATCTGTCTAGTCGTCTGTATAATTAGAATTGTACGCTCGTCAAATGCCCCATTACTCTCGGATATAAGCGCACAGTGCATATAATTTGAAAACGTTAGATAATTATTTGTCTGGGAAAAAAACTTAGTAAGTAATAAAAGACATAAAAGGGTGAGAAACAGCGATTGCAAAACTTGAATGAAACAACATCAACGCAGAAGTCATATCTCCAGGAAGATAAGATTCGAATACCAAGTTCATTTCGATCATCAGCAAGTAGGTGTGAAACTGTTATCGACTAAATAACAAGTTTCCTTATCTCTTGTTGCTATGTACAAACAATAACCCTTCTTTTGGCATACTGTTGGGGCAGGCTACGCAGAGCCGATGGGATCCGGACAGGGGAGGCGGGCTTACCCCAGCACTTTTTTCATAACTCTCATGTTTCTTAACCCTTTACCCAACGTAACGGCCAAAACCGGTCAGCACTATTCTCAAAAATCGCCAATTAATTTTCATTATTTTTTTCATTTTTTGTCTCAAAAATATAGGTTATGACCCCTCGTTGGAACGAGCTCGTCGAGCTCGTTCCAACGAGGGGTCATAACCTATGTTTTTGAGACAAAAAAATGAAAAAAATTAATTATTCAAGATTTTTTTGCAAGTGTCGTCTGCTTTTCATGTTAGGTAAAGGGTTAAAAGGAATTGTACATCAAATTGGTCAGAGTCGCAGTGAACCCCACACCTCCTCGGGGGCACCCTAAATAACTCCCATTGAACTCAGCTCGTTATAACACTATCTGGGTGTCGACGAATCTTTGAAGCTATGCGAGGGTGTTGCAATGGGATCGGCAGATATGTATATTTTTGCACCATCTGCTTGGGCCACTGCAGTCTCTGTATTGTTCTATACCGTTTCTGACAAAAGCCTTCATGGGTATGTAATTCGAAATGTTTAAACTACCCTCAGAACCCTCGTGTGTTGTAATTGTAGACATCATTGATTTCTACACAAGTGAATTGGTGGAACGTCAGCGAAAAGGTTGTACCACCCCCAACACATTAAGATGGCGTCAAGACAATCAACGCGATAACTCCTATACCAATTGATGGCGGTTTTGACGTGAAAGCTGTTACGCTGTGTTTACATGCAGGCTTTGTACCCCTATATAATAAAAAAACTGAATTACAAACAGTCGTGGAATCCACTATTTGTGCAGTGTGTATTTTGACACGAGGTGTCCGCGATGGGCGGCTCATTACTCCGAAATACGACTTTATTTATTTATTTATTTATTTATTTATTTATTTATTTATTTATTTATTTATTTTTTTTTTTTTTTTTTTATTAATTTATTTATTTATTTTATTTATTTATTGGGGTTTTAACGACACTTTGGACGGCCAGGGTCATCTCGTGCTGATAGTTTTACCGGTGGAAAAAGCCGGAGTAGCCGGAGAGAACCACCGAGCAACGGCGAGCAACTGTCAGGCTCCCCAACATACTAACTCCAAACAATCAGGTTTAGCATTGGTTGAAGACAAGTGCATCATCGACGTGCAGTACGCCTTAGTACACAACGCCACCGTGCCCCCACGTGGGCAATGGTGGTGAAGGGTCTTGCCCAAGGACATTCGAACCGAGGACCTCTCGGCTTGCACCCTGCACCTCTACCTACTGAGCCACCGCGCCCCAGACCTTTGAACTAAAGACCACTCAACGTGTCCAGCTAAAACATCAAGAGTGGAAGAAATCGTCCAATGACATCTTTAGATGTTTAAGTAAAACACCAGCAAGTTTAGGGGCACTGGATGAATTACTTTTGGCAAAACAAAATCTCTTTTTGTCATTATGTCTGGGCTACATACTGTTTGAGCTCCAAACCAGTAAAATATATCTAATTATGCAGAGGAAATGATAACTTTGGTTACGGAGAGGTTACGGCGTGCACAACCTACATAACGAAGTGTGTTCCAAGTCGGCAAATATTTCTTCAGTCGTGTAGAGGAAGCCTCTTTTAAGATTAAGATCATTGTGACCTTGACGATCACAAAGCAAAGTATGTTCTTCCTTCTATCATGTCCAAACTATATAGCAAGTTTCGCTGCGATCGGTGAAAGGAAATGTTTAATGGAAAAGGGGAGCACATTACGTCTATAGGCGGAAAGAACGTATAGATAAACAGACCGATGGGTTTGAGGTAACCCCATCACAGCTATACTCCTTTTCTGAGGGGATGGATGCCCTCGGTCCCGAGTAGAAAACACTCACACGGGAATATTAGGATACAAAGAAGACACCTGTGATTTAGTCATAAAATAAAGCAAACTGACTTGTTCGAGAAATTGTCTCATTTTAACTGGCTAAGAGCTGGAAGCTCATTTTTGAGCTTCATCCTGAAGTGCGGGAACCACAGCTTAAAGACTTAAAATTCTGTAGATGTGCTTCAATTATTTTTTGATGTGATATTATTTAGTCTTGGTGGATTTGCCCCGTTACAATTTATGGGCGAGTGCCTCTCCCATAAATTGTAACAAGGTAATAACATGGGAACAAAATTTTGTCTTCAACAACACCTTGGACTCTACTGGTTGAGAAGGTCAAATCAGTGTCACAACTCGTAAGTATGATAAACAGCTGTACTAGTTAAGCATAGGTCTTGCTGTACAGTGGACCAAGAGTGAGCCATCATTAAATATACAGTATGTGGATAATTGTTTACCACAAGAACCGGTGTGACAGGAATGATAGTCCGTAGGAAAATTAGTCCCTCTGGACTATTATTCCGCGGAATTATAGTCCTAGGTCTAACATTTCTAGGAATAGTAGTCCACCGGACTACTATTCCTAGAAATGTTAGACCTAGGACTATAATTCCGCGGAATAATTGTCCAGAGGCTAACGTTCCTACGGACTATCATTCCTGTCACACCGGCAAAGTGGAGTTCTCACCTGTCCATCAGATCACAAGAAAATAGGAAGTACGAGAAAGATTCCAGCCAATGGACATCCGGGATTAATTCGGAGTGCCGTTGGCGGAAACTTTGCAAGCGCCATTTATGTATCTACACAAAAGCTGAGTTATCGTTCTGGTCAAACTCAACTCCCCAAATGCTTTACTGGTAAATCACTCTCCGCCTGCTGTACATAACCTTCACAAGCAGAGTTTCAGTGAAATGGCGTCGATGTTTAGCCAGTTGGTTCATTGGCTAAAACAATGCATGATTTTGCAAAATATCAGTTTTGTCTGACGTACTGCATGTGCACATGAGGTTTGAAAAGACCTTTTGTAATATCAAAGCTGCATTGGCATTGAATAAGTAATTTTGGGATCGATCAGATTTAGTACTACGATGAACCCTTACGGACGAATCTGTACCGAGTGTCCTAAGATTTGATGAGTTTTTGTGGTGAGACACCCGTCGTTGGAGCGTTGTCTAGACGATCTAATAAATAGGTTTGTTCTGAATCATACATCTTGATTATATTTGCAGAGGTACAAATATGGATATCTGAGAGGCAGGTGGAAGTTTAACCATTTTCCAACAGTCGTCACGTGACTTTTAAGGGAACGTTTCCTTCAATGTCTAATTTGAAACGGTTCGATCAAATCTCGTCCAAAGTCCCCGTGGTTATTTATTTATTTATTTATTTATTTATTTATTTATTTATTTATTGGTGTTTTCAAGGTCACATATTTCTGAACAATGGCGAATCATGACCGCGACAGTTTTACGAGTGGAGGAAGCCGGAGTACCCGGAGAGAACCACCGAGCAACGGCGAGCAACTGTCAGCTCCCCAACATACGAACTCCACACAAGCAGGGTTACCATAGGTTAAAGACAGGTGCACCATCGACGTGCAGTACGCCTTAGTACACAACGTCACCGTGCCCCCCACGTAGGCAATGGGGTGAAGTGTCTTGCTCAAGGACACAACGCGGTTGCCGCAGGTGGGACTCGAACCGAGGACCTCTCGTCTTGCAGCCTGCACCTCTACCTACTGAGCCACCGCGCCCCCAATCACCGTGGTAGCTCATGGAAAAATATTTAGCACTGATATATGATACGCACTCGTTACATTTACTTTCATATAACTTATGAACTGGTTGAAAGCTAGATTATTTTTGGTGGTCTGAATTTATTATTCAATATTTGTTTTATTACAAATTATTGAAGAATGCCCATAGGCACTCTCCAATAATTTGTAAAAAAACAAATTATATAAACGTAATATTATTTGCGCTCCAACGAATATATGAGACGCAAGGAAAATGCTGGATTTGGCTGTGGTACCTTCATTTTATTGAAAGCCCTTATAATGGCTTCTAGCACTCAACCAGTTAAAATATGCACACTGTGCAGAAAGTTTCTGGTTTGGAATTTCTTCGTGTTGGTCGTTCTTCGTTTTTGTTGTTCAGTACCTCCAAATCAGTTTGCAAGGGGTAAAGAAGTCTTTCATGTTTACTACCCGAAATACCCAGGAGGGATATTGGTGCAAATAGGTAGTTTTTTCTGAATAATACATTCTCTTTCTGTGTAAAGTCTAAATCTTTGAACAGTTTTGCGGTCGCCGTTCAGCCCTGATGGTATGTTGTACAAAAAGCAGGCTCGTGCGATTTTGTGTCTGAAGTAGGAAACAGGGGGCAGCATTTCAAGATAACAAGCCAAGACCAATACCGGGTCGGACCTGCGTCGCTGCATGCAATTGAATCGGCAAACAGGAAGTGGCTGCATGGCAGATCTGAAAATTGCATACACGATATAACTGATCATTATCAGGCTCCAGATGAAATATAAAATCAATCCCTTGCTTAGAAGCCGAGAAAAGTTTGACGAAAAATTTCAATGTTCAGTGGGTACAGTAAAATTTCAAAGTATCGGCAAACAGGAAGTGGCTTCTCGGCAGATCTGAAAATTGCTTACACGATACAACTCATCATTATGAAGCAGCAGACCAAATATAAAATCAATCCCTTGCATAGAAGCCGAGAAAACCTTGACGGAAAATTTCAATGTTCAGTGGGTACAGTAAAATTTCAAAGTATCGGCAAACAGGAAGAGGCTGCACGGCAGATCTGAAAATTGCTTACACGATACAACTCATCATTATGAAGCAGCAGACCAAATATAAAATCATTCCCTTTCATAGAAGCAAAGAAAACTTTGAAGGACAAAGTGTTTCGGACGGACTGACGGACGGACGGACGGACTGACGGACGGAGTCGAGCGGTTACTAGACATCCTCTGTCGCTGACGTCGCAGGTAAAAATGTAGTTTACGCTGACGACCTGGTCAAAGTGTCGGCTGAATTCGAAACCACGTCGCAGCGATCACTTAACACACTATGCGCCACAATGCACTTAGCAATTGAACTCTGCTATGTAATTTAGCACAAAACAGTTAAAATAAAATTTAGGAATCCAAGTGTTCAAAAAAGAGCAATTATCCTGTTTAATTATAAGTTAATGATCGTAAAGCATCAAAACATGCATATTAACATTAAAATCCATAAAACAAACAATTTGACACAACCCACCTTTAATTTACATGGTTCTGAACAGACGATTTTTCTTGAGATCTGTTCACTAATACTAAGACTATGCAGCAACTTCAACACTATGGTTAGGTTACGATACAAAGTAACCAGTGACAAATGCTTTGTCCATTTCTGACTAGAAAAAATGATCATTTATTGTCAAATTTTAAACGCCGATATCTCTCGAATTGATGAACGAAATAAGCTGAGCGCTCCAGCCAAGAACTATGACACGTAGCTTTTGAGAAATCATGTATTTTTTCCGCGAAATATTTGCTTATAAAAAAAGACGAACTGCAAAAAATTCAATGTTTGCCCCCTGTCAATATTTGTATCCATGCTTAAAGCTGACCCTTAAACCGCACAGCCTTATTCGAGAGTAAAGAGTGACTATTGCATCCCTTCTAATGTTCCCTTGTTAGTAATATCGGGGCGACCCAGATAAACGGAACACACCAACAATAACAGTGATTCGTAATCGGCAAACCCCCAGATATGAAGGCATGAGACAAGGGCAAAACTTTCCTTTTAGGGACCTTGCGTATGTGTCTGCATGGAATATTATATGTTTATGTATTGGTTGGAGGTGACGTTATGCATTTAGAGGTGTGTGTGAGTGGGGGGGGGGGGGGGTGGGGAGGAGGTTGTAGAATACTGTGTTCTGTTTCAAACACAATCTAGGAACTTGTACCGTGATATACTCATTTTGAAGCTCATATTATTTTCTAGTAGGAACTGTCAGCTACATCCTCTCAACCGTGTAGCCAATCGTTCATACCAATGCAAACAAGTTCAAAGGACTCGGACTTTAGGAGTTGGATACCGTGTCCTGTTACACCAGTGAAAGAATATTAGTCTGTCTCAGAATTATAGCTGTAGTAGTTGTGACACATGGTCATCCCAACATATTGTTTAATCAGCACGTACCAAATTATTTATTTATTTATTTATTTATTTATTTATTTATTTATTTATTTATTTAATTTAATTTAATTTATTTATTGGGGTTTAATAATACTTTTGACCGCCTGGGTTACCTCGTGTCGAACGGTTTTACGGGTGGAGGAAGCCGGAATAACCGAACGGTTTTACTGTGTTTGTGCATCAACTGACCTAACATGAAAAGCAGACGACACTTGCAAAAAAAAAATTCTTGAATAACTATTTTTTTTTCATTTTTTGGCTAAAAACATAGGTTATGATCCCTCGTTGGAAGTTCCACGAGGGTTCATAACCTTTGTTTTTGAGACAAAAAATGAAAAAAAATAATGAAAATTAATTGGCGATTTTTGAGAATAATGCTGGCCGGTTTTGGCTGTTACGTTGGGCAAAGGGACTATTTTACTGGAGGGTACTGGACTATCCGGCAAAGGGCGAATATGTCGTATTCTCATTGTCACATTTGTCACGAGTGATTGGACAAACGACCACTATGGACACTCGTCATTTAGTCTAGCCAGCATAGGGCCAATATGTAGTATTCTCATTGTCACATTTTTTCCCTTATAGACTCGTCCACCGGACTCCACCGGACTACACCGGACTCCACCGGACGAGTAAATAAGGGAGAAAATATGACAATGAGAAACAACATAGATTAGATGAATGAACTTTATTAATTTTTCTCTAATTTGTGTTTTTTAGGACCCAAAAGGCTAATCAACTGGTCCCATGAAACTCCTAAGAATGACCAAAGGCCAGGAAAATTAGGTTGCGCCCAGTGGTGAAACTTAAAGACATGGCGTTTTGTTGCGAGTGGTGTCGTACTAACTGCTGGTGATTTTTTCCAAGTTAAGGAGCCTGAAGTGTTATTTACTATATGCTCTCTAACAAATAGAAAAACAGAACCGAAATCAAGGTTTTTTCCCCGCAACGGAGACGAAACCAAATCTGAAAAATCTAAACAGCCCGTCTCTAGCATAAGTATAAATATCAAATTTCGTCTTGTAATGCAGTACATAAGTACATGCTTAGTGGTAAGAGTGAGTCGACATCTGAGACTCCATCCAATCCAAACGAAAATGTCTTCACTGAAAAACTTATTGGGGAGTCAGAAAGCTCGATTAGTTAATGTAGAACAAAGTGCCACAGCAAAAACCTACCGGCAAAATAAGTTTTAACACATTTAACATTTCCAGATTGCGGGGGTAATAATAAATTTCCCCCCACAATATTACTTCTGCTTGTGCACAGTTCCTCATTTAAAACACACAGCAATGCCGTTATTTTTATCCAATACGTCTGTTAAGATGGGAGTTGTCCAGTTTGGGTCACCGTTTTCGACATTCATCCAGGTAGGGTGCGTTAAGATGGATTAACTATTTCAGCAATATTGCTTCTGAACAATAAGTCCATTCATTGTCCTCAATATAGAGGAAATCCGCCCACCCCATGTTGGGTCACGTGCGGAGTGAAATATGTCACCTTTGTTTCCAAACAAATCACACGTGGACTATTTTAGAGGCACAATCCTGGTCAGACAATGGCGGATGTGAACTGGACTCAACGTCAAATGAATAGATATTGGTACATCACGCGCCTGATTAATTTGTTAACCCTTTACCTAACCTGAAAAGCAGGCGACACTTGCAAAAAAAAATCTTGAATAATTAATTTTTTTCATTTTTTGTCTCAAAAACATAGGTTATGACCCCTCGTTGGAACGAGCTCGACGAGCTCGTTCCAACGAGGGGTCATAACCTATGTTTTTGAGACAAAAAATGAAAATATTTTGAAAATTAATTGGCGATTTTTGTGAATAGCGCTGGCCGGTTTTGGCCGTTACGTTGGGTAAAGGGTTAAAATTAATTTCATTGTAAGTATCAATCGTAATATTATTAATGAAATGGTAAATTCAAGTTGAAAACAAAACGTTACATTAAGAACACATTGAAATGTGCCTGCGTACTGTCTGAATCGAGTTGCCTAACTTCGTTGTTTTGCAAAGCGAAACTGAGCTACCATTGCGAATGTTCAGTATTCGAAACGTATTGATATAAATAACGTATTATCATGCAATACCTCTGACACAGGAGTTTGCATAGTTGAGTTATACATAGGAAAATGAGTGGCACCCCACTTCGTTCCGCACGTGTTTATTGTTTTGGAAACAAATGTGACGTATGCCACCCTCATGTGACCCAATATAGGGAATGTTGATAAAGTCTATTCGTCGAGGTGGGATTCGTCGGATTGGAAATAAACCAGTCTGCCTTGAAAACCACCCCGGCTGTACAATTCGTGGGTTGTCAGTCTTCACCGTTTACAAGACCGACCCGATTGCTTACAATGACAAAAGGTTAATAGTAGTTAACCATTTATGTAAATACCATCAGCGTAAAATATCATGATTGAAGGGAATGATTTGTGGAGTTCCAAATATCAAAGTCTTTTTGTGATTATTGTGTAATCGACGAATATAAATGGCGTTATTATTGGGAATGAAAAAAATAGTATATACTAAAAATAATACGTCGAGAATACATTTTCACTAAACAACCAAGGGACAAGATATTAATTTCAAATTCGGGGGAAAAGCCCAAAAAAGGAATAAAAAGCACAAGTAAAGTTTTTGCAGAGACCTCCGGGTTAAACCCGGGGGTCTCTTGGCTGAAATTTTACTTGCAATTCCTATGCTTTTTCACAGAACGCTGGTTTCAGAATTGTGGAAACTGCAATGCATCAGTATTTTGGGGGACCATATAAGTGAAATATTTTTTAACCTTGCGCTATGGCCCTGCGAATCTCAAATTTCGAGTCGAATCGAATACCGAATCGAATCAGGCAAAGATTTCGAATCGAATCTCGAATCGAATCTCACCGCTTTACAAGTTGTTGATATTGCACCTTCTTACAACCACTTAAGTATTATATGCAACGTCGACTCGTCTGTTTGGGCAAGTCAATAAAAAACGGAATATTCTAGAATGGAATCAAAGTAGTTCCGGAAGCGAAGCCTCTTTAACTCTTCTTCTACCATACACAATAGCGTGTAATGGATGACAGAAGAAGACTTCAAGAGGAGACACTTTGCTTGATTGTGATCTCTACTATTCGATCATTTCAGAATCGGCACGTCTGAAATCGAATCGAAGCCAATCATTGGGGCGCTTTCGAATCGAATCGAATCTCAAAGCTTCGTACGGTCCTACCCTACGCTCCAAAATTATATTGTTCTGAACAGTAAGAAGAATGGAATGGGGCGAAACTATTTTCAGTTTAAACCAAGGGTCAGAAATAGTCGAACCCACATCCCTATATGGCTCAGGGGTTGGTTTATTACTGATCCTTCTAACTAGCGTGTTTGTTCATTGTATAGTTTCTTCGTCCATTCTTAACTTTGTATTTAATGTAAAACATCTGAAAACTCATTCGGTTTGAGAAAAAAAATTATGTTCCAAGCAAACCTGGGACCAGTCGTTTATTAATTTGGAAAGAGGACCATCTTATCGTTACATTCCGTTGTCCGAAAAGCTGAAGGATCACACCATAATCCGGCGGAATACTCTGATTAAATAAGTACGGTAAAGTTCAACGCCTTTTTAAATTGTCAATTCCGGATTCAGGATTTCCATGCTTAAGGGTGGAGGGGAATATCAAAGAAATGTCGTTGTCTCTCGTCCCACGCTGGCTGAATTTAGACAGTGTACCACCATGTATCTCGTTCTCTAATATTATCAATCGCTCAACTGCGTGTTTGGAAATTTAGAAAGGAAATGTTATATCTTCGGCTACGGACAACAAAACGGTGACCATTCTATGGTATGATTTCCATCAACAGTCAAAGCTAGGAACTTTAGATCGAGTCGGACGATCTGCAATGAGAGAAAATGTATACAGTTTTTCGCCGCTTTTTGTCAAACACAATTTGTGCAGGTTTCAATGATAACACACAGGGGACATACGAATATCAAATTTTGGATCGAATCTAATCCCGAATCGGACCAGGCCGAGGATTTCGAAAGGAAACATCACTAATCAAATTATATTGTTATATAAGTTGAAGATATTGTAAATATTGTCTGTCTCCATTCAAGTATTGTTTGCAAAGGCAACTTGTTTGTTTGGGTAAATCAATCAAAAAGCGGAATAATCCAAAACGGAAACAAAGTAGTTTCGGAAGCGGAACTTCTGTGAACTTTTCTTCTATCATCAGGTCTCCTGTCCAGATAGAGAAGAGTTCAAGAGGAAACTCTTGCTAGGTTTTGAGATTGCCTCAATGATTCGAAAATTTCCGAATCAGTGACTCGAATCGAATCGAATCATCGGGACGGCATACAAATATCCAGCAGACACACATACAATCTTTGACGTCCATCTTTAATAACTTATTAACTCTTTACCCGACGAATCGCCCGCATCCGCCCGCGTAATATGCAAATTCAGCAGCTGAAAAAATATTATTTTTCGAAAAATTTCAACAAAACCATATCATGTGACCCCTCTTTGGAACGAGCTCGTTCCAAAGAAGGGTCACATGATATGGTTTTGTTGAATTTTTTTGAAAAAATTTTAAAAATGATATTTCAAATAATAAATTTTGAAACCGTCTGCTATGGGTAAAGGGTTAATATTAATACCTTTAACTTATAAAATCATGTTCCGTCCCTGAATGACAGATTGAAGGAGATTGGTTTGGCGCCCATATTATACACTTGAACAAGAATCATCGAGCTTTCGACTATTACTGGCATAGCGCGCCGTGTGGTATTTATTTGCGACGATTTCCCGGCTTGAGAGGACAGAGTTCAAATTCTTTACCAAGAGTACATTGACTCTTCGCCTAACATAACGGCCTAATCCGGACCAGGGCTATTAACAAAAATTATTATTCAAGGTATAAAATGAAAATTTTAACCCTTTGAACCCTGGTGGTATCTACCATGTCTGTTCAATGGAAGAGTCCATCTTCATTTTTTGAAGTGGACCAATCAATGTTTTCAATGTGCAGCCTTAGGACTGCGCGTTGAAAATATTGATTGGTCTACCCCACATATTCACTTTGTAGCCATCCTATTTAATGAAATTATGATATATCCTGTTCCTAGATCGGAAAAGCGGTCTTTCGGGTTTACAGCATCGGAAGATTTATCACATATTTAACACTGCAAACATTCATGTCAAAACACTGCAATTTGAAGCAGCAATTTTTTTCCCATAATGCAACAAGGAATTTAACCAATTCAATCTTGTTTGACAAAGACTACCTCTGCAAAACGAGCCTATGCTATTTAAATTTCTTGTTGCATTATGGGGAAAATTTGGTTCCTTGAATCTTATATTTTGACATCAGTGTGCAGAGGCAGAGTAAAAGAAGTGCATATAATGTTCTGTAGTAAGCCTAGAATAACATTCCAAAGACCTTTACACTTGTTCCACACGTGAAGAATTTCTCACGCCGTCTTCTGTATCTTCAACCAAACGTGGGATTTGTTGCCTCCAAATTTTTATGCTGTGCAAACAGATTTGTTTTTGCACGTATATTACTCTCTGAAGTACCCGACAACCCATGTCCCAAATATTTGCAATTGGATTGAAATCGGGATCCCTGACAGCCAATGGTTGTGTATGGCCGTGGCTTCCTGGCGTGAGACACTAACAGCGGCACGTGCAGGACGCGGTTGCGTGTCGTCTTCTATGACAAGCAGATTTGTCTAGACAAGATGGTTGTCAAGTCTCGCCAAAATCAATATTCGTGGTGAAGTAAAGAAAGAAGGCAAGTGGTGGTACATTATTACAACTTCTGAATTACAGTGGATTGCTTGTAGTGAACGAATGAGTAACTGATTTGAGGGCTTACAAACTTTTATCCGATACTCTAACACATTGTTTGCAATTAAATGGTATCATTTGATTCAGAATTGAAAATTCAATGCAGAACTTCCATGTTTGAAATTTGTTTCAAAAATTTTTTTTCTAGCACCAAAATAATGAGTTAAATTATATCCCAGTAACCATCCATTTGGCGGAACGTTTCATATTTTCCCATGGTTCAAGCCTCCGATATACCACCAGCAGATCTATACATTCCACTAAATTGGTCCTTCTAATGATTGTGTCAATGTGTACCATTATGAAAATCAAAACCTTTAAGATACTACCGTGATCTCTATTACATCATATGACAACAGGTCTATATATATAGAATATACTCATAGTAGCTTTGTGTACCAAATGTTTACCACGAGTGGTGAAGTTGTGTTAACCGCGAGCCTTTGGCGCGCGGTTAACACCACTTCACCACGAGTGGTGAACATTTGGTATACCAAGCTACTTTGGGTATATTTTATTTATACCATGATCGTCAGATTAATAAGAGTTTAAATGTTAAATACACGTGCGATTCTGTTTTTGCTTACATGAGCACAGGTGGGCGGTTCTCACGCTGGCAATTTTATCGCCGAAACTAAGTATTAAACAAAACGCGCAAATTACGGGTCCTTTTTCATTTCAATAACATAATAACATACTATTTCAGTTTATGGATGCTTTATTAACATGAGACAACGTATGTTTGTTAATTTTTGGTATCTTATGAGGTAAACTTAGTTAAAAACGTAATAAATAATTACCAGTTTCATTTCACTCTTCACGAGGCGACGAGTGATACATTTAGACAAGTTTGTATTCAAGGCGAGGTCACCAAAGGTCAACTGGGATGTAGTTCCACTGTAGGTGTAAATTTTAACAATTGAAATCCCATTGCCGGCGTGTTCACCACAGACACACGTGCTTACCACGGTTGGTGTGTAAAGCTAAAATTTATGTCATAGGCTTTTTATGTATAGTAGAATAAGTAATCATAGCATAAATTTAAAAATTAAAAATCACACAAGAGTGACTAACGCCACCCCCCCCCCCCTCACCCACCCCCTCGCTCCTGGAAACTGTTCGGGAGGCCGACTGTCCCCTTGGTATAATAGTCATTTCATTATCATGAGAATCGTGTACCATGGCTTTACCTTGGTACAATCCATTAAGACTGGCATAGTTTGTAGTCTTTGAACAGGTACTTGAACAAAGATGCAGCCAATGCTTGGATAGAGATCCCTGCTAAGATCGCGACACCCACTAAGAGTGATGTATTGAAAAGTGGGCAAAATTAGACCCTTAACCCCTTTACTGCTTCGCCCACTTTATCCATATATGGAGGACCTCCATTTGCGCCTGTATGCGAGGACGTTTAATAAAATTTATGACATACTTGAAACTCTATCATCTGATTAATTGCTGGAAAGGGCTCTCTGAGCCCTTTCCAACAAGTAATCAGATGGTAGGTTTGATCAGCGCATACTAGCACGTACATATACTCATCATAAAATAGGTGACAATAGTCGCTTTCGGCTGCGAAAGTGTTAAGTGTTGAAAGAGATTTGGTATGCTTCCCCTTGATTTATTGGGAGCGCATGGGTTTTAGAATAGAACAGGTTATCAAGATCTTCTAGGTGTGCATTTGCCGCTCTCCCTATTTTCAAATCAGGGGAGCCATAGAGGGCATGGGTAATCACTCGCCTCAACACATCAATTTATATATTTATTCATTTATTTATTGGGGGTTAACGACTCTTTCGTCAGCCAGGATCACCACATATCACACAGCTCTACGGGTGGGGGAAGCCGGAGTACTCGGAGAGAACCACCGAGCAAGCGCGAACAACTGTCAGACTCCTCAATGTACAAACTCCGCTCAAGCAGGGTTGGCATTGGTGGAAGACAAGTACACCATTGACGTGAAGTACGCCATATGACACAGCGCTACCGTGCCTTCATGTGAGCAATCGGAATTAAGTGCCTTGCCTAAGGACACAACGCTGTTACCCCTGGCGGGGATCGAACCATGGACCTTTCGTTTGAAGTCCATTGCCGTAACCACTGAACCACCGCGCTCCCAAAGCACATCAATAAATATGCATATCTTTTTTTCATGAGCTTATACTTCTTGTCCTCGGTGGTGCTAAGTTATCAATTGATCATTTTAGCTGCGCTTGGATGTTGAGTAGGTCAAGAAAGAAGTAATAGTGTTAGTTAGGGCTGCACGGTATATCGATATACCGATATATACCGGTATTCAAACCAATATCGATTGAATACCGGTGTAATTACAAAAATATCGGTTTATCGTCATTATTTATTTACCCTCAATTTGATTTTCAGGATGTCTTGAGTTTTTAACTGTAGCTCCGAATGAATAATATTATCCCTTTATCCAAGGGATCGTCTGCTTGAGCCCTCGTAATATACAAATTCAGCAGTTAAAAAAATAATTTTCAGAAGTTTCAACAAAACTATATCATGTGACCCCTCATTGGAACGAGCTCGTTCCAATGAGGGGGTCACGTGATATAGTTTTGTTGAAATCTTTGGTTAAAATCTGATAAACTAATTTTGAAAATATCGATATCGTCTGCGTTGGGTAAAGGTTTTTCAAGCTGCGTCATCGAGACGTGCTAATTCGTTCCGACTGTGATGCCTCAAGTCTCGATTGTGGTACTTGTGTTCACATATCTGCACAGTTTTCGATATACCGGTATACCGCGGTATTTTTTTTTTTTGGATACCGGTATTCAGTTTTGAATATCGTGCAGCCCTAGTGTTAGTATGGCCGTTCGTTCGTCTGCTTGTCCTTGTTCGAACGCTCGTAGTGCATCATCATTACCATCTAAGGAGGTAACTCGAAACATTTGCACCAGGGTCACGGCCTCTCGTTAACTCGTATTTGTATGATTAAAACTGTTATCACAAATGCACGTCACAATAAATAAATATCGTTCCCTGTTTTAAAGAATGAAAGGATGAAACACTTAAACTCGAACATGAGTCCCAAACAAGAAAAACAAATAAATATCAGTTACCTCTTTATCATTGGATATTCTGCGGGCATCTACTTTGGAATGTCCATCAATCGTGAACTCGGCGGGAGTATTGTCGAATCCATAGAATTCTATTTCTCTGAGGTGTATCTTTGGATCAACCTTCAAAGCGTTATGTTGAACTGTGATCTGTAGGAATCCCCGCTGAAATACAGTATTCGACACATAATTATGAAAGGATTCAGTAGTAAGTGAAATACTTCATATCAAATATGTTGGTTGATCAATTATTACTTGCAGCATACATCCAAATCATACAGAACAAATGCCGACTTAGTAATTGCCATGTTTTTTTTAAAATCAGGGACTTTCAACTTACGCTCTCGTACACTAAAGGGGCAGAGAGGGGTCGAAAAATTGCGTTTTCGAGCACAATATTTTTTCTTAAAGTCCAGACCTCAGGAGAAACTTTCGATCGTTAACCCCATCTCCGACATCCCTTCTGAGATAGATAGATATATCTATTCTATAGCATACCGGTACATTAGCAACAATATAACATTATAAATTACAAGGACATAAACTAGTATACAGCATGGAAATGGCATAGCATGAAAGGCTGTCTTCCTGCCATTCCCATAAAATATATACTACTCAAAGTTTGCTAAGCACCAAATATTTAACACATCGTTGTGAAATTTGCTTGTAACATATTTGCGATATTTTTGGTGGATATGATTGAGGAATGCATTGAGATGGTCCCCAGTGTTTACATTAGCTCTCTTGACAGGCAGACTTTTCGTGACAGTCATGGTAAGCATGTACCCCTTGATTTTCGTGATGTTTTCGTGTACTGTCCACATGTACATGACATGTGTAGGGTATTCAATATTCATTTCAACACAAACCTTTGTGATTTAATACGGCAGCGTTCTGACGCCAGTTGATGTATTTTTTTTACCTGTGCTAAGTTGTTATAACAAGTTAACTAACTTGTTATAACAACTTAGTAACTTGTTATAACAACTTAGCTAACTTGTTATAACAACATAGCTTAACTTGTTATAACAACTTAGCTTAACTTGTTATAACAACTTAGCTATCTTGTTATAACAACTTAGCTATCTTGTTATAACAACTTAGTAACTTGTTATAACAACTTAGCTAACTTGTTATAACAACTTAGCTAAGTTGTTATAACAACATAGCTAACTTGTTATAACAACTTAGCTTAACTTGTTATAACAACTTAGCTAACTTGTTATAACAACTTAGCTAACTTGTTATAACAACTTAGTAACTTGTTATAACAACTTAGCTAACTTGTTATAACAACTTAGCTATCTTGTTATAACAACTTAGCTATCTTTTTAATCATTGCCCCCAGGTCAGTTTGTCCCTTCCTTGGGGCTGAGAGTAATTGGTCAAAATGCGTTTAACCATTTACCTAACATAACGGCCAAAAACGGCCAGCACCGTACACAAAAAATCGCTATTCCGTATTTTTTATATTTACATTTTATGCTTCCAAAACATAGGTTATGACCCCCTCATTCGAACGAGCGCGTTGCGCTCATTCCAATGAGGGGTAACACCCTGTGTTTTGGATGCAAAAAATGAAAATTTTTAGTTACACGAGAATTATTTTGACGAGTATCGTCTGCTACTAGCGTTAGATAATGGGTTAATGGGGGTGGGGGGGGGGGCTCAGTTGGTAGAGGTGCAGGCTGCAAGCCGAGAGGTCCTCGGTTCGAATCCCACCTGTGGCAAGCGCGTTGTGTCCTTGGGCAAGACACTTCACCCCCATTGCTCGCGTGGGGGCACGGTGGCGTGTACTAAGGCGTAGTGCACGTCGATGGTGCACCTGTCTTCAGCCAATGCTAACCCTGCTTGTGTGGAGTTGGTATGTTGGGGAGTTGACAGTTGCTCGCCGTTGCTCGGTGGTTCTCTCCGAATACTCTGGCTTCCTCCACCCTTAAAACTGTCACGGTCATGGTTAGCCATTGTGAAGAAATATGTGACCTTAAGCACCAATAAATAAATTACCGGATATTTTGGTGTTGATGGGTGGCCTCAACCGCCCCAATCGGACCACATTTAGGGGCCCTACTAAAGCCCCCAAAAGGGCAAGTTACAAAATATCACTAAAGCAGGTTAAAATCGCGGGATGTTTTGGTGTTGATGGGTGGACCCCGAGGAATAAAGAAGATTGACACCTCAACCGCCCCAATCGGACCACATTTAGGGCCCTAGTAAGGCCCCAAAAAGGGCCAGTTACAAAATATCACCAAAGCAGGTTAAAATCACGGGATATTTTGGTGTTGCTGGGTGGCCCCTGAAGAATAAAGAAGATTGACACCTCAACCGCCCCAATCGGACCACATTTAGGGGCCCTACTAAGGCCCCAAAAAGGGCCAGTTACAAAATATCACCAAAGCAGGTTAAAATCACGGGATATTTTGGTGTTGCTGGGTGGCCCCCGAGGAATAAAGAAGATTGACACCTCAAATGCCCCAATCGGACCACATTTAGGGGCCCTACTAAGGTCCCAAAAGGGCCAGTTACAAAATATCACCAAAGCAGGTTAAAATTACGGGATATTTTGATGTTGATGGGTGGCCCCCGAGGAATAAAGAAGATTGACACATCAACCGCCCCAAACGGACCACATTTAGGAGCCCTACTAAGGCCCCAAAAAGGGCCAGTTACAAAATATCACCAAAGCAAGTTAAAATAACGGGATATTTTGGTGTTGATGGGTGGCCCCCGAGCAATAAAGAAGATTGACACCTCAACCTCCCCAATCGGACCATAATTAGGGGACCTACTAAGGCCTCAAAAGGGCCAGTTACAAAATATCACCAAAGCAGGTTACAATCATGTGATATTTTGGTGTTGATGGGTGACCCCCGAGGAATAAAGAAGATTGACACCTCAACCACCCCAATCGGACACAATTTAGGGGCTCTACTAAGGCCCCAAAAAGGGTCAGTTACAAAATATCACCAAAGCAGGTTAAAATCACGGGATATTTTGGTGTTGATGGGTGGCCCCCGAGGAATAAAGAAGATTGACACCTCAGCCGCCCCAATCGGACCACATTTAGGGGCCCTACTAAGGCCCCCAAAAGGGCCAGTTACAAAAAATCACCAAAGCAAGTAAAAATCACGGGATATTTTGGTGTTGGTGGGTGGCCGCCGAGGAATAAAGAAGATTGACACCTCAACCACCCCAATCGAACTACATTTAGGGGCCTTACTAAGGCCCCAAAAAGGGCCAGTTACAAAATATCTCCAAAGCAGGTTAAAATCACAGGATATTTTGGTGTTGATGGGTGGCCCCGAGGAATAAAGAAGATTGACACCTCAACCGTCCCAATCGGACCACATTTAGGGCCCTCCTTAGGCTCCCAAAAGGGCCAGTTACAAAATATTACCTAAGGTGACAAACATCGCCAGATATTTTGATGTTGGTGTGCGACACGAGAAGAATAAAGAAGATTCCATGGAACGTCATCCCTAAATATGAGAATATGAGGAATGACGAATTGTGGCTCACTAAGAATTTTCTCGTGGTCCTTATGACCCAGAGGATATGTAGAATGGCAAGTTGTCCCTCATTGCAGTCGGCTTTTCATATCATGAAAAGGGCATCCTGAAGGCCAGTCAAGTAACAGAAAGAGATTCCACAAGTGTATCTCTATGTAACATGGCCGTAAATATCCCAAACCGGGGTCCAACTTCCACTTCACAATTTACTCACCTTATCCTTACTTCCTTTCCTTCCTATCTCTAAGTCTTGGCATGCCCAAGGCCCTGTCTGATGTTTGCTGCCTTCTCCAAGCATAGCAATACCATCCATTTCCCTCCCACTTTCCTATTCTTTCTAAAATCTGACATGCCAACGGGCCTATTGGTATCTGCTTGCTACGTCTTGCATGCCAGCACTACCCATCCCCCCCCCCCCAACTTCCCTATTCTTCCTAAGCCCTGACATGCCCGAGGGCCTACCTGATGTCTGATTGCTACGCCATTCGTGCTAACACTACCCATTCCCTCCCACTCCCCCTTTCTGTTGTCTACTTACTATGCACTGTACCACCACCCATTCCCTTCTACTTGCTTATTCTTCATGTAGCCATAACTTGCCTAAGGACCTGACTGATGCACGTCTGCTATGCCATGCGTACTAACTCCTGCATTTGAATACCTGGGTCAGAGAGTAGTCAGAACACGCCACAAAATTTAATTATAGTAACAAAACACCGATCTTACTCCAAGTATGGGGCTCTTTTGTTCTACCGGAGTACATACCTCATCAATCGAAAATACCCCTTATTGGTCATATAACACTTCGCGCGACTCTGTTTCGGTAACATGAAGTCGATGTCGGTGATTTGGGGTAACTGTCGAGCTTATTTTGGTAATTCGCAAGACTCCCGTTGAATCGAACACACCCTTAGAACAGGCCCCGTCTGTTTAGAGGCCATTGGGTCAAATGGCAACAACAGGTTAACATAGAAACCAAGATGGTAGTCTCCAATGTGCATGCTCACTAAAACCACGTATCACTATCGGGATGAGGTCACAACATGCCCGCTCTCCTCCGCTTCTATGACAACCCACGTGACACCCACAATACCCCGCGGTATGCTGTCACTTCTGCGGTATGCTACCCCCCCCCCCCCCCGAAGTCCCCCAGATGGGGCTCATTTGGCACATTTCATACTACTTAGAATAAATATAACGTGCGGCGAAATGATAATACGCGCACACGAAATAATAATCCGTGCACACGAAATAATAATCCTTGTGCCCGGATTATTATTTTGTATGCACCGATTATCAATTCGCCTCCGCGGATTATTAACTCGTGTGCTCTGATTATTATTTTGTGCGCACGGATTAAAACATAAGGTAGCAGGTCCCCCACCCCCGCTGTCCCAAAAGACGGACCTGCTATATATACTTACATGCATGGGAATCCTGTTCAGTGGCGGAACAAGAATCCTTTATAGGGGAGAATTCCAATGGAGGGGGAGCGATATGACGCGTGTATATTTCAAAGACCGCAGACAGGAAGGGAAGGGTGTAGTCAGGTGAATCACCCTCTCCCATTTGTGTGACCTGGCGGTGGTATTTGCGGGGGGGGGGGATGGGTGGTGGAGACTGCAAGTAGTGGACATGTTCCGTATGGAGGGGTATCCTGAGTGGAGAAGCCGACATGCCGTCCCCGGGAGTGGAGGGCGGGGAGTCGCCCCCCAGACAAAACAAAATCACTGTGCATTTGAATCAAGTTTTCTGGTGGCTTTTAGGGTAGATCGCCACATTTTTGGATGACCCAAATTTTAGAGACAACGTTTATAAACGTACATGGCTCATAAGTAACTGCATCCGAACTTGCAAAATTCCAGTGGATTTATGTTTATCAGCTGAGTTTGTATGAAAATAAAGAAAAGAGAGTCACTGTGTGCGTAAGAGAGGGTGGCTGGATGTGACAGTTTTGGAGAGGGGCAAATGAGAGAGAGAGAGAGAGAGGGGGGGGGGAGGGGGTGGCTGCAAAGACTGTGGTCGGGGGCAAATGCCCCTTCATGACCTCCTGCAGCACCGCCACCGGATTCGGGACCTCTCCCCGAATTATAATTTTTTTGGAGCTCTATAAGCGACTCTGAAGCCTCCTTAGAGGAGGTAAGGCCATTGGTGGGGGCCGGTTATCCTTCTTCGGTAAATTTTTCAGTTTTAACTGTGAAGCTTTGAGAGCGATTCTGGAGCCTAATGGAGGATGGCGAGATCATCGGTAACTTGACGGTAAGGGCCTGAGACTCTCTGAAATAGTCTCAAATTTCGAAGCTATATCAACAGTTTTGAAGTCTCCAAATGGAAAGTGGGGGGGGGGGGGGGGGGGGCGAAATCATATGTGGCAGTTTGTATTTATTATGAAGGGGGGGGGGGGGGATGCAATGTAACTCTATTTGGGGGCGAGCTATGTGCATTTTCGCATGCCCCCGCCACTGATCCCAACCTTCCCATGGCCTGCCAAAAATATATATAATATCGCCAAGATTAGACATGTAGCGGACAAGCATAGGCATATGTTGCCATCCCAGTCAACCTTAGGTGACGTCCCATCCCAAATTCCCCCGGCATTGCGAAGTACTTTTCGATGGCTGCTTTATAGGCCCTTTTAGACATCTGAATTTTATATCTTTGCTGACATATTTTTGCGCCCCCACGTCTCAACAAGAGATCCCCCCTCTCCCACCACGCATGCATACACCTACTTGCTGCCACAGGCCCAGAGTGCAGCGATGTGAGGTCTTACGCAGACTTCACTTCGTCCTAACTCGCCTATCGCACGTTAAAAAAGGGGAAGCATGCCTAACAAGGACGGATCTCGGGTCATTAGGTTACCCCTCCTGACCTTCCTTTTTTGAAGATATGAGGAGGCGGTAGCGACCGAGGGCCGAAGGGTCCTAGATAACTTAGGTTCAAACAAGAACAAGTAGACCTAAGAATTGCTATTTCAGCGTTAAGATGGTGGGATGCCAGTATACCAAGGTCACAGGATGGATGCCATTTTGACTTAATAACCTATACCATAGTTTTTATATCTTTCATTTCATGCGCACGGATTATTATTCATGTGCATGGATCAAAGGAGTGGTGCTCGTTTCTTTCGAGCAAGATCTGGTGAACTCCGCGGTGGACCCCGGAAATGACGTCATAGTCACGTGACTGGGTGCCGCCATTTTGTGTTGTCATGGTAACGCGCTTGGTCGGCCATGTTGTGATGTCATCCTCATGGTGAAACGTTGTATCACTGCGCATGCGCAGCCCGTGTTGTTATGGTAATACGCGTTTCCGTCATCCATTTTGTATACAGGACGCCGCCATCTTGGTTTGTATAGTAGCACGCGGCTGCTAGGTAACCCAAAGGCATCTAATAAGACGGGAGTATGCTTGGAGGGTATGTTCGATGCGATGGAAGTACAACGAGTTACCCAGATGGTCCCGTGAACGACTTATTTTCACCGGAAATCACCAAAATGGGCCAGAATTATTTTAGAATACTGACCCTAATAGCACCATGTAGTGTTATAAGATCCATAAAAGGTGTGTTCCTTATCTAGCTCGAATTCCATAAGAATCCTCGTTCAGTAGTACATATTTTATACCTTATCTGTTCTACCTGACTTCTATCTACTCTAGTATACTGATTATCCTGACTGTCCCTGTCGATTCTTATGCTTGTTCTACCCATGATATGATGGCATTGTCCATGTATTCCTGGCTCTCTCTTACCTTAGTAGATTATTTGGCTTGTTCTACCCGTGATATGACTATTATCTACACTATTTGTTGGGCTTACCAGTAGACCCAGACATAGCTACAGGTGACACTTACCCGACGGGCCATCGGTGCCCCGTTTTCATCGTATGAGGTCATGGGGGCTATGAGGGCCATAAGGAAATGTCATTACTCTCATCCTCATCTCGGTATTTTGTCACCACGGTCCACAGAATCCCAATTTTGGAATCCCTTTCTAGTATCTGGATGGCCTTCAGAATCCCCTTTTCACCGTATGAGGACTATGAGGGCCATAAGGAAATGCCATTACTCTCATCCTCATCTCCACATTTGTCCCCACAGTCCACAGAATCCCAATTTTGGAATCCCTTTCTAGTATCTGGATGGCCTTCAAAATCCCCTTTTCACCGAATGAGGCCATAAGGGCTATGAGTGCCACAAGGAAATGCCATTGCTCTCATCCTCGTCTCGGTATTTGGTTGGAACGGTCCACAGAATTCCAATTTTGGAATCCCTTTCTTGCATCTGGATGGCTTTCAGAATCAGAATCCCCTTTCATCGTATGAGGCCATGAGGGTTATGAGTGCAATAAGGAAATGCCATTACTCTCATCCTCATCGCGGTATTTGGGTACCCTTTTTCATCGTAGGAGGTCATGAGGGCTATGAAGACGTCATAGCCATCATGGCCCTATGGCCTCATCTCGGTATTTGGGGACCCCCACCCCATGGGCAATCCATTACTGGTACCCCATTATGGAATAGGACTAGCCTTTGGCGTCCTCATAGCCCTCATGGCCTTACACGAAGAAAACGGGGCGCAGATGGCCCGTCGGGAAAGTATCAATTGCAGCTATGTCTAGGTCTACTGGTAATCCAGATAATGGTAGACTAGTGCAGATAATAGTCATAGCACGGGTAGAACAAGCCAAATAATCTACTAAGGTAAGGGAGAGCCAGGAATGCACGGACAATGCCATATCATATCATGGGTAGAAAAGGCATAAGAATCTACAAGGACAATCAGGGATAATTAGTATACTAGAGTAGATAGACGTCAAGTAGAACAGATATGTTATAAAATATGTAGTTGTAAACGAGGATTCTGATGGAATTCGAGCTAGATAAGGAGCACATCTCTTATAGATCTTATACCACTACGTGGTACTATTAGGGTCAATATTCTAAGAGAATTCGGGTCCGTTTCGGTTATTTCGGGTGAACAGCAGTCGGTCTCGGGTTCATTTGAGTAATTCGTTGTACTCCCATTGAATCGAACGTACCCTCCAAACATATCCTCATCTTATTAGATGCCTTTGGGACACCTAGCGACCACGTGCTACCATAGAAACAAGATGGCGGTTCCCTATATACAAAATGGACGACGGGAACGCGTATTACCATAACAACACGCGCTGCACATGTGCAGTGACACCACGCGTCACCATGAGAATGAAATCACAACTAAGCCGCTCACGCGGGTAACCAAAACGTCACTTCCGGGGTACACCGCGCGGTCCACCAGATCTTGCTCGAAAGGTACGTGACATACTACTGATCAATAATCCATTTGCACAGCTTATTAATTTGTGTGCACGGAATATTATTTCGTGTGCACAGATTACAATTCACGTGATTGATTTTATTAATTCGTTCGCATTGATTATTATTTTGTTGGCATGGATTATCATTTCGCGTGCGTGGATTATTAATTTACTTACACGGATTATTAATTCAAACGCACGGATTATTAATTCGTTTGCCTTGATTATTACTTCATGCACGGATTATTAAACTGCGCGCATGAATTATTAGTTTGCGTGCTTGGATTATTCATTTGTTCTCTCTGATTAATATTTCGTGTGCACAGATTATTAATTCGTGCGTATGGATTTTATAAAAACATATGTCACCTCACCGGCTCCGTACATATGCTCTCCGGACCATTGTCAATTATTTTAATTTTTAATTTTATCGATTAATTATACTCGAGATTTCTTGGGTAAGACAATTAATTCCAAATGCCCATGTACAGGCATGGTGGTTTTGTGTGCTAAAGTGTACTACAGGTCTGTTTTTGCACCTGCATTCAACCGTAGCTAACCCTGTTTCTGTCGCGTTAGTAGGCTGGAGTGTTTGGTATTGGTTCGCCGCTGCTCGGTGGTTCTCTCCAGCTTCCGTGGCGCATAATCCACCGTAATACTACCCGATATGACATGGCTTGGTCCATTAAAGTGTCATAAAAGCCCAGTAAAACATGAAAACAATGAATGATAAACTAACAATCAAAAAGTTTGCATATTTAGTTTATAAGCACATAAACAAAGAACAAATATTGGATAAATGAGTACTGTAAAAATTATGTGCAAATGGAAGCAGAGAATCCAAAGTAAAACAATTTGAAGCAGAAGAATACATTAAAATACAGTGCATGTATGATCAATTATCTAAGAGCAATTACAGCTCTTGGATAACCGTGTGTATTTGTGCTTCCAAAGCTGAATGGAATAGTTCAAAATATTAGGCATAGCGGCCAGTGTTCATGCAATATTCACGTGTAAATGCCATTGCCCCTGTATCGATGTGCAACCCATCATCTAATTCTCTAAAGTGGCCGAAACAAATAGCCGCGACCGGGTAATTCAGTAAAAACATGCAGGTAATAAGAGCACACGCTTTTGTTTTCAGTTTGGCGTATGAATCACATCCAGGTGCAACTGAAGAATAAATTTTATCCCAACTCGGATATATTTTTTGCCGGTAAAAAGTCCGGTATCCGGTAATGTTTCCGGTGAGTGCATAAAACTGCGTTTTAAAGTACTAAAAGTAGCCCCGAACGTGTGAAAAATGGCAATTTAATAAAACTTACGCACTGAAATGTGTATAAATGAAGGTGAAGCAATGTTTATTTTATTGAAGGCTATCTTCAAGCGAAATTTACGGCAGCGTAGAGCCGTCACACCGTAGTATATTTCCATGGATTCCTAATCTGTTTTTAAAGATTACTAATCTGTTTAAATAAATTACTAATCTGTTTTTACAGATTACTAATCTGTTTAAACAGACTACTAATCCATTTTTACAGATTAACTAATCTGTTTTTACAGATTACTAATCTGTTTAAACATATTATTAATCTTTTTTTACAGATTAACTAATCTGTATTTACAGAATACTAATCTGTTTTTACAGATTAACTAGTCTGTAAAAACAGATTACTAATCTGTTTAAACAGATTACCAATCTGTTTTACAGATTAACTAAGTAATCTGTAAATACAGATTAGTTAATCTGTTTAAACAGATTACTAATCTGTAAACACAGATTAATTAATCTGTTTAAACATATTACTAATCTGTAAATACAGATTAGTTCATCTGTTTTTACAGATTAGTAATCTGTTTAAACAAATTAGTAATCTGTAAATACAGATTATTATTCTGTTTAAATAGATTAGTAATCTGTAAATACAGATTATTTAATCTGTTTAAACAGATTATTCAATCTGTTTAAAGAGATTACTAATCTATAAATACAGATTAGTTAATCTGTAAAAACAGATTAGTAATCTGTAAAAACAGATTAGGAATCCCTGGAAACATACTACGGTGTGGCAATCAACACACTATTTATGTCACAAAAACGATTTAGCCGAGGTGCACGGCGGGTGAATTTTGCCATACTTGTCAAATGGAGGTGTAGCTAATTCGTGTGCGTGAAATATGGATCTGTTTGTTAACAATGAAGGGATTTAGCAGAACGTTTTGAGGAAAGAAAACATTTATAATTTGAAGAAATAAAAATAAAGTTGTGTAAAAGCCCTTTTTAAAAAGGGGGTTCATAATTTATTTTCAGTTACCGTTTCGTCAAACACATGCCGAGGTGATAATAAATATTAAAACCAACATTCGATTTATTAATCATTATATAGTATTAAGGTGCGAGAATGGGAAAATCATCGGCAATATTATTGGAAAAGAGTACTATTTATATTAGTGGATACCAGTACTAGTACCAGATTTCTGCATGCCCTACCCCTTGATACCCACCCAAAGCCTCGGAACAATTAAGACTGGGGCCCCGGGCGCCCACTTCATCAATCTCTATGTGTGGGCTCCCTGTGGTGGACCGGGCCTGCCCCCCACCCCCCCCCAAAAAAAAATCCAAACTGTTATTTAGAGTGTTTAACCCTTATCTTCGCTCCGGATGCACCAAAATGGATCCCAGAGCTTTTGAATTTAAAACAAAAAATCCAGGAAAGGGTCTCCTGACTCACAGCCGTGGGAAGAAAGCTCTACTAGTTGTTAATTCCAGTCGCCCACTTAACATATTGTATATGACACACAATAATGTGTATAATGGACGATTGGAATGAATAACTAATGAATTGTTTAGGATTTAAAACTTCGACCCCTCCCCCTTCCCCTCAAAGAGGTGCCATCCAGGTACTCCTCAAATTTTGGTTTCTCTTTATCCTGTATGCCACACAAAAACCAGAATCATTTACCACAATTTCGGTTACAATCAGGCTTGTCAAAGTTCCGCCGGTACTTGGTTTATCGGAACCCAGACGGTACTGGGCCGTACCGCGGTACCGTTACCGGTGTCGGTACCTTTAACAACACATAAAAAGGCCATTAAATGACAATGAAACAATGTATGCTATGGAATATATTCCTAACAAATAAATCGGTTATGTGAACCGAGTTCTTAAGATTCGAATATTCGTGGGAAATCGCGTCACTTCGAGTATAAACTTATGGGTGGACGGAACTTCGAACTTTAAACCTGCTCTCTGCGTCGACTCGGCACCTTCAGTGACGATCTTAGGTAGATGCCTTCGACGTTCTAAATATCAGATTTTATAATTAGACACACGCGCATTGGAAACTTGAAAAAGACAGCTATCCAGTACGTAGAGAACACTGAACATGGTCTCTCGATGTGCTACAAAACATGGGGTCCAGGAGGGACCATGTTTGAGTGTTGCTCTGAAATTTTATATACAGTCCGAGGTGTGACTGACTCGAGTACCGAGTATCGCCGGTATTTGGCTTCAGAACCGGTACCGCAAAAACGGTCCCGTTTCTGTGGTACCGGTGTCGTTACTTGTATCGGTTGACAAGCCTGGTTACAATTATTGTGATTTTTTTACGCTCTCTTTTCCCGGAATTGATAACCCCGGCCCGTCCTGGCGCGCGATGTCTTTTAAATATTTTTTCGTAACACCCGCACTTGCCCACTGAACCCTTCCATTGAACGGCTCGCTATTAAGTCCCTCACCTGCCTACTCAATCCTGTTGGGTTATTGGAATTCCAAATAGTGAATGTCCTGTTCAGAAATGGCCCACCTCTATTTATCAGTTCAGAGATAGCTCATTTCGGAGTCCCTGAAATTATGTGCGTGTTAGATAATAGAAAAGAAATAAGATAAGTCGGATTGCTATTGAGCAAAACAAACGCAACCGTCACTTTTTATTATTTGGATGTATTTCGGCATGCGTTTGAAGAAAGGACAAAACTCTTTTCTCGATAATATTTCCGGTAATTTCCCCATTCTGAGGTCTAGATATATAATCCATTTTCCTATTTTCGAAATTGGGGATGTGGAAGAGGGCACGATCGATATGCCGCTGACAGATTTCGAACATGGGATTGGCATCTTCGGTCCTACTGTTCTTAGTCTAGAGACCCTTCCACGGATATTTTTTTTTAAATTCTGAAGCTCCTCGGGTATCGATTCATGTGCCTGAGGGAAGGTGAGGGTTAAAATAAAAGCAATACGTGACAGTTTGGATTTTTGATTTAGGGGCCGTTAGCCCCCCCCCCCCCCCCCCCAAGCCTTCACTGGGAGCTCATAAATAGGGATTGATGGCGTGAGCTCACAAGGTCCCATTCTTAATGGCTCCTACAGCTTTGGGTGAGAATCATGGCGTAGAGCATACATGAATCTAGAACTGGTACTAGTATCCAATGGCATGGATAGAACTCTTTTCCGGAAATAATGTGGGTAATTTGATAATTTTTTAACGTCTAGCTGGGAGCGCGGTGGCTCAGTAGGTAGAGGTGCAGGCTGCAAGCCGAGAGGTCCTCGGTTCGAATCCCACCTGCGGCAACCGCGTTGTGTCCTTGGGCAAGACACTTCATCTCCATTGCCCGCGTGGGGGCACGATGACGCCGTGTACTAAGGCGTACTGCACGTCGATGGTACACATGTCTTCAACCAATCTAACCCTGTCTGTGCTGCAGTGCGGGGTTACGATGTTGGGGAGCTGGCAGCTGCTCGTCGTTGCTCGGTGGTTCTCTCCGGGTACTCCGGCTTCCTCCACCCGTAAAACTGTCACGGTCATGATTAGCCATTGTGCATAAATATATGACCTTAAACATCACTAAATAAATAAATAAATATAACGTCTAGCTACTATATTTCAACATTACTTTGAGTGTTGCTTTCAATATTTATAATCACCTCGGCGTGTGTATGGCGAAACGCTAACTGAAAATAAATTTAAAAAATAGTTTTACACAGCTTTACTCCTTTAAATTACAAATGGTTTCTTTCCAAACAAATTCTGTTAAATCCCTTCATAGTGAACAAACATATCCATATGTTACATACACTGATTAGTCACATCTCTGTTTAGCAAGTATGATAAAATTCACCTCATCACACCAAAATATCCCGTGATTTTAACCTGCTTTGGTGATATTTTGTAACTGGCCCTTTTGGGGCCTTAATAGGCCCCTAAATGTGGTCCGATTGGGGCGGTTGAGGTGTCAATCTTCTTTATTTCTCGGGGCCACCCAGCAACACCAAAATATCCCGTGATTTTAACCTGCTTTGGTGATATTTTGTAACTGGCCCTTTTGGGGCCTTAGTAGGGCCCCTAAATGTGGTCCGATTGGGGCGGTTGAGGTGTCAGTCTTCTTTATTCCTCGGGGGCCACCCATCAACACCAAAATATCCCGTGATTTTAACTTGCTTTGGTGATATTTTGTAACTAGTCTTTTTGGGGGCCTTAGTAGGGCCCCTAAATTTTGTCCGATTGGGGCGTTTGAGGTGTCAATCTTCTTTATTCCTCGGGGACCACCCATCAACACCAAAATATCCCGTGATTTTAACTTGGGTTGGTAATATTTTGTAACTGGCCCTTTTTGGGGCCTTAGTAGAGCCCCTAAATGTGGTTCCATTGGGGCGGTTGAAGTGTCGATCTTCTTTATTCCCCGGGGGGCACGCATTAACACCAAAATATCCCGTGATTTTAACCTGCTTTGGTGATATTTTGTAACTGGCCCTTTTTGGGGCCTTAGTAGGGCCCCTAAATGTGGTCCGATTGGGGCGGTTGAGGTGTCAATCTTCTTTATTCCTCGGGGGCCACCCACCAACACCAAAATATCCCGTGATTTTAACCTACTGTGGTGACATTTTGTAACTGGCCCTTTTTGGGGCCTTAGTAGGGCCCCTAAATGTGGTCCGATTGGGGCGGTTCAGGTGTCAATCATCTTTATTTCTCAGGGGCCACCCAGCAACACCAAAATATCCCGTGATTTTGACCTGCTTTGGGTATATTTTGTAACTTGCCCTTTCTGGGGCCCTATTAGGCCCCTAAATGTGGTCCGATTGGGGCGGTTGAGGTGTCAATCTTCTTTATTCCACGGGGGTCACCCATCAACACCAGAATATCCCGTGATTTTAACCTGCTTTGGTGATATTTTGTAACTGGCCTTTTTTGAGGCCTCAGTAGGGCCCCTAAATGTGGTCGGATTGGGGTGGTTGAGGTGTCAGTCTTCTTTATTCCTTGGGGGCCACCCACCAACACCAAAATATCCCGTGATTTTAACTTGCTTTGATGATATTTTGTAACTGGCCCGTTTTGGGGCCTTAGTAGGGCCCCTAAATGTGGTCCGATTGGGGCGGTTGAGGTGTCAATCTTCTTTATTCCTCGGGGGGCCACCCACCAACACCAAAATATTCCGTGATTTTAACCTGCTTTGGTGATATTTTGTAACTGGCCCTTTTTGAGGCCTTAGTAGGCTCCTAAATGTGGTCCGATTAGGGCGGTTGAGGTGTCAGTCTTCTTTATTTCTCGGGGGCCACCCAGAAACACCAAAATATCCCGTGATTTTAACCTGCTTTGGTGATATTTTGTAACTGGCCCTTTTGAGGCCTTAGTAGGGCCCCTAAATGTTGTCCGATTGGGGCGGTTGAGGTGTCAATATTCTTTATTCCTTGGGGGCCACCCATCAACACCAAAATATCCCGTGATTTTAACCTGCTTTGGTGATATTTTGTAACTGGCCTTTTTTGAGGCCTTAGTAGGGCCCCAAAATGGGGTCCGATTGGGGTGGTTGAGGTGTCAGTCTTGTTTATTCCTCGGGGGCCACCCATCAACACCAAAATATCCCGTGATTTTAACTTGCTTTGGTGATATTTTGTAACTGGCCCATTTTGGGGCCTTAGTAGGGCCCCTAAATATGGTCCGATTGGTGCGGATGAGGTGTCAATCTTCTTTATTCCTCGGGGCCACCCATCAACACCAAAATATCCCGTGATTTTAACCTGCTTTGGTGATATTTTGTAACTGGCCCTTTTTGGGGCCTTTGTAGGGCCCCTAAATGTGGTCCGATTGGGGCGGTTGAGGTGTCAATCTTCTTTATTCCTCTGGTGCCACCCATCAGCATCAAAATATCCCGTGATTTTAACCTGCTTTGGTGATATTTTGTAACTGGCACTTTTTGGGACCTTAGTAGGGCCCCTAAATGTGGTCCGATTGGGGCGGTTGAGGTATCAATCTTCTTTATTCCTCGGGGGCCACCCAGCAACACCAAAATATCCCGTGATTTTAACCTGCTTTGGTGATATTTTTAAACTGGCCCTTTTTAGGGCCTTAGTAGGGCCCCTAAATGTTGTGCGATTGGGGCGGTTGAGGTGTCAATCTTCTTTATTCCTCGGGGCCACCCATCAACATCAAAATATCCCGTGATTTTAACCTGCTTTGGTGATATTTCGTAACTGGCCCTTTTTGGGGCCTTAGTAGGGCCCGTAAATGTGGTCCGATTGGGGCGGTTGAGGCCACCCATCAACACCAAAATATCCGGTAATTTATTTATTGGTGTTTAAGGTCACATATTTCTGCACAATGGCTAACCATGACCGTGACAGTTTTTACGGGTGGAGGAAGCCGGAGTATTCGGAGAGAACCACCAAGCAACGGCGAGCAACTGTCAACTCCCCAACATACCAACTCCACACAAGCAGGGTTAGCATTGGTTGAAGACAGGTGCACCATCGACGTGCACTCCGCCTTAGTACACGTCACCGTGCCCCCACGCGAGCAATGGGGGTGAACGCGGTTGCCGCAGTTGGGATTCGAACCGAGGACCTCTCGGCTTGCAGCCTACACTTCTACCAACTGAGCCCCCCCCCCCCCCCCCCCCACCCCCATTAACCCATTATCTAACGCTAGTAGCAGACGATACTCGTCAAAAAAATTCTCGTGTAACTAAAAATTTTCATTTTTTGCGTCCAAAACACAGGGTGTTACCCCTCATTGGAATGCGCACAACGCGATCGTTCGAATGAGGGGGTCATAACCTATGTTTTGGAAGCATAAAATGTAAATATAAAAAAGACGGAATAGCGATTTTTGTGTACAGTGCTGGCCGTTTTTGGCCGTCACTTTATGTAAAGGGTTAAACGCATTTTGACCAATTACTCTCAGCCCCAAGGAAGGGACAAACTGACCTAGGGGTCAATGATTAAAAAGATAGCTAAGTTGTTATAACAAGATAGCTAAGTTGTTATAACAAGTTAGCTAAGTTGTTATAACAAGTTACTAAGTTGTTATAACAAGTTAGCTAAGTTGTTATAACAAGTTAAGCTAAGTTGTTATAACAAGTTAGCTATGTTGTTATAACAACTTAGCTAAGTTGTTATAACAAGTTAGCTAAGTTGTTATAACAAGTTACTAAGTTGTTATAACAAGATAGCTAAGTTGTTATAACAAGTTAGCTAAGTTGTTATAACAAGTTAAGCTAAGTTGTTATAACAAGTTAAGCTATGTTGTTATAACAAGTTAGCTAAGTTGTTATAACAAGTTACTAAGTTGTTATAACAAGTTAGTTAACTTGTTATAACAACTTAGCACAGGTAAAAAAAAATACATCAACTGGCGTCAGAACGCTGCCGTAATTTAATGATTGAATATGGCAAATGCAAATGTAAGAAGACATTTGTCTGAAGCAGAAATGTGGCGGGCTGTAGGGATGGTGGAGCAAGGGGCTACCCATCGTCAGGTTGGTGAAACCCTTGGTGTACCGGAGCCTGGGCAATATTTTAGCAGTATGGCACACCAGTAAGACGGCATGGTGGTGGCAGAGCCACGGCAACATCTGCAGCTGAAGACCGGTTTTTGATCATTCAGGCCCATAGGAACCGCTTTGCCACAGCAACCCAGCTTCGCAGTGACCTTCAGAATGCATCCGGGGTAAATGTTTCGACGCAGACTATCCGGACAAGGTTGGACGAAGGTGGCCTCCGACTGAGAAGACCAACCATGCATTCGCATTCCGCTGTCCCAGAGCCACCACCAGGCACGATATGAATGGGCCATGGACCACGTTGGATGGACCAGAGAAGATTGGCGACCTGTCCTTTTTACAGATGAGTCATGGTACTGCCTAGACAACTCAGATAGGCGTTCTAGGGTATAGAAGACCAGGATAGCGATTCCGTGCAGCCAACATTGCTGAGCATGACCGCCATGGTGGAGGGTCAATCATCGTCTGGGGCGGCATCAGCAGGGATGGACGTACATAGCTCTGTGTCCTTGAACGTGGTACATTGACTGCACATCGCATCGGTATATTGATGAGATCCTGGAGTCTACGTCAGATTGTATGCAGGTGCAGTAGGTGATAGATTCATTCTGGTGGACGATAATGTCCGTCCTCATGTTGCCCATGCTGTCGGGGAGTACCGACAGAGGGAGGGGATTGAGCGTATGGACTGGCCAGAAAGATCCCCTGACCTCAATCCAATCGAACATGTCTGGAATAAGTTGCAGCTTGCAATTTCAGCCCGTCCAGTCCAGCCAAGAAGTGTACAGGAGCTTGGTGCCACGCTGGTCCAAGAATGGAACAACATCCCACAAATGACCGCCAGGAACCTGATTGGGACCATGAGTAGGCGTTGTCAGGCAGTAATTAACAGTAATGGGTCTCATACTCGATACTGAACCCATACCAGTTCGCTCCGTCAACTTTTTGGCAAATTGAAAAATTTCATCTTTTACCAATAATATCCATTTTCCATGTTTATCATATTCAAAAGCTAAAAAATAATGTCAAACACAAATAAAATCTTAATTTCTGTACTTAAATCATTAAAGATATAATTAAATAAAAAATATATACACTTTTCTTTACAATATTTCAACTAAAACGTAAAACAGGTAGTTGGATATACTTGGTGCTTAGCAAACTTTGAGTAGTATATATCAAGTCTGTTTGGCATCAGTGTAATGGAAATTCTTTTCAAAGACAGGAATATCTGACAGTTCGTGTATGATTCATGGGGTTAGACGGGATCAAATGATCAAACGTTGGGAGAAGGAGAGAAGGAGGATGAGATACCAGAGGGTTTTGACGGCTGATACAGTCGGGACAAGTTGGGTTGTCGCATTTGGTATTTGGTCGGGAATAAGTGCTTGAAGATCTATGCATTAGTGATTTTTTAAACTTGGGTCTACTGTGTTGCTGAGTTAGCAGGCCTATACTATTCCAAATTCTTGGGAAAGAATGGAAGGGCATTTCTGCAGAAAATTGGGTTCTTGGTTGGTGCGTTTCTAATTTACCGGTCTGCCTTGTATTCATCCCCGAAGGGGTTCTGTAGACCTGAAAGGTGCCATCCAATGACATAGGAAGTTTCTTGTTCGTCCAGTTAAGCATAAAGAGGGAGACGTGGAGGCTGTAGAGATCTTTAAATTTTAGGACGACGCAGTCTCTGAAAAAGGTCTGTATGTGAGTTGTATGCTGTCCTAATTATGATTCAGACGGCTCTTTTCTGCACGAGGGGTAACGATCGAAAAATCTTGGTAAGGACTCTAAGTTATGAAGCAAGGCGTGGTGTCGAGAAGTTGACCTATTGGGAGAAGAGGCATGTAAACCTGATTCGTCCCGTCTTTGATGGCTCAAGTCCTGACTAAAGTTCCAGCTACACAATCAAGGCATGCCTTGACGATGTAGTTGGAATATTAGTCAATCGGTATTATAGGTTGAAAATAAAACTCAAGTCTACTTGGAAATTTATTAGTGAATAAATAGAATGCACGTGCACACGTGCGGTAGTACTGACGTAACTTATTCAATTAAACGTATCGTGCCGGTACCCCCAATTGGTCACGCCGAGCCCTAAACATCCAGAATCGGTACTAAACACCGCCATTTCTATTTGCTTGTTGGTTTTATTGGGGTTTAACTACACTTTCGACAGCCAGGGTCACCTGGTGGCAATCAGAGGAATCCGGAGTACCCGTCGAGAAACACCGAGCAACGGCGAGTAACTATCAGACTCCCCAACGTACCAACTCCGACAAGCAGGGTTAACATTGGTTGAAGACAAGTGCACATCGACGTGCAGTACGCCTTAGCACACAGAGCCACCGTACCCCGCGTAGGCAGTCGGGACAAAACGAACAGTGAACCTCTCGGTTTGAAGTCCCACCATTTCTATGACAGACTGTGTGTTTGACTCAAGTCCAAGTATCAGATCTAGGCTTTTAAGAAGGTACATGATTATTGACAATAGAGAATTGATATTCTAGACCCATATCCTCACGAAAATATTCCGGCCGCAAAATTGTGGGAGAATGGTCACACACCCTTCCTTCATTGTTACGCCCCTGCATGGTAAAAGGTCCTAGTATGGGCTATCTCCCCAGTGTGATTATTCCAGTGAGGAATATCTTTCGTGGTAAAATATCCTAGTCACGACTAAACCTCGTGGTGAAAGATTCTGGTTTGGGCTATGATCCCTCAAGGTGAAACAGCTGACGTAGCACAAATGATACACAGCCCTTTGGTCAAAAATGGTTAAAATTAGTCCGTGCAACAAATGAGAAAGTGAATATCATCTTGTTCTAAAACAAGAACAATCCTACATGCGGGTTGACAAATGATAAAATGAATCGGAAATAAATCAGATTTTTCTCTTAATTAGCCAATGTTTGAGACGAATGAGTTTCAAATTGCGCGTGCCACTTGACAGGCAATAAAAATATCCCAAGTCTTGTGTTCATTAATTATTATTGGTCGATTGAAGGCTACAATACGTTATTATTATGCTGTAATAATGCTCGAGTTTGACCCAAAACCAGGCTCAGGGATATTAATCTGTCAGAGTCAATTGTGTCCCAGTCACTCGTTTTTGTGTACCAAGACTGATGGACTTCTGTAACGCCACTATCTCTGACGAAATCATATTATATGAGGATGAATTAAAACGATCGTGGCGTTATATAGATATTCGATCTGGGCTGCACTACTTTTAAGAAATAACTTGTTTTATTTCGGTGCATGCGATATAAACCGAAAATTTTCAGCACAAGCTTCATAACTCACGGTGACAATTAGGTTGATGGGCGGGGCATACCGAGTCTTTAACATTTGATCAGGGACGCGAACACGTAGACATACTTAATCGTTACGTGATTTGGTTTATACGATTTCGACGAATGTCACGCAGCATGCTCTTGACCAATGACACGCGGAAGCGGGGCAAATGATTAAATTATTACAATATGATCTACTCGAAGTTCAATACATCTGTCTCAGCAATGCTACAGCTTAGTAAATTCCTCTCTGTAAAAGTCGTCGTTTTTGAAGCAATACACTGTTGGAAAGGTCTTAGAAAGCCCGCCATATTAAAACACTTTGATACTTTAGTACGTGTTATTACGTACGAAATCTTTTGTGTAATTTAACTCTTTGATAATTTTCTAAGTGTTATTACGTACGAAATAAAATTGCGCTTTGATACTTTGTGGTCATTTGTTTTGTTATTATTTCAAGTTTTAACCTCAAATTCCTATTTTCTCCCGAATACTGCTCAGTGATAACCGTTGAGCCAAATGTTATCGCAGCTTAAAATACTAACAGAATCCTGCTGTCAAGACTTCTTAACTGGTTGAGTGCTAGAAGCCACTAAGAGGGATTTCAAAAATGAGGACACCAGAGCAAAAGCCAACACTTTCCTTGCTTATATTTCATATTCAGTCAAACACAAATAATATTTTGTTTATATAAATTTGTTGCAATAAAACAAGTTTTGAATAACAAATTCAGACCACCAAAAATAATCCAGCCCTCAACCAGATAATCACTAATGTGAAAAATATCTTTTTCTGAATTCCCAATGATGTTTAAACTGTACCGTCACCTGAGTAAAAGAAAACAAAGTTTCACTGAAATTATGAAATAAATCGTGTTTCCGAAAAATATAAGGACCAAACACAATGATATCCAGAGACTGCCTTTGAAAAAATAAGAGGCATTTAAAAAAACAGAACCGGGCTACCAAGGGCATGACAGGTACACTGGATAGATTACGACGTTACCCGACAAGGAACAGCTCAAGGTCACCTCTATCAAAGAGTCAAAGAGAAGAAACCTTAACACCAAACCATTCAGAATGTTGCTGAGTTGGCAACTTTGCCTTTCTTGCTCCTCATTTTGGTGACAAACACCAAAGCAAGATATTGTTACCGAGATCGCAATAGATCTGAAAAGTTTTTTTACCCCTCCCAGTCCATCTTTGGCCTTCCCTTTATCCATGGTGTATGGTCTCGACTTCCGCCCTGCCTACTAACATGACTGACACCTGATGAATTTCGCATGGAGGAAGTTTAGCCATATGCAGAGGCGGACTGGCTGTATGGTCCACCGGAAACATCCCCTGGCGTCCCCCAAACTGATGCAGCCCAACATCTGTTGGAGCGTGAAATTTCGTGAAAATGACCAAACTACGAAATGGATTTGATTGCATAGACTCCGGGATTGATATCCACACGGACGATAAGTAAAACCTCTGGAACCTCACGGCAAAATGTGAAGAAATTGCTCTTGAAGTCATAGCTGAGACTTGTGTAAGGGCAGAAGCTGTTGTTAACAAAATCATTCCTTTAGTTGCCTTTAAAGTTTGATTCCGGTCACATTAAAAGTTAATTCGCTGAAACCTTAATAGTCCTATTGAGCTAAGAAAGCAACACAAATATAACGAATTTTATCTTGTTTCGCATGACACTGTCAAAATAAGACATGTAGAGGGTATCTAGTGTTTTGCGTGGATACCAACGATTGTCTCATGAGAAGGCGCAAGAAAGTGAATTTCCCCGCTTTGCCAAGATTGGAAATGCTTTACTTCCCCAACCATTTCCCCAATTTTCAAAACTATTTTTCGTCATTTTAAATGACTTTCAGCACAATTAACTCCACTTTCCCTCACACTACCTACATTACGAAATGACAAGCGACAGTCCAAACAAAAACATTATTTTGTTATATTTTGATGAGCGTAAACAGTATAAGCATTCCCAATTTTATGACAAGTTTACTGACAGCATATAATTTTACAACAATATCGCTTAATAGGGTTATCACACAGGGCAATAAAACTCAAAACAACACTGAAAGATCCAAACTGGATGTGGGAAGTGGAGGTTGTTTTTTGCCACAATAAAGAGTATCAGTCTCTCGTGAAAAGTAAATAGAGTCTGCCAAATCTATTTATATATCTTGCGAAAGGACAATATCTATGTTTTATCGAAGGATGTGTATGCAGTTTATAAAATTTAAACAAACATGCAGACAGTTGAATAAGTGTAAAAACGATATTTTTATCCTTAATATTAACTTCATTCAGAGATTTAGCAAATTAAGGTAGGGGTACCTTTTGTCTGAGAAAATTAAGGGTGGGGGATGAGGCAAACTATTCTCCAAAGACAAGGATTTTAAGATTACCAATTAACTTGGAAGCAGTGTTTTTCAATGGCAGAGCCGGTTACCTTAAACGCGTATCTGGAAGTAGCACTTTTTCATCGCAAAAATGAGTTGTCGTCCTTGGAATAACTACTGCCGAATAGTATTTGTGGAACTGTAAACATTACGGCACAATTTCTTAGCGTGTTCACAGTTCTTTCCTGGAGAGGAACACCACAAGACCCATGTAGAACCCAACCACCCCACTCCAGCCGCCCTATCTACCTTGCTTAAAAACGTTCCGTTGCTCCCGATGTTATAAATGACTGGGTCACGCACGTTGGATGTTAAAAAATTATAGTAGTATTTTACATCAAATGCAAATTGAGCAATGGAACAGCTGTCGTCGTACTCAGCTGGTGGAACATAATTACAATTGGACTGAAAATGTCAGTGTGATTGACAATCAACGTCGGTTATTTCACAGCACACCCCACAAAACCAGCACATTGCCGTTAAAAAGTTTGGCGCAGTAATTAAGACACGTGGTTACGCAGCAGTACAGCGTTCCCATTTGGTATCAGAGAACTAAAATTTCTCCCATTGGCGACCATTATAACGTTCAGGTTCAGACGAAAAAAAAATATGATCGCATTACTTTAATTTTGGCATTAAAAACATTGTCAAGCATAGCCTTTCAGACAACGTTTTCTGACCCGAAAACAGGGGGTCATGCAACAAATAAGAGAGAATACCTGACAAGAAGGGAAGTACCCGTCAAATGCGCATATATTTTAGGGAATGCCCATCAAAAACACACCAATACATGTAGTCAATTGTACTTTTTAGGTCCAAAAGGTCATCAAATCACCCTCTTTATTTATCTGGAATATTCTACAATAATACAAGATGTCATTAGAATGCTTCAGATGTTCACTGAAACAATATATTTTCAAACGCTTAATTTTAGAGATTGCATCACTTCAACTTTTCAAGGCGGGTAACTCTTATTCAAATATTTATTACAGCGATACCATTTGCATGGTAGCAGCTTTGGCAACGCAGTTCAATAGAATCACAATGTCAACTGAATCAAGGAATTCCAAATACCAACAAGCACAATGTCAACTGAATCAAAGAATTCCAAATACCAACAAGCACAATGTCAACTGAATCAAAGAATTCCAAATACCAACAAGAAGTAAATTATATTAGTTCAAACAGTGAAGAAGAGCTCCAAGAATCAGGTGGAGATAACCTCTTTATCGATGGAGACTATAAATTTTGGACGAGGGATATCGAGTGTCACAACTAATATTAATCTCCATAAGTTATAGATATATAATTAAGTCTGTCGTCATCTCAGTTTTGTTCAAGATGGCAAACACTAAAATTAATCGAATGAATATGACATCAAAGAAAGTGGAATCAAAAGTTTTCATCAGACCGAATCAAAACTTTCCCAAAATAAAAACCTCAGCTGAAAGATTAAGAATATAACGAGAATATAACGAGATAAACGGAGAGATGTGAGAAACCGGGATTTCAAAGCATGATTCTGAAGGACTGGGCAATGGTATTGAAACTGACTGTTACTGCACATGTTAGATCACAAGCTCTCGGGCCACCAGTTCAATTCTGCAAAGAATTAGACGCTGTTATGGTTCGGTTTGTTTCCCCACTTTTTACAGTTGTGGCGCGTCTTCATCCATAATGACAGTCTTCAATGATTTGGTTAAATAAAGGCTCAATTAAGAAACCTTTCTTACGTTTATTTAAAGAAAATGGATGTTTCTGATATTTTCAATTTCAATCGGTCGGAATTTTTCAGTTAGTCGGAAGAGCGAACCGTTCAGGTTCGCTTTACCGACCAACGGAAATATTCTATCTGACTGAATTTAAAAATGGGCGGCAGACCATTTGAGGCTAGACTAGTTCTAGGACAAAACAACATGTGATGCGTTTAACCCTTTACCCAAAGCAGATGATATCAAAATTTATTATTTTAAATACCATTTTTTTTATTTTTCAAAAAAAATTCAACAAAACCATATCATGTGACCCCTCATTGGAACGAGCTCAATGAGCTCGTTCCAATGAGGGGTCACATGATATGTTTTTTTTAAAAATATTTTGAAAAATTTAATTTTTTCAACTGCTCAATTTGCATATTACGCGGGCGGATGCGGGCGATTCATTATGAAAGGGTTAAGAATTTGACTGATAGCTCGAGGACATGATTCGATCACTAATTATTATTTATGTATTGTGGTTTAACGATACTTTCGACAGGCAGGCGGGTGGAGGAAGCGGGAGTGCCCGGAGAGAACCACACAGGAACGGCGAGCAACTGTCAGACTCCTCAGCGTACTAACTCCGCACAAGCAGGGTTAACATTGGTTGAAGACAAATGTATCATCGACGCGCAGTACGTTTTAGTAACAGGGCCACCGTGGGCAATCTGGATGAAGTGCCTTGCCCAAGGACACAGCACAGGTACCCTTGGCGGGGATCGAATCGTGGACCTTTCAGTGTGAAGTTCAATGTTGTAACCACTGAGCCACCTGCTCCCTTCGACCACTACTTAAGAAACGAAGTTCCAAGTCACAGAATATAACCAATGCTTCTGTTGCATTCTGCAGGCCACGAAACAAAGCTACACAAGTGCGATGTTCCATAAAGATGAAATCAATGTTCCCTGTGGACTTGGTGCATTCCACCAAACTATAAAACAAATTACCAGCCCACGGGACTAGAACGAATGTCGAATTCTGTCCATAAAAGTATATTTATTGTAAAATAGATGTACTCTAAAGCTTGGTTACATGTTAATCTTAGAAAATTTAATACACAGCAGATAATGTTATTACAGTACACTTCTCTCGTGGATTATACTCCAAAAAACAGTAGCGATCTGAGGCGTACAATTAAGAAATGATGATAGACACATTTTCTGACAGCTATGAATAATTATTTTCTACATCTTCTCATTCTGATAACTGACATTTGCGAATATCCTATTATTTTTTCGTTTGAGCTACGTATTTCCATCGACGGCCAATTACCACAGTTAACCCTAGACTGTTACTAACAATTAAGAAAAACAATAGTTACCGTCTATGTCGGTGTGAACTATGTATAATGTTTCCACATTTCCATCACAAATCTAATCATCTCTTATAGTCAGACAGAAGGCAAACAGACTACGAGGGATACTACTTAATTGAAAACAAAATATGTTGTCCCTTTTAGGAATCACGTGTTCATGATGAGATAATAGCAAAATTGATGAAAATGCCGTGTCCCAGTGTCAAACAGGAAGTGGCTTTTAACCCTTTACCCAACGCAACGGCCAAAACCGGCCAGCGTTCTTCTCAAAAATCGCCAATTAATTTTCATTATTTTTTTCATTTTTTGTCTCAAAAATATAGGTTATGACCCCTCGTTGGAACGAGCTCGTCGAGCTCGTTCCAACGAGGTGTCATAACCTATGTTTTTGAGACAAAAAATGAAAAACATTAGTTATTCAAGAATTTTCTTTGCAAGTGTCGTCTGCTTTTCATGTTAGGTAAAGGGTTAATCAAACCTTTGCTGCCAGAATTAGTGAATCCATTGATCAACACTTATGACCTGGCAATTGTCTCAAGTTAAATGCAGACGACACTTGACTAGAAATAACTCTTTTAGGCTATTAGATTGTTTCTTCGCACGATATTACGAAATATTAATAGCACAGCGGATCGACTTTATACTTCCTGATGCTGAGAAACAAATAAACTCAGAGGTCCAGTGACTAAACCATTTTCTGATTCCTGAGCCGTTTCACCCAATTCATGAGTTACTTGGTGGTTGGTAATACAACTGCATGCAGAGGTTGGAGGGATGTGGGCTACAAAACAAATTTGTACACAGACTCGGTGTGGGTGGCTGGTCACAGGCTTGTAATTTTTGTCCTTGTTCATTTCATTTCTCAGTGACAATTTTGTTTTTAAATAGCATATAACAGTAACTTCACCAGTCAACCGTGCTAAAAGTTATAAATGCTAAAAGTGGCCTCAAGGGAGCGCTGTGGCTCAGTGTAAGACTGTTTGATTTCTATGCTAGAGGTCCCGAGTTCGATCCCCGTCCGGGACGACCCGCGTTGTGTCCTTGGGCAAGGCATTTATCCCGGTTGCCTACATGGGGGCACGATGACGCCGCGTGATAAGGTGTACTGCACGTCGATGGTGCACATGTCTTCAGCCACTGTAACCCTTCTTGAGCGGTGCTTGAATTGAGTTAGAATATTGAGGAGCTGACAGTTGTTCGTCGATGCTCGGCGGCTCTCTCTGGGTACCCAGGCTTCCTCCACCCGTAAAACTGTCACGGTCACAATCAGCCATTGTGCATAAGTATGTGACCATAAACCCCAATAAATAAATAAATAAATAAATAAATAAATAAATAAATAAATAAATAAATAAATAAATAAAAATAGTCAACCGTCCTTGTACATACCATAGGTGTCCAAAACCCCAAGAAGTTTATGTCTGGAGCATCGTAAGTTATTCTGAAGTTATCCGAATGAATCTCCAAAGAACTCCGCCCCTACAAAGTAACGCAAGCTAACTCTTTACGCAATGTAAAGGCCAAAACTGGCCAGTGCTCTTCACAAAAATCACCATTCAATTTTCATTATTGTCTTAATTTTTGTCTCAAAAAGATAGTTTGTTACCCCTCATTGGAAAGATCTCGTTGAGCTCGTTCCAATATGATGTCATAAGCTATGTTTTCAACGCAAAACATTTTGAAAATTGGCTGTTCAAGAATTTTATTTGCAAGTGTCGTCTGCCTTTCGTCTTAGGTAACGGGTTAACCCTATATACATTGATGATGAAATATCAAGATTTCAAGAGTTCTGTCAAACAAAACTGAGTTGGTTAAATTCCTAGTTGCATTATGAGAAAAAAAATTCTGCTTGAAAGTGCAGTATTCTCACAGCAGTGAGCAGGTGGTCGCATGGGGTCTAAGCTGAGTTGCGTACCCTCCACAAGTCTTCATAAAATAAGACAGAAGTCTGCTGATCAGAAAATATGCTATTTGATTCATTGTAGTTTAACAACACTTTAAACGGAAAATTCATATCACTGGAGCTCGTATAATAGAAAAAACAAATAAGGTAATGGGAACTATTTATACGTCTTTCAGCAGACAGAACCCTCTGTATGTGTGACACAATATTTGGCAACGGCCACAAAGATCCCACAATTGAGTGATATGCTAGCACATGCCAAAATCATTGACAGACAAGTACCGTGTTTTTGCCTGAAGCCCTACAGAGCTAGATGCTATACAAGCAGTGATCTAATAGATAAGTGGATACAGTTTGCATTCCATCTGATATTGGTATAGACAAGTGCACTGCGGGGCGATGGCATTATTATGTGGCTGCTTAATGTAAATTCAATCATTTTGCATGGCAAAATATTCCCCACACATTTCAAATGTATCTCCATTTATTACACACTGAAAACAGAGGTTATTGCTTTATTTTGGAGAGACACAAATTCCTGATTATGGAACCACGGTAGCCAAATTGGATACACCAGAATCTGATTATCAGGGACCTCCCTCTGGTTGCCGGTAATCACTGTAAAATGCAATCCGTTGGAGATATGGTTTTCAAGTTATGACATGAACAAACAAAAGTTAGAAAACATACAAGATGACTGTCAGGGTGGCCACATTGGATATACAAGAACACATATTATCAAGAGGAATCTTCATGTAAAAGTATCCAAAATCGTTAGGATCCACTGGATATTTGGTTTTCGAGTAATTGCATGGAAAAAATATAAAATGCTGCCATATTGGATAAGATGTAAGACTGCATGATTATAAAACGAAATCTTCCACTTCCTCTACTAAAATGGGGTTGACTATTTGGTTCTTAAGTTAATAAATAAGCAAAAAAATATTACATAAAGTCCAAGACAGCTAAATGTACAGAGCGGTACCATAATGCAACTCGCGTCTATGAGTGTCGTATAAAAATGGTAATGGTAACACATGTCTGTGGTAATAATCTCTAATGTAGATAAATCTAAACTGATTGCATGTATTCCAAGACAGTACCTCTATTATTCCATCCAACTTATTGACTGATTCATTGACTGATTGGGTGGTTGATTACATGGTGTTCAGTGTTAGCAGTAACTTAGCACAGCCTGCAAAGTCATATTATAAAATAGCTGAGGGATGAAATCATGCAAAAGTGGCCATGTATGTCTCTGTTCCACTTCAAAGGGCCTTTACTTCAGGCAACGGTTACCGAGTTTTTATTCTTCCTGATTTTCCCAGTCTCTGCCCAGACATATACCAAACATTGGCTGACAATTTTCGTCATTAGAAGAAATTTACAGGAAAGTTAGCTCCCTTTAATGTTCTAAACTGTCAGTAAATTTAATACCAATGGACTGGGAATTTCATATAAAAATGGAAATTTCGAAATGTTATCGAATTTGTATCATCCACAAAAATGGGCGGCAGACCATTTGAGGCTAGACTAGTTCTAGGACAAAACAACATGTGATCATCATTTCGCAAACTTCAGACATTTTCCCGCAGAGTTGTGTAAAATAGAGAAGCCGGCTTTTTAGAATTTTCCCCCAATCAGTTTGAACGCTTGACTATCACTCTCTGTTGAAACCCATTTAAAAATAAGAAAACACCACCATCTTTTGATGTTCTGTAACTTGTTTCTTCTGTTCATTATACCAACAGTGTGTGCATCGTGACACACAATACAGACACCACCCTTTGCATTAATATAAATGTCTTAGGTGAGATTTTCTGGGTTTTGTCCTGTTAACTGGTAGAGTGCTGGAAGCCCATATTTGGGCTTTATTCTGAAGTGCCGGCACCACAATTTAAAGGTTTCATCTTCTGTGCTTGTTCTTTATATTACCTTTGAAGTGCGTTTATTTAGTCTGTTAGGATTTGCCTTTTTGCAATTTATGGGAGAGTGCCGACTGGCACTCTCCCATAAATTGTAACAAGGCAAAGATATGTGAATGAATTTTGATGACCAAAAGTAATTTTGATGACCAAAAGGAATTTTGATGACCAAAAGTAATTTAGTAACAAGAGCACCGCTGGGCATTGCATCATACGCCCGTGAACTGTTCAAATTGTACCATTTTACCACATTTGCAATTTTTTTAGAGTGCGAGAAATTTATACTGGCATATATATATATATGTTACGGTCAGACTTTTGAAATCAGTGATTTTGTGAAATGACTAAATTTTTCAGTCATTTGAGAAAAAGACTAAAAATTAAGGACAATAGCTTCACAAAAGGACTCAATAATTTAATAATTTCAAAAAAAAATTCTTGATTTCACAGTTTGACTGTAACATATTTATATAGATATATATATATTAGAAACACAGAAGCTTCCTATCTTTAGTTATTTATTGGTGTTTACGGTTAGAGGATTTCCGACTCAAGCATTGGTGAATGAATCCTATTTGGACTGTAAAATATTATTTGTTTTCCAAAGAAAACAAGTACTGTTTCACTTCCTGTGGTTTACATAGAGGCATGTGTAGAGAAAAAGATATAAAGTTTAAATAAAACACATCAAAACCATGAGATTTATTTGACTAGTCAGTTTGTTAATTGGGTAATTATTTGACCAATTAATTATTTGACGCAGTAAGTCACACAATATTGGTGTGTTTTCTTTGAACTTCATACATTTTTATTTGCATTTTCCAACGTTTCATGGTAGTTTTGCAATATATCTGAAGTGAGTATTAGATTTATATGGTTGAGACCCCATGATCACACTGTGAACCTGTTCGACCTCTCTAGCTTCACTTGACAGTGATTTGTCATGCTGCAAAATTATAAAGGAAGCCAAAGTGGTTTCACTATTATGTATCAGTGCGAAAGGTTTCAAGAATTACTTTACCTTATACATCATATAATGTCCAACAGGGGCCATAATTCAGGCAAAAATTGTTCAGACTGACCCCATATTCGAACTTGACCTGTATTTTGTTGTGATTAAACCACTTACCAAGTTTGGAGCCGATCGGAAAACAAATACTAAAGTTATCATCCGGAAACCAAATATTTGACGAATTCTAAGTCCAACAGGGGCCATAATTCAGGCAAAAATTGTTCAGACCGTCCCCATATTCGAACTTGACCTGTATTTTGTTGTGATTAAACCACATACCAAATTTGGAGCCGATCGGAAAACAAATACTAAAGTTATCATCCGGAAACCAAATATTTGACGAATTCTAAGTCCAACAGGGGCCATAATTCAGGCGAAAAATGTTCGGACCGACCCCATATTCGAACTTGACCTGTCTTTTGTTGTGATTAAACCACATACCAAATTTGGAGCCGATCGGAAAACAAATACTAAAGTTATTGTTCGGAAACCAAACGGACGGACGGACGGACGGACGGACGGACGGACGGACGGACGGACGGACGGACAGACGGACAGACGGACGGACAACGCCATACTATAATACGTCCCGTTTTTCAAACGGGCGTATAAAAACACATTCGCGAAACAAAGATCCGAAGAAGACGTTTACTTAGTGTTGCTAGGTATGATAGTAATATATGTTCTTCATTGCGGGTTATCTGTGAAGTGGTTGCTTCTATTTATCTTGTCATAAAAGTCAAGTTTAGTTTTGTAACTTTTAACAAGAGGCCTGCATCGCAGAGCGTTGCTAATGCCCCGACCGCAAAACAATGTCTAAATCGAAAGAGTAAAAAAGGGTCATAACTCTGGATCCGGAATAAATGTGTGACGAAATTCACGCTATATATTGTAACCACACGATGCTCTAGCACCACACCAACCAAATATCATTTAAATCAGAGTAACAGTGGCTGAGATACAAGCGAAAATGTTTGTACGGAAGGGAATTTCGAAATTTCCAAGTCGAAAAAGGACCATTACTCTAGAAAAAAATGTGTGGAAGAAACTCACGCTATACAGGTATCGTTCTCCCATGATGCTCTATCACATCATCAAATATCATTCAACTCGGAGTTGCGGTGGCTGAAATACAAGGGGAAATGTTGGGACGGACGGACGGACGGACGGACGGACGGACGGACGGACGGACGGACGGACGGACGGACGAATCGACGGACGAAGGATGGACGGACGGAGGTCTCCACTAATACCCCGTCGACTTTTCAAGTCGGAAGCATAATAAACGAAAGCAACAGACAGCTCGCAGAGTTGTTTGTTGTTTTCATTCATTAAAAGTAACAAACAGAAACTTGGCTTCATTTCCTACTGATGTCATAGGTGTTTCTCAATTTTGAGCTTCGCACAACTCAGGTATTCGCGCATGCGTATCAAGGGGAATAGAAAAAGTTGCTCATGGGACGTTTTCTAAGTAATTCCCCCCCCCCCCCCCCCCCCCCACATCTTCTCAGAAATATACAGGTTGGTCGTAAAAAAAACAATAGGGGAGTGTCTAAAGGTAATACGGTCATGAAACGAATAATCTCTGTTTCATTTGGGCACTGAATAAAAAAAATATAATTTTTTCATTATTTTTCCACAAATCAATAGATAAAACTCTCTGTTTCATTTGGGCACTGAATAAAAAAAAATAATTTTTTCATTATTTTTCCACAAATCAATAGATAAAGTTACATCTGCCTTTGTTTGAAGTTCCACTCAGACATCCAGATTCTGACAAAAGATTTCCTGAAATTTCAATCTCCTAATTTTGTTTTTCAACGTCGAAATATAATGTCATTTCTCACAAAAAATATCTGCTGTGTTAACGGACCTTGTCATCAGTTGGTATGCCAGGTTTAATTTCAAACAAACTATTCGTGAAAAATACATAAACCAACTTTTAACAAAAAAACATTGCAGAAGAGGAAACGTGTCAAAAAGACTGGGATTATAAATGGATTGTACACCAACGTTACACAGTAAAGCGTGAAACTACAATGTTTTAGTAACACCGCCTATGGCATGCACATATGAATAGAACGGCATGCTGTTTCCATCTTAAAAGAATCTCCAGAGAAATAAATAGTTACAACTAACGTGCGATCTCGCTTCAGGCGCAAAAAGCATGACAGGCGTAGTAACAACAGAGAAGGCGGAAAAGCAACACAACCTCCCTAGTTTACGCAGGAGAATGGTCTTACTGCTAGCTGGCACTGAAGCTGAACAGTGGTACTATAAGGTATGTGCTTCATGTTGCTTCCAGCACTGTATTTTTACCTAATAATTAATATAAGTGGTTTAACAATCCGGCCATCCTAGTGCTTCTAATCCATGATAATCAAAGACAGATCATACATCTGAAAAAACCCTTCTTTTTCACTATTCGATGACATCTTGTCCGACTGTAATAGAAACTTCTCATTGCCGAACCCTTCAAGAGGCTCCCAGGGCACGTGCCATATCTGCCATGCCGTAGGTCTACCACTGCAGTTTCTCTCCTTTCATTTTTACTTATTACAACACCAAGATTATAGATTCGTATTTGAGCCAGTTACGTTTCTTTTCGTAGGATGATATTTTAAATCAAGAGGAAAATGCCCTTGGGAAAACATGTCAAACATATGATCAACAAAAATGATACATGCCTCACGGAAGTACGAAACTGATAGCAACATACCTTTGTAATGTTGAATTCCACCAAAAGGTAGTCTCCGCTTGCAAACGTTTCTGAAATAAGCAACAAGGACAAACTATTTCATTCAAACGAATCATTGTTAAAATGCAGATGACCAAACTTTAAATCTTATTTATCCCATAATAATTTACAAAAGGATTCTTCGTCTTCTGTCTATTCCTACACTCGTTGGGAGCGCGGTGGCTCAGTAGGTAGAGGTGCAGGCTGCAAGCCGAGAGGTCCTCGGTTCGAATCCCACCTGCGGCAACCACGTTGTGTCCTTGGGCAAGACACTTCATCTCCATTGCCCGCTTGGGGGCACGATGACGCCGTGTACTAAGGCGTACTGCACGTCGATGGTACACATGTCTTCAACCAATCTAACCCTGCCTGTGCTGCAGTGCGGAGTTACGATGTTGGGGAGCTGGCAGCTGCTCGTCGTTGCTCGGTGGTTCTCTCCGGGTACTCCGGCTTCCTCCACCCGTAAAACTGTCACGATCACGATACCTATTGTGCATAAATATGTGACCTTAAACATCAATAAATAAATAAATAATCCTACACTCGTTGGTAGTGTAAGAGTATTTTTCATCCAAACTATATTTTGTTAACCCCTTGAACACGAGAGGCCGCTTTTCCGTTACAGGAACGTAATACTTCATAATTTCAGTTAGTGAATGTGGGGTGGTAACCCAACCAATATTTTCAACGTGCAGCCCGAAGGCTGCACGTTGAAAATATTAATTGGTCTACCCCCAAATAAAAAAATATGGACTCTTTGAATTCCTGCCCTTGAATCGACATGGAAGATACTACCAGGGTTCAAAGGATTAATGAAGAATTGAATATTTAACCACTTGTCTCTCAATCATATTGAGCTCTGAAAAACTAGAAAGTATTATCATTCTTTATTGTACACAGAGAACATTATCCTTCTGGAAACTGATATCGTGATACAGGAAAGTTAACGTCCTACGAATCCATCTTTCCATTGTTGAACAAAAAAGGTTTGGCTGTTCTTAAAAGTACGCGAGAAACTTCAGTCTGTGTGCGCGACTTCTGTCAGCGCACAGACAGAACAGGGGGTTTGTGTCATGGCTGACAATTTTCGTCTCTGGAAGATGTTTTTAATAGAGTTAGCTCCCCTTAGTTTCTTGAAAGTATCAGGAAGTTTAACACTTAGGGAAAGGGAATTTCATATAAAAAAAATTTGAAATGTTAGCGAATTTGTATCACCGATGTGAGCACCATTTCACAAACTTCAGGTATTTTCCAGTAGAGTCAGGTAGACAGAGTAAACATACAGAAGGTGGCGTTTTTACAATTTTTTCCCCAATCAGTTTGAAAGTTGGGCTGTTATTCTCAGTTGAAACTCATTTAAAAATACGAAAACGCTGTTTTCACCACAATTTGATCTTCTGTAACTTTTTTCTGTTCATTATATCAGCATTGTACGCAACGTGACATATAATACATATACTGTTCTTTCCATTAATATAAAAAAAGTCTAGAAGGTGAGATTTGCTAATTTTTCTTGTGAAGAATAAAAACTTGGAAATTACTGTAAAACACACTCGCTGAACAAAGACACAAGGTGGACACTTATTTAGTGGTGGTAGGTGTGATACTATTATTTACACAGTTTGTTGGTGGCCTAATATTGTAATTGTATATATGGTGTCAGTTAATTTCATATTGGACGAAAGCGAAGCTCGAGTCCAATATGGAATTATCTGACACCATATATACCATATTATGCCACCAACAAACTGTGTAACGAATATATCTTACCGAGTGCTGCATCGATGCACAGAACTATTAACAACAGTGATCAAAATTAAATGAGAGAATTCTCACAATGTGTTCGTGTGTCTTTGTCTTGTTACAATTTATGGGAGAGTACCTACAGGCACTCTCCCATAAATTGTAACAAGGCAAATTCATACAGTTTCATTTCGAAGGTAACATGACACACATCCACTGAATATGAAGCCTTTTGAGTCGCCTAACCTGCACTTCAGACCAAATATGGGCTTCCAACACCCAATCTTTCAACTTGAAGCGTTTATCGGCTGCCGCCATTTTGAATAATCAATGAACAAAGGGGTGATTACTTATAGCTGTCAGCGTATATTGATGTTGACCGGCACAATATGGTTTTATATACAGTCTGCATGTGACGTCTTTGAACCAATGAAATTCCCAGATACTTGTGGGAGGTAAGATATTGATAGATATTCTTAATGGCGGATTATCTGCGAAGTAGCTGCTTCTAATTAGCTTGCCATAAAAACCCAAGTTTTTTGTAACTTTTAATAAACAAAAACAGCAGACAGCTCCAAGAGATGCCTGTTGTTTTCGTTTATTCAAAGTAACACAAGGAAACTTGGCTTTATTTTCTACTGATGTCACATGGGTTTTCTCTACAATTAATTGCTTCTTAATTGTACCTTTACCGCTCGTCTAATAATTTCAATGGAGATAACTTATCGAAAGTCGATTTTTATGACGATATAATTCGGAGATGTCTACAATACAGAGCGAGATTTTGTGGCATCACTCTCATGTTCAAAGAGCGAACGCTATATTAGATAGGGGAGAGTTCGAACGTCGCAATTTCACAGAACAGTGTATAACACCGAAGATACTCTGACTGGAAGAAAGTAACATTACATTGAACAAATAAAAATGCAATTGTTCAGTAAATGTTAAAAACCTCAGATGACTTCACTGTCATATGTGTACCTGGACCGAAGTCAAGTGCTTTTGATTTTTGGCTAAGCTCTTCTGCTTGCTTCTAAGAGAGATTCCGCCATCGGGAAAAGTGTTCGGTTCAATTTTCAGTTGGGGTTTTCTAATTAACAGTTTCGCGGGAAATGTTCGATGCACCAAGTCGCCGACTCGCAGAAATGTTTGCATCGGGAATTGCTGTAGAAAAACAGCTATCCACATTACTGTTCAAATAACAGGAATTAATTTCAACACATCATAAGGTGGGGGGCGGGGGGGGGGGGCAAGAATACCACCGTGGGTTCTGTGAATGATCTACAGTGATACGTCACTTACCATCAGATTCACCATCATCCCAGAACAGACTTCCGTATGCCAAACCATCGTTGTCAACGGCAACCAACAAGCCCATATCATTTTTACGACTGAAAGTAAATATTAACTATAAGTGTCATTTGTTAACGCCTTCAAAGAGGTGTGCATTACGTACACGCAAGGCAAAATTCGACAAATGACAAGAATCCCTCACATTGAATGATTTATAGAAAATGAGGATCCATAATACTGTATTCCCGTATCTTTAGATTTTTACTGGAACTCTTTATACATACACAAATTAAGTTGTCCCTATATCCCGATAAATTCTGTCTTTTGATTGGTCAGAATGCCTTGGACAAATAGTCATGCGAAAGGGTGCACCAAACATCCAAGGTATATGAGAGCGTGCAACATCCAGGGGGTAAGCGCACGCGAAACATCGAGGGTACATGGTTTAAGAAAGCTTTTCACTTCTGCTCACTTCGATATAAAAAAAACGAACCAAAAAAATCGGAAAATAATCATAAATATTATCAGATTTCCTACAATTCGATCATATTTTGCCGTTATAAATTAAAACGTCGAATAATTAAAATGAAAAAACTTGAGAAAAATAAAATAAGAGCAAATATCGTCCCCTTATGAGTACCAATGTGTTCTATGTGCCAGTAGGCACATAGAACACATTGGAACTCAGGGGACGATATGTCGACAAAATACTGTTAACTCGTTTCCTTAACGACCCAAGGGATGTAACTCTCTCTGTTATCTTCTGCGATTATAAAAACAAAACAATTATCACGAATTGGTCCAAGTGATTGTGGAGCGTGAGAAATGCGTCCATAAATTTATTTACACAATGTTTGTATTGTGTTTCAAACGTGACAAAAACGTTATCTCCGCCATCATGTATGGTATATTGAGATTTAATACCAGGATGTCTCATTTAAACACCTCACCTGCAGCTTGGTGTTTAAAAAAAAGCCTGCGGCTCGGTGTTTAAAAACCGACATCCAGGTATTAAATCTCCATATACCATACATGTTGGCGGAGATAACTTATATTAACCCTTTGAACCCGAAAGGCTGCTTATCCGTTCCAGAATTGTGATACAACCTGAATTCATAAAGTAGATAGCTGCTCAGTGAATTCGTGTGGCAGACCAGTCAAGATTTTGGTACGAGGGAATGGAATCACCGACCCGAGTTGGGAGTTTTTTCTTGCATTTCAACTGCGCCACAGGCAAGCGTGGAATACAGAATGATTCATAGAAAATGAGGATCCATAATACTGTATTCCCGTATCTTTAGATTTTTATTGGAACTCTTTATACACACACAAATTATGTTGTCCCTATATCCCGATAAATTCTGTCTTTTGATTGGTCAGAATGCCTTGGAAAAATAGTCATGCCAAAGGTGCACCCAACATCCAAGGTATATGAGAGCGTGCAACATCCAGGGTGTAAGCGCACGCGAAACATCGGGGGTACATGGTTTAAGAAAGCTTTTCACTTCTGCTCACTTCGATATAAAAAAACGAACCAAAAAATCGGAAAATAATCACAAATATTATCAGATTTCCTACAATTCGATCATATTTTGCCGTTATAAATTAAAACGTCGAATAATTAAAATGAAAGAACTTGAGAAAAATAAAATAAGAGAAAATATCGTCCCCTTATGAGTACCAATGTGTTCTATGTGCCAGAGGCACATAGAACACATTGGAACTCAGGGGACGATATGTCAACAAAATACTGTTAACTCGTTTCCTTAACGACCCAAGGGATGTAACTCTCTCTGTTGTCTTCTGCGATTATAAAAACAAAACAATTATCACGAATTGGTCCAAGTGATTGTGGAGCGTGAGAAATGCATCCACAAATTTATTTCCACTATGTTTGTATTGTGCTTCAAACGTAACAAAAACGTTATCTCCGCCATCATGTATGGTATATTGAGATTTAATACCAGGATGTCTCATTTAAACACCTCACCTGCAGCTCGGTGTTTAAAAAAAGCCTGCGGCTCGGTGTTTAAAAACCGACATCCAGGTATTAAATCTCCATATACCATACATGTTGGCGGAGATAACTTATATTAACCCTTTGAACCCAGAAGGCTGCTTATCCGTTCCAGGGTCGTGATACAACCTGAATTCATAAAGTAGATAGCTGCTCAGTGAATTCGTGTGGCAGACCAGTCAAGATTTTGGTACGAGGGAATGGAATCACCGACCCGAGTTGGGAGTTTTTTTCTTGCATTTCAACTGCGCCACAGGCAAGCGTGGAATACAGAATGATTCATAGAAAAAGAAGATCCATAATACTGTATTCCCGTATCTTTAGATTTTTACTGGAACTCTTTATACACACACAAATTATGTTGTCCCTATATCCCGATAAATTCTGTCTTTTGATTGGTCAGAATGCCTTGGAAAAATAGTCATGCCAAAGGTGCACCCAACATCCAAGGTATATGAGAGCGTGCAACATCCAGGGTGTAAGCGCACGCGAAACATCGGGGGTACATGGTTTAAGAAAGCTTTTCACTTCTGCTCACTTCGATATAAAAAAACGAACCAAAAAATCGGAAAATAATCACAAATATTATCAGATTTCCTACAATTCGATCATATTTTGCCACTATAAATTAAAACGTCCAATAATTAAAATGAAAGAACAACTGCGCCACAGGCAAGCGTGGAATACAAAAAAAAACTCAAAATGGTCGTTGATCCCTTTCCCCCGTACTCTACCCGAGTTGCAATCTGTATTTATCCCATAAATGGCCGTTTATTTGAACAATAAAGGCATTGGATCAATTTTTGCTTTATTCACCTAGTAGAGTGATAAATTTTCTCCGTAGGTTTAACACTGAAAGAATTTATTCCCTCAGTAGCGACGGACTTGTTGACCTCTGGCCTCTACCACATTTGTCTAGCATAATTAATAGTTCGATTGTTGATTTCTTTAAATCTTTTTGAAGGTATTACACAATGCCAGTTGAAAACACCACACACTGCTCATATAATAAAGTATTTTAGCAAGTTTAGCTCAAGTTTGTAGTGGAAATTATTTTTAGACAAAATGTATTACTGCGCCTTGTTTATTTTTGCCAATTTTACTGGTCGATCGAATTGGACCAATGTGCTCCTCACTTCTCGCTGTGTGTTTGTAGTGAATTATAGCACGATTTTGCCGCGACTGCCCTGTAGAAGATTTATGGGATAAACAAAATAAACGTATTGGGTTTTCAAGTTTATTCTACTCGTAGAATTAAGAATGAAACCGACTCGCCAGAGGCTCGTCGGTTTCATTCTTAATCCTACTCGTAGAATAAACTTTTTACTTGAAAACTCTATACGTTTATTCTATATTATACCACGATGAGACTTGAATTAAGTTGATAATGCAGATATCTGCAGAGAAAATATCACCTTCAGCGGTCTGTTTTCATTCTCGCTTGACAGTTTTGAGTCGAAGCATTTCATTTATAATGTCCCAAGACTGTATTATTATAAACAATGCTTTGTTTAAAAAAGAGCCCGCTACAAAAGGGTGGTCAATGGTGCAGATATTTTGATTTATGATATGCTAGCCTGTGAATTATCGCAAATTATCTAAAAGACATTTCTCGATATCCATCAATTTGATGGATAACGAGGAACGTCCCCCACTAGCTTCCTAAATGATGTCACGCTTCGGCATATCACTTCGCTTTCGATACTGTTATAAGTTATTCAGCGCCGGTTTCACCGGCAGTACCAGAAGTTCATGCTATTCCAAGCCGTTCTGGTGATTCTATGACTGAAAAATTAGATGTATAATAATAATAAAATGATAAAGTACCCGTAAAATAATTAGATATATAGAAAGTGACTCTGAGGGTGATACTGAGCCTTAAACTTGAACTGGGTAACTTTTCTGAAAAACCATGGTGATCGATTCGCCCAGGAAGGTTTGTTTTTTTTTTTTGGGGGGGGGGGGGGGGGGTGAGTCGGCGCACTCAATTCCAAATTCCTTGTTGTAAATTGACATTTAAAATGCTCTAAAAATTAACATCAATGAAAAATATGAGAATATTCTCATTGTGTAGTATTAAAATTATTAATTTTCACCTCGGAGAAGTACAATTAGTTGGTAAAATTGGAAAAAATGAGAAAGTGGGGACTATTTTTATGTTTTGGTGATTTGGCTAGTACAGGCTTGAAAGAACGATCGATTAGCTGATCTTTATTATTGTTTTGAAACGTACGTGCTTGCAGTCGAAGTGGGCTGAATATTGCGCAGTCAAATGTCACGCAGCACATAATAAAAAGAAAATCTACGCTATGTCAGTGAAGAGCGGGATTATCTCATTCGTGTGGATCTGAAAGTTTTATTTTTCACTCGAGCAAGCACTCGTGAAAAATAAAAAACTCTCGTGAGATAATTCCTGATATTCACTAAAATAGCGTAGATATCCTCAATGTATTCGCCAATACGAAGCTTATTGAAATAACAGTTCAGAACTTATTAAATGACAAACCTGGGAGTGTTTTAATTGAATTCCTCATTTTCAGAGTCACTGTCAGCGGTTATCCAGCGATGTTTCGCGAAGGATATAACAGTGAACATCTAGGGTTTCTTCAGGAATTTTATTGGATAATGGTTCTTCGCCGCTTTTGCAGAATGAGTTTAATGGTCGAAAGGAGGATGAGATCAAATGATAAATACACGTTTTGCTACTTCTTTGCAGACAAATGACCATGCGCCATTGACCAGTGTACAACTGGTATGCTGAATGCTCATTGGTCACAAACAGAAACGTTTTCCAGCTTCCGCCATCTTGAGAGAGCATCTGGTCCTATAAATAGACAATGATCAACTCTTTTTTTCCGGCAGTGCTCACAGTCATAGGTTAACAGCTTTCACGCCATTAACACCTTGTTTGGTGCTGGCAGATATTCCTGCTCAGGAGAGGATTTCTCTTGCCACTGCAATACATATAATGTTTGCACATTTAATCAAATTTTACTCTTGTAAACTGAATGGTTTTTCACCAATGATTTCTTGAGTTAAATTTAGATGAATTTTTCATCAAATTAGCCATGGCTGCTGCGGCAGCCATGACTAGATTTGATGAAAAAAATTTTGAACATACTCAGCGGGTTAAGATTAAACGTCACAGATGGGAGGGGTTACACGGACTTTGATTGACTTGTCGCCATTTTAAGGAGGCCGCTTCGGTTGCGACGTTTTACGCCGACATTCTAGTAATCCAATTATGCAAAGATCAGTAGTTAATCACTGAGCACATTATACACGAGGAGATCAAGTACTTGACCACAACCGAGAAGGGATTGGAGACATCTACATATTCATTAATTTGCTAGTTTAGTGGATGCAAAATGACCCACCTAGCAAATCTGAACTTAAATAATACAATCTCACAAAAAACTTGCACATCTCACTTACTTTTGTTTATTATTTAGAAAGGTGGTCAAAAAATTAAAAAGTACTTTTATACTAATATTAATTTCTCTTGTCTCCTATTTCTGATATCTGGTAATCTGTGGCTTCAGTTGAGACCCGATCTTGATGAGAAAAATGGCGATAACAATATTCGGTATTAAAGAAGAGCAATGTTCTTAGTGTGAAACCGATACACAGCCCCCTAACAAAGTGGGGAAACCTCCTTTAACCCTTTACCCAACGCAGACGATATCAAAATTGATTATTTTAAATATAATGTTTTCAAATTTTAAAAAAAATTTCAACAAAACCATATCATGTGACCCCTCGTTGGAACGAGCTCGTCGAGCTCGTTCCAACGAGGGGTCACATGATATGGTTTTGCTGAAATTGTTTGAAAAATAATATTTTTTTAACTGCTGAATTTGCATATTACGCGGGCGGATGCGGACGATTCGTTGGGTAAAGGGTTAAAGGCTACATTAAAATATTGTTGAGATTATATACCTGTAAACTGTCGTATTCGCTGGATCTTGCCATGGTAAAATATATCCACCCCGAATATGCAGATTAATTTTGTCCAAAGGGGCATCTAGAGAGACGTTCGTACCAGTCTGTATAATTTCTTCACCCTGAATATTGACAAGAATTAGGAAGAAACATAATTGTGGGAGGTATGTCAAATCATAAACGTCATGTAAATCCATGAAGGGACATTCCCCACCCATGTGTCAATAACTATTATAGTCTTATATGCCACGTGGACGTTACGGGGGGGGGGGGGGTTATCGCCCCCCCACCCCCACCCCCCGCAAATGGAAACTTTAGATGAAACAAAATTAGCGTCTTGTATAATATATACGCAGTGATAAACATACAGGTCGTAAACCCAGTTAATTACATTTGATCTTCATAATGTTATTGTGATTTAAGTTTTCAGGTGACTTAACTGTTGCTGTATCGGTCAACAAAAGGACAGGCCAATGCACAAAAGTAAATTCATTAACGGATACGCTGCGCTAATTATATCGTAAGTACAATGAATATCTTAAGCCTCCGGTAGAATTATGTAACGAATTCGATGTTCTTATGGTCTGGAATCAGCCTAGCCTTTAAATAAGTTCATTGCATAAAGTTTAGCTTCACTCGTCTGGAATATTTCAGTTTGTCGGAAAAGCACGCAAGAAATGTTTCTCGATCGAGACTTGATCTGTCATAATAGACCACAATGCCTTAAGAGATGTTTAATAAATAAATAAATAAATAAATAAATAAATAAATAAATAAATAAATATATAAATAAATATGAATGATTTATCACGGCCGTAGTTTTAGATTACGCAGCGTAGTTCCGCTAACTGTATTAATATCTTGATGTTTGCAAGGTGGATTAAATACTTATGGATTGGAATACATAATTATTTTTATATATCTGGAGCACGAAAGAATGTCAGTATACTTTTTGAGTAAAATGACATCATATTGCATCAACTCAGCCTGAGTGACTGACGCACCATGTATAGAACACAATGACTCTAAAACTGATATCAGTAGTCGAACTTCTTTAAAAATGTTCCCTCTCTCTGTGAGAATTGTGGGTACGCCCATTGTATACCTAAAGCGACTGATTAACAAGAATCTTTTTTCTATACTGTCGTGACATCTATCCATCGGGGATTCTAGATTCTATCAGAATGTTTGGGGTTTTGTTTGTTTCTTATTATCAAACTTTCACATTAGAACCTGAGACTGGAGTGTAGCGGCGCATTGGACAAAGATCTAAAGGAACGTAATCTGGACTGCACAAGTGGGGTACGCTGTCGTCGGGCATGGTGTCGTCAGGCACTGAAACAGACAGAAAGTTTAACATACGCTTGCCTTCAACCAGTACTAAGCCTGATCGTGTCGGTTAGTTGGATAGATAATAAAACACTTACTCGCAACTGCTTGGCGGTTCTCTCTGGTACTTAACTTTGGCTTCCACCACCAACAAAACCCTCTGACTCAATATGATCCTGGTTGTTGAGAGTGTCGTTTAACCCCAATAACCAAACAACCAAGCAAGAACCCGAAACGTTATTTAAGGATGTTGGAGCACTGAGTAGGCTACAGATCAATGAAATAATTTTTAATAGTCAAACTTTTTTAGGTTCATAGCACGTTTGCAACTCATTTTTATACGTAAATTTCTTCACGTATCTGTTTCTGAACAAAAAACATTCCAAATATTATGTTCGTTAAAAAAAAACCATGAGCAAGTCATCATTGTATGTTCTACAAATCTATAAACAGAATATTATCGGGCACATCATTAATTTCTATAACAGTAAGCGGGATATTATAGAAGATTCTAGAAACGTATGTATATGTAAGTAGAACATTACGAAACATTTCATTCATTTTCATTGAGGTAAGAACAAATTTAGAGAACTTTGTAGAAATTTGTATGTAGAACGTTACATGCTATTCCACCCAAGATAAGAATATAGCAGTCTGTTACCTGCAGGGTAGCATTACTAAAATTATCTTCTGTGAACCTCAATCTGAATCAAGGTCTCAGGCCTAAAAAGAAGGAGGTATCCAGAGGATAAATTGGGGGATTCTAGCCCACTATATGGGATAGCATCAGCAAATTCATCCTCTGAGAACCTCATTCTGAAAAGGACAGATTGCTTATTTCCTGGCCTGATTCCATCCATTTTACAGCGGCAAGAAGGACAACGTAGAACACAGCTTTGCAGTCAGTCGAGGATTTTAAACATAATTTGTTTTTCTGTAACTTCACGTTCAGCATTACTTACCGTATAATAATCGAACCATCTTGCATGTGGAAAGTAACCCGTGACTGATCTGGCTCCCTGTTTGTGAAAACAAAATTAAAAAATTATTTTGAGACCACGCATTTGTCTGCATTGTATATTCTTTTTCTAGAATGCAGTTTCGTCAAGATAACAATAGGTTATTACCACCCAGGGATGTTACGAGATTGTGTACTGAAGTAGAGACTTCGTGTCTGGGCATGATTCCGTCGATGCCTGTCCAGAGAGGAGGTCTCGAATTCAATACACCATCTGGGAATTACCGGTGTGGTAATGACCAATGGTATCTTACATATCCCTTTAACCCTTTGGTACTTGTGTACGCCTTATGACGTACGAAATCAAACAGCGCGTTGATACATTGTGGTCCTTTGTTTTGTTATTATTTTTCGATTTTTTAGAGTTTTAACCTCAGTTCCTATTTTCTCCCGAATAGTGCCCAATGACAACTGTTGATCCAAATGTTATCGCAGCTTAAAATACTAAAATAATCCTGTTGTGAAGAATTCTTAACTGATTGAGCTCTAGAAGCCACTAGCAGAGCTTTCAGAAAATGAGGATACCAGAGCAAAAACCAACACTTTCCTTGCTAATATTTCATATTCAGTCAAACACAAATATTATTTTGTTTATAAAAATTTGTTTATTACAAATTATTGGAGAGTGCCCGTTGGCACTCTCCAATAATTTGTAATAAAACAAGTTTTGAAGAACAAATACATTCCACCAAAAATAATCTAGCCCTCGACCAGTTAATCACTAATGTGAAAAATGTCTTGTTATTTGTACTTTCCGACGTTTGACGTGGCATCAAAATGGTAAAGAAACTGAATTCCCAGTGACGTTTGAACGTCAGGATAATTAAAGTCCCAAAGGGTTAAAATGTGGCAAAGAACTATTTTATTGCGTGCAAACCAAAACATGAGTGATTCGCAGGATTGAAAAAGATGCCATTGCCCACCTACAAGTAGATTATCAGTTATTGCAAAGGGAGAGAGCTGCTTAAGTTTGGTCATTGGTCATTGTCAATGGCTTCCTCCATTCAGCTGAGCGAAAAACAATTGATTCTCCAATGCGTTTTATGCATATTAAATAATTTAGCGTCATTGACTTAATTAGTAATTCTCAAAACAGTGACATTAACATATATAGTATTAAGATTATTATAAGGAAGCCACGATGTTCGGATATCTGAATTGGGAGAAGAGGACACTTCAGACTTTATGAAAAGATTGAGAAACAATAACATTGTCAGAAAAGTGTAACATATCTTTGAACATTTTTTAATAATTTGATTTGGTTTAATAATAATTAGAGAGGCTATTATTTGGTGTGTTTCATATCGGCCGAGATATTAGCCTTCGGTAACTTCACATCAGCCTTCGACCTTCTGTATCAGGCTGATATGAAGTTACCTCGGGCTGGTATCTCGGCCGACATGAAACTAAACTAGCCATTATCTCTACTTATTAATTAGATATGGCATTTTGCCTTATTTGGCCTATTATCGACCTCGGCTGATATGGCTCTGAACTCGGCTGATAACTCGGCTGATATGGGTTAACTGAACAGCGTAGATAGAGTTGTCGCTCATGGGACGTAAATGTAACGTTTTCCTGACGTTGTAATGGATATAATAGAAGCGGAATTTCTTAATTTAAGTGATGATGGTCTATTGATGAGAGAATGTCATGATGAAGAAAACTGTGATCTAGAAGCGGGAAAGTCTATTCGGAGCTTGAAACGGAGGTTTGTGGATGTTGAGGGTGGGGAAACGGCCGATTATGTGAAAAAGATGAGAAATGAGAACACTTCGAGAAAAAGAAGAAGTGATTTAAAAACATTTTGCAATTATCTGACTGAAATTGGGGAAGTTCGTTATAATGCAATCGCTGAAATTCCAAAATCGAAGAACATTGTTCGTGTTTGGTGGAATTGTTGTACCTGTTTCGAATATTGAAAAACAGTTGAATTTCTCATACATTCAGTTATTTCGCCCATCCTATCCCATTTTGGGGGTGTAGCGTAGCAGTTCAGCGGTCTATCTAATTAATAAATAGGTCATCACTTGACTAGTTCGATATGGACCGAGATATCAGCCTTCGGTAATTTCACATCAGCCTTCGCCCTTCGGTCTCAGGCTGATATGAGATTACCTCAGGCTGATATCTCAGCCGATATCGAACTTGTCAAGCGATAACTTCTAAGTACACAGTAAACAAGTTTTTTCACGAGGATGTAAAGAAGCGATCTCTGGAATAAATGATGTTTCTGGAAATACACCAACATACAACACAAATATTTAAATGCATTTTCAAGCACCAAGTGCCACAGAATAATCCTGTTTTCGTGTCTGGAATGTTTAGCAATGATGCAAAGAATACTTCAAAACCTTAACCCTACACCAAACACAAAGGTTATATCCATACAGATTCTGATAAACAATAACTCCACTTCACATTTTATTACTTTAAACAGCATTTTTATTGAAGATATACAGACTATCATGATTATGTGCATGTCATGTGATTTGTATCAGATTCGAGGTGGTGTCCAGAATGGGGTCTCAACGAGCCAGCTTTGCCGGCGAGTTGTGATCCCATTTTTAGACACCACTGAGAATCTGATGCAAATCACAGGACATGCACATTATCATAATAATTCATTTATCTAACAATTTTGTCACATAAACATATTAAATCTTAAATTATTAAAACAGTTTTGGGACACAATGTTGGGTCGATCACTGAAACGCACATACAATGTATTCATGCGCCTGTTATGATAGTCCGTCGCGTTACCAGAAACAAGTCGTCTATATGATACGGAATCAGAATGAGTCGTCTATATGATACGAAATTGGAACACATTATGGGATACATATCGTTTTTCGAGTTTTTCAGACCAAAATCAATATGATTGTCAGATAAATTTCCAGAATATAATAAACGGGAGCAGTTTACAAGATTTAAATCAGCAATATATGTTATATGTACTGCTTTTTACTTGAGATGGGCGGTATTGGAATTTTGAGTTCAGTATTGGTTTTGGTATTTTTAGTTGGGGGGGGGGGGGGGGTTACCTCGTTATCGGTTAGGTATGCAGTATCTGACTTGACTGACATTTGCTGATAGTACTAATTAGGTATTCACGTCAGAAAAAACAGAATAAGTTGTTGTAGTATCATTCTACCACAACGCTACAAATGACACTGCTAATGAGCTCAACACTGGTATTATTTTACGAACACAAATCATATCTGCAGTAATTTTGTGACTTGTTCTAAACACACCTTAATGTTTAAAGACCTATTTCAGGCTTTTGCGATCCCAGAGCATGTTCTCTAACCATACCATCTTTAGGAGGTCCTGCTGACAATAGACAAACAACAGGGCAGTGATTTCTGCTCAGGTCTTGGCTGTCTTAACAGGCAACCAAGGCTTGACTAGACATCAATGCTAAGCAATTGGACATGTATAGATCAGGTGTGAATTCAGGACAGCTGCCCAGTCCATTGAGGGTTAACAGCACTGAAAAGAAAACCATTCACTTCTTTCATGAAAATGAACCTTTTAACTGTTATCAAGCCTCAACAGTGACTTATAAAGAGCGAATTTAGGAAGATTGAACATTCAGACGGAATCGGTATTCAACGCTTGGTTCGGTTCGGTTTTCCGGTATCCCCATGATATCGGTATCGTTCGGTTTTTCGGTATTTCGCCCATCTCTAGATTTTACTAATAAGTAATGACCGCGCATTCGACATCACGCTACACTGCAAAAAATATAGGTTCTCTTTAGAACCAAAACTGGTTCTAATCTTGTCCCTGAGATGGAACCAGTTCTGTTTAAACAGTATTTATTTCAAATCAAATAAATTTATAAAGATTAACATTAAATATTAACAGAATTAAACATAAATTAAGGGGGTTTCAGCCGTAAGTTTAGAGCTCATACGAGGTTGTCTCAAATCATTATTAAGCAAAGGAGATATGAAAAGTTGGCATATCGAACAAGTTTTGGTTCTATACAGAACCAAAACTGGTTCGATATGCCAACTGTTCATATCTCCTTTGTTTCAAAATGTTTGGCGACTGCGTTGAATAAGCTCCAAGTTTACTGCTGAATCTACTTCAGTTCATGTAATATTCTGTTAAAATTGAACGCTAATCTTGGTAAATTTATTTGATTTGAAATAAATACTGTTTAAACAGAACTGGTTCCATCTCATGGACAAGATTAGAACCAGTTTTGGTTCTAAAGAGAACCTATATTTTTTGCAGTATAGGAGCTTATGTGAGTAGTCTGTTATTATAGTTGTCCATGTTTGTGTTCAAACAATAGATCATGAACGAACATTGGAAAGATCTCGCCGAGCTCGTCAAATGAGGGGCTATAGATTATGTCTTTTTAGGAAAAAATGAACAATTTGTAGTGTTTAATTATCTATTCAAAGTGGAACCTACTGGTTGTGTCTAGAAAGGAGGTGAAGAAACGTTCAAACAATCCCTACCGTACGCTATTGAGTTTCGAATAGTTTATTTCTGCGCGCCCTGTTTCTTACAGATAGAGTCAATGCGATACTGATGTGTCGAATCAATCTTATTTTTTATTAATCGTTTTGGTAAATTAAAATTGACGGAGTAAGTTTTAGTCTTCTCCATTCTTAACATTATAAATTATTGCGATGAACTGACCGTAAGATGGTCTGAGGTTTGGAGTTTATGTTCAACCGAGATACAAACCTCAAACCACGTTACCGTCAACTCATCACAATAACGTACATGTTCCAATAAAACTCTACACAGAGCCTAAAACCAACATCGTGGGGATACACGCTAGGCTTATTTACTAAACTTGTGATGATTAAAAGTTGCCTTGTTCAAGGCAACTTTTAACGATCACGGGTTTAGTAAATAAACCCCTCGTGTACCCCACAACGGCACTGGATAAATAATCAATAAACCAGATAAACTCATTCCATCTCAGTTCAAATCGTAAATCGGTTTGTAAGTTATATAACACTTCGTCCGGAACACCGTCTGCTGCATGTGTGAAAAATCCAGAAAAATGAAGCGGCTTGCTAAACACTCCGTACGAAACGGGCGACGTCATTTCAAATATTTCGGGTGGTGACGTCAGACGGTAACATTTGCTACTGGAGCCGAAAACATAAAAGAAACTACGCCAGCTCTCATCCAATCAGAGGGTGGGGATTTTATTGGAACATATGTACATGTTATCGACCAGGGTAAAATGAAATCATAATGACTTCTGTAATCCCAAAAGAGTGTCAGGTATAAATAGGGAATAGAAAATCGATATACAGCTTCATTGATACTTTAATACTGCAACCACCCAGAGACCAAGTGGGACCAGTTTTTATCTTTAACAATCTGCACACGGATGTCAAAATATCACGATATCAACTACAAAGTTTTCCCATATTGCTGATAGGTATTTATCCCTTTGAACACTCGTGGTATCTTCCATATCAGTTCAGATGCAGCAATAGGGAAGGTCCATATTCATTTTCTGGGGTTAGACCAATTAAGGCTGCACGTTGAAAATATTGATTGGTCTCGCCACACATTCCTTTAGCAGCCATCCTACTTAATACAATTATAACGTACCATATTCCTGAGCCGGAAAAGCGACCTCTTGGGTACAAAGGGTTAGCAAATTCAATCTATCTTGTCTGACAGAGCTGAATGAACTCTGTCAAACCAGTTTGTATTTGGTTAACTAACCCAATAATCTCTGTCAAACAAGATTGAATTGATTAAATTTTAGTTACATTACGAAACATTTGTTGCTTGAAATTTTGATATCATTCGCAGAGGGTTAAATCTCCCTATATAATGTACACTTTTTCCGTTGATGATTAAGTGTTTAATACCTGCTGTAAGACTGGAGTGACTAAAAAGGCAGATCCAAGTAGGAATTGACGATCGATGGTCCATGTGTTTCTATCAGTGGGAAACCTGTAAATAAAATCAACTATTCAGGCCTGGGTAGAGAACTTACATCGTGATCCGTCAGTTCGTCGCCTGAGTGCTAGAATGTCCTATGTCCCATAGGGGACATAGGACATTCTAGCACTCAGGCGACGAGTTGTTGGTATTTATTCTGATGGAAATTCTTTTAAGACATAAATGGCACGATATTCTACTCATATGTGGATGCAATGGGCAACCAATGAGTGCAGCTTGTCTTCACTTCACATTGGTTGATGTGAACCAAGCTAGACTTGTCCCCTTGATGCGTTACTGGGCGCAGCCATTTTGTTAACAGCGAAATCGTTCAGGTATCACGGAATTAAATATTTTCCCAAAGGCGACCATTATAACATTCAGGCGAAAAAAATACGATCGCATCACTTTAATTTTGGCATTCAAATATCTTTGTCAAGTATAGCCCTTCGGGCAACTTTTTCTCATCCAAGAACAGGGGGGTCATGCAACAAATAGGAGATAAAAACTGACACGAAGGGACGTACCGGTCACGTGCACATATTTTTCAGGAAATTCCCTATAAAAACACACAAAAAGTAAACTGTATTTTTAGGGCCAAGAGTCATCAAATCACCCTCTGTTTATCAGGAATATTCAACAATAATGCAAGATGTCAACAGAATGTTTCAAACGTTTGTTGAAACAATATATTTTCCCAAGGCTGTTTATTTTAAGAGACTGCAACATTTCGAGGCCGGTAACTCTAATTCAAATATTTAGTTCCCTGATACCTAGTCACAGCCATTCGTCGAAAGGAATCAATCAGTACAATTGGCGTTACAAGGCAAGAGGGGGTAGTTTCTGTATGGTGAGGAATTAATCATGGCAATAAGTAAGGATAAGATGGTTGAAGAGAAAAAGAAGAGAGTTGTACACAAACTGTAGCGCAAACTAAGATTTAGAATCATAGACGGGGATCCGTCGAAGTGAAAGAAGAGATAGTTCAACTATCCCAACGTCGCGGCTTCCCCAGTGAGGAAGCCACGACGTTCGGACAGCTGAACTGGGATCTTACATATCCCTTTAAAATGTGGCAAAGAACTATTTTATTGCGTGCAAACCAAAACAACGCGCTTTTGTCATGAGTGATTCGCGGGATTGAAAAAGATGTCATTGCCCAACTACAAGCAGATTACCAGTTATTGCAAAGGGAGAGAGCTGCCTCAGTTTGGTCATTGGTCATTGTCAATGGCTTCCTCCATTCAGCTGAGCGAAAAACAAGTGATTCTCCAATGCGTTTTATGCATATTAAATAATTTAGCGTCATTGACTTAATTAGTAATTCCCAAAACAGTGACATTAACATATATAGTATTAAGATTATTATAAGGAAGCCAGGATGTTCGGATATCTGAATTGGGAGAAGAGGACACTCCGGACATTATGAAAAGATTGACAAACAATAACATTGTCAGAAAACAGTAACATATCTTTGAACATTTTGTAATTATTTGATTTGGTTTAATAAATAGAGAGGCTATTACTTGGTTTGTTTTATATCGGCAGAGATATTACCCACCGGTAACTTCACAAGAGCCTTCGACCTTCAGTCTCATGCTGATACGAAGTTACCTCGGGCTGATATCCGGGCTGATACAAAACTAACCAAGTAATAACCTCTAAATATCTCCCATAATCGACCGTTCAATGTATAGTTGATATTATAAGTTATTGTGATGAGTTGACGGTAACATGGTCTGGGGTTTGCGGCTCGGAGCTTATGTTCAACCGAGACGCGAAGCGTTGAGGTTGAAGATACGCTGAGAGCCGCAAACCTCAGTCCATGTTACCATCAACTCATCACAATAACGTATATGTTCTAATAAGACACTACCCATAGCCCAAAACCTACGTCGTGAAACACGAGAGGTTTATTTACTAAACCAGTGATCGTTAAAAGTTGCCTTCTGCAAGGCAACTTTTAACGATCATAGGTTTAGAAATAAAACCTCTCGTGTACCCACGACGGCACTGGATAAAGAATCAATAAACCAGATAAACTCATTCCATCTTAGTTCAAATCGTAAATCGGTTTGTAATTTAAACAAAACTTTATCTGAACACCGTCTGCTGCACGTGTGAAAAATTCAGAAAAAGTGAAGCGACTTGCTGGGCACTCCGTTGATGAAGCAATTACGTAACGTGCAATGTCATTTCACATATTTCGCGCTGTGACGTCATTTGCCACTTGCTCCGTAAACATAGAATATACTAAGCGAGCTCTCGTCCAATCAGAGGAGGAGCATTTTAGTCTGATTGGAACATATATATATATGCTATGGTTATGCCATAAAATTTATCTTATATATATCGCCAACTCTCTATTATTGGTAAAGGGCAATAAATATACAGAAAACACTTATGTTTGAATGAGTTAACGATTAACCCGTTCAAACATAAGTATGATGACTAAATGCTCCTCCTCTGATTATGTTTGAATGGGTTAACGATTACTGGACGAGAGCGAATGGCGTAGGGATACCACGAGAGTCGGTAGGCTCGAGTGGTTTTCCCAGCGCCACACTCTCGAGTCCAGTAATCGTTAACCCATTCAAACATAAGTGTGGTTCTGTATTTATTACACACCCAACCATGAAAAAGAATTCACTGTAATTAATCGCTAATTTATTTAAATAGTCGACAATTTGAACGGTTGAAAGAATTTTAAAGAGGAACGGGCAATTTGTCAGAGAGCCAGTCTTAAGTCTTTGACCTTGCAACCTGTAGAATCGCTGCTGATTCATTTTATTCGCACAAAAATGTCGATCCGAACACTCAAAACTCAAAAGATTGCGTTCAGCATATCAGACGTCACAAATTATGAGGTCTCAAATGTGTTTTCAAAACTGTGTGTGCAGGCATCATTATATCTGGAGGATGGAAAATGTACAAGGATTTTAATTTAAATACGGTGCGAACTAGCCGCTCTGTTTAAATTTCGTGCTTTTTAAACTGAAACTAAAAATATAAGTTTGAACTCGGCTTGACGATACACGCACTACTGCCACTAGGCTATCGCATGTGGACATCGGTCATTTCTGTTCTGCACTGTAACAAAAGTACACACTGGACGATAAAAGACATTTTGTGCAATAATTAACCTTCCGTGGCATTCATTCGATCGTTTGGAGTAACTGAGCCTGGGGCAGTTTGAGATTCCATTCTGACTCTGAGTATGAGTGAACTCTGCAGTCTTGGTAAGTTTGCATTTTTCAACATTATAAAGTTTCTGACTTGAAATTTAGCCTTCTTTTTATTTTACCTCAAGTCCTGATAACCTTTGTTTGAAATGGGCTGCACTTACAAATAAAAGCTTTAGGTTGTCCACATAATACTGCAGAAAAACAAATGGAGAAATATACTGCATAATAGCTGCAAGAAAATGTCATGTCTTGTCTCCACGAGTAATTTAGTTTGTACCCCTTTTTTACAACCCCCACCCATCTATAACCTGACAGCATTTTCTCGAAAGCTCACGAAATGAGTATCCAACAGTCTTAGTCAGGGGCTGAAAGAGAAATAGAGGGGGGAGGGTTGCTCTCACCAGTAAGCTCCAACTTATTTTGGTTGATAATATTTTCAAAGATTGATTAATGTTTACATTATTTTGTACTAGTAGTCCTACTATTACTACTATACTTCACCAGTTTGTTATCTGAACGGTTCTGTCAATATTTTTTTCTTGGTACATTGTATCTGGTTCAAAACAAAATATTTTTTTAGAACTATGTGTCTGCTCCAATATCTTGTCAATTTTAAATTTGGTATTCTGAATTTGCATTTAGTTAGTAGTTTTAAAGAGGACTGATAGAATGTGGCTAAAATGATAGGCTCTTGGGGAACATTTTCTAGGGGATGGGGGCTGACCAATCAATCTGCCCTGAACTTTTGTTTCAAAATCAAAGTGCAGGCCCTTGCCTCGAATTTGCCTATGAAAATGCTCTTCCTACTGCCCTGATATTTGCCAAAAATTATAACAAGAGGCCCCAGGGGGCCTGAAGGCGCTCACCTGACATGGTAGCCTAAATATCAACCCAGAGAATTGATTTCCACAAGTTGCATTTGCTCCTCCTAATAAAAGCTGAAACCAAATATCCAAGTATTCTGACCAGTGGATCTAAAAAAAGATTTTTAAAGAATATTCCTCATATTGAACTAAGTCATAATTCGGGCTCCCACAGGGAGCCCATATATGAACCCAGGGACTTGGCTTTAACAAACCTGAAACTCACACCCCTAAGGATTCTGCACACCAATTATCAAAACATTCCGACTGCTGGATCTGAAGAAGAAGATTTTTAAAGAAAATTCCTCATTTTGAACCAAGTTACAATTCGAGCTCCCACAATCAGCCCAAATATGGACCTAGGGACATGGCTTGAACAAACTTGAATCTTACCCCCCTAAGGATGCTGCATAAAAAATATCAAAAGCATTCATCTGCTGGATCTGAAGATTTTTAATGAAAATTCCTCATTTTGAACTAAGTTGTCATTCAGGCTCCCATAGTGAGCCCAAATATGAACCAAGGGACTTGGCTTGAACAAACTTGAATCTCAGCCCCCTAAGGTTGCTCCAGGCCAAATATCAAAACATTCCAATTGCTGAATCTGAAGAAGATTTTTAAATAAAAATTCCTCATATTGACTACGTTATAATTTGGGCTCCCACAGGGAGCCCAAATATAGACCCATGGACTTGGCTTTAACACACTTGAATCCTCCCCCCCCCCTCCCCCCCCCCCCCCCCAAGGATGCTACTCACCACATATCAAACCATTCCGACTGCTGGATCTGAAGAAGAAGATTTTTTAAGAAAATTCCTCATTTTGAACAAAGTTACAATTCAAGCTCCCACAGTGAGCCCAAATATGGACCTAGGGACATGACTTGAACAAACTTGCATCTCACCCCCCTAAGGATGCTGCATACCAAATATCAGAAGATTCTGCCTGCTGGATCTTGAGAAGAAGATTTTCAAAGCAATTTGCCTGAAATGCACTAAGTTCAAATTTGGGCTCCTATACTGAGCCCAAATATAAACCCAGGGGGCCAATTTGAACAAACTTGAATCAGATCCACCCCACAATGTTGCATACCAAATATCACAAGATTCTGCCGGCTGGATCTGGAGAAGATTTTTTAAGAAATTTGCCTTAAATGCACTAAGTTTGAATTTGGGCTTCTATAGTGAGCCCAAATATGAATCCAGGTGGCCGATTTGAACAAATTGGAATCAGATCCACCCCACAATGCTGCATACCAAATATCAAAAGATTCTGCCTGCAGGATCTGGAGAAGAAGATTTTTGAAGAAATTTGCCTGAAATGCACTAAGTTCGAATTCAAGCTTCTATAGTGAGCCCAAATATGAATCTAGGGAGCTGATTTGAACAAAATAGAATCAGATCCACCCCACAATGTTGCATACCAAATATCAAAAGATTCTGCCTGCTGGATCTGGAGAAGAAGATTTTTTAAGAAATTTGCCTGAAAAGCACTAAGTTCAAATTTGGGCTCCTATACTGAGCCCAAATATAAACCCAGGGAGCAGATTTGAACAAACTTGAATCAGATCCACCCCACAATGTTTGCATACCCAATATCAAAAGATTCTGCCTGCTGGATCTTGAGAAGAAGATTTTCAAAGAAATTTGCCTGAAATGCACTAAGTTCAAATTTGGGCTCCTATACTGAGCCCAAATATAAACCCAAGGAGCCGATTTGAACAAACTTGAATCAGATCCACCCCACAATGTTGCATACCAAATATCAAAAGATTCTGCCTGCTGGATGTGGAGAAGAAGATTTTCAAAGAAATTTGCCTGAAATGCAGTAAGTTCAAATTTGGGCTCCTATACTGAGCCCAAATATAAACCCAGGGGGGAGATTTGAACAAACTTGAATCAGACCCACCCCACAATGTTGCATGCCAAATATCAAAAGATTCTGCCTGCTGGATCTGGAGAAGAAGATTTTTTAAGAAATTTGTCTGAAATGCACTAAGTTCGAAATCGGGCTCCTATACTGAGCCCAAATATGAACCCAGGGGGCCGATTTGAACGAACTTGAATCAGATCCACCCTACAATGTTGCATACCAAATATCAAAAGATTCTGCCTGCTGGATCTGGAGAAGAAGATTTTTTAATGTTTTTCCCATTGCCTACAGTGTTAAAAAGTGCTGACTCAGCACTTTTTCAAAGTCCCGAAACTGTACCCTATGATAAAACCGATGGCAATTTTTTTTACCAATTCTTTCTGTTGGTCCTAAGAAAGCTTCACACCAAATAAAAATTCTCGGTGCCGTGCAGTTTTGGAGATATGGGCGTTTTAATTTTTTTCTATTTTTAGCTCCTACGGTTCCCATGGGGCTACGGGGAAAAAAATCAGCATAAATTAGGTACTTATGACCCAATAAGCCCTCACATAAAATTTGGTTCAACTCAGCCTCTCGGTTTGGAAAATAGAAATTTTGGGCGAGGCAAAAAATTTTGCCCCTCCCATAACGACCCCAAGAATAGCCCCACAAACTTCTCTTGAACAAATCTGAGTCTACACCTCAAAAGGAAGCTGCACACCAAATATCAAGTCTCTGCTACTGCTGGTTCATGAGAAGAAGATTTTTTAAGATTTCAGCACACTTTTTGGGTGTGGCCCTACCCACGGGCGAGGCAACTTGATTTGAACAAAATCAAATTGCGATGTCATAACAAACTATTATCTCAAATATCAATTAAATTGGTTCAGCGGTTTGGGAGGACGCCGGACGCCGGACGACGGACGCCGGACGACGGACGGTGAGTGATCACTATAGCCCTCCTGACTGAAAGTCAGGTGAGCTAAAAATACCCCCTCCCTCTGAATAATCTGTTCTGAAAATACCAGTCCCTTTCAATGAAAACTGCTAAATTAACTGCATATTGGTGAAGGGGGGGGGGAGAGTGCCTCAACCCCCTCCCCATCTCATACACCCATGTAGCTAAGTCACATATAGGTGGCATTCGATTTAAGTTTTGTTGCTGAGAATTAAGGCAAAATAATATCCTTGTATAAAACAGAAATACTAGCAAAAATCCTTAATTGGTCATTTAAAAATACACATCAATCTGTGTCTGGAAAATATTGTCACAGTGCCTGTGTTTTAAATATTCTAATAATTGTTTTTGAATTTCATGGAAGTCATCTCATAAAACTGACAATATATTGCATTCATCAGACCACATGTATTCACCACCCCTCCCCTCTTCATGGTCTCATAGTAGTATGTCATGTGGTTTTGAGGGGTTACTTGGGGGATCTCATCGGGGGATCTCATGTGACGTCATGTCACGTGACGTAGTGGCGCCATGTTGTGTTGTCATGGTAACCCGCGTGAGCGGCCATGTTGTGACGTCATCTCCATAGTGATACGTGGTGTTAGTGCGCATGCGCAGCGCGTGTTGTTAGGGTGATACGTGTTTCCGTCGTCCATTTTGTATACTGGAGGCCGCCATCATGGTTTCTATGGTAGCACGTGGTTGCTATGTTACCAATGGCTTCTAACAAGACAGGGGTATGTTCGGGGGTGTGTTCCTTTGTACAAGGGTAAATCTGATTACCACAAACAACCCGACAATCCCTCCAAATCACCAAAATCCACCCAAAATCACCGGAATTGACTTTATTTCCCCAATTGATCGGCTTAGCACGTAGTTCTATAGTACTAAGGGGGTACCGGGGTGTGTTCCTTTGTAGAAGAGTAATGTTCTGGATTAGAATTCTCCCAGAACCCCTTTTTGGATCCCTATCCCATGACGTTTTTCCCCTATTAAGAATAGCACGTAGTGCTATAGGAAAAATTTACCCAGAATTCTCTGCTTCTATCTATATATGCAATAGTATCGTCTATCTGACTCTGTTCCTTTGTTCTAGAGTATACTCCAGTAGCGTAGAAGAGCCTATCAACTGGAACAATATACCTTATTATTGCTATATTTAGCAATTTCTAGTCTATTCTTGTTAGTTCTGACCCTATTCCAAGTTCTCTTGTTGTTTCATATATCTAACTAACCAATGAGATTGCTTGATTTCCCATAATGCAGTTATCTCCCTTGTGTATAACAAAAGCCTATATCCAATGGCACCCCAATTTTAGCACCCCTTTTTTGAAAAACATATGACCTTCGGCACCCCTTTTTTGTCATATGTGCTTATGTAAAAAGGCACAATGTTACACAATATGCCCTATCACATAGGCACATGCTTTATGTGCCGATATGTGCTTATGTGAAAAGGCACAATGTGACACAATATGCCCTATCACATAGGCACATACGGGTATTTGAGAATACCTATGACCTGGTATTGTATTATTCAAGGATACCTACTGGAGAATCCCTTTTTTGTCATATGTGCTTATGTGAAAATGCACAATGTGACACAATATGCCCTATCACATAGGTACATGTTTTATGTGCTTATGTGAAAAGGCACAATGTGACACAATATGCCCTATCACATAGGCACATACGGGTATTTGAGGATACCTATAGCCTAGTATTGTATTATTTGAGGATACCCATCTAGGATACCTTCTGGAGAATCCCTTTTTGTCATATGTGCTTATGTGAAAAAGCACAATGTGACACAATGTGACCTATCACATAAGCACATGCTTTATGTGCCGATATGTGCTTATGTGAAAAGGCACAATGTGACACAATGTGCCCTATCACATAGGCACATACGACCAAAATGGGATTCCATAGCCACAGGCGTTTTCGAAAAAGGGATTCCACAAATGGGATTCCTAAAAAGGGATTCCACAAATGGGATTCCGTTTCCATCTTGTCGCCAAAGCTCCACCGCCACTACTGGTCTATGGTCTATCTGTCCTATCATTAGCTTCAACAACAGTCTTGTTCCACTGCGGCCTTGTACCAGTACTATTGGCTAAACTACCATCAATTACTTCCTAGCTATACCTTCGCTGAAGCTTTCAAAATGTTCCATCTGATTTCCCCTGTATACATATAAGGCATTCCGTAAGTGGCCCAGTCCGTAAAAATTGGATTCCGTGTTTTTACATCGACACTCGAGGGTATGGAAAGGGTTTGATAACACCCAATTCAACAATGACTACAAGACTCTGAACAGAGACAACCAACGATGTAACTGCATGTACTAGCTGTCAAACATCTCCAGGCGCTGTCGGCATGTCGCCGTCTGTTTTTCCGCTTCGTGGTAACCAGTATTCAAGATTCTTGCTTCCTGAGAACTACTTCAACTTAACATGCTCTTCAGAGTATGTTTGCGTTGGCAAACGTGCTGCTTCATTGCCGAAGTGTGTATCGAATAGGGTTACAGTTACACAGGAGGCTTCGTATCGACTCGTCGGCAGCACGCAGCTGTGGGAGCAACATTGTAACAAAGTTTTATAGGAACTGTACTAGTGGCTGGCTGCAATATCGAACCCATTTGGACTTTTTTTGCCCTAAAATTAATTAAGTTTTCCTCTATTTTCAATAACGAAAGCAAAGGTTGAGTTTCACTGTTCAATTTCTTGGCAGAGATCATGTGTCTTTCATTTCATGACTCTCAACAGTTTTTAGCATAGTTGTGCATCAAACATTTTGAATCGGTAATTCCGACAGACAAATATAGCCGATGGTTCTCATTGGTAATATTCCATTGAACGATAAAAACTATAAGAACCAGTCTAACGAGAGAACTTGTGCACGCGAAGGGTACTTTTTATCGGATTGCACTAGAGCTTTCTGGTTAAAATTACCGCATGCCCCTAAAATCCATGTGATCGTGACAAATACAGTTACGTGTGTGTAATAGAACTTGTTAGATAAGGGATGACCCAAAGCGTGTGAACATTGATACTCACTCAAACATTAATGGTCTTGCCACTGTTGTGCCCTGAGTGTGCGCCTCGTGGAGCAATGTGTAGAAATGTGGCAACAATTTATATCTGATCAGAATGACATGTCGCGTTATTCTAATAAACTCATCTCCCCATGCAGCAGGATCTTGTGCCTGAAAGAAACGTTCGGAACAAACTAAACATCAACATTTGAATACTATTGCAGTTTTTTTTTATTCACTTTTCCTGTGACTTGAGTTGAAAGCAAAAGAATCTTACCAAATAGCACAGACAGTCACTGATATACAGCCATTTGCATCTCCTCAAATACGTGTGAGTGAGCGGTCGTGTGATTACAAGGGTTGAAAAATAAAAGCAAACTTTCTAAAAAAATTAAATTTCTCCCTCTGTAAAAAAAAACGTGTGTGACAAAGAAAATGAAAACAAATACGAGGATAAATGGGGAAACTTTTACAAAATGGAAGAAGGATGTGTTCCGATCGAAAGCTCAGTCTTTCATGCAGAAAGTAAATCCCGTCGGAATGGAGAAATATTGTAGAGCTGTATTTTCAATTCTAAAACAACAACTCACTTTTGCTAATATATCATTTTTCATCAATACACGGAAGAGATCCCGCGTTGTGACCTTGGGCAAGGCACTTAACCCCGACTGTCCACATGGGAGCACGATGACGCCGTGCACTAAGGCGTACAGCACGTCGATAGTGCGCATGTCTTCAGCCAGTCTAACCCTGCATGTAGTGCAGTGCGGAGTTACGATGTTGGGGAGCTGGCAGCTGCCCGTCGTTGCTTTGTGGTTCTCTCCGGGTACACCGGCTTCCTCCACCCGTAAAACTGTCATCGACACGATGTGACCCTGGCTGTTAAAGTGTCGTTAAACCTTAATAAATAAATAAATAAATAAATAAATAAATAAATAAATATACGAAAAAGACGTAGTAAAACAGTAGTAACTTAGTTAAGTATCTTGATCTATCTTTCACGTTTCTTTTTTGCTCTACGAATTCTTAGAGTCCTTTGACGAAATAAGTTGCGGATGATTTCTCCAGTCTTCAGATCAACAGGAAGAGTGAAGGATTGGTATTTTTATACACTACTTTCTAACAACTTTTCAAGAGATTATTAGTATATCGTAGAGATTCTCAAAAATGGTTCCAAAACACTAACGACACATTGATTATTTCATAACATGCGACACAGAACTCTTAGTAAGGAGGCTAGCAGTCGTTCGCGCGCGCGCCTTATTCTCACAGGCCTGAGTTTTTAGGCGAATGTCGTGTCCCTCGCCCTGGGGCTGTATCCTTACTTCGCTACGCTACCGCATAAGTAAATAAACAAAAATACTGACGGGTTAAGTGAGCGTCATTCCTAGTACTGAGGCAAGGTCATGGGTTATGACTTCAAGTGTTGGTCATGCACCATGCAATATTGTTTGTATAGGTCCAAATGAGCGTTCATGTGTTCCACGTTTTGCCTCAGACCCAATGACTAACTGGTAAAGTGCAGGAAGCCAATATTTGGGCTTTATTCTTAAGCACTAGTGACCCATCTGAAAGGCTTCTTATTCCGTGGCTGTGCTTCATATTATCTTTCGACTGAAATTATTTAATCTGTGAGGATTTGCCTTGTTACAATTTATGAGAGAGTGCCTGTAGGCACTCTCTCATAAATTGTAGCAAGACAAAGACAAAGACATGTTAAATTCTGACAACAGAATTTAATTAAGCGCTCTATCAGTTAATATAACACGCACATGACGAAAAACGGACACAGAGGTCGGCGATAGTCAGTTGGTTAAACCAAACCACTCCACTAGTCGGTATGTCAACTTTTGGCCAAAGCCGAAATGAAACACTGAAGCTTTTTCTGTTGCCGGTTGCTGCAGCCCATCTCTGAAAGAATTAGTGTATTCATCTTAGTAATCAGAAGAACAATCTGGTACGCATAATTCTTTGTTTTGCGTAACATAAAATGTTGTGGTCGGTGCACTCGGTTGGTAAACAACATAATGGTCAACAAATAGTTATGAGCGGACAGTAAAAAGTCAATCCTGTCTCCACACAGGGCTGTTGGATGGAATTATTGCTGAAGCTCCCTGCAAAAACAAAATGAATTTGACCACTTGCTAAAACCAGTTTGGTAGAGGTCAGTCTCATTCAAGCAAATCAACGATGAACGGACTAAACGTTAATAGTCGAGATTATTTTAATTTCAAATTGTGTGTTTTTTTATATTAACCCCTTCAACACTGACGTCATGCATGGTATCGTCTCATACAATACTGTTTACAGTAAAATGGGCGAATCCATTCTTCATTTGTGGGGAGATTCAGTAATAATTTAATCCTACAGCTCTGAAGAGCTGAAGGATTACATTATTACTGTTCTTTATGTCGTCTGCTCGTCCACTGCCATTTTTTTTCTTCACGCAAACATTTATGCGTACCGTGTTGAAAAGGTTAACACCAAAATATTGTCTGCCCATTAATTCGAGTGCAATTATTTTTTGTAAACAGAAAACGTTTAGTACTCAGAAGAATGAATGGTGCATTAAACCCCAAATATGGGCATAGTGAACTGTTTGAACTCGCTTCGGTGTGAATTACTAACAGTGAACCAGTTACAGCTACTCACTCTGAAATCCTCTGGTCCATCCAAATTAAATGCGTTATGGTTCCTTGAAAATGGGTAGAATGATCCAAGCTGCTGCCATCGAATACACATTTCATAGTCTGCTTGTCCCCAAAATCCGCATATATCAGCTCCGGTCTGTACATAAAAATATAAATGTTTTTATATATCTATAAAGTACACCAAACATCCCTCAGCCATGCACACTTCTCCATTAAAAGAAAGGTGGGGTAATCAATCGCAGTCATCTCAGTCTCGTCTGAAAGTAAAATATGGCATGTAGCTAAGGGCTCGCCAGGAAGATAATGTGAACAATGCTCTATTACCAACTTGACGGTTTACCACTGTCATCTGGAGCCAATACTGTAAAACTTTTACAATTGAATTTTTCTGCCTATTAATATATAACTGATTAAAATGAATCATTGGCATTTTAAAACATCTTTGAAAGTGCTAATAGTTCTTTTTAACCTATTTAAAGTCAAAACAAGAAAATACCATTCTAGAAAATACAATTGCATGGTTTTATAGTATTGGTCCCAGGTTCAGTGGTGGCGCCAGGGGGGGGGGGGTCAGGGGGCGGGGGGCTACAGCTCCCCCCCCCCCCCGTCGGAGATTTTTAGTCAGTCCGAGAGTCTCGTAAACCCGACTTCACGAGAAATTTCCGACAATCGAATGTAGATATCTCGTCTAGTCAGTCTCGAACCCGTGCAGCACTGGAACTTTGATAGACAATAGTGATTCTCACGAAATTCCTTAATGTCGTTCGTCAAACTGGCTTTATAGATGAAATATTTCCCGACCTTATTATAATATGTTTACTTTAACCCTTTACCTAAGGTAACGGCCAAAACCGGCCAGCGCTATTCTCAAAAATCGCCAATTAATTTTCATTATTTTTTTCATTTTTTGTCTCAAAAACATAGGTTATGACCCCTCGTTGGAACGAGCTCGTTCCAACGAGGGGTCATAACCTATGTTTTTGAGACAAAAAAAAGAAAAAAATTAGTTATTCAAGAATTATTTTGCAAGTGTCGTCTGCTTTTCAGTTTAGGTAAAGGGTTAAATAATCAACAAACATACTCAATTTGCTTCTATTTCGGTTCTCCAATTTACCAATTTTCACTCATTTTCCTTCGTTCTGGAGGTCAAATGTTATAGCCCTCCTGTCGGAGAGGTCAGCCCCCCTGACGAGAAATCCCTGGCGCCACCCCTGCCCAGGTTCCAAGCAGAGAAGAAGATAAAGTATAATACCTTTTAATCAGGCCATGTCTGGCAATTTTTTGTCACTGGAAGAGATTGATAGGAAAGTAGGCACCCCTTAATTTTTCTAAAATTCTATCTAAATAGGGGGAGGGGGCTTTCTTTTGCTTGAGATTTGGCTGAGGCTCGGCGCGTCTGGTGGACCCTACCGACTGTGAGGGGGTATATAACCTGGGGCGGGTCTGATGGGCCGCACTGGCTGGGAGACATTATTCGGGTCGAGGCGAGTCAGGAAGGTCCTGAGGTCTGGGAGGCATTATAGGGGCTTAGGAGAGACTGGTGGACCTACTTGCTGGGCGGCGTTATAGGAGCTGAAATGGGTGTGTGGGCCTGAAAACATGCTGCGGTGTTAGGTGGGGCTGAAATATGTCTCTCTATATGAAGACTACTCGCTCCCAGCTTCTGCTCCACCCTTACACACAAACACACTCTCACACACATCCTCACACCCTCCCTTACACACATGCGCTTCCAAGTTCCCACACCCTTAAACATAGACTCTCCCTCACATACGCACACATCCAGTCTCACATGTGTTTGTGCGTTCAGATGTGTATGAAAAGACAAGGAAATAACTAGGCATTCGCGAAACCTTGAACAGGCGTTGCATGATTTACGTTAAAACAGGCCAAGGAGCCGAAGGCTGATTGGTTGTTCTGTAAGTTTCGAAGCATCTGATAAATGAATGTCAAATGACAAATCTAATGAATGATAATAAACGATCAGGTATGCAATAATAAACATGATCGGAATACCACACACAAGAGGTTCATAGCTTGTGTATCCAATAATTGAATGTTTAGACTTTAATGTCTAGGGTAATTTTCTCAATGATAGATTTAAGTTACCGCACATGACATCATCAACAGTTTAGGTAATCTGGCTGACCTTCCTGCAGTTCTTTAACTCTTTATCTAGAGAAGCAGACTTTTCAAAATATTCTCTGGAATAACAAAACGTTTTTATTTTTGCGTCAAAAACATAGTTGATTATCCTCATTGGAACGAACTCAACCGGCTCGTTGCAATCAGGGGTCAAAAATTATATTTTGTTGGCAAAAATAGGCAAACAAATTTTAAACATTGAAAGGTGATTTGTGAATAGCACGGGTCGGACATGGCTGTAACATCAGATCAATGATTTGTTTATGTATCAATACGTCGCATAATCCTGAAACGCATATTATGTCAAAGTTTGCGATTTATTTATTTATTTATTAAGGTTTAACGACACTTTAACAGCCAAGGTCATATCGTGTCGGTGACAGTTTTACAGGTGGAAGAAGCCGGAGTACCCGTAGAGGACCACCGAGCAACGACGAGCAGCTGCCAGCTCCCAAACATCGTAACTCTGCACTGCAGGGTTAGATTGGTTGAAGACATGCGCACCATCGACGTGCAGTACGCCTTAGTACACGGCGTCATCGTGCCCCCATGTGTACAATCAATGTTTACGATACATACGGGAAACATCGGTGGGATTACTGAATGGTCGAGGAGAACAGAAGCGGACTGGCCGTAAAGTCCTCCGGAAAAATACTCCTCCTAAATTGATGCTATCCATCACCTTAGTACATGAAAATGACAAAAAAAGGCGACTGGATCTGATTGCACAGACTGTCGGTATAACGAAATAGAGAACATTTAAAAAAAGCCAGCAGAGTAGCGTACCATTGAGCGCCCAGATGCAAGTAAACAGTATTCTTTCAGTTTGAAAAATGAAACTTTTCTCCCATTTACCGAAACTATGCTCGGCCCGATGCCCCAAATCCCATTGCTGGCGTGTTCACCGCGGTTGGTGTGTAAAGCTAAAATTTATATCATAGGCTTTTCATATATTATAGAATAGGTAACCATGGTATAAATACAGATTATTACAGCAGTCAGATGATCTTTGTCTTCGTATTCCGCTGAGATGACAAGAACAGAACAGATCAGCCAGAACAAACACGGCGCAGTAGGCGTCGTGTTCAATCTGACTAAACTGGGAGCCAATACTATAAAAACTTTTACAATTGTATTTTCAATTTTTTTCTCATTTAAAGTTATAACTAGAAAAAACAATTCCAGAAAATACAATTGTAAAAGTTTTATGGTATTGCTCCTGCTCTCGTTAACGAGACGGAACATTACAAGCCAGATTAACTGACGAATTTTTTTTATTATATGACAGAGGATCTTTTAAAAATGAAATACTGAAATGTAAAGAAACACAAAACACGGGTTGGATGTTTATCCAGAGTGCTCAGCTACGGTATCTGATTTAGGACACAGGGTACTTTTTTAGACATCTCGTTGTAACTTCTCGTTATAACGAGATGTCTTCTCGTTATAGCGAGATAAAAAAATACCCTATGTCCTAAATCACCCACCGCACTCAGCACCACGACACCCGACACATTCGTGGTAGCCATCTAGTAAAATGAAATGCCAGATGGAGATGGGGGTCGGTACAAGAGCCTCTTACAAATGCAAAATACATTCGTTTAATTTACAAGAAACAGTTGTGTATACAATGGTACCATTGAGGATAAATGTGAGGCTGAAAGGGAAAATCTTGGCAAACCTACGTGTCGACGACATACACGAACGGAAAATGTATTTCTTGGCAGAACTACAAAGAAGTGAAGAGATGTGGTCGCCTGTGCAATCGCTTGATGAATCATTTCTTCATACTTTTCTCCGCGTTGGATATTGTCTTTCATTATTAACTCGAGGGACTTTCAATCAAAGTCGCACTGCACATTTAAAATATTAATGTATCCTGTTATAACATATCGTGGGACCTCTCACTGGGACGAGCTCTGGGTGCTCGCTTTGGTGGTAAGAGCGACGTGTTTTGAAGGAAATGGATTACTTTTCTTTGTGGAGCCTGTGTGCATTGATCTAGATAAATTTGGTAGTTTTATTATGTTTTCCATGATGTCGAAGAGGAACATACAGATGGACTGGTATCCGAATTGAAGTTAACCCATTACCCAACGTAACGGCCAAAACCGGCTATTCACAAAATTAGTTTAAAATAATTTCGAGTTTATTGGACAGGGTTCAAGGCTATGGGGTTTAATATATTTCTTTGGAAACACTTGAAAGGCATCCTTCCCACACATAACACCTCAGTCTCCCCTAAAACCCCAGCTTTTTGGACGAATCGTCCGGTACGAAACTCGACTTGGAACAAAATGCCACATACATATAGTTCAATTTTTTGATTCCTCAGTCATTTGAATCTACCTGAGAATTCAATACTGCATGATCTGGGACAGTTATCGACCTAGTATACGCGGGCTCTAAATAACCTGTCAATACCCCTGATTGGTTGAGTTGAATTGCTGCTACAAGTTAGCTTGACCAATGAGAGTGAAGATGCTAAATTGTAGCTATAATTCAGTAAATTGTAGCTACAATTTACCTAAATTACAGATAGATGCAATTTAGCTAAACTGCAAGTACAATTTATCAAATTGTAGCTACAATTTAGCTAAACTGCAAATACAATTTAATAAATTACAGCTGCAATTCGATAACTAATGAAAGTGTCAATGACGCTGTAGCTTAACCCAACTGTCTGTAGTGTTTGATGAAAAGAACAATGTTCAACCTCTATGAATGGGTTGTGAAATACGACAAGAATTGTGATAATTGAGATTATGTGCTGTTTTCAATAAGACTAATTTGAGGTGTAGACTGTACTAAAGAATTGAGGTCTGGGTTAATGTGGCCCTCACAGTTAACGTATGTCAACAACAGTTAACAAGTTACAATAACATTATTCCAAAACGAGACATCCTACCAAGTTACAATGGAATTCCTTCATAAATATAACTCGTAGACCTTCCTAAAGGAATCACATGACGGTTCGGAGGCCACGGTTGACTGGCTGTGACCAAAATAGGAGAGTCTCCTCTATATCATACCAAGTTATCCTACCAAGTTACAATGAAATCCCTTCATAAAAACAACCTGCAGAGAGTGCTAAAGGAAGCTAGGTCATATGACCAGGCGGCGGTAACGGCTGACCGATAGTGACCAAAATAAGGAAGTCTCCTCGCGACATCATACCTAGTTAGCTTTCAATATTATAATGAAATCCCTTCATAAATATGAACTGTATACTGTGTAAAACAAATCTAGGTCACAGTCCTATGCGGCCGTCACGGTTGACCTATCGTGGCCAAGGTAGGACGTTGTCATTTTGGTATTATACTGAGTCATCCTACAAATTTACAATGAAATCACTTCATAAATGCAAGATGTAGAGTGTACTAAAGTAATCTAAGTAGCGCACCCCTGCTGTCGTCACGGTTGACTAAACCCGGCCAAAAAGGACTTTCTCGTCTAGACATCCTACGAAGTTACAATGAAATCCCTTCGTAAATACAATATGTAGACTGTGCTAAATGTGTTCGGACTTCGGGTCTGCAGAGCCGGCAGGGTTGGCCGATCGTGACCAAAAGGGGCGTTCTCTTCTAGACACTATACGGAGTCATCATACCAAGTTACAATGAAATCCCTTCATAAATACGACTTGTAGACTGTGCTAAAGGTTTTCGGGTTTCGGGCTCAGGCAGCCGTCGCTGCTGAGCGATCTCGACCAAGGGGACGTTCTCATCTAGACATGACCCTGAACCTGCATATGAAATTTTGTGATGATCGGACAAGAACTACGGGATGCATCCTATGCTAAAGAAAATGTGAACAGACTCACATACTTTCGCACGAGTGACGGCAAAAGTTTATCTTGACTTTGTCAAGTTAAACTAAAACTTAAATGGAGCTAATAAGCCGCTATACATGGCAAACCAGACAATGATCGAGTAATGCAAAACGCCTTTAAAAAACTGAGATAAAAATTGCACACGACTGGTTATTTCCTTTTTTTCAAAGCGGCCTTTAAAATAGTTGCCTTTTTCGGACCAAAAAATTAAACACAGTAATAATTAATATGCCTTTGTCTCACAAAGCGTGTATATTGTACAAAAACAAATGTGATGTTTCTCAAAAGAAAATATATACCGAGTCAAAAAAGAAAGTATAATAAACTTTGAGGAGCAATTGCTTTAGTATTATTGACTTTAAGCACAAACAAATTATTGTAAATTCATATTTCGAGTCTAACTGTATGAATTTGCATAATTTCATGTTCTTACTGTTGCCAGCGTCATATTAGGACGTCGCAATTCAGACGTGGGGCCTCTTGGATGGCAAGACATCGACGGCGCATGGACCTGATAAGTCTGTGGATGTCACCCAGTGGTATTGCGTTCCACTCCTGCCTTAGAACATTACATAAATCGCCTAACGTCTGAAGATCATGAAGTCGTACCCGACGGTCCAGTTGATCCCAGAAATGCTCGATTGGCGACAAATCTGGCGAAAGTGGGGGCCAGGGAAGAAATTCGATGCTCTGCTTCTCAAGAAAGTCACGACAGATACGCACCACGTGTCATCGGGCATTGTCTTGCTGGAATAACTGCAATACGATGTCAGCGTTGAACAACGGGACAATAACAGCGTTAAGAATTTCGTCCCTATATCGCTGTCCATTCAGATTACCATCGATGAAGATCAACTGCGTTCGATGGTGCAAGGAAATTTCTGCCCAAACCATTACATTACCCCCGCCGAAACGGTCGCATTCACGCACGCAAGCATTAGAAAACCGTTCTCCTCGTTGGCGATACACTATTGCCTACCATCAGCGCGCCGTAGACAAAATTGTGATACATCACTAAAAAGAACTGTGCTCCAATGCTGCTAAGCCCAGCAAACACGCTGACGTACCCATTCCATTCTGACGGTACGATGACGTTGGGTAAGGATTGGTCCGTCGTATGGACGCCTACTTCGGATGCAGTGTTCAGCGAGTCTGTTGCGGACAGTTTGTGCACTGATTCTATTGTTAGTTCTACCAGGAGTAATTGCAGCTGTCCTCGTCGCCGGAAGGAAGCGATCCCGCAACTGGAACGTCCTGGTGTGTCGGTCTTGTGCAGGGGTCATAACTCTTGGTCGACCTGAACGCGGTCGGTCGGCAGTAGATCCAGTGGTTCTATACCTTCCAGTGAGACGGTAGATAGTGGCCACAATGACTCCGAACTCAGCAGCGAGCTCATCTGGAGGTATCCCAGCCTCATGCATACCAATGGCACTCAACCTCTGATTTTCGGTTAACCTTGGCATTTTTTAAAATGTTGGAAGACAAAAACTAGAGTGTTTTCTCAATAACCCAGGCTCTCTAGCACAACATAACACAAAGAAAATCGTCGGTCACCCATTCAATTTGACATTCTCGGGTAGCACGTGCTATTTTGAAATCCGTACCAAAATTGTATATGTTTGGTGGACAATAATGTCATTATGTCATTAAACTCTTTGCATCTCTTCTTGTCCACAAACATGCAACATTAGAACTATCATATTTCATCCTTTATGCTATTTTTTCACATTTGTTTCTGTTATGCTTTCTTTTTTTGACTCAGTATATAACTCGAAGCGAGTGTTGTCATTGCAGTGACCCAATAATTGCTTTGAAGACATAACAAAAGAAAACCTCCTAAAGCAATCTCGCCCGATGATAATTCACACAAAGATAGAGGCACGGAAAGGCTTGTGTGGCAAGATGGAATTGGGGCTCATTAGAGGGGAGAACACGAAAGTGTTTGGAATTTTTTAGGGATGGGGTTACGGAATAATAGAAATACCGCTTGATCATAATTCAACCAAAGATACAGACATGGAAGGCTCTGACAACGACGACGTAAGTGGGGCAAATTGTACGATAGCAAGAAGCAAGTGGGATTTTTTAGCAAAGGAGTTGTGAGTAAACATCTTTTCTCAACGTACTAGGATTTCTAATTCAGAAAAAAACATAATTTTCTATTTTCTTCAAATATAGACTCATTTCATTTTCAGAAAAAAATTATTTCAGGTATAAAGTAAGCGTAATTTCAAAACACTTACTCATAAGAAAATAAGAGGAAAATAGTAATATTTAGTTCGTTGTTTATAGCCCAAGAACATTAGGTTTCACTAGGGAAAAAAATCGGAGAAAGCTGATTTTTTCAGGGAATGTCGAGTACATGTCACTGAACGATTTGACAAAAGTCCCCTAAAATCCCAGTTAAGCTTTTTTTCTACAGCCTTTTTTCGAAAACGCGTTTGAAAAAAATCAAAAAAAATCGCACGAACTTTGTAACCTCGAATTGATCCAACTGTATTTTTTGTTTACGCGTATTTCGAGCTACATAATGTCTAATATACATTTACCTAGAGGAAAATGTGCATTCTGTGACAATTTCTGCGAAAAATTATTGAAAATTCACAAAAAAGTATCGGATTTACGCAAAAAATGACGATTTTCCTAACGGATTTGCCCAAAGGGTCGTAGTACAGAACGGGATGTTAGTTGGACAGACGATAAAAAATCCACCACCATTTGAAGACTTTTATCATTGCTTACAAAATAGACATTATGGAAGACCCCCTCTGCTTCTGGCCGAGTTCCCCTTTTGGCATAAAATCCGTCAGCATGAGAACTCAACTATTTTCGGGCTTGGGACCGAACAGACACGTCTGTGTCTGGCAGCATTAGATCAATAAATAATATTTACAGAATGTACAAAAATCAATAAATAATATTTACAGAATGTACAAATCAATCAACATGGATTAAGTTACATTGACTATTATCAACGCTATATACAGAAATGACATGACCTATATACATATTATTCATCGAACTCAGAAATTTCCGACAGGACAGTGTTTCTGTGGTTGTTACAAGAATCCGAACTGCAATTACACAAACCTGAGCAAGAGAGTCCTGCCTTCTTACACCCACACCTTTTTGTACAAGCACTCTTGCAACCACAACTTATCAGATTCAGTAGGTTATCGGGGGCACATGGCTTTGTGGCTGCAGTCGGTACAAGAAGTCCATTGTCTAGCGACCACCCCCAATCCGTCGGAGGAAGCGAAGTGCCCAGCCATTGTTGGACCTGGAGATAACATCTGTAGACATGTTGTTGTGCAGCATCGCTGCTTGGTGGGAGTGAGGCTAGGTCGATGGGTTTATTCAGTTTAGATTTTGCTACATAACGCTTGTAAGTGACATATCTATATTGGTCGAGAGAGGAAACAGTTTTACTCCCGTATAAGATCAGGAGAAGTTGTTCCTCGACAGCGGCTACTGCACTTGGTGTACTGTCATCCGCCAAAATTGTGTTGACATACTGTTGTGAGTCGCTAGTAACATCGGAGACAATTGTACTGAATACTTTCTTCTTACCAACTCGAAAGAGTGCAGAAGTAGTGTCACAACCACTTATAGAATGTGCTACAAGGAGGTTGCTTCTATGGTCACCCATTTTGGTTGCTATTTCACTAACTGAAACTAGTAAGTTTGGGGTAATGGAATACATCATGTGAATATTACATCCCGGTTGAACTCGAGAGGTAAGAATGACTAACAAGTCTGTGTCTGTTCCCACAACGACAACATTGTTGTCATTTTGAGCGATGTCAAGTGCAGTTTCGGCTATCAGTACATCAGCATCAGCCTCGGTCTGCTTGGACTGAATATTGATAGCAGATAGCTCCTGCATTAGAAGATCGATCAGTTGGGTTTTGTTCTTGGCATTTGCAAGGAAATCGGATTGGGGTGTGGTGGCTGGTAACTCGGGTGAGATATTGATATCAATGGAATACCTGTCTTTAGATCTACGGGCTTGTTCCATGCCCTTTGTCGACATTGTACAAGCATAACCATCAAAAACAACCACGACGTTCGCCCCAAAATGTCTCACTAGATAATTGGAATATGATGTACATATGTCATTATATGACGACTGTTTAGGCCATACAACTGCCCTCAATAAAAATCCACCATCTACAACAAACAGAGAATGTTCTGGGATTTTAGTTTGCTCGGAACCGTATGTTTTGAGGATCTTACCGAGCGTGCTTTTCTGTGTCTTCCTCATGCCAGCAGAATCAAACAATGCTGGTGGTTTCGGGGCGAGTTCATATTTGAGATACTCTTCCATCTCTGCTTGTGACTGAATAACACATGTGATGCGGTTGAACAGAATTGTGGGGTCAATCACTACCTTACTTCCACGGACTTTGATGCTATTTGCCATCGATGCGAAAGACTTCACAGTGTCAACACGTCGTAGTTTGATGCTGTTGAACGTTTTGCTTACAACATTCGATACGCAACATTCACCAATTTTGCGAACTTGGTCACAGTTCACAGTTTCGTCGGCCACAAGCCCGGTCGCTATAGAGACTAATTGTAGTGGATCTCTATTCTGAAAGGGGGAATGCACTCTGCGCCAGTTCAATAATTTGGTGATATCATTGGCATCAGTCAATTGTGAACTTTGACGGAGATCCCGATGTTGTTCGCCATGACCAGTGTGAACATGAACAAAATTTTCGAGAGCATTACATATCGGAAGGCAAAGAGGTAGTCCATGTACCCATTTCGCAACAGTGCTATCGGTTATTCCCCTGCCATGTGTGAGACCACCAGGGAACTTGAACATTCTCATTAAACACTGCTCTATGGTCTGATCAGAATATATCCCGTCCCAGATTTTATCTGAACGCCTTATGGTAAAGTAACCTTTCTCAGTGAACAACTTCAAATCATCCTGTTGCATTATTTCTGTTAGCTCATTCATCTGCTGCAAATAGAGATGAGAACTTTTTGCGTATGCAAAATGACCACCTGCGTGAAATACTGGAATCATATTGCGAACACAATATGTGTGGAGTTCCCAGTCGCCTGTGCGCTCTGCTCTCAAGAACAACTGGAGAAGACCTATTTGCTCGTAGTATTGTACCCAAAGAGCGTTGTCTGTACAATACAAATTTGTTTATGAGTACACATCAAGGGCGTGCACACATTACATGCCAATGCATCTTGAGTGTAGGCGAACACCACATTATGTGATTTAATCGAACATGGAAATTGAAACAATGATGCTATAATACGGTATTTGAATGAGAAAAGTCGATGCCGTTTGAATTTGAGTTTGAGGGGGTATGGTTAATATTTCACACGTTTCACCAGTTCATTATGGAATAAATGACTATTGTTATATATCATTATAAAGCCATTGCTTTTCTGCAATTTTTGATATATAATTTAACTCCCAAAGTAGTCGTAGATTTGATTTAATGGACGTTGTGTACCGTTGTGTGTATGAAAACAATAAATTTTTTTTCGTAATTTTGTACATTTTCGTGAATATTTCACCATTGAGTGTGAGGATTGGTACAAAGTTGGCATTTTCTGTTGGGGATATGTATTCTCAATATAATTCAGCACGATATCTATGATTCTCACCCTACTAAGGCGAATAAGAATGAGAAATATGGAGCTGGGTCGAATTTTTTTTTAAATTTTTTTTTTCATCAAAAAAACGCTATAACTAAAAAAGCTCAACTCGGATTCGCGGGGACTTTTCACACTTTATCCGCAATGTGTGTCCCGGAAACATATAAAAAAATCAGCTTTCTCCGATTTTTTTCCTTACTTTCTCATTTTTATGTCTAATGTGCCTGGACAATTAGGGGATTTTCGTTGTTGTTGTTGTTGTTGTTGTTATATTAATTATTTAATTTAAACAATATTTATTCAAAAAAAAATATGATATGATACATACAAATAACTGTATAGCAAGACAAACAGAAGTAAACAACGGTGTAAGTGAAAAGGATTCGGCAGAAAGCTTCGAGCTTATACAGGCCGTCTATTTATTTATTTATTTATTTATTTATTTATTTATTTATTTATTTATTTATTTATTTATTTATTTGGTGTTTAAGGTCACATATTTCTGCACAATGGCTAATCATGACCTCGACAGTTTTACGGGTGGAGGAAGCCGGAGTACCCGGAGAGAACCACCGAGCAACGGCGAGCAACTGTCAGCTCCCCAACATACTAAGTCCACACAAGCAGGGTTAGCATTGGTTGAAGACAGGTGCACCATCGACGTGCAGTACGCCTTAGTACACAACGTCACCGTGCCCCCACGTATACAGGCCGTCTCACAGAGTATATCAGACAATAACAAACTATATGACTGGTTGCAAATACCGAGTGAAATATTGTTTAAACTAGTTATCAATGGCAGATAAGGAGTAAGAAAGAGCGCAACCTGTATGTCTCCACTGATAAGAGCATCATCGTAGACCGACCCAAATCCGCAAGTGGGTCGTTCCTACTGCGGATGCAGCTCGCAGGTATCCAATAATAACCCCGGAAAAGCAGCATTATTGCAGAGAGACGCGCAGACATCGGACAGCCCACGGGAATGTATTGTGGCTTGGAAAGCAGTTGTCCAGGATACCAATAGTGGCCGTATAATACGCTTAGTATATTTAATCGTTTAGTAGCTGACGCATATGTTAACAGGTCCCACAATAACTGAATGAAAACCCGAATAAAGTAAGTTAGGCCCCACAGGTGCATTTTATCATGAACTAAAATACCCTCGTACTTGTGGCTACGCATGCACTATAGTTCAGCTAAAACATTCACTTTGCATGATATAATCCTGCACTACTCTGAAGACTAGAACGTTTTCGGTGAGGCTCAGTCGTTCGGACCCAAACAAAAGCATAGGGAAATCAAAAGAAAATGGCAAAGTATTAATTGTTGAATTACGCACTTCTGCATAGTTTGGGCAGAACAGGAGAAAATGTTCAGTTGTCTCCAAGTCACCACACTGACAAAGAGGAGACATTGAAAGATGGTTGTCATACAAGTGAGCGTTAATACCACTACAGTGCAGGCGTAACCTACAGTGATAAATTTGAGCAGCACGGGATTTGGCCCCAGCGTAGAAAGTAGGCGGGCGTTGGTTCGGGCTGTTTAGGAATATTTTGAAATTCATAATGGAAAAGTTTTCTCTCACTGAGAGGGGAAGTGCATTCCACTGGTTGGTAACGTCTGGGAGAAATGAAGACTGGTACAGATTAGTACACGGAACACGGTGGTTTTATCCGAACGGGTATGGTGGTTTTGGCTGGTGGATGAGAAAGTTGGTGGTACCTTGTTGGAAAGGTATGGTGGAACTAGCCTGTGGTACATCTTGAAAAATTGAATGAGCTTGTGCTTTCGGCGCCTTTCCTTTAATGAATCCCATCGGGTCTCAGAATAGAGTAGATTTTTGCTGGCACTCATTGTAGCATCCGTAATTATTCTCGCTGCAGCTATTTGAATTTTCTTTAGGTTCGCAGCGTGAGTTGCTGAGCAGTTATCCCAGACACAATCGACGTTTTCCAAGAGCGGCCTAATAAAAGCAAAGTATATCTCTTCTAGCACTTTACGGTCAAGAATAAACTTTTGCGCCCTCAGCATGTCTATGCGAGTCCAGGCTTTGGCGCAGACATGGTCAATATGGTCATTCCAGGTACATGTCTTGTTTAGAGTTAGACCCAAATGCTTATGGCTATCTATATTGGCGATGCGCGTTCCACTTAAATATAAAGGTGGATGTGCAGGAGCATTAATTTTACGCGAAATTAACATGGTCTCTGTTTTTGAGGATTAAATTCAACCAACCATGTTTTGTCCCAATGTTCAATTGTAGCCAAATCACGGTTGATTATAGCTGCAGCTTCGGCAGGATTCTCAACTATGAGATAAAGAGATGTATCGTCTGCGAATACTGCTCAGTAGGTTTTCAGTTATGTTGTTGATATATATTAAAAATAACAGTGGAGATGCTTCAGAAGCTAATAAAACCCGCTGGTACCGATTGGAAAGGTATGATTTTAAGAAGCAAGTCCCCAGATATCCCTATTCTCTCAAGCTTGTGAATAAGACAAACATGCCAAACCTTGTCAAGTGACTAACTCACGTCACAAAAAACAACCCTAACTTCTTTACCATTGTCAAGTGCGCGACAGAACTCATCGTAGATATCTGTTAATTGCAGAACCGTTGAGTCACCTGGGGTATAGCCAGACTGGAACTGGCTAAGAATATTATTGTCCAATATGAAGCGCCATAACCGTTTGAATACACATTTTTCCAGAAGTTTACCAACACTGCTAATCAATGACATTGGTCGATAATTGGTAACTACGTTTGAGGGATTCTTTTTCAAAATTGGTGTCACATTGGCTTTCCTCCACAGTGCTGGGAAATAGCAGTTATTCCGTAAGATATTGGAAAGGATTGTAAGTGGTTCGCACAAGGAGCGAGCACATTCTTTTAGCAGACGAGGGCTTACAAGGTCAGGACTAGACGCTTTGTATACTTTAATACGTTTGATTGCTTCATATACCTCACTAGTTTGTAGTATAATACTGTCAAGTGATTGTTGCGCATAGAAGGGATAGTCTGGTAAGATCGCATTAGCATCGTTCATTGACGAAATAGAACAGAAGTATTCGTTAAGCACTTCAGCCTTTTCGAGATTGGTTGAGTATAATTTATTACAATGGGTGATTGTGGGGATTCCCGGCGTATTGTTACAGATGAGTGCTTTCAAGGTTTTCCACCACTCGAAAGAAGGTGTCTAGGAGCACCTCATTGTTACTTGGACTTTGGATATATAAGCAGCCTTAGACGTTCTTACAGATGAGACAACTTCATTTCGTTTACTCTTATATCTCGCCCAGTCACAAAGTAGACCCGTACGCTTTGCTGCCCGATACAGTCGTTTTCTCTGTCTTATTAGTAGCCGTATTTGATTGTGCATCCATTTGGGCTGGTTGGTCCTGGACGTTATAATTTTGTTAGGAATAAACTTAGATGCCGTATCGAGTAAATGATCGGTGAAATTAGAAACTAAGGTGTCTAAACATAATATAGGTGGATGTGTGGAAGCATTACAATTATCAAATAGGCTATCCCACTGGAAATTATTGAATGCAGTGTTCAAATCCTCGTGGTTCCCTTCTGAGTACAGCCTTATGCGCCTCCTAAATCTCTGGAACAAGGGCTTCGCAAAGTGGAACTCAATAGAAATTGGGCAGTGATAGCGGGTCATGTCAGATTAAAGCGACTCGAGAACCTCGCATCCTAAAACCTGGACAGCATTACTGACTGCAAAGAGATCGATGAGTGTAGCAGATGATTCGGTAAATGATGTTGGTGTAGTCACAAGCTGTCTAAGGTTCCAATAATTACTTATTTCGTGGAAGTGACCCCTAGAGGAAACCAACTGATTTTCGTTGAAGTCACCAGTGATAATTAATTTCTGAAATTAATGTATCATTCGCTTTATCGATAGAAGCTGTAATATGATCCCAAGAATCATGGGAAGAATTGGGCGGGCGGTAAAATACTCCCAGCAATAACGATTTACGATGCTTAGTGAACACTTCAGCCTACAGGCACTCGATGCCAGTCACCCCAAGGTCGCTTCTCCGCCGAAAGTACAAGCCATCCTTTACGTAAATGGCGAACCGCAGAGGTTCTTGGAATCCAGGAAGCATGATGTCAGATGTTAAATCTGTACTTTGCAGCCAAGTCTCTGTGAATGCCAAAATATCATTTATAACGATTCGTATCGAATATTGGCTAGTTTGGGCTTCAAGCTTTGGATATTCAGGTGGAAAAGTTTAAGTGTATTTGGGGTATTGTCAGTGCTCATGGAGCCTGGTCCCGGGTTTAATTCTATGTCGCATGAAATTAGCAGAAGCATCATCCTGACCAGGGTCAAGAATGATATAAGATACCAAATAAGGGAAGCGATTGATATTACAATTTGGATGTCAATCGGATCCCAACACTTTCGTGTTCATGCTTGGATATTTGGACTACCGCGGACGTGTTAAGTCCTGTCTAATATTTTCAGTGTGAGATAGAGTGATTAGTCAAGTGATAAAACAGGGATGTCATGACAGCAAAGCTTTCCAAAGAGTCAAGTCCACTATACCGCTTATACACGTATGTAAGAACATACAAAGACAGGTGCTCTTGTAATCTTCATTTTAGGTCACAGGTATAAACTATAATATTGAATGCACCAATTCGAGCGAGGTAAGAGTCAAGGCAATCCATCATGTAATCGATGGATGGTAGTACAAAGCCAGTGCCCGAGTTTTAGTAGCATTCATTAGCCGTAGAGTTCTGTATTGGTAAGAATTTAAGTCAAGTTGGTTTGTGTGGGAAAATAGTTCCTTAGTAACGTGAATAGGGTAACAGAGAAGAGAGTGGACAGCAAGGACAAGAAAAGGAAGTGTCATAGCTGCGTGGTTAACAAAGTTATGATTGGACAAACTGCTTGTATTCAAGGTCAAACACCATAGATATTTTAAGTGGATCTTACACTAAGATAACATATGACTAATGTAATTTCGTAGAACGTTGGAAGGAGAAGGAAGAAACTAATTATTTCAACACAAAAACGTGCGCCTTTTCGTGCCAATTTGTAAATTATATTGATGCCTCAAAGCTATATATGCATACTGTTTTCTGTATCACAAAAATCATGCAAATAATGTTACTTCATCCAGCCTTCAAATAATACACTCTTAAATGAATATTTCTTCAGCAGCTGAATCGGATAAAAATGCAACCGGCCGAAACGTATTGATTTGACGCCCAACTGACTAAAATTGTCAGTGGCTGAAATGGCTTGCATCCGATACGTGCGCATCCTTGAAAGTCAGAAGACAAACAAAAAAAAAAAAACAAATGAGATGACTTCGTAACATAAATAATCCGTAAACGACCCACCAAGCCGCGTAAATTAAGGTGAGTATTTAGGAAGTACCACCGAGGACACTTATTTCTGTTCCCGAAATACTTAGGTACCACGGTGTAGACAAGTGGAACACGACCAACAGTATTCAATGTCACCTGTCAAAAAAATTGCGTCAGACTTTCTCGTCGGATTGTTTTCATGTCATTGTTGCAAAAACACTTTAGCAGACGGCATGAAAGCACATATATCTATTAGGGATTTTTTGCGTGTATTATTTAAAGACAATGCACAGAAATGAAAATAAAGCAAAATAAAATAAAGGAGAATTACAAATATTCGTTTCGGATTTTGCAGATGTCCATTTTATCTTTCGTAAATTGAATCTTACAGGGCATTGAGTTCCCCATGAATTTTTCAGAGAATCGTCCCAAATATTACGCGCGCATGCGCGCTAAATAAAAGCCAATTTAGGTGCGAAACCACTGAGAGAGGGGGGCGAGAGGGGGGGGACTTTATGCAGTTCCAGCATGTCTTTGTATATTTGGTGTGGCTGTGTGCGTGTGTGTGGGTGTTCTGTTACTTGAAAAAAGGTTTTTCTGCTCAAAAGATGCCACTGAGAAAAACAAAGTACAATATCATGTTCTCACTGCTCACTTTGTGTGTTTTGTCTTATTTTTTTTATCTCGATATGCGGTTTTCAGGCCTTGAAAGTTTAAGCTGAAACAAATTAAAATAAATAGAGGATCTCAAACGAGTGATGTTTGGATATAAGATTTTTTGAAACTCGTTTGATGAATTTGATTCACAACGAGCCTTCAGGCGAGTTGAGAATCGAATTCATCAAACGAGTTTCAAAAAATCTTATAGAGTTCAAGATTCTGTATATCACATGAATTTTCGAATGTTTTTTACACTTTTTATTTAATTCATTGTCGCTAAATTCTCCCAAAACAATCGACAATCAGTTCGTTGGCACAGACGCTTCACGCCATGACGTCATGAATGTGCTTTACTTGTACCTGTTGTCGTAATTGACGTCGTGTGAACTACGCACAAGAATACACTGCTGCTGCTATGGGACCACGCGCCGATTAGACACTAGTTGATAATCAGGAAATAAGACATGGGTTGTTACGTCGAAATTAACGACGTTTCATGTGATATAAACAAATATTCCTCGTATGAATACTTATTACAGCCTGTCAATAATTACCTGTATTGTTCAGTCACTCATGCAGTTATCTTCTTGTACTTGATAGGTGGCAATAAATTAAGAATACTTTCCAAGTTATTGAACTTATCTATCTTACGGATTTCTGTCCACGTTCCGGTTCCAAGACACCATGAGTGATTTCCTTTGTTCGTAGGATCTTTACGAGTTTCAAATTTACACCAGACTCTACAGCTACTGCATTGTATTCGTTTGTCTTGATTATGTTCTACTATTAATGTTTTATTTTTCCCCACATATATCCTAAATTATATGCGACAAACGTTTTTGCCGCAGCGCCATGCCAGATTAACAGTAACATTTTGTTTGTAAAGGTGGAAACGCAGCGAGATTATTGTGGGATTTTTTGTGCAGTTTCTTTCTTGGGCGCGAAGTTCACGAATCTTTCGTTTTCCTTTAAGGGCCTATATAAGTAATGAAATTTTGTTTATTTTGAAAATTCTCACCTCTGATATTCCTTCAATTCAAATTAAATATACACAAAATGTACATCAAAATGAAGGTTGTGATGTATAGAACACGAAACACATTTGTAATCAACCCAGAGAGTCGACTGCAGGCACCACTGGTTCCTGGAAGTCTGCTGCCGTATTCGCACCAGAACTGATAATTTAATAATAGTTCGCGAAAACAACTTGTGGCCAAATGTGCTTTACATATCCAAGAACAAAACTAGGGGATAAAAATTCTTCAAAACACGGCGACAGAGCTGCATTGGGGAAAATTCCAAAGCTTTGCTTTTGTTTACGTATGAGTATACTTTCGATTTCCTGTCGACGTCATCGGACACAAAAAGCATGTACAAACAACGCCGTCTAAAATCAAATAATGAAAAAGATCGCCTTCATACAGTATACTGTTATTAGATAGAGATTGCACAGTTGCCATATTCAACGCAAGGTATCATGATACCTGTTGAAATTTCTTAGAATTACGATTTTGTTTTTCGATGGAAATTCGTGGTAACGAGTGATTTGCGCATGTCTGTCGAGCATGGAAACCATCTTCAATAAAAGATGCAGACAGTGTTGTCCTTTTCAAAATGCAGTCCTATCGCTGTATTCGAAAGTGTTTTGAATGCCTAGCTTTGTTCTTGGATATATAAAGCACATTTGGCCACAAGTTGTTCTGATGAAATATTATTTTATTATCAGTTCTGGTGCGAATACGGTAGCAGACTTCCAGGAACCAGTGGTGCCTACAGTCGACTCTATGAGTTGATTACATATGTGTTTCGTGTTCTATACATCCCAACCTTCATTTTGATGTATAATTTGTGCATATTTAATCTGAATTTAAGGAATATGAGAGGTGAGAATTTCAAAATAAACAAAATTCCATTACTTATATAGGCCTTTAAAGTCCGGGTTAAAAAAGTCTGCCTTTTGCAAACTGTACACAAGTATCAGATAGCGTTGTCACAAAATCGGCATTCCCAATTTAAAGTCGTTTCTCTACAATAACTATCGTTAAGGGTGAACAATGCAGAGCCATTAATTACCTCCACAGCAAGTTTGTTGACGAAAATGTGATTATTAACGCTCCACTGGACAAAGAATGCTTTGGAGTGAAACATCCCATTGTTTGTGTGTTGTACAATTCCCGACTGTCGTTTTCTGATTCACGTTTAAGGGGACGTCCAACCTAACTTTGGTCAAATTTCATGTAATTTTCTTTCAAGTCTAAAAAAGGCCCAAAATGAATAACCCCAATAAATTATATACCAAAATGCTTGGAATGAAACATAGAACATGTGGAAACTGAAATTTGCCATGGAACTGCTGCCATGTGTAAATAGCACCACCTGAAAGTCTGCTATGGCATAAGTAAGAGAACAAAATTTTTACAATAAAATACCTCAAAATAAAATAACAGCTGTATTCTATAAACATTTAAGTACATACTCGAAGAAATCTTTTCCTAATTCATGAAAGTAATGAAGATTGAGACCAAATGTTATAAGTGGAGTGCTCACTGATTGAAGGCAGACATTTTCTTTTGTTTATGTTTTGATTTGGGGAGTTCAACAAAGGTCAACTTGAAGGAGTCCAGCAGAAGAAGTATGGAAGGACAAAAGAGTGTCTCCCAATATCAAGATGTATGTGTTACTGTAATGGTTTGGAAAGAAAATATGATATTCTCCTATGTAGAATGCACTGCAAAGTCATACATTGTAGTTGAATAAATATATTTACAAACCCCTTGCACTGTAACCCCTTTTATCCCATGCATCAATTTGATAGTGATTAAATTGTTAAATTTGTCTGGTTTATCAATAAGTACATTAGCTTTGTTTAACTCTTGGACACCAATACACTCATGATATCTGTTGGAGAAGAAATAAGGGTAACTGTAACCTGTCACTGCAATAAACCATCTAATGTACTTAAAAGTACATTGTTATTCAAAACACATCAAATCAACCTTACATAACCATTATTGCATGTACTTTCCCCAAGGAGGCTTACTGACATATTGAGATCAGAAGGGCACATCCAGAGGGTCTCACATATTTTTTTCAAGAACGCAGTACACAAAGCAATCCCCAAAAGATGACAAGTGAGCTCCATTTGACACAGAAAATTTTGGGGGTGGGGGGGTGGGGGGTGGGGCTCTCTTCCTTGTATGACTCTACAACCGGCACTCAAGGCATATGCCTTTTTTCTCAAAGTTTAACTCTTTTTTTCTTTTTGAAGATCCTGGCCACACATGTTCCAAACACTATCAGACAGGTAAACCTCCAAATAAGTGTATCTGCAAAAATCATGTTACATTGCAAAACATTCTTTTTAGAGTTTTAGTTCTGGACCTTTCATGCTTCTTACTTCCAACTATAACACTTAATTTATCGATTCATGGGTGAATAGAAAAGTCCTGCCATAATCAACATTTTGAGTTCCATAAGCCTTCAAAACAGCTCCAATAAAAGTGTCAAACATCAGATTGGTGGCTTTATACAGAATATTCATTAGGTTGTTGCTTGATAAGTAATAGGAACAACATCTTCACAAGAAAATTCTGCAGCAATACAATTGAGGGTATTAGCAGGCACTCTGCAACAAATTGTAACAAATCAACTAGTTATAAACAAAATTTTCTAACTCAAAAGAGTGAAAAAGTACCACAACTCTGAAAAAATGTGGGAAGAAACACATGCTACAGCAGCTACACAGGCATTGTTTCTCCATGATGCTCGATCACAAAACCAAATATCCTTCAAATTGGAGTAGCAATGGTTGAGATACAAGGGGGAATGTTGGTACATGCAATGATGAATGGGTAAGACTAAGATTAAGAGGACAGGGGGTCACCACTGCACGGCCCTAGATGCACCTTTGATTTTCCAACTTCCACTAAGTTCCAGGTCTGGGGCATAATAATCGCAACATACCCAACTTATCAGTTCATAATTTCAGTTAAATAAAAGAAATTATCAATTTGAATTAAATAATAGATGATGTAAAAATATTTGGCTTCCTTCGCCTTCTCGTACTATTTAATTACCACAAACAATATCAGTTTGATGCCGACAAACGAAACTGAACGCATGTGGTTTGATTAAAAAGTAACTCGGCATGAATAATGAAGAAATTGCGAATATTTCGTGTATTTCATTTATTTAAAAGCCAATTGCAGCTAATATTGACCGTGCATTCGATAATTCGTTTCGGTTTTGACCACACGGCCACGCTGACACTCCGTGACAGCGGTTATGTTTATTGTGATATGCAAATTGGGGGATGGTTTCCGGTGAAGGAGATTTGTCACATTTGTCAGTGTAAAACGATAAAAAAAAACCACTGATCGACGCTTGTATTACTATGGTTGGTTGGAAGAAAAAACTAAATTCTCAGCATCGTCCAAGCGCACCTTATTTAAAAGCACGAATGCATCATTTTCAACCCATCATCAATCGGTCCTTTGCAGACATCAAACATACCCGTCTTCAAATTCCATGGTTACTAGGACGTAAATAACTTCGCAGCGACAGGGGGAAATTAACACACTCAATATAGTTCCAGGTCACTTGGAATATACTTCGTGAAAAAGTGATTTCTGAAGCATTCTGCTTACTTTGTTATGAATATTGCCTTATTTTATGTGTATCGTCCCGATTTTATACACTCGGTTATTTTTTTTACAAGTGGTTCATGTTGTCTTTCTAGTGCGCAATAATTCAGATTTTTTGTCAACAAAAAAGTTCAGACGGCCTGTAAACACGAGAGGGAATTTCGAACCATATTTTGCAGTTATGACATTAACAGCTCAAGTACTTGCTGTCACCTGTTTGCAAATACGCTCATACATTGTCTCGAACAAATAAAGGGTGTGATCACGTCCTTGCATTCTTACGATTGCCCAAATTGAGTATTTCTGCAAGAACCACATCGTAATCACATGACCGGAAAAACATCGTTGAAACATGGCCACATCCGGAACATCAAAAATTTGTGTTGATGTTATTACATTCAAACGTCAAAACCCACCAGAGTGTGTGTCAAAAAAATGCTTTCTCCGAGTCTGTAGTATGTTATCATTATATTGAGGACAAGGCTTTCGAATTACCGATTATTTTGTGGTTTTACCGGTTCGTTACTTATGCCATTTGCAAATTAATCTTCTTCAAAATCATAAAATTCACTTTCTTTCCTGAAAAAAAATATATGTACCTTTTCTATGCACTTTACTCATTATTTTGATATATAATTTGCCTTTCCTTACTTCTCTTATCTCTTTCTGAGGCATTGGGAAAAATGTCAAAAAATTGACCAAAGTTAGGTTGGACGACCCCTTAACTATATTTTATCAATAAATCTATTGTATAAAATGTTTTATTGACAATAAATTTCATGAAGTGATGATTTTTGGAGGATCACCTCAAAAAGTCAAACTTCGTCTTCACATTATTTATTTATTTATTTATTTATTTATTTATTTATTTATTTATTTATTTATTTATTTATTGGGTTTAACGACACTTTCGACAGCTAGAGTGACCTCATGTCGGACAGTTTTACAGGTGGAAGAAGCCGGAGAATCAGGAGAGAACCACAGAGCGCAACATCGACGTTCAGTACGCCTCAGTATACAGCTCTACCGTGCCCCAGGGGGGCATTCTGGATTAAGTGCCTTGCCCAAGGACACAACGCAGTTACCCCATGCCGTACTTAACCACTGAGCCACCGCGCTACTTCCTTCACATTACTCTGTTACTACTGTTTTTTTTTTTATAAAGTAATCAAATAAAATGTCATTTATGCTTGAAGAAGAGACTTCGTTGAATAAAAAGAAGCGATAGAAACCCAGTTACAATGTGAAAGTGTTGACAAAATGAACATGAACCCTTTGAACCCGCAAGACCGCTTTTTCGGTTCCATTCGTGATGCGACCTAAATTCGTGAAGTAGATAGTTGATCGGTGTATTTGTATGGTATCTAATCAAAATATTGATTGGTCTTCCCCCAAGTTACGAATATGGACTCTGCCAGTTGATGGCTCTGAACAGCCATTAATATAATATACAGTACGTGTAGAGTGTATTATCACCAAATCACCCGCAGAGTGGAGATTCCACTCAAGCAATAATTGCAAATTTGTTGCAAAGCATAATGAGTATAAGAAAAGTTCCAGCCAATGGATCTCCGGGTTGAACCCGGAGATCCATTGGCTGAAACATTTCTTGTGTTTTTTTGTCCGTATGGAAAGTTAGAGTTTGGGAGATAACTCCACTCCGCGGGTGATTTTGTTACAATCCACTCTCCACGTACTGTACCATCAGGGATCAAAGGGTTAACAACAAAAAGGCCTCTAGCTCTCAGAAAATTACTAAACTGCTTCTAAAATTATATTTTCCACCGTACGTGGTTGTCAGTTGTTCAGAAAAAGGCTCCTCGGGGACGCAACAGTTTTACATACAGGGTGCGGTTGGAAATCTACAGTTTAGAGGCAATCTATCCTCCCCAACGTGTTAGCACACCAGCACAAATATGTCATATCAACTTAAAATAATTTGCTGGGCTCGTATTTTTAAACATATTTAGGGACATGGGCATCCTCTCCCTGCTTCACCGTCGCCAGTGTTCGCGCCTTTGGCACACAATATCAACCTTTCTTTTCATGTTGTGGTCTATCTATCCATTACAAGGGGAAAAATATCAAAGTAAAACCTCATATTTTCGACATAACTTATTTTTTAGTGGCTAAACACCACCCAGTATCATTTATAGATTCGGTGCGAAGTTATCTCCCCTAAAAATATTAGGCGAGGAAGATCCAATTAAGAAGCACCTAATTGTTGAGAAAACACCCATGGCATCAGCAGATAATAAAGCGAAGTTTCCTTTCGTTACTTTCAATAAACGAAAACAACAGACAGATCTCTGAGCTATCTGCTGTTTTTGGTTATTAAAAGTTACAATACGAAACTGGGCTTTTTATGGCAAGCTAATTTGAAGCAATTAAGTAACTGTCGACTTTGGCTCTTTGTTTACTTATGTTTATTGGGATTTAACGACACTTTCGACAGCCAGAGTCACTAGCGTCGGTCAGTTTTACGGGAGGAGAGAGCCGGGATACCTGGAGAGAACCACCGAGCAGCGGCGAGCAAGTGTCAGACTCCCCAACGTACTAACTCCACACAAGCACTCAAGCCGGGTTAGCATTTTGAACCATCGACGTGTAATACGCCTTAGTACACAGCGCCAACGTGTCCACACGTGGCCAATCGAGAGTATGTGAGTTGCCCAAGGACACAACGTAGTTACCCCTGGCGGAGATCGAACCGTGGACCCTTCAATTTGAAGTCCAATACCGTAACCACTGAGTCACTGCGCTCTCTTGACTTTTAGTTTAGAGCCATTTACCTAACGAATCACCCGCATCCGCCCGCGTAATATGCAAATTGAGCCGTTGAAAAAATTAAATTTTTCAAAATATTTCAACAAAACGATATCATGCGACCCCTCATTGGAACGAGCTCATTGAGCTCGTTCCAATGAGGGGTCACATGATATGGTTTAGTTGAAATTTTTTGAAAAATTTAAAAAAATCATATTTAAAATAACAAATTTGGATATCGTCTGCGTTGGGTAAAGAGTTAGGGAATGTGTTTTTACACTAATTTTGCAAATTTTTATTCTTCCCAGGAAGAACATTAGTAAATTGCACCTTCTAGACTTTTATATTAATGGAAAGGATAGGGTCTGCATTATATGTCTCGATGCGCACGATGTTGATAAAATGAACAGAAAAAAAGTCACAGAACATCAAAAGATGGTGAAAGCGCGGTTTTCTTATTTTCAAATGGGTTTCAACAGAAAATATTATTCAAACGTTCAAACTGATTGGGGAAAAACGTGTAAACAGCCAACTTCTGTATTTTCATAACGAAAATTAATTGGCACGCCTGTTCGAAAAATCCAGAACACAAAATAATTCACCGAAAAAGAAAATGGTTTGACAATAGATGTAAAGAATTTAAACAAAGCTGAGACAAAAATTGTTCGTTTTGATAAGGAGTGCAAATTATACAGAAATATCTTTCGTAAAAGGAGACGCTTATATAAAACACGTAAAACTTTTGCAAATAAATTAGCCTTAAAACGTTCCAGTGAAAATTATAGAAACGTCCTGGACAGAAATCGTGCCCAAATGAATGACAATTGTTGCCGAACTTTGCGTTCGCTTTCTAGGCATGACTCCCAGGCATTCTGGCGTACTTTGAAGCAACATACTGCTGGTTCCCAGACCCAAGAATCGGCATCGAAAACTCCCATACCGTTAGATAAGTTACACTCTCATTTTAAGGACTTAAATAGTATCACCGATGAACAGCCAGACCTAAACGAATTAATGGAAACCACGTGCCCAGACTCTATAGAATATATTAATAACCCAATTACGAAAGACGAAATTACGCAAGTTATAAATAAATTGAAGTACTATTAGTTACCCCGTGTCTGATCACGTGGTACGGGTTTTTACCTACCCGAAGCCAGCCGTATCCCATGAGGCCTCATGGGATACGGCTGGCTTCGGGTAGGTAAAAACCCGTACCACGTGATCAGACACGGGGTAACAAATTTATCTATTGACTTTCCGTTTTAGAAGTACAATCTATTTCATGTGTGAACACACACAGCATGAGATCTTTTATCTTCCATTATTGAGCCATACAGGTTTCTGTGGAATTTTTGTGCAAAAGAGTTTTTGTGAAAATATGCCGATATGACTAGTATAAAAACATTATTGAATTTCTTCTTTTTTTTCTTTTTTTGTCTCAAAAACATAGCTTATGAACCCCACACTGGAGGGTACTCGACAAGCTCATTCCAATAAGGGGCCATGAGCTATATTTTGGAGATAAAAAATTAAAAATTAAAATATAATACATGTACACTGTAAAACTGGAATGACGCGTCTTCTACGGGGTATGGACAATTTGTAGATTTCGGAACGAGGCTTCCACTGGGTATGGGAAATTTGTCAGTGGCTGTGCGGACGTATCGTGGGTTTCAATGAATATGGTCTCATACCACGTATCTATCAACCAATCAAATCAAAAAATTCACTTTAGTCAATAGATAAAATAAATTTCCCGGTACTGATAGTGTTTGTAATGAATATATAAAATCAAGTATGACTCTCATCATGCCCATCTATTTAAAATTGTTTAATCTAATATTGGACACGGGTTATTATCCGGTTGAGTGGTTGACCGGCCTTATAATGCCGTTATACAAAAACAAGGGTGAATACTCAGACCCTGACTCCTACAGAGGCATTACTTTATTGAGTAATATTGGCAAAGTTTGCACAGGTATTCTAAACAGGAGACTAACTCAATTTACTGATGAATTTGATATATTGAAAGATAATCAAATGGGATTTAGAGCAGGTCACTCTACTATAGATAATATATATATATATTGTACGCCATAGTTGATATTTACTTACAAAGTGGTAGGAAATTATTCTGCGCTTTTGTAGATTTTCGAAAAGCCTTTGATACGGTTTGGCGGCCTGGTCTTTGGGTTAAGCTTCAGCGGAACAAAATTAATGGTAAGGTATTTAATGTCATAAAGAATATGTACAAAGCTACAAAATCTTGTGTGGCAAAAGACGGGCAAAAATCTCCACTTTTTCCATGCAGGATAGGGGTCAGACAGGGTGAAAACGTGTCCCCCTTCTTATTTTCTATTTATTTGAACGATCTTGAGGATTTTTTAAGTGGTTGCGTAGCAGAATGTCTTAACTATTTAAATGAGAAATTTTATACGGAACTTGAGGTTTATCTCAAAATCCTATGTATTTTATATGCCGATGATACGGTTATCTTTGCAGACTCGGGGGTGAGTATGCAAAGATTTTTGGACGCTTTTAGCGACTATTCTGATGCCTGGTATTTGAGAGTGAACATCGAGAAAACAAAAGTGATGATATTTAGTAAACGAAAAACAAAAAATCGTCCAAAATTTGTTTTAGCCGGCGACAATCTCGAGGTCGTAGATAAATTTACATATTTAGGTGTAGATTTCTTCTGTAATGGCCGTTTCTGTCGCTCGTTAGAGAGACGAAAGACCATTGCCACAAAAGCCATGTTCGGATTATTGAATCAAGTACGAAAAATTAACTTGTCCGCAGATTTAGCAATCAAGTTATTTGACTCCCTCATACAGCCTATTTTACTTTACGGTTGCGAAGTGCGGGGCTTTGAAAATCTGTCAATAATTGAAAGCGTACATCTGCGGTTTTGTAAAATACTTATGTCCATGAAATCTAGTACTCCTAATTATATGGTTTATGGGGAACTGGGAAGATACCCAATCAGTATTTGTGTCACTTAGAAAATGATAACTTACTGGTCTCGACTGTTGAACGAGAATACCGGGTCTATACTCGCGAAGAAAATTTATAAACTATCACATATTCTTAGTATAAACGGAAAACGTACTCATCTGATATCTTATTATAAGAAAACGTTGGAATCTACTGGGTATAATGTGATATGGTTAAACCAATTTCCTTCGGCAAAACATTTATTATCCCAGATAAATCGAATTTTAGTTGACCAATTTTTCCAAAATGGCATGCAGATATTGCGGGTTCGTCTGGAGATCAACTCTATAAATATATCAAAAACTTCCCACATCTTGGTCAATATTACATATCGTTGCCACATCACTGGTGTTACCTTTTAAAAGTACGGACTGCCAATCATAAACTTGAAATAGAAACTGGAAGGTGGGGGAAAATTAATAAGGAAGAAAGGAAATGTATACTATGTCAAAATGGTATAGGAGACGAATATCACTTTGTACTGATATGCAGCAAACTCCAAGACTTGCGCTCCAAATACATCCCTGGTTATTACTGGAACAACCCTTGCAGGGAAAAGTTTTATGGAATTATTTCCATCAACAATGTACAAATCCTGAAGAGGCTCTGCATATATCTAAAACTCGGGTTTAATCGAATTAGTCTCTGATAGTAGTAGTAGTAGTAGTAGTAGTATTGGAAGTAGTATTAGTAGTAATGGTAGTAAATAAGTAATGAAGTAACAGTAGTAGCATTAGTAACAGTAGTGACAGCGGCGACAGTGTCAGCGTCAATAGCATATATATATATATATATATATATATCAGCATCTTGTAATTTTATGTATTTTTCTTTTTTCTTTTTTTGTGTTCTCTCTCTTGTACCATATTTTTTGTGGCTGAGAATAAATTAAACTTAAACTTAAAACTAATATGAGGAGTGACCCATTTGATAGACAATTGAGAATCAAGTATCACTCAATTAAGAAAACATACAAACGAGAATTAAAGCGTAAGAAGAAATCATATTTTACTGAACTCCACAATAAACTGGACACTCTTGAGTCAGGCGATCCCCAAAAAATATTGGGATAGCATAGCGCAATTGAAAAAGGAATCAAGTAATATAGACGCGACTGATCCTCATAGAAGTGTTGATTTCTTTCGTAAACTTTTTAGTCGCGATGAATCGGGCGGTGGTCGCGTAATAAGTGATATGCGGATCATTGGTGATATTAAAACACCTTTAAATAAAGAGCCAATTACTTCGGACGAGATTCTGAGTATTGTCCAGCAATTAAAAAACGGCAAGTCACTAGGTCCTGGCCAGACTTCTAATGAACTCCTTAAGTTGATTGTTCCTCTATTCATTGATGAATTCGTGAAGTTATTCAATATCTTTTTTAACACTAGCCATTATCCCGTTGAATAGACTATGCTTAGTTTGATACATAAAAGGGAATCAAGAGATGACCCGAATAATTATCGGGCTATTGCATTGAGTTCCACGGTAGACAAATTTTTCAATAAAATTATTAACCAAAGGATAGTTGCATTTGTAGATATTTTTTTTTTAGTGTTTAAGATCACATACTTGTGCACAATGGCTAATCATGACCGGGGCAGTTTTACGGGTGGAGGAAGCTGGAGTACCCGAAGAGAACCACCGAGCACCGACGAGCAGCTGCCAGCTCCCCAATATCGTAATTCCGCACTGCAGCACAGGCAACGTTAGATTGGTTGAAGACATGCGCACCATCGACGTGCAGTACGCCTTAGTACACGGCGTCATCGTACCCCCATGTGGACAATCGGGGTTAAGTACCTTGCCCAAGGACACAATGCGGGAGTTCGAATCGATCACTCAGACGGCCACCCATCCAAGGACTAACCGGGTTCGACGTTGCTTAACTTCGGTGATCTGACGAGAACCGGTTACCGCAACGCCACCACGCCCCCGCATTTTGAGATAGTAATGGTATGATTAGTCAGACTGAATTTGGATTGAGTAGCGCGAAAAGCATGATTGATAGTGCTTTTGTACTTAACACATACTTGACACAGTTATTCGGAAATATAAATGCTTAGGCAAACCATTACACGAGGCTTTTGTCGATTTCCGCAATGCATTCGATTCTGTTGATAGAGCAATATCGTTTAGAAAAATGGAAGCTATTGGAATGAGAGGTAAAATGTTGGAGATTATTAACCCCCTATATGATTCAAGTTACTATGTCACAAAAACAAGCCAAGGTTTAGGGCTGCCTACATTATCAACAACAGGTGCTCGCCAGGGATGTATTTTATCACCCAACCTATTTAAAATATTCATAAATGATATCGAACGTTCCTTCGATGCAACTTGAGATCCAGTTAAAATAGATGATGTGTCCTTTTTTATTTATTTATTTATTTATTTATTTATTTATTTATTTATTTATTGGCGTTTAAGGTCACATATTTCTGCACAATGGCTAATCATGACCACGACAGTTTTACGAGTGGAGGAAGTCGGTGTATCCGGAGAGAACCACCGAGCAACGGCGAGCAGCTATCAGCTTCCCGACATACTAACTCCACACAGGCAGGGTTAGCATTGGTTGACGACAAGTGCACCATCGACGTGCAGTACGCCTTAGTACACAGCGCCGCCATGCCTCCATGTGGGCAATGGGGTGAAATGTCTTGCCCAAGGACACAACGCGGTTGCCGCAGGTGGGATTCAAATCGAGGACCTCTTGGGTTGCAGCCCACACCTCTACCTACTGAGCCACCGCGCCCCCGTGACGCATCCTTTAATCACATCATGTTTGCTGATGCCCTTGTATTAGTCTCAGATAGTCCTGACGGTCGTCATCAATGTTTGGAGAAGTTACAAAATTTTACCCATATTAATGCAATATCTATTAATGCGAATAAGACAAAATGCATGGTATTTAGGGTGCGAGCAGCAAAACGAGTCCCTACATTTTCCATAAATAACAACCCCTTAGAAAATGTTGATGCATATAATTATCTTGGATTGGAATAATGTTCAAACATTCAGGAACGTTCACTCAAGCAATTTCTGAACAGAGTGTGAAAGATCGGAGAACAATGTTTTCCTTATTTGGCGCTTGTCATAGAACTAACTGCCCCGCATCCTGATGGAACTTCTCTCAAAATATTTCACAAACTAATAAAGCCCGTTGCTTTATAGGGTTGTGAGTTATGAAGTATGGAAATAATTGAGAAGAATACTAACCGTCTTGACTGTGAACAACTGCACATTAAATTTTGCAAACAATTATTAGGAGTTGGAAAACATGCATGCAATAATGCCGTTAGGGCTGAACTGGGTAGTTACCCATTATACATTGATATTCTTTGTCGTATGACATCTTACGTTAACAAATTAACATCAGTCTCAAGTAACACACAATGCTGCTACCGAACACATGAATCTGACTTCAAACAAATCAGTTTTCAAAACTTTAGAATCTTTTGGAATTAATACGCATATTAGTGGTGATAGTTTAGCAACCTGTAATATAAATGTATCAGCATATAGAAATGAACTTTACGCAAAGCATTCAAATGATTTTTCAAATGATTTTAATGTTCAAATACACGCGGATAACAGTAAACTAAGAACATGTCGTCTCTTTAAGAGCAAGTTTGAGCTTGAACAATATCTTGTGTATACGAATTCAAGTGATGATAAGCCCGTATTCACCCGCTCCAAATAAATAATCGTTGTTTTGCTATCGAAAATGGACGGCGTCATCAGCCTCCCATTGAAGTTGAAAATAGGTTTTGCTGTGTTTGTTCAATGCGAAAAATTGAAGATGAGAAACATTTCATAATGGAGTGTCCTGCATATGTCGAATTAAGAACTATATTATTTGACATCATCATGCAGAAATATCATACGATCTTTGGTGAATTAAATATAGATGAACAAATGAACCTAATTATAACAAATAATTGTCCAGAAATTGTGTCGATGGTTAGCAGCGTTATCCGACAGTTCTTTGATTCCCGGGAATTGCTGCTAAGTAACTTTATGATCGTTTGCACATTGAGATTTACCTGTCACGTATTTGAGTTATAATTCATATATATGTATGTTCTTCTCTATATGTAAATGTGCATCGTTGTTATGCAATCTGTCCATATGTCAAGGTGAAAGCTTAAAATTGCGATTTTCTTGTTTAAAAGTGTATATATTTTTGATAATCTTTCTCACTCGGGCTAAATGTAAAGTGTAAAGATAGGGATATGATGAACCTCGAAAACCGATTACGCATCTAGCCTGTCACCGAATGTCAGGATATACCGAAATGCGAGTCTTTCAAAGGAACTTTAAAGCGAATATGAAATTAAGATAGATCTAATCTGTCAAGTTCAAGAGAAGCAATTAAAATGAGAATTAATGATCTGGATATCGAAATAAAAATCGGGGGATTTCTCGACAATTTATTTCCAGTCTGAAGGCGGGCAAGAGTGTGGAGAGTAGGAGCTGGGGATGTCCCATGCTATAGATTAGAGGAGGTGCCGCATCGGTGCGAGAGTAAAGGCACGTTGTAGTGTAGGGGAGCCACAGAGCTCATATTTAGAATAGGGGCAGTCGCGGGCCAAGTCGGTGGCCATATATGAGAATAGGATCAGAAATACGAAGTACGAGCTCCGGGAGCTATTTGCGTTTAGGTAAACGGCATTACCTGTTGTAGAAGGCAAACCATACGTGGGCAGAGTAGGCTTTGCTTGTATGAACATTATTCTGAGATAAATGGAGGGGCGCGTTTAGCCCCATTGGTGGCGAATGCTTGAGCGAAAAGTGTCCAGTAAAGTGACAATAAGCTAGTGGCCGTGAGACGGCAGTGTTAGAGTGATATTCCGTCACTCGTTAGAGGGAAGTCGATATAGTAAAGTAATAATGCGTTAGTGACCGTGTGACGGCAGTGGTAGCTTGACATTCCGTCGCATGTTAGAGCAAAGGAGTCCAGTAAGTGACAAGTCGTTAGTGGCCGTGCGACGACAGTGAAGGAGTGAAGTTAAAAGGCGACGTTTATGGATGCTTTATTGCTATTAAGCCTTTACCCAACAAATCGCCCGCATCCGCCGGCGTAATACGCAAATTCAGCATTTGAAAAAATATTATTTTTCAAAAAATGTCAACAAAACCATATCATATGACCCCTCGTTGGAACGAGCTAGTCGGGTTCGTTCCAACGAGGGGTCACGTGATATGATTTTGTTGAAATTTTTTGAAAAAATTAAAAAATTGATATTTAAAATAATAAATTTTGATATCGTCTGCGTTGGGTAAAGGGTTAAGTTGATCTTATCTTATCTTATCATACTACTCTACAGGAAAAGTTTGTGAAATGATGCGCACATCGATGATACAAAATCGCAAACAGTTTGAAATTTCAATTTTTATCTAAAATTCGCATTCCCTTGGTTTTAAATTTATTACACGTTTGTTCTATGTAATCCCCTCTATAGCAACACTACACCATGCGGAAAATGACAATCTGTTCCGCACATTTGTGCAGAACGGAAATCGTTGATGGACTATTTTTTAAATAGAAGTGAAATTTCACTGAAATTTTCTACAAATCGTACAGCGCAATTACAATTTGAATCGCGGGCGATAGCTGAAAATCGTCCCCTGAATTCCAATGTGTTATGTGTGCCAGTAGGCACATATAACACATTGGAACTCAGGGGACGAAATAGTAACACGGGTTCCCCTCGCAAATTTGGTTGGCAATACAATGTGTTCTTTTTGTTGATAGTTATCAAATGAATTGCTGAGTGTCCTTCTAATAATTGTTTTTATAGAGGTGAAGGCGTGTAATAAACACAGAACGACACACGCGTATGGATGGGATAATCGATATGGCACTTGTGCCATCGCGGAAGGATAAAACTCGAGGACTGTGGCCTTTCGTTTTATCCTTCCGCGCTGGCACTCGTGCCATATCGATTAGCCCATTCATTCGCGTGTGTCGTTCTGTGTATTTACTGACAGCTTCAAGACATTAAGGAACGCTAACTATCCCGTAAATCTCTTCCAATGACGAAAATTGTCAGCCATGTCTATTCTGATGAGAAGAGCTATACAACGTTGGGCTTTTTTATATTATTTTGATATCTGCACGAAGGTATAACTCTCAACCAGTGATTCTATAATTTAAAATCCCTTTTCCAAATCCAGTCCAGCAAAAAATGTCTTTGATGCTGCCGATTCGTCACTGCATGTTTTTGATCGGGCGATTATGTAATTGTGTTGCTCTTGAACGAATGAGTAGGGATCATTTAATTTATTTACACCATGTCGACTAAATGATTGAATGATTTTGGAGTGTGGCATTACTAATTTCTGAACGTAAATGTGACAATTAAAGTATGTTGAAAATATTTAGACTGGACACTGCATTCTTGCAAACAAGAGGATGGAGGGGTAAAAGTTATATATATATTTGTGACGTTGGATCACCTGAATAGTGCAAGTATAAGGGCACTTTGGGATATATACAATAAGATGCCAGTTTTAATGGAAATAAAGCACCCCTCCACAGAAATAATGCAGGGATAAGTTACAACAAAAATCTACGTAATGACTGAGCAGGCGATTTTTGTTAGATCTGTTCAGTTGGCATGGCCAGTACAATATTTTCATGAGACACAAAGTTACTATAAATACTAACAAGCGACTGAGGATTTGAACTTATTTGTTAATGGAATGTGGTCACCCAGAGCCAAACTTTAAGCCAAAATATCTCACGAGCGAATGAACAAAATATATCAATTCTCCGAGACAAAAACTTAGAACATGAGAATTATTGGAAATGTTTTTTTAGGAGTGTCGGAAAAGATGACAGAAAAGACAACGACATAATTGGTGGATACGGTTGAGGCGGTGGTAACAACTATCGTAATCTTTATTATTGTAATCGTGATTGGTGCGATCACCGCCTTCAGCATCATTATCAATAAGGATACATGGCTCATGATAATTCAGATTCTGATAGCGTTTCTGATGAAAGCGGCCACTTTTAAGAAATGAAGAATTACGTTTAACTGTCCGCAGGGACGTGGCGTCATGGGGGGGGGGGGGGGTGGGGTTCAAATCGGCAAAAATTCCAACTGTTACTATTTACAACTACAGTGTACGCAATATCGAGCTTCATAAGTATGCATCATGTCAATCGGTACGAGATTTCTATAGTACGTTTACTTATCGGAATAAAAAATGCACTTCAAGAAAAGCGCATCATGTAAAATCGTTATCCTGAGTTGATTCCATCATTCACATTCACAAAATGATGAAACATCAAAAACTGATCATTACTGCATAAGATCTGATTTAATGTTAGGACAGTGTGATTTGTTCAAAGTTCTAAGCTTGAGCATTTGTTTAGCGCATATTCAATTCCCAGAAGAATACCAATTAATAATAACCTGATAATTCTATCATAAATGTGTTGGCATATCAGTTACTAGAATCAATCAATTTTATGCCCCTTTTCATGGCTTCATCTTCAAAACTTTTCTCGGTAGTGAATTTCCAACTAGGAGCAAGGACCGGGAGGAGGTTTCCCTCCTCCCAGTCCCTTCCCCTAGATGGAAATTCACTACCCTAACCCCCACCCTCCAATCGGAAACCTTTAGCCAAACCCCTGACTGTCAGTATTGTGTTCGTAGGGTCAATTATGCAGGAACGTATTTTATAAATATGTTCTAATTTATACGTACAAATGCAAATCCAAATAAACTGAACTCCATCATGACTGAAAAGATAAAAACTCAAGTTCATAAATTCTGCCACACGACCAAGAAGAAGAGGAACAGTGAAATCCTGCATATTGGCTATTGGAATGTAAAATTTAGCAATGAGCACGACTGTGTAAGGATTGTTTAGGTCATACCACTTCAAAAGAGTGATATTCTAGAAAATATTAGAGAGAGAGAGAGAGAGAGAGAGAGAGAGAGAGTGGGGGGGGGGGAGAGTAAAATATATTCAACGATTATGTCTGTTAATCCTATGCCCTCTTGATGTCAAAATACCAAAGTTTTCAGTAGCAATTTTCCCAGAGTGCAACTGAGAATTTAAAAAATTATATCTTGTTTGACAGAGCTAATTTAGCTCTGTCAAACAAGATATAATTTTTTTAATTTTTTATGCTAAATGGGCAATTGACGGTGGGTCATTGACGGAAATTTTGAAATGCTACCAGAGTGCTGGGAGTTAATTATAATTATTGAAGGAAAATACCACCTGTTTCTGATCGCAATATATCATGCTTACTTCAGATGTACATTTACATAATTTACAGAATGAAAGACCGCGTTAGGTTGCCCCATTTAAGAGGAGTCATCGTGAAACATGTTTTGCACACCATCCAATTGTATGTGGCTCTTCGATCTGTGGTGTACCCATTGCATGCGTACTGTTATTTATTGTACATTTATATGGTACACTTCGCATGTGAGCTTCTTTCTGCCTACATATATGCAGTATTTGATCAAAGATTAATCAGGGAAGGTTAGCGCGAAGTATTGATGTGTTGCGTATGACTTTATGTGCACCAGACGTAGAGACATCGAGCGCTGCCAGTGTCTAACTTTTATTGTGCAGTTCGACGTAAAGATGCTACGGTCACTACTTATCGTTTTCATGCTTCGCAGATTCGAAGCTTGTAGAACACTTAAGAATGTTGCACCCTTCTATTATTTCTTGTTCTACCGGGGGGGGGGGGGGGGGGAATTGCATGATCATAGGTGGGGATGGGTGGGCTTTCAAAAATGTGCAAAAACAGTTAATGCATTTTTTTTTTCTTTTTCACTGCTATGGCATCTTCTGTGTCCCAAACTGTAACAAAATATCACCAATTGGTCATAAAAGCCCATTTAGAAGCATTATTAACAAAACTAACCCCCTTAACCCTTTACCTAACATGAAAAGCAGACGACACTTTCCAAAAAAATTCTTGAATAACTAATGCTTTTCATTTTTTGTCTCACAAACATAGGTTATAACCCCTCATTAGAACGAGCTCGTTCCAAAGAGAGGTCATAACCTATGGTTTTCAGACAAAAAAAATGAAAAAAATAATGAAAATTAATTGGCGATTTTTGTGAATAGCGCTTGCCGGTTTTGGCCGTTACGTTGGGTAAAGGGTTAGTATAAAATATAAAAATATTGGAGAATTTCATCCAAAACTGACTTATGGATGGGGGTGGGTGCCCAATATTGAGCGGAAAACAATTGCCCGACAATTTTCTCTTAAAGTCAACAAAAGCATCCATTCACAACATAATTCATTCACATCAAGTTTTCTTGAATGGAACATTCTTTAAAATAACGCATAGTATATATAATATTGGCTAATGAGTGATAATAGCTAGGTGGGACTGATTTCTCAAAACGAAAAAATTGAAAATACTAATTTTTATTTCAACAAAAACAAAAAAGTCTGTTTTACCAAAAACAAAAATGTCTTTTTGATCGCTATTCCGGAAAGCAGATGCGATAACAAAAACAAAAACACAAGGTTTGTTACAACCGATAATGTTACAACGCCGCATAATGTTACACCAACGCATAATGTTACAAAAAATGTAGTAAACAACCGATAATGTTATAAACTCCGCATAATGTTATAACTTTTTTCAACCCGTTATGTTATAAAAATCGACGCATTATGTTATAACTTTTTTCAACCCGTTATGTTACAACAAATTAACCGATAATGTTATAACTTCTGTATACTAATTCCAGTTACAGCTATTGCAGATGGACTTTACCACTTACCATTTATTGCCGCATAAAGGTATGTAATATATATACTAAAGGTTTCTGCTCTGGTTAAGGCGAGGAGACCCCCCCCCCCCAACTTCTGGGGATTTATCATAGAATGACCTAGTCACGTTACATAGACGCGGATTATCCTGGTAACTCAACCGTGTGACGTCATTACCATAATCATCAAGTGCCCAACATGGTGAAGGCGGGGGTGGTGGGGAAGGAGTTTTATTTTATCTGGTTGGTACGTTTACCAACATGCGTAGTCTCCGCTTCCAGAAATGTAGTGTACCATAGTCCCCTGACACCTTTGAGGATGGGCAAATGCCTCTGTTTCTGCTTGTTTTGGACATCTGAAACTCATTTGTCGCATATTTCTTAGTCATAACAATATTTTACTGTTCATTAATTGACATTTTAACAACTAACAGTGAACAAAAATGAGGTGGAGTTAAAAGAGGTCAAAAAGTTGGATGGAGCGAGGTACATATGGTGGATGTGGCGGGTTGGTAGTGTTGCACGGAACAAGAATAAGATGCGAGACTGGGTAGGAAGAGGAATGGGGTTTAGGGGGATTGAAAGGGGTGGGCAGGGATTAGGCTGAGAAAGAGAGGAGGTCATGGATTAGTACATCAGGATGATTGTGCAGAGAAGGCTATCTGAGAATGCTATAAGGGAGTAGTGCTATACGGAAGCGTTGAGGCGCCCGTCGAGTATTATTTCTATCTTGCACGTGCAGGTTAGCTATCTTGCACCTGCAAGTTACTATCTTGCACGTGCAGGTTAGCTATCTTGCACGTGCAGATTAGCTATCTTGCTCCTGCAAGTTACTATCTTGCATGTGCAGGTTAGCTATATTGCACGTGCAGGTTAGCTATCTTGCACGTGCAAGATAGCTATCTTGCACCTGTAAGTTAGCTATCTTGCACGTGCAGGTTAGCTATCTTGCACCTGCAAGTTACTATCTTGCACATGCAGGTTAGCTATCTTGCACGCGCAGGTTAGCTATCTTGCACGTGCAAGTTACTATCTTGCACGTGCAGGTTAGCTATCTTACACGTGCAGGATAGCTATCTTGCACCTGAAGGTTAGCTATCTTGCACGGGCAGGTTAGCTATCTTGCACGTGCAGGTTAGCTATCTTGCACGTGCAGGTTAGCTATCTTGCACGTGCAAGTTACTATCTTGCACGTGCAGGTTAGCTATCTTGCACGTGCAGGTTAGCTATCTTGCACGTGCAGGTTAACTATCTTGCACGTACAGGTTAACTATCTTGCACATGCAGGTTAGCTATCTTGCACCTGCCTGCCTGCCTGCCTGCCTGCCTGTCTGCTCTTACGAGAGATACATTGTGGGTCTATTCTAAGTACAATCGACCATTCCGAGGTTTTTTGACGTTGTGGGGTTAACCCCACAAATCACTTGTGTTCTATGCACATAATAAGACGTTATGAGTCGTTTAAAAATGAAGAGAAAATATGTACCCAGAAGGGGGGTGTCTGTGGTCTGTTGTTTTTGTGTCTGTTGTCTGTACTTAACCTGTTAGGTCACATTGTGGGTCGATTCTTAAGTACGGATAGGCCATTATGGGTTGTCTGCCAACCATTATGGGGTGGGAGCATTCACCCCACAATGAACAGACACAAAAAAATTCACAATGTAGCTGGCGTCTGTCTGTCCGTCCGTCCGTCCGTCCGTCCGTCCGTCCATCCGTCCGTCCGTCCGTCCGTCCGTCCGTCCGTCCGTCCGTCCGTCCGTCCGTCCGTCCGTCCGTCCGTCCGTCCGTCTGTCTGTCTGTCTGTCCGCTATAGAAATGAATATGGATATAGGGTATTCCAGAGTGCCCAAATTGGGTCTGCTAGGGGTACTTTTTATGGTGGAGGTCCTCGTCAGGTTTAAAAAAAGTGTGCGGGGCGGGTCGGAGGCAGGGGGGGGGGGGCACCGAAAAGTTAGACCAAATTTTTTTTCACCGATATGGGTCTTCAAAGGGGTCTACTTGGGGTAACTTTTTATCAGGAATCTAATGGTGGTATTTAAAAAAGTGGCGGGGGTGGGGTGGGGAGAGGCAAAATTAATGGATATCACTGATATAGGTCCTCAAAGGGGTCTACCAGGGGTAACATTTTACTAGGAATCTAATGGTGGGGGTTTAAAAAGTGACGGGACTGAAGGCCCCGCCCAAGTGTGCCGCCCGTAAGGCGGGCTGGGTCGAAAAATACGCGGCCCTATTTTTTTTGTTTTTTGGGGTTACTTTTCATATGACCTCTAAATTTTCCAGTGCAACGCAGGGTAACCCTGTTAGTTAGTTATATTTGGGGAACATCATTTTAGTCATATTTGAAGTCGAGTTCATCAAAATTAGTATATAAGGGTCCAACCTAGCCCCAATTTGCCTGACCTAGGTTCGAATTTGCAGGACCCCCTCCTGGTCTACGGAAATTCCTATCGCGGAGACAACCACTATAGGCTCACTGGCCTTGCCTTTCGCCTGGCTATGTACGTTTCGCATCGCTTGCATCGCAGGCTAGGTGTGGATGCTTTATGTTGGGGGTGTGAATGGGAAACGTCAGGCATAAAGAGTAAAAATGGTTAGAATTGCAATGACGTCGGTGACGTCATGGTGAGCTCGCGATGACATGACGACGTTGACCGCTGTCGATGTCCAAAGAGATGGGTGACTGGCACCTGCAAGTTGCTATATTCCACCTGCAAGTTGCTATCTTGCACGTGAAAGTTATTATCTTGCACCTGCAAGTTACTATCTTGCACGTGCAGGTTAGTTATCTTGCACTTGCAAGTTAGTTATCTTGCGACAGCCACCCCAGCCACCCTATCTCAGAAGCCCCGGCTCCCCATACTTGCCCCACTGGCTTACATTCCCATATTTGACAGCCACCCTATCTCAGGAGACCCGGCTCTCCATACTTGCCCCAGTGGCTTACATTCCCGTATTTGACACGGTGGCCTTACTTCTGCCGCTTGACCAACAGCGACACAGTCGCCCTTCCTCTTCTCCCAGAAGCCCTTCACGCCACAATTCCCTAACCCTACCTTCTCGACCGAATACCCTCATCACATCAGAGACACGTCGACCTTATTCCACGAGCTCAGGCCTCCACGACCTGCGCCAGTGAACCAGGGACCCTACACCGAACGTTCCAATTAAGAGCGGCACAGACACTCTTCCCCTTCTTCCAGTAACCCTACCTCAACAAGTTCGAACAGTCGCCTGACAGGTCAGTCATTGCTGGTGATCACTATAATCCAGATGTAGAAGAATCGTTCGAAGAGTCGCTGGGACTAACCCCCTGATTACTAATTTTCTTCTCGAAGGCTCATTTCAGGAAGTCGTTCGAGAAGCTGCTTCTGGAGCAGCTCCCCAGTTACCCATCTGTATGAGTCGTTCGAGGTGTCAATTTTTGAAGGGCTGCTCTAGTGGCTCCTTGTTTCGAGCCCTTCGAGCCGACAGAGTAGGACAGAGTCGACCAGGGAGAAGAAGGGTCGAAAGCCTGAAAGGGGACATCCCTGCTCCTGTTAAGGGGTATTGAGACCCGGCCCAGCAGGGTCTACCCAACGGCATGGCCACCTGTAGGGAGACATCGGCTATTCAAAGTCCCTACGGACATCCAGTCACTCACCTCTGTGGACATCGACTGCGGACAACGTCGTCTTGGCATCGCAAGCTCACCGTGACGTCACCGACGTCATTGCAACTGTAACCGTCTTTCACTCTTTATGCCTGACTTTTCCCATTCACACCCCCAGCATAAAGCATCCACACCTAGCCTGCGAGGCAATCGATGCCAAACGTACATATCCAGGCGGCTAAACATGGCCAATGAGCCTATAGTGGTTGTATCAGCGATAGGAATTTCCGTAGTCCGGGAGGGGGGCCGGCAAATCCGAACCTAGGTCCGGCAAATTGGGGCTAGGTTGGATCCTTATATACTACTTTTGATGAACTCGCCTTCAAATATGACTATAATGATGTTCATCAAATATAACTAACTTGCAGGTGCAAGATAGGTAACCTGCTCCTGCAAGATAGTAACCTGCAGGTGCAAGATAGCTAACCTGCACGTGCAATATAGCTAACTTGCAGGTGCAAGATAGCTATCCTGCACGTGCAAGATAGATAACCAGCACGTGCAAGATAGTAACTTGCAGGTGCAAGATAGCTAACCTGCACGTGAAAGATAGCTAACTTGCAGGTGCAAGATAGCTATTCTGCACGTGCAAGATAGCTAAACTGCACGTGCAAGATAGTAACTTGCACGCGCAAGATAGCTAACCTGCACGTGCAAGATAGTAACTTGCAGGTGCAAGATAGCTAACCTGAACGTGCAAGATAGTAACTTGCACTCGCAAGATAGCTAACCTGCACGTGCAAGATAGTAACTTGCAGGTGCAAGATAGCTAACTTGCACGTGCAAGATAGAAATAATACTCAACTGGTGCCTCAAATCTTCCGTAGTGCTAGACGGTATGATAAAATAGATGGTGGAGATGCTGGAAGAAGTGGAAGTGATAAATTTGGGATTACAGGTTCTGGAAAAGGCGGAAACACTAGAACAGGCAGTATAGGGAGAAAGAGGAGGTTGTGGAGGAGGAGTTGTGTTGATGTTGGTGTTGTGGCGGTGTTGGTGATGGTGTTGAGTAGTTATGTATGTTGAAAATGGGCCATTTTGTAGGACCCCGAGGCAGGACTCTGGAAGTGACGTCATGTCACGTGACTGGGTGGTCATGTTGGGTTGTCATGATAGTGCACGTGGGTGGCAATGTTGTGGCGTCATTATCATGATAATAGGTGGTAGGAGTGCGTATGCGCAGCGCATGTTATTATGGGGTCATGTGCTCCGTCTCACCCCTAACAACCCGACAACAGATATCGAATTAATCCAAACAACCCGACAATCTTCAGAAAACAGACGCAAACACTCCCGAAAACACTCCCAAATAAAGGTAGGATAGTATCCTTAATGAGGGTATGAGACGTATAAAGAGGTACTCATTGCGCTCATTTTCATAGCTTTCATTTTTATATTATTTAAAGTCAGAATGGTCCAATTCTACACTGGGAACTGAAGAGTTCCCTCAAATTCAGACCGACGGTCTTCACCTGAAACTGATGCCATGACAGTATAAATTACCAAAGATATGTTTATTTGAAGTTATAACATTATCGGTTAATTTGTTGTAACATAACGGGTTGAAAAAAGTTATAACATTATGCGTCGATTTTTATAACATAACGGGTTGAAAAAAGTTATAACATTATGAGGAGTTTATAACATTATCGGTTGTTTACTACATTTTTTGTAACATTATGCGTTGGTGTAACATTATGCGGCGTTGTAACATTATCGGTTGTAACAAGGTTTGCCCTTCTTGAGTCAGAACAAAAACAAGTTCCCATTTACTCAACCAATATTTGCAACATATACACAGTTACAGTATAAGCAGCAGTAAATTAATTATGGGCACAACGGGCACAGTTCTGCCTCATATGCCATGATTTACTGAAACTAGACTGTTCTTAGTGCATATCACTGCATTTCAGAGATAAAATTAGGAAAAGCTTATTTAAATTTGGTTTAAAATCAAAGGTTTCTAGGAAAAAAGAATAATTGAGTTTCATTTGCAATGTAAACACCAAGAAACTAGATTTGTAAGAATATTAAGCTACACATTTAGTTTGCCTCAATTGTCTCATCCAGTTGGATTGGGGTCTCACATCCCTTTCAATAACTATGGCTATATGATGCCTATATCACGATGTTTTTTGTTCCCAAGATGAAAGTAGAATTATTCAAACAGATTTACTGGATGGCCTAAGGAACTAATGAACTAACAAGCTCATCCACACAGACACCTCAAAATAACGAAAGAACAAATTCCTTAGAATTTGCTGCATCAATATAGTATTAAAATATCTATATGGACAGCCAGGCCATCGCTGCTGTGCGTTAACAACCTGGCTACCAAATGTGGACCTATTATACCCGGGTCCACATGGGGTTCAAGCTATACAGTAATGTGTCTTTGTGCACTGTTGTGAATATGGTATGTCTTGAAACATGCATCTGATAGAGTAAATGGAAATATGTTTGGACATACAAAAATATGTACTGAATCAGTGTGCAGTATGCGTTTCGAGTTAGTGTTCGAGTGCCAAGTGTTTGTATATAAAATGTATGAGAATGGGGTGGATCCCCCAAAACTTTTGGGGGACCCACCCCATTCTCATACATTTTATTGTTGCCATGCTGTTCGGCGATTAATTGCAAAATAATTTCTGGCTATTTCGTCCCCAAATAAAAACAAACTTATTTATGTTAATATCTATGTACAGTGTATTATGTTTCTACAGTTTATCGGTTGTTAAAAGTTGAAACACTTGAGTGAAATAAAAAATATCAAAGCCAATGTTCTTGTTATTGTTGATCTGTTGTCAATGGAGATAAGTAATCAATTGTTCACGCCCACTCATAAATAGTTCCTCTATAAATAGACAGCACTAAACTAAATTTAGCATCAATAACTAGTGTATTAATTGACCAGTCTCATATGGGTACTGTACACGTAATGATGTCATGGAAAAAATATGCAGGCAAGGTGGGTGGGTCAAAAAATCTGCAAAATAAAAATTTCTTACTACTGCTAGGTTCTCTGTTTGTCCACTAAAGTCTACTCCACAACTACTTTTTCAAATGCCCCACTAGTTCCTACTACGGCTAATCCCACTGCAACTGTTACCAATGCGTTGGCTTCTACAGATGCTGTCGATAAAACAAGTTATCTCCATTTGATTCCTATAACTCTTCTGCGCTGTGAAGTCTAATATAAATTACTTTCGGTTGATAAGTAGAAATCTTTCTTTCAGAGCATGCGTTGGTTTACATCGCGATGAGCACTATTGAATCGTGTGATCAAACTGCGATCACACTAACGAAAAAGCCCTAGTATTGCGTAACTAGGTCTACTAACTTGTTTACACCTTGACCGGGAAAGTTGTTAACGGTCATGCCGTCGCTTTGTGTGAGGGTTCAATGCACCAGTCGATGTTGATTGTCATGTCGATTGTCATTTCCTACGGCAGAGCATCCCGTGATACCACTCTGCCAACACACTCCCGGCTGGGTCGAGTTGGGGGGAGGAGGATATCGCATGTGTTCTTTGGGAAAAATTGAAATTATGCTGTCAAATGAAGTCGTAATGGTTACAAAACCGCAAATACCAACCAGCCGTGGTTAGTCCAACAACCACAACTCACTTTCCGAAAGAAGTTATCACTTCAGCTTCTACCGAGGGCTGCACGGTATATCGATAAACCAATAATACTGGTATTCAAACCAGAATCGAATGAATATCGGTGAAATTACAAAAAAATATCGATTTATCGTCATTATTTGTTTACCCAGAATTTAATTTTCAAGATGTCTTGAGGTTTTTAAACTGCAGTCCCGAATGAATAATATTATCCTTTTACCTAACGAATCGTTCGCATCTACCCGTGTAATATATAAATTGAGCAGTTGAAAAAATATTATTTTTCAAAAATTTCAACAAAACCATATCATGTGACAACTCAAATGAGGGGTCACATGATATGGTTTTGTTGAAATTTTTGAAAAATTCGATAAGCTAATATTTAAAATAATAAATTTTGATATCGTTTGCGTTGAGTAAAGTTTTATTCGAACTTCATCGTCAAGGCAAGCTGATTCGTTCCGACTGTAGTCGTTCAATTTTCGATTTTGGTGCGTATGTTCAGGTATCTGAACAGTGTTTCATATACTGGTACACCGCGGTATTGTTTTGAATACAGATACTGGTATTCATTTTCAAATACCGTGCAGCCCTACTTCTACCACTGTTATCACTTGTTTTGGAGTCATTCACTGTCGCCTCCAGACTGTATCAAAATTACTGCCGTCTGTTGATTTGGATGTTTTATCTTTGTTTGTTTTTTATCTCAGCTTGCTGCAACTTCTGCTAAATCGTACTACTACTGTTAATACAACTGGCTTCAAAACTATTGCTGTTTTGTTTACTGAAACAACACTACAATACTACTGGCTGATTTGTGCTAAGGAACCTCCGAGCATTCTCTTACTAACACTGATACAGACCAATGCATACCCTTATAATCATGGACAGATGGGAAATTCATACTAAAAAAAAATATAGACCTATCACGAGACGTGTCAGTTCGTTATTTCCCGCACCAGTCCATGCCTACGAGGAAGTCATTCAACGATATTTTGCTGAAACGTTATTTAGAATGAAGAAACCATTTCCACGAAGGAGCCACATATAATTCATCTTGCATGAAGTAAGCTTTATATCAAGCAGATAAGACATCACCACAGTGAGTCGCTTATATATTGCAATACTTACATATAATACTCCAATGCATATTATTCCATTTACTTTGGTTATCTCCCTGCCACTTTCCAACATATCGTCCAGAACCAGCAAACTGTGATCTTGTGATTATAAAAGGGCGCTTCCCTTTGAAGAGCTGTTTCAAAGCCCTGCAATAACAAATAGTGCCATCATACTCGGAAACAATGAGCGCAGAACCTACACTAGATTACCTAACAGAGCACTGTTCCAATCTTGGATGAGAGATCTATTCTATTATCTAACAATCATATAGATTTTTGCCTGAAAACAACGAGAAACGGTACGTATCACATAATGTGTTCCGATTCCGTATCATATAGACGACTCATTCTGATTCCGTATCATATAGACGACTCATTTCCGGTAGCGCTACGGGCTATCATAACAGGCGCACGGATACATTCTATGTGCGTTTCAGTGATCGACGAACATTATGTCCCAAAAATGTTTAAAAATAATTTAACCCTTTACCTAACATGAAAAGCAGACGAGACTTGCAAAAAACATTCTTGAATAACTAATTTTTTTCATTTTTTGTCTCAAAAACATAGGTTATGACTACTCATTGGAGCGAGCACGACGAGCTCGTTCCAACGAGTGGTCATAACTTATGTTTTTGAGACAAAAAAAGAAAAAATAATGAAAATTAACTAGCTATTTTTGAGAATAGCATTGGTCGGTTTTGGCCGTCACGTTGGGTAAAGGGTTAAGATTTAATCTGTTTATGTTACAGAATTGTTAGATAAATAAATTATCATGATAATCTGCATGTCCTATGATTTGTATCAGATTCCCGGTGGTGTCCAAAAATGGGATCACAACTCGCCGGCAAAGCCGGCCCGTTGAGATCCCATTCTGGACACCACCTCGAATCTGATACAAATCACAGACATGCACATAATCATGATACTCTGTATTTATCATATGACTTAATTATCACAAACTTCCAAATTTTTGTGTTTATATATTATCGAAACCTGACACAATGTGAGCAAATGATCGATGTTTAATAAAAGGTATAAATGAACATGTTGTACCCTTAAAATCAGTTGGGTTAAAAATCAACTGAGTTGAGTGAATATGAGCCCAATTGAAGATGATGAATACATCGACATATATCCACTGAAATTATGTTTGACGACTATTTTGTTTGATAATTGATAATACACGAGTCAAGTCCAGCTGGAATTATCATGAGTGTAAATCCAAATTGGGTTCATATTCACTCACTCCAGATGATTTGGGTTAATTTTTAGATTAACCGATTTTAAAATGCATGTATTGGCTGGGTTCTATTTATATGGTTATACCTGTTTGTTACTATTCCATGACTGTGACCATAGAGACTGTGTACATCATAGTGTCTCCCCCAGGCCTGTTGGGCGTCCATACAAATGGTCTTGTCGTATAAACGTTTATCATCACCTCTACCAAGTACATCTGAAAATATTTATACCTCAATTATTCTTCAAAAATCGTTTATTTTTCATGGTTTTACAGAACAAAATATCTCTCTCAAAGTCGTCCCCTGAGTTCCAATGTGTTCTATGTGCCTACTGGCACATAGAACACATTGGAACTCAGGGGCCGAAGTGTCTGTTCAATTTGTTCTTGTGGGATCAGTGACTTTTTCCAGATCCCTTACCTCCGCTCATTGTGTCTCCAACACCCACGCTCCCATTGAACATTCGCTGCAATAGCACAACGAAATTAATTCTGTGGAGTGGGTGGGTGGGTAAATCGTAGTCATAGTACATGATTCAGGACCCAAAAATGTTGGTTATTTGTACCATTTTAAGAGACGAGTGATCATTGTGGTTTTTGGCAGGGCCTACATCACTGGAGATGGAAACTAGCTAATAGCATTGCAACACTTCCAGCCTTCTGTTTTAATCATCCCTTCTCTAACCCCAATCCAACCCCAACCTCTAACCCTAAAATATCTCGCCTAATGTTTAGAGAGCGGGTTACTTTAAATCATTGTGCATAGCTTTTTGAAAATACAAGGTCGATAAGGGTTTCTACACAGGTAGTCTGACACGTGTAGACAACTACACTTTAAAATCAGTTGGATTAAAAATCAACTCAAATCAACTGAGTTGAGTGAATATGAACCGCATTGGGTTCATATTCACTCAACCCAGTTGATTTGGGTTATTTTTTAAGCAAACTGATTTTTACAGTATATGCAATAAACATTTAAGGTATATTTCTATAGTTTATATTGCTTAGCTGTGAAAGTGGGGACGTTTTTAGTCTAAGACGCCTAAAATAGTTTATACCTTACAACTGAATGCAATATAATCACATAAAAAACTAAGTAACTTGACTGGACTAAAACTGAGCAGGTTTCTCAACATTTTGGATTTAACAGCTTTGTAACCACATACCCCTCCGTCTTAACAACCCGTCCAGTGGTATTTGATGTCTCAAGAGTTTTCGAAGGCTATGTTGCAACTACGCCATGCTGTACAGAACTGGACTTTAGGCATGCTCATCATTTGTCAAGAAACATTTATCGTCAATAGTTTTGCATTTTTTGCAACGGTTATTATTGTGGCAAAGCGAGAAAGTGGAACTAGAATCGTAAAACTATTTTCAACGTGGGATAAAGTTATTTATCACGAAATTAGACTCAGAACAGACTCCGAAATGTACCATTCACAAGGCATCAGTACAAGAAGATGCTTACTTGGTTGGATTCCAAAACTTTGAATTTTGGCAAGCTTTGATAAAGCATCGACAGCGAGAAACCACACCCCAATTCTAGAGATTTTTGAACATCTGACCAAGAAAAAGGAGATCCCCAGAAAAGAGAATTTGAGATTCCTTATCGAAAAGAAGATCAGAGTTACAGTGGTGAGACTTAAAGTACAGAAACGAAAACAAAATGTCCATAAAGAGAAGTATTACCAGCATCAGGAGAAAGCTTTGAAATGGTTTTCTGGAACACCTGCGCAGCATCAATATTGGACTCTCGTCGTGTTTGGATGTCACACATAGATATGGTAGAAAATGTTTTGCTTGGCCATCTTCGAGTGACCCGTGATGGTAATTGGGACTTAAACCTTAGTTCCATAAAATAAATGATCTCATGGTACATTGTCTGTCATAAGCTAAATTATGCAAGATATTTGCCAGCTTATTATGCAAAGATGACCAATCTTCCGGAAGAACATACCGATATTTACAAAGCTTTCAAAGATAGTTGATTTCAGATGTCCAGCAAGAATCCATTTTGCCGATTGCCTGTTTACTAAACCACTGAAATCACAGCAACGAACCACACACAGACTATAGGAGGTACAATTAGGTTCAGTCTGTAGTCTAGAGCTGTATTACAGCTGAACACTGAAGTGCATTCTTGGGGCAGTTGACAGACGTGATGCAAACAAACAGAACAGGACTCATATCACGCAGAGCTGCAAAGTTCAAGAGTTCAGAAGGATGAAAATCAGCTATACGTCTTATACAAAATTGAGTTAACCCCTTTTCCGACAACCAGGAACTCATCAGAATATACACCCCTGCAAAAGCAGCACAAAAAAACATAGCATATGACTTGATGAAAGCAATGGAAAATGGAGAACATTGTTATGCTATCTTTAAGAACGCGAGGTTAGAAACAGTGCCACATAGGAACATAACTTCACGACTCAATTAAAATGACTAAGCTGAAAACATTTAGTGATATATTTTAGAAGACGAAGGAAAAAGCAAGTGGTAAAGCAGTGATTCTTAAAGCCGATACATCACTCTGAGACCGCATCATTGTAATGGCACAAAAAACAAGGACATCATCAGCAGAGATGATTACACGGTGACAGCTTTCAGGCCAGTCATGTTACGAATGAATGGCATTTTAGGGACCTTTCAGTCATAGATGTTTAGGGGACATTTCGTCTGAATGTAAAGTGTTGATTACATTAACCCCAACAATTTAGAACGAGGCTTTATCTGTTGAGATAGAAAATCGGAAGTTATCTCTCTATATGTTGTTCTTTAGTTGGCGCCATGGCATTGAGACATAAGAATAGACCGTAAAATACTGGCAACCGGCTGCCCTTTCTCCATGAGTGTTATGCTGACAACTGTTTCTGCTGAAAGTGTAATCAAACCAACGGAAAAGTACCTTTTCAATGAAGCTTGCTTTTTTCAGTACGAAGGCAATGAATTCTTTAATTACTGCTTTTATATAATAGTATCATCTGGGTCGATTTGTCTGGGTAGCGTCCATTCTCAATGTAGACCAATTAATATTTTTGGATATATTAACTGGTATACCTTTGATGACGTTTGAACAAGCGCCAAGTGTAATGAAGCTATAAACATACAGATCCTTGGTTCTAGTACATGATCGACAAAGTGTATAATCATTGCAAAAATACGGAGTTTTGCCGTAACATTTACGGTAGAATAGAGATGGCTACTTGCCACTTCTTTACCCTATTTTCAACAGAAATATGTATATTGTACTGTTCTTGTTGGGTGAGTATCACAAGAGTGCACCCGTGAGAGGATTTTTGTCTTCTAAACAAAAACTAATAAGGTATTTTGAAATTGGGAGCATATGCTCATTTCTCGTGATAGTATTGATTTAAAGCATATTTCCAAAGATTTTCAAGAGAGCACAGTTTGTATTATAAAAAAAAACGTTACTACACAATACGTTGGTTTTTGGGTTACACAATACGCAATACGTTGTTATTTGCAAAAATGCTTTGAATTTATTATACGATACGTCTGTTATTACAAAATTCGATTTTAATTAACCCTTTAGCTGACACGAAAGGCAGACGACACTTGCAAACAAAATTCTTGAATAACTAAATTTTGTTCATTTTTTATTTTTTATGTTTTATTTTTTTTTTGCTTCAAAAATATAACTTATGACAACTCATTGGAACGAGTTTAATGAGCTCGTTCCAGTGGGGGTCATAAGCTATGTTTTTTGAGACAAAAATGAAAATTGAATGGTTATTTTTGTGAATAGCGCTGCTCGGTTTTGGCCGTGATGTTGGATAAAGGTTTAATATCACGAGGAGGTGAAACAGTTGGTCTTTTTCTTTGTGGTAGTTTTATATCAGAATAATCTTACTTGGACAGTATGGAGGATTATTCCAGTCGTTATGTTCACAACCTTGTCGGGAGCCTGGTATGAAACTAGAAGGTTCGTTCATATCCTGAAAGTAAACAGTAATGTCGTCAGTGTTATACTCCTCTATACGCCGGTACATATACTGTTTATATGCGAAGAAGTATACACAAATATAAGGGGAGTCCGGTGTCTCAGTGGACTGCAAGTCGAAAGGTCCACGCTTCGATCCTGTCCAGCTAGCGGTGACTGCATTGTGTCCATGTGCAAGACACTTAATTCCTGTTGCCCACGAGAGGGCTGAGGTGTATTGCGCGTCGATTATGCACTTGCCTTCAACCGCTGCTAACTATGATTATGCAGAGTTAGTAAGTTGGAGAGTCTGACAGTTGCTTGCAGCTTCCTGCTGGGTGTTTCCTGGCACTCCAGCTTCCTTCACCCGTAAAACTGCCCGATACGAACTAACATTGTCTGTTAAAAGTATCGTTAAACCTCAACAAACAAAAACACCCAAATATTGTTAACCCTTACATTAACTCCAGCAGTTTAGAGACCTTTGCTGCTCCCTTCCGGAATGCAGAACTCACCCGCTCTCCACCTTCGAGTGGGGTCCACTTTGCGGCCCACAGGTATAACTTTGCTCTTGCTTTCATTAAGTTCGAGTCTCCATTTGCTCCCATATTTCCCAACAATTCCCAGCATTTTCGTTAGCCCCTCTTCGCTTTCTGACACTAGAACCATATCGTCTGCAAAAAAATAGCCCTGGGATCTTCAAGTCCCCAACTGGTACCCCCTCGTCGCTACGAGCCTAGCTCTAAACTGTTGGAGTTAATATAGCAAATAAAGCCCCGTTCTAATCTATTGGAGTTAGTATAACAAATGCAGCCTCGTTCTAAACTGTTGGAGATAGTATAACAAATAAAGCCTCGTTCTAAACTGTTGGAGTTAATATAACAAATACAGTCTCGCTCTTAACTGATGGAGATAGTATAACAAATAAAGCCTCGCTCTAAACTGTTGGAGTTAATATAACAAATAAAGCCTCATTCTAAATTGTTGGAGTTAATATAACAAATAAAGCCTCGTTCTAAACTGTTGGAGTTAGTTTAACAAATAAAGCCTCGTTCTAAACTATTGGAGTTAATATAACAAATACAGTCTCGCTCTAAACTGTTGGAGTTAGTATAACAAACAAAGCCTCGCTCTAAACTGTTGGAGTTAATATAACAAATACAGCCTCGGTCTAAACTGTTGGAGTTAGTATCACAAATAAAGCCTCGCTCTAAACTGTTGGAGTTAATATAACAAATAAAGCCTTGTTCTAAACTGTTGGAGTTAGTATAACAAATAAAGCCTCGTTTTAAACTGTTGAAGTTAATGTAACAAATACAGCCTCGTTCTAAACTGTTGGAGTTAGTATAACAAATACAGCCTCGCTCTAAACTGTTGGGGGGTAATGTAACTAACACTTTACATTCGGGCACCTCGAATGTTTGTTCACTTTTAGTTCTAACTTTTACTGGTAGCACGGGACAACTTAACCAATGCCCGGAGTAGGAGTCCTGCAAAATGGGCAACATAATCAGATACTACTTGCTAAACTTGACTGTATAATTGTGTTGCGATCGTCATATATCAAAAGATATTGAAAGTTTTAACCCTTTACCTAACATGAAAAACAGACGACACATGCATACAAAATTATTGAATAACTAATTTTTTTTTCATTTTTTGCGTGAAAAACATATCTATTGGCCCCCACTGAATCGAGCGCAACTAGCTTGTTCCAATGAAATGTCATGAGCTATGTTTTCGAGATAAAAATTAAAAAATAGTGAAAATTGAATGGCATTTTTTTTGTTTTTTGTGAATAGTGCTGGCCAGTTTTGGCCGTTATGCTGGGTAAAGGGTTAAGCCCCAGGAGACAAACAATCAATCTATCAGCGATGCACAATAGTAAAAGCAAATTGTAACCGGGGCCCTTGAACCTCACCAAAATAGAACTTGTTCATTATTACATTAAGTCTTTGGTAAGGTTTTCTCACAAAGGCGAGCTGCCCTGCAAGAGAAATCACCGAAAACTCGTGGCGCTGTGTACTGCACGTCGATGATGCACTTGTCTTCAACCAATGCTGACCCTGCTTGTGTACGTTGAGCAGTTCCTCGCCGTTGCTCGGAGCATCTCTCCGGGTACTCCGGCTTCATCCACCTGTAAAACTGTCCGACACTAGGTGATCCTAGTTGTCGAAAATGTCGTTAAACTCCAATAAGTGAATGAAATGAACCGAAAAACACCACGGGTTGGGCTCACTTTACTGTCCCGTAATCTTTCGGAGTTAAAATCTCAAAATAATCCGTTTGTCCTGTCTACTCCGATGGGCGAAATGTTCCATGAACATCAGTGTTGTCCTTGGAACACTAAGTGCAGGCTTCATTATCTAGGGTTCGATACTTGAAGATAACCGAGAAATTAATAACACTGTCCAGTACAAATAGGTTCAGCATATATTTCAAAACTATTTGATAAAATATTTTTATTCAAGTGATTAGCATTCGAAAATGATAATTCAGATACATTCGTACAGATATAAAGGTAATCTAAAAATTAATATTCTTAAAAAAAACTCAAAAATTAGGCAAGTGATACGAGTTATATCCGATTGGGGAGGCTGTATTCTGAAATTCTTGGCCAGATTTTCAGATCAAATGCGATATATGGGAGGTAACTCGAAGTAATCTTTCTCAGCTTGAGTTAATGAACTTCCAGTTTTCAGCTTGTCTTGACCTTCACATTTGCGCACAAGGAAATGTCTGGACATTCAAACACCTCCTTCTCCGAGGGAACCCCGAGAAATGAAGCAGTGCTTGTTTGCTGTGATAAACAAGCCCTGTTTCATTGGTAAAATGGGACCCAGTCACCAATGCTTGTGGTGGAAGTCCTCTAAAATGGGTGTAAACGATTGTCTAAACTTGCCTTTGTTTTGTGGTCATGATTAGACATTGTTCAGAAATATGTGGCCTTAAACGCCAATAAATAAATAAATCTGCTGAACAGGAGACAACACTCGACTAACCAACAACTGCACAGGGAAAACAACTTACTCTGTTCACTTACATCTAAGCCTTTAGTATCAGGCCGCAATGTTGAGTAAATTGGAGATCCTCTAAAATGGGCAACATGGGTATAATCGATTGGCTGGACTTGACTTTATCTCCTTGTTGTGGTCACGGTTAGGCATTGTGCAGAATTTATTTATTTATTTATTTAGGTTTAACGGCACTTTAACAGCCAAGGTCATATCATGTCGGTGATATGGGTGGAGGAAGACGGAGTACCCGGAGAGAACCACCGAGCAACGACGAGCAGGTGCCAGCTTCCCAACATTGTAACTCCGCACTGCAGCACGGGCAGAGTTAGATTGGTTGAAGACATGCGCACCATCGACGTGCAGTACTGTACGCCTTAGTACACGGCGTCATCGTGCCCCCATGTGCACAATCGGTGTTAAGTGCCTTGCCCAAGGACACAACGCGGGAGTCCGATTCGAACGCTCAGACGGTCACCCAGCCAAGGAATAACCGGGCTCAACGTTGCTTAACTTCGGTGATCTGGCGAGAACCGGTTACAGTAACGCCACCGCGCCCTCCAATGTGCAGAAATATGTGACCGTAAACACCAATAAATAAATAAACAACTTCTATATTTGAAAGTTGCTATGTAAACTTTAACCCTTTACCTAACGAATCGCCCGCATCCGCCCGCGTAATATCCAAATTGAGCAGTTGAAAAAATGAAATTTTTCAAAATACTTCAACAAAACCATATCATGCGACCCCTCATTGGAACGAGCTCATCGAGCTCGTTCCAATGAGGGGTCGCATGATATGGTTTTGTTGAAATTTTTTGAAAAATTTTACAAAGTGATATTTAAAATAATAAATTTTGATGTCGTCTGCGTTGGGTAAATTAATACTAAGGTGATCAACTACTTACAATCCACAAACCAGAAAACTCTACACTTTCATTCTGATAGAAGAATTTCATCCACCTCAACCACCATTCTGTGGCCCCTGTCAGGTTGGTAAAGTCTGGATATAGAGTAACTCCCGGCCACACCTGTAATAAAATAGAAAAAATATTTCATCACATATAAAAACGAGATTTAAGGGAGGGACGTGGCAACCGTTACCTATTCCTAGTTCCATATTCGACATTCGTTATCAACCGATTTTATCGGTTGATAACGAATGTCGAATAAGGAACTGGGATTAAGTAACGTCAGTAACGGTTGTCACGATTTATGACCATTGCTTTTAAAACCTTGAGCAATCATTAACAGTTCAGCCAACTTTGCTATCTTTGTTTATCACTTTCTTTCACTGGGCGCTATTGTTTGATATCGGGTTTATTTTGGTGAGGCGGGGGAGACTCTCACGTCTGGTGTTCCTTGAGAATGTCTCTGTATAATGTTACAACCGAAAAAAATGTACGCATCTTATCAATTCATTTCTAAAATACTCGCCTCTCCATACAACGGGTCGCCGCTTGAATTCTTCACAAATGAACCACTCTCCAACAGATCGTCACACATGCGGTACCCAGGGCTGTTGATAGCTGCTGTTTTGATCTTGTTTAACTCAGCTCCTATGGCATGATCCTGTGAAAATGAGAAGGTTATTAATGTAAGTAGAGAATGAGGAACCTTTGTCTTCAGCCCTATTCATCCAACTCTGGACAAAGACTCTAAAAAATAATATTAACCCTTTACCTAATATTAAAAGCAGACGACACTTGCAAAATAAATTCTTGAATAACTAATTTTTTCCATTTTTTGTCTCAAAAACATAGGTCGAGCTCGTTCCAATGAGAGGTCATAACCTATGTTTTTGAAACAAAAAATGAAAAAATAATGAAGATTAATTGGCGATTTTTGAGAATAGCGCTGGCTGGTTTTGGTCTTTACGTTGGGTAAAGGGTTAAACAGAGAGATACTGAAAAGGATGGGTCTTTTGAATCGAACCTGGTACTCTAGTGCAATAACGTCAGCGTCTGTTGATTGGATTAAAAAAATAGCATGCAAAAAGTTCCCAGTACATAATTCTATCAACGCACCTCTATTCAAAACACGAAAATTAGTCAACTCTCCTTCAAGACCGGTCCGTACGTTATATTCTTACTTAGTGGACAGACACGGGAAGTTAGAGAGTCAGCAGGTTTTACATCAGGATCAGCGGCCCCTCGCCACGGAATTATAACACAATGTTCTCCCCGAGCACAATTTAGAACTGTTCCCTTGCAATGGAAAAATTACACGAATCATATCTTTCGCCTGAATTAAAGTTTGTACCTGTATTGTAACCAGTTTCTGTCCTTGTGCTTTCAACATCCTGACAAAATCTGGTAAGCCATTGAATGTTTTTCTTGAGTACGTAAAGTCCAGTTTTTCATACATATGATCTATATCAAGCCATTGCACGTCCTGGAAACAACAAAATGATAAAAATATCTACACGCGTTTTTAATAGCACAAAACGATTGTTTTATGTGAAGAACTGGCACGTAACGGTGTAAATTTCGATCAGAAAACTTATTTAAATGTGTACTCTCCTTGATCCTCGCTGAGAGTTGGCCATTATTTTCAGGGTCCTTGGTACATCGTATAAGTTAATAATTAAATGGAACTCTAAAAGTTCCGACCAGATCTGCGGTGTGTAAGACTGCCTCTTCTATGTAACTATTCAGTATCAGAATTATCATGTGGCTGGCATAATACAAAAAGTCGTGACCATCTCCAAGACAAGTGATGATTTTCTGGAGTAGCCCTTGTGAATGCCCCCAACTATGGCCAGTAGGTTTACGGACATGTGTAATGTAATGTTAATGACATTTATCTTGTATAATATCGGATCTTGAAATAAAAAAATCGAAAAACTAATACGTGAAAAACATCGTGGCTTTTCATAACAGATTCTATGTCGTCTTTCCACATCTGAAGCTACTAAATGTAGAAAGAAACTCAAAAAGCATTCTAGTGGCGTCCTCACGCCAAAAGAAATCGTCAATTGCATGCAACAAGGCGCCATTTGCAATGATTTGGCATTGCAGATGGCCCCTTGCAGCACCCATGGGACGAAATATTGTTTTCAGTTCAGTTCATTCAGGAATGGGGATAGCCTCCCCCTGACAAAGATCTAAGAAATGGGACACTCTCATAGAAATCTGCCTTAGTCATTTGATTTCAAATTATTTTGTCGTTTGAGGTGATCATTTTTTACACCACCTGCCAAGCCAGCAAATAAGCAGACTGTCATCTGCAAAATGAGGTCCACAGAGGGTGAATTTAGTGATGCTACCCTGCATAGCAGGGTAGCGTCACTAAATTTACCCTCTGTGAACCTCAATCTGAATCAGGGTCTCAAAACTAAACAGAAAGAGGTACCCAGAGAATAAACTGGCCCACTGTATGGGATTGCATCATCAAATTCACCCTCTGGGGACCTCATTCTGCAAATGTCAGACTGCTTATTTTCAGGCCTGCCACCTGCTGTCCTCAACCATTAAATGGAAGCTACAATCTTTATTCGAGGCACTCCGATCGCCCCACCCCCTATTAAAAGCACTCTGCTGTATTAGATATAAATTAGCCACGTCAATAACAGTGTATGGAGGATCCAAAATAAGAGAATGACGTACGTTTATATCATGCAATTTATCATACCGTTTATTGGAGGGGTTAGATTACTATAGGGACTCCTCAATGAATTATAACAAAACATGTCTGCTTTGTGAACAAAATATCATTTGCTAAATATGAACTAAATATGAAGCAGCTCATCGTGAGAATATGAAGCAGCTCATCGTGAGAAGATAAAGCATTTATGAAGTTGTAACAATTTTTGCAGTTGTAGCAGTTAAGATAAATGATTGAAAATCTATTACCTGTGGAATGAATGCCGCTTTCTGTCTCGCCACGACGTCTTTCACAGCATCGATGGAACCATATCCCCACTTTGAAAGATGAAAACCAAGCCCCCAGTAAGGAGGAATGATTGGCCTTCCTATGGCCTGAAACCAAATAATTTATCAAACAATTAAACTGTATTACCTCCCCTCTTCAAACAACCCAACTCTCCGAGAAAGGTTGTTCATGAAATCGTTTTACTAACGTTTCAGTGAAGCGGTCGCCTATTGGCGAAACGCGTTGTAACAACAATAGTGGTTGGAACAAAACAAACATAAAGTTGATAAATATGCCCAAGATATAATTTTGATTTAAAATAACAAAACCAGAGTTTAGAAACAATGTAGAAACTGCTAAACAGAATGCTAATCAATACAGATTATCATGATAATGTGCATGTCCTGTGATTTGTATCAGATTCGAGGTGGTGTCCAAAATGGGATCTCAACGAGCCGGCTTTGCCGGCGAGTTGTGATCCCATTTTTGGACACCACCGAGAATCTGATACAAATCACAGGACATGCACATTATCATGATAATTCATTTATCTAACAATTCTGTCACATAAACAGATTAAATCTTAACCCTTTACCCAACGTAACGGCCAAAACCGGCCAATGCTATTCTCAAAAAAATCTCCAATTAATTTTCATTATTTTTTCATTTTTTGTCTCAAAAACATAGGTTATGATCCCTTGTTGGAACGAGCTCGTCGAGCTCGTTCCAATGAGTGGTCATAGCCTGTGTTTTTGAGACAAAAAGTGAAAAAAAATTAGTTATTCAAGAATTTTTTTGCAAGTGTCGTCTGCTTTTCATGATAGGTAAAGGGTTAAATTATTTTCAGACATTTTTGGGACATAGTGTTCGGTCGACCACTGAAACGCACATAGAATGTATCTATGTGCTTGTTATGATAGCCCGGAGCGCTACCGGAAACGAGTCGTCTATATGATACGGAATCAGAATGAATCGTCTATATGATACGGAATCGGAACACATTATGTGATACGTATCGTTTCTCGTGGTTTTCAGGCCAAAATCTATATGATTGTTAGATAAATGGTGATACTACACAACATAAAAAATACCGTCTATTCCTTTGTCTTTTTTACCTTAAGGCATTGCTTTTACTTCATACACGCAGGTCCCCAGTAGGTAAACCCGATCTTCACTGACCCCATATCAATGTTTCCGTTCGGAAAATTGTCATTATTTGTGAAAAACTAAAAAATTCAAATAATCAAAATCTATGCTTTTCTACAGACAATTTACTCCATATGTCGCTGGTGTTCAGCAACTAAACTAATGAACTGTTGCATAAATGAGAAGAGACCCCTTGAATTATTTTATGAATAATATCGTAATTGGAAACCTAAATTGTCGAGGATTGTCATCAGATACCAATAAGCGCAGGGACATTTTCTCGCGTTGTAAGGATAATTTCGATATAACCCTTCTGGTCGACACTCACTCATGTGACGAAATAGAAAATACGTGGAAATGTGAATGGGGTTACGAAGCTATCTTCTGCTGTCACTCATGTGTAAGTAGGGGAGTAGCTATCCTATTCAAGAATAATTTTATGTATCGTATTCATAATACAATAAAATATGTAGGAGGTAACTGGATTATTCTTGATATCACGATTCAAAACCAAAGACTTACACTTTCGGTGGTCTATGGCCCCAATGATGATAACACAATCTTTTTTGATAACCTCTTCAACCAAACTGAGAACATCGGAAACGGCCCAGTTCTAGTCAGGGGCGATTGGAATGTACTCCAAAACTATAACCTTGACACACTAAACTACTTACACAAAAATAACGTAAAGGCAGACAAAAGGATTCACTGGCTAATGGAAAAATTCGACTTGTGTGACGTTTGGAGGAAGGAGAACACAAATCTAAGGCGATATACATGGAAAGGCCCCGATAATAAAATGGATAGATTAGACTACTTTCTCCTGTCCACAGATTTACAAATTTTTCACAAAACGTCGGACATTCACGTACGTTACAGATCTGATCACAACTCTATAGCCATAACCCTGTCCTTCATCAGTCAACCAAGAGGAAGAGGTTTCTCGAAATTCAACAACAGTCTTTTGAACGACCCAGAATATATCTCAGCAGTAAAATCCGTAATTGCAGAGACAGCACGCCAGTGCCGCACTCCAAATAATAATAATAATAATAATAATAATAATAATAATAATAATAATTGTCAACAATCATTCACTATTGATGACCAGCTGTTTTGGTAAACTTTAAAATTAATGATTAGAGAAAAACCATTGAATATTCGGCCCATGTAAAACCCAGAACTGACAAACGTTTGGAGGAAATTGAGGAGAAACTAGAGGTATTAAATTGCCGGCTGGATGATGGCGATTTGTCAGTAAGTCCTGAAATTGAGTCTCTCGAATTTGAATTCCAAACTATCAGAAATAAAAAAAAAATAATGGTATAATTCTAAGAGCAAAAGCAAAATTGAAAGCAGAAGGAGAAAAACCATCTGAATATTTCTGTAACCTGGAGAAAAGACATTACACAAAAAAATAATACCAAAACTGGTGACTTCTAAAGGTAATATGACGGAAAATGTATCTGAAATATTAAACGAACAAAAGCTGTTCATTGAAAGCCTGTACTCCACTAAGTTAAACCCAGCAAATGTTTCAATCGACAAGAATCCATTTTTTGATAATACTAATCCATTTTTACAGTTTTTAGATCAAGAGGAAAGTAATTCATTGGAGGGTCATCTAACAAGCTCTGAATGTTTAAGAGCCTTGAAACCAATGGAAAATAATAAAACGCCTGGGTCTGTAGAGTTTTATAAATTCTTTTGAAAAGATATTGGTACATTCCTGATCAGTTCTCTAAATTATAGATATACTGTTAAACAGTTGTCTAATCCATAATGAACGGGTATTATAACCTGTATTCCAAAGCAAAATAAACCCAAGGAATTTATAAAAAAAATTGGCGACCTATCTCACTTATCAATGTCGACACAAAAAATGCTTCAACGGCTATTGCAAATCGAATTAAAATGGTCTTACCAAAACTAATTTCAGAAACTCAGCTTCGGTTCATGAAAGGGAGATACATCGGAGAGTCTACTAGACTTACATTTGACCTGATAGAAAAATGTGAGAAAGAAAATATTGCTGGAACTCTTGTTTTGTTAGATTTTGAAAAAGCCTTTGACTCTCTTGAATGGTCCTTCATAGAAAAAACATTAAAGTTCCTTAATTTCGGACCTTTTATTATAAACTGGTTTAATACTTTTTATTGCAATATTTTCTGTTACATCTTAAATAATGGGCACTGTTCCGAAAAAGTTAACCTACAGAGCGGAGTGCGACAAGGTGACCCTCTCTCTCCCTATCTTTTTATTTTAAGTGTAGAAATACTAAGTGCCGTACTTAAGAACAACCCCGATATTGATGGTATCAAAATAAACAACTCGGAATATCTCATAAGTCAGTACGCAGATGATTCAACGTTATTTTTGAGTGACGATGGGCATTCATTGAACACAGCTTTGGAAACTGTTGATTCTTTCGCTGAGCAGTCAGGCCTAAAAGTAAATTTTGAGAAAACACAGGTTATAGGGATTGAGTCGAAACAGGGGTCGAAAGAAAAGGTAGCTACATATCGTAACGTTCAATGGAACTATAATGGTAAATTTACTATCCTAGGTATCACTTATGATCTACTCAGTGAGAACTACATAATGAATAATTACGTCGAAAAAAATGAAAAAAATGGAAAAACTTCTGAATGACTGTCGTTTAGAAACCTTAGCCTAATTGGAAAAACTACTGTTGTAAAAACACTGACCCTCCCAATACTGATACACTGCCTATCGGTTCTCCCAAATCCACCTGACAGTATGTTGGATACCATACAATCGCGTTTGTTCCAATACCTATGGGCGGGGAAGCGTGAAAAGATCAAACGTAATGTTCTTATTAACGAAAATGACGGCGGGGGGTCTTAAATTTCCAAGCATTCGGTCACACGTTATTCTTTAAAAATGGTTTGGATTAAGAAATTAATGGATCCCGGCATAATGGCACCCTGGAAAACTCTTATTTTGGACAACTTCGAAAAATATGGAGGTTAGAAAACTTGATTTTTACACAAAGAAAGGTTAACAAAGGTTGGGGAGCACTCAAATAGTTTTTGGAAAAATGTCCTTAAGGCCTGGTCTCTTTTAGACAACAAATCTCCAACTGAACCTGAAGAAATTTGTTCTCAACCTATTTTCTACAACAAAAATATAAAAATTAACGACAAGCTCTTTATTAATCAAAGATAGTGCGACAAAAGTATATTTTTTCTTAACGACCACTTGAGTGAGAGCGGGGGCTTCCTGACATTTGAAGCCTTCTCTGTAAAATTTGATATCAAAACTCCCTTCACTGTCTTCCAGGGGTTAAGAAAGGAGATTTCAAAACGGTGGAAAAATGAAATAAAAAGTAAAAAAAATCCGATCTTATCATAAGTCCGTTGATAGAAAAATTAAAAGTAACAAAAACCGTAAACGAAACGTTTTACCCATTATTCCTGCAGCATGCGGCCTCGTGCCCAGCTCAGTCTCAAAAGAAATGGAACGAACGTTTGCATCTCAGTCTGATTGCGATGCTTGGAGACTGATATACAAGAGTCTGTTTTTAATTACTCATGACACCTATCTCCAAACTTTGCAATATAAAATCATACACGGAGCTTTATTTATGAACGCTCGCCTTTTTAAATGTAAATTATCTGACACTGAGCTGTGTACGTTTTGTTCCAACACTAAAGAGACAGTGCAATATTTATTCTTCGAATGCCCAGTGTCAAAGACAATCCTGTTACAATTTACTGATAGATTGCAGGAGAAATGTGGTATTCTATTACCACTCACACCGTACTTTACCCTCATTGGCTATAATAATAATATTAATAATAATAATAATAACAATAATAATAATAATAATAATAATAATAATAATAATAATAATAATAATAATAATAATAATAATAATTTCAGTATACATGAATATACCCTCACCCTAGTAATTCTTATATGTAAAAAATTCATTTATTCTTGCAAAGTGAGAAAATGTCAGCCCAGCTTCCACGGATTCGTCGAAATGCTCCGCCAATACCGTGACATCGAGCTATACTCCCGCCACCTGTATTCTAACAAAAAAACTACTTAATAAATACCAGATGGGAATCTCTAAAAGCCATATTTTATCCTCCGACTTAACATCACACATCTCCTGGACAATAGCCCTCGAGGAGTTTTTTTTTTTTCTTATCTCATGAAAAGGCTCCATGCAACACAAGTCGGACAAAACAATAACAATCTTACTTCTGTGCATCGATTAAACCTAGAGTAGAAAAGGATATATATTATACTCTGTATAAAATGGAATTTAATGTACACTCAGACTATACGTATGGATATATGCTTACTACTTTTTATCTGAATAAAAAAATAGAAAAAAAAACAATGTAGAAACACAGCCAGCGATATCTCGTCTCGAATAGTTTTACGGGTGGGAGAAACCGGAATACCCGGAGAGAACCACCGAGTAGCGGCGTGCAACCGTCAGACTCCTCAACGTACTAACTCCACACAAGCAGAGTTAACAAGAAGAAGACAAGTGCACAATCGACGTGCAATACGCCTTAGTACACAGCGCCATCGTACCCCCATATGGGCAATCGGGATTAAGTGCCTTGCCCAAGGACACAATGCCGTTACCACGGGCGGGATCGAACTGGCGCGCTCCACTATGTCTGATAGTTTTACTTATCGAGAGCTCTAAAAATAATCGTGCACTATTCTCGTGCAGTATCCACTTTCTAAAACGAGCCTTGGGATATCCTAGGACGTTCGACTGGCAGAGCACACTGCGCCCTTTTAAGAGATTTGTTTCGTTATTTCCAAGTTCAAGAAGGAAAATACCCGTGTTGGCAAGTTATTGACAGAAGACAGGGTACTTTAGACTGGAATCATGAGAGGAAAGATGCATCTTCGGTCTGTTCGATGTAATTTTATAACTATTGCAAGCCATGGCGTTGACAATGTCAAAATAGTGGTCCTTGAGGAAGAAGACCCTCCGGCGCGTAGACTGGTCTCCTTCGAGAAGCATCATTTTGGCATACTTACAATACATGGAGAGTGTATTATCACTAAATCACCTGCAGAATTGCAAATTTGTTGCAAGGCATAACAAGCACAGGCGCAGTTTCAGCCAATGGACCTCCGGGTTAAACCCGGAGGTCCATTCATGATTGGCTGAAACATTGCTTGTATTTTTTGTGATCGGTACACAATTTGAAAATTATAGCTTGGTTGATAACTCCACTCTGCGGGTGATTTAGTTACAATCCACTCTCCACGTACTGTAACTCCAAGCTATGCAATATTTATAAAAGTTACAATATCGTGAACTAACTATTGGTAGTGAGAGTAACAGCTAATAATTCACAAACTGCTGTCGATACTGGTGATCTTTATTTCACCATAACAGTTATTGCCCCTATAATATTCCGATAAACCCCGGATAAACCCAATTATTTAACCTGACAAAACTATAAAGGGTACATAGTTGACTGTCTGATAAATATGTTGTCACCATTTAAGGTGCTTGGCTGGCGTTTTGAATACGATATTTTATCTTCACTGGAGGAAACTTCACCGCCCCGTCACATGTAGTCAACACGGCGGTGACACGACTTCCAGACAAGACTTGAAATCTGATACAAAGCTTCCAACATAAAAATTTGTTGTGACAACAGTATTTATGGGGACGCGACGAGAATTACTTATTCCCAGTTCCTTATTCGATATTCGTTATCAACCGATAAAATCGGTTGATAACGAATGTCGAATATGGAACTACGAATAGGTAACGGTTGTCACGCCCCTCCCTTAAATCTCGTTTTTATATGTGGTGAAATATTTTTAAGAAAGTAGTGATAAACAAAGATAGCAAAGTTGGCTGAACTGTTAATGATTGTTCAAGGTCTTAAAAGCAATGGTCATAAATCGTGACAACCGTTACTGACGTTACTTAATCCCCGTTCCTTATTCGACGTTAGTTATCAACCGATAAGACCTGTTGATAAAGAATGTCGAATAAGGAACTGGGAATAAATAACAGTTGTGACGTTCGTAATATTTATTACCAATTCATCAACTATTTGTCTCTCGAGTAAAACAGGTATTGGCGTGCATTATGCACTGAAAAAATGGTTTGCAACTTTCTAGTCAAAACAATGCCAAGCAACATTTTAATGGTCTAAAACATCAAAGGCGTTTGAATCACTCATGTATGAATTTACTCATCAAAGAAATGAACATCTGTTAGAAAATTTGAAAAATACAACAGTTAAAGGGTTCGATTTGTGTTCGAATTTCGTTAGGAACGCGGATTACATCATGCATTTTTGTGTCGTGAAATCATCCTCTCCACCAACACAAAACTATAAACCACATTTAAACCTAACCATCACACTGTGGTCTGTATATTGCGCATTCATGATTACAAACAGGGATGTGGCGACAGGGGGGGGGGTGTCTCACCCCTCACCCCTCCCCTAGCTAGGAGTATTTTTTTTCAATAGTTGGAAATTCCGAGGTCAAAAATCAAATAGTTGGAAATTCAATAAATTAACATTGTTTATGAAAAATATTAAAATTCCAACTAATGATGAGAAATTTTGATCTTTTATTTCCAACTGGAAACTTGAGTTCCAAATTTCCAACTCTAAAATTGACATGGCCTCAAAATTTCGACTCTGACATCAATCCGGTAAATTTTCTGACACAGACACATTATAAATGATGCTTTTTCCGTTTCAGGACTAGTGAAAATTTTCAGAGGGATTCATAACCCTTCATAAAAGATATCACCCGGCGCTGCAGTGCAACCACCTATCGAAACCACTCACAGTTGGAATTTACACCGGTGGCACCCCCCCCCCCCTCCCCAGCTGAAACCCTCTAGCCACATCCCTGATTACAAAGTTATTGCTAGAGCGTATCTGGTGTTTTGTTGTGGTTGCTGCTTTCATAAGTCGACGCGAGAAGGATGTATCTCCACGGGGGGTTTTCATGAGTGGAAATACTTACATTTGTGTTCCCATGCATGAGATGCTCGTCGGTATCTGCGCATTTATGGATACAAAGCAACTGTTGGCGAGTATCTGGTATATTTGCGAGGAAGATGATTTCATCTGCGGACACGAGAAAGGATTTTGCCGCGAGCGGAAATACAAAATTCCATGTGTCCACGAATGAGATAATTACCGGTATCCGCGAAACATTTCCTTTTTATGCGCGGACCAGATGCGACTCCAGTGATTTTGATACGGTCATCAAACATTCACTTAGCTAGAAAGAACCGTTCTAAGACCAGGTTTATTCATAAAAAAATTCACTATGATAAGCCAAGAAATTACCAAAATACATTTCCAAGGACTTTTTCCACGGCTTTTCCCAGTAAAGTCTGGTTCCAAGCACCTTTAAGGGACTGGAATTTCAGTTTAATGATTAAATCACTTTTAAACATTTGCATGGACTCGTGCGATATATCCTTAGCCGTTTGTTCCCTGATGGTATATTCCATGCCAGTTCAGCGCCACCAAGTGGTAGAGTGTAAATTCGTTATTTGGAAGGAAGACTAATCAATATTTTCAACGTGCAGCCAGTGGTGGCGCCAAGGGGGGGGGGGGGTCGGGGGTCCTCCCCCCGTCGGAGAGGTCCCCTCCCCCCCCCCCGCCGGAGATTTTTAGTCAGTCCATGGGAGAGTCTCGTAAACCCGTCTTCACGAGAAATTTCCGACAATCGAATGTTGATATCTCGTCTTGTGTCGATCAAGAACGAGGTATATGGTTCTTCTTTGTAGGGCATTATGACAGTTGTTATCCAACTGGCGTTCCATTACTTCCATACATAATCATCGGTTATGGACAAATTTTTCACTCATTTTCCTTCGTTTGGGAGGTCAAATATTATAGCCCCCCCCCCCCTCCCCCCCCCCCCCCCTGTCGAGAAATCCCTGGCGCCACCCCTGCGTGCAGCCTTCGGGCTGCACGTTAAAAGTCTTGATTGACCTACCACAGAAATTCACTCAGCAACTATCTAGTTTATGAATTCAGGTCGTAACACGATCCTGGGCCGAAAACCGGCCTTTCAGGTTCAAGGGGTTAATAAGGCCAGAGGTCGGGAGTTGAATACATAGTTACCGGAATAATGGCGACTTATATTCCAAGAAGTTCGGGACCATGAGATTTAGGACATATGTAAAGACTAGAAAGCTTCGGTACCCCAATCACCATGCTTCGGTGAGATCCTATTAAAACGCACAAGAACCTTGCTGTACAATTCAGGCACGATCCAAATAAATCCGAAAAAGGTTTACTTTGTTAACTGGTAGAGTGCTAAATTATTTTTGACCATAACAATTTGTTCGGTTATCTTTGTCTTGTTACAATTCATGGGAGAATGCCCGTGGGCACTCTCCCATAAATTATAACAAGGCAAATTCTAACAGACTAAATAATATCACTTCAAAGATAATATGAAGCATAGCCACTGAATTTGAAGCCCTTAAGTAGGATACCCGCACTTTAGATATGGGCTTCCAGCACTCTGCCAGTTAACAGAAATATTATAAGCTGTCCTACCTCAGTATATTGTTGCACGGCGTTCGTCGGAGTTGGCCCAAGAAAAATGTAGAAGTCCAAAATGCCACCAATTGTTCTGTATGTAATTGCAGGATGTGGTTCGGGCTGGAAAAGTATGTCTGAAATTTAAAAAGTAGATGTTTTTCGTCGATTTTGTGAAGTTGAAGACAACACGTTGAACACAGAAATTCCGAGAACGTCCAAACGAGGACGCGTAAAGCGATAAAGTTGATGGAAAATATTATGTTCTGTATCTCATCTGATAGGGATACTTCTAGAGATAAACTTTATTTAATGATGAAATTATGATGTTAATAAGCTTGATGTATCACAAAGTTTAAGCTTTAATCAGTTTTGAAAGTTTTTCGTGCTCAACCCACTAATGAGATTTACTAAGAGTTTTTTCAAGTTCCCTGTCAAAAAGCAGGTTCCTTTAAATTGGTGGGTAAGGATTTCAAGACGCTGACAAAACCATGTGTATCATATCATATGCATTGTCTTACACTGCAAAAAAAATAACCGTTAAAATACGGTAAAAATTCTACTGTAAAATGCAACGTTGAAAATAGCGTATTAACTGGCAGAGAGCCAAGTTATTTTTCAAAGGTGATTTGTAACATGAGTATTGTTTTAAAGATACACTGCTACCAGCGAAGGGTGTCTTAGTTTAGCAAGATTTTGTTCATTGATAATTATTTTGTTACTGTTTATTGGAGAGTGCCTTATGGCACTCTCCAATAAATTGTAACAAAACAATTTTATGTGAACATTTCTTTACCTACTACTGCACAAACAACAAGCTAATGCACATGATGTAAAGCCACTAAAGTGGCTTTCACCACTTTTGGGTAAAGCCCTGATAGTGGCATCTAGCACTCTATCAGTTAAACAGGTATTTTGTTTGGGGTTTTTTTAGCTTCTCTTCATTACACCAGAAGGAGGTCCAGTTGGCACGAAGAGCAAACCGATATTTTTAACAAACATTATTTATTTATTTATTGGAGTTTAACGACACTTTCGACAGCCAAGGTCACATCGTGTCAGACAGTTTTACAGGTGGAGGAAGCCTGAGTACCCGGAGAGCAACTGCCAGACTCCCCAACGTATTAACTATACAAGCAGGGTTAGCATTGGTTAAAAACAAGTGCACCATCGACGTGCATTACGTATTAGTACACAGCGCCACCGTGCCCCCACATGGGGAATCGGTATGAAATGCCTCGCACAAGGACACAACGCAGTAACCCTGGTGGGGATCGAACTGTAAACCTTTCGGTTTGAAGTCCAAGCCGTAACCACTGAGCCACCGGGCTCCCTCCACTAGCAGTGGACTCTTCTAAGACAAGACATCTTTGGACAATGAGGCACATTTCGAGATGGATGACTCCATTTCATAAAAGCTGGGATAGAAAGTTGAATGCGTTTGTTCTCAATATAGTTTGCTTCACTCTGCATGAACTATCCTCTATTAGTATTCGTATTTTGATGTGTCTGATGTATTTTACTCGCAGAATGCGAAAATAGATCAAGATATAAATAAAATACATAAATTTAGAATATTGTTATTTCATACGGCTTCACGTAACAGACATTAACGTGGTATTTTCAACAGAAGTACCGCTAGCTGTTTGCCAGTAATTTTACCGTATTTAACTTTAATATTTTGTACAGTGTATCCAATCCAGGGAGGGGGTGCGGGATCCAAAATTATTTTCCCTGAACGTATGGTGGGTGGGTGGGTGGGTGGGTTGGCTTTGGGTGGGTTGGCTTCCTGGCTTTGGGCGGGTGGATGGGGGTGGGTGGGTCTTTGTTGGGTGGGTGGGTGGGTGGGTGAGTGGGTGAGTGTTGGGTGGGTGGGTGTGGGTGGGTTGGTTTTGGATGGGTTCGGTGGCTGGGTGGGTTTTGGGTGGGTGGGTGATCTTTGGAGTGTTTGCCAGTAATTTTACCGTATTTAACTTTAATATTTTGTACAGTGTATCCAATGAAGGGACGGGGTGCGGGATCCAAAATTATTTTCCAGGAACGTATGGTGTGTGGGTGGGTGGGTGGGTGGGTGGGTTGGCTTCGGGTGGGTGATTGGGTGGGTGGGTGGGTCAGTGGGTGGGTGGGTGGGTGGCTTGGTTAGTGGGTGAGTTTTTTGGGTGGGTGGGTTTTGGGTGGGTTTTGGGTGATCTTGGAGTGACAAGACATTTTTTCCATGGTCTAATTTTTTTTTCCTTTTATCCTTTTAATGATTTTATAAGCTTTCTTGGGACAGGTACATCCATATAAATGTTGATTTTGTCATTTTTATTGATTTGCAGCAATAAGTCAGTGAGTCATTTCTCATCTTTTCCAACCAGTTTGAACTTTTTTAGCTTTTTACTCAACAATGTTAGCAGTAGCAACATCCTATATATATCTCCAATAGAAACGCTGGATGAAAACAGATGAGACTAATTACCAAGACATACCAAGGATGCATATATATATCTGGTCACTTTCAGACTGATTATTCTCAACCAACACTTCTGATTTGAGACATGGCAACACACTGACATGAACTAAAGATAGGACAGTAGCTATGTACTCAAATTATTGAATGTTATTGGTAGTAAACTGATAATAGATTTGTTCCTCAAAACTGTTTCCTGTCACACCACTCATTTTCACCATATTTTTGTAAAAAAAATATTAAAATTGTTAGAAAAATCACTCTATACATTGCATGAAGACGCTAAAGAAAACTTAAAAGAGTGAAAAGGTATACGCAATCAAATACACTAAATAAAATAGTAGACATTCAACTTCAGAATACCAGAGAATAGAAGTATTAATGTATTTTTATAATCGCATGCCCTAATTGTTTAAGTAGCATACTGTCAAAAATATTTAGTCATACACTACCTGGGAAGCCTGATTAATACATTGGTCTATTTCGGTGTCTCATAGTCCATGTTTTTTTAACATGGATACAAGCAGAGAACTCATCGTGCAATTCTGGATGTGAGTACATTATTATTACACTGATAAGTACATGGGTCTATTTTGGTATCTCATAGGCCATGTATTTTTAGCATGGATATACAGGGAGACAACTCATTATTCAATTCTGGCCGTTAGGATTTGTGGAAATAAAAATCGTTTTTCGACATCTGATCAACTGTCATCATTTGATTAACCTTATCCCATGATCCAAACTGCAGATCCTCAATACTGTGAAGTTATAAGAATTTCTCCCTATATCTCGATAAATTCTGTCTTTTGATTGGTCAGAATGCCTTGGACATATTAGCCATCGCAAATGATGTACCCAACATCCAAGGTATATGAGAGCGTGCAACATCCAGGGTATATGGGCACGCGAAACATCGGGGGTATGGTTTAATGAAAGCTTTTCGCATTCACTCGCCTCGGTATAAAAATTGAACCCAAAAACCTGACAATAGTCACAAATATTATCAGATTTCCGACAATTCGATGATATTTTGCTGTTATAAATCAAATAGTCGAGTAATCAAATGAAACAAATTGAGAAAAATAAAATAAGAACAAATATCGTCCCTTGAGTTCCAATGCGTTCTATGTGTCAGTAGGCACACAGAATAAACTGGAACTCAGGGGACGATATGTCAACAAAATACTGTTTACTCGTTTTCTTAACGACCCAGGAGATGTAACTCTATTTGTTGTCTTCTGCGTTTATAAAAACAAAAAGTATTCACAAATTTGGTCCAAGTGATTGCGGGGCGTGAGAAATGCGTCCACAAATTTATTTCCAGTATGTTTGTATTGTGTTTCAAACGGGACAAAAACGTTATCTCCGCCAACATGTATGGTATATGGAGATTTAATACCTGGATGTTTCATTTAAACACCTGGCCTTCGGCTCGGTATTTAAAAACGGGGATGCAGGTATTAAATCTCCATATATCATACATGTTGGCGGAGATAACTTATAATAGATCACAAACTTGCAGAAAACTCACCACATTTTACAGACATTTTTTCAATACAACATGCTCATCAATATCCTGTGAAGACTGTGGACAAGTAATACGAGAGAAAATGATATAGATATAGAGACCAACCCCATGTTAACATTTTTAAACTGTAGTGAACAGCGGGCAGGACTGTGAATATCCATCACAGAGAGTCGGTGTCAGAAATTGGCCGTAAAAGAACTGTCGAAAATGGGGTAAAAAATGGGGAAAGGGGGTAAGTGGGTGAGTGGTCTAGAATGTCGCATTTTAAAAATCATTATGTGTTCCGGGAGATTTTTTCCCACCCACCCCTTGGTGTATCGGGAAAAATAGTCTACTCTAATCTTACTTGGGGTTGACTGCAAGGCAGCCAGTCTGATTATGCTGTCCACTAACAATGTACCATTTAAGTTTTGTATTTATAATTTTTTGTATTTTTCTTTAGACTTGTTTATTAGCAGGTTGTTAAAAAAATATTTAGATTTAGATTTACCCATTGCATTGCTATTCTTCAAGAACACCATATTAGCTTTTCCATCATTTTCAAGATTCATGTAGACAGGGTGAGCTCCGTACAAATTTACAGGATCCTGTAATGAGCAAACAAAATTATACAAACATGTGGCTCCAAGAAATATATTGTTTTTATGAACTTCTAAAAAACAAACAGAACATTCATGCAAATCTGAAAATTTTGCCAGAAAGTCTGTTAACTTCATTGACTGGTTGTGTTTGTATAACTGTCAATTTCCATGCATTTGGCGTGTATCCCACGTCTTTCCAACCCAAATTGCGACCTTCTCTTATCTCTTGTTACTAAAATATCACAACTCACCATTACATTTCTGATATTTTTTTGCAGAGGCGTAGCCAGTATTCTATAATAGGTGTGTCCTAACCAATTTTTTTTATTTAGGGGGGCGGGGGGGGGGGGGGGGCAAACATTTGGAAGGCCCTTGTGAGGGTGAAGGCCTCCCATATTCTTAACTAGGCCCCTGCGGTTGTTACCTCTCCCCCACTTCCCTTAAAGGGAAGTGGGAGAAGGGGTAACAGCCGGAGCGCCCTAGTAAGGGCTTGGCCTCCACCCCGAGACAATTTTGCTAAATTTACTGCTCTGAGAGCGAATCTCTGGTATTTATAGAGTGTTTAGCTCTATATTAGAAACCCATTTTAGGGCGCTATATGTAATGTAAAAGTTGCATTGGGCCAATGTTTTGGGTTTTGTTTTTTTCTTTGTTGTTGTTTTTTTTTTGGGGGGGGGGGGGGGTACGAAAACTTAGGTCATGCAACAAATAAGAGATAAAAATTGATAGGAATCTACGGAAGAATATTTAGAACATGTGTGAAATGTTTTTCTGAGTTGTTATAACGACTTAGTAACTCGTAAAAGCGAGTTTACGAAGTCGTTATAACGACATAGCTAACTCGATATAACGAGATTCTAAGTCTTTATAACAAGTTACTAGGTCGTTATAACGAGTTACGTAAGTCTTTATAACGAATTTCCAAGTTGTTATAACGAGTTACTAAGTTGTTATAACGAGCTACTCAAGTCGTTAAAACGAATTTTTAAGTCGTTATAACGAGATAGGTTAGTCGTTATAACGACTTTCGTAACTCGTTATAACGATTTACTAAGTCGTTATACAGACTTAAAAAACATTTCACACATGTCCTAAATGCGCTTCAGTGGCAAGGAAACTACCAGTCACGTGCATATTTTTTTCGGGGAATTTCCAACAAAAAAACACCAATAGTCAATTGTGCATTAGCCCCTAGAATTCACCAAATCACCCCTCTTTTTTATCTGCAGTGTTCAGAAATGTGCAGGATTTCAGTACAAAGCTTCAAAGGTTTATTAAATCAATATTTTTTCTCCAGGCTGTTTAGTTTCGGAGATTGCATCATTTCCGAGTGCAACTTTTATATGGAGGAACTCTAATTCAAATATTTAGTACAGTGATACCGAATGACAGTTCCTTTGATGGTGGAGAGAAAAGGCTGCATCGCATGCCCAAGAACACATATTATCCACATCTCGTGCCAAACGTAACCCGATAACATGACATGTAAAGCGAGTATGTTAACCCTTCACCTAACGTGAAAAGCAGACGACACTTACAAAAAAAATTCTTGAATGACTATTTTTTTCATTTTTTGTCTCAAAAACATAGGTTATGACCCCTCGTTGAAACGAGCTCGTTCCAACGAGGGGTCATAACCTATGTTTTGAGACAAAAAATGAAAAAATAATGAAAATTAATTGGCGATTTTTGTGAATAGCGCTGGCCGGTTTTTGACATTAAGTCAAGAGGAAGGGTCGATTGAGTTATTTTTATTGTCCAAACGTGTTTACAACTTTCCGGTGGCTTGACTGCCGTGTATTGATGCCCTTAGGCACTGTGTATATACGGACAACAATACGCATAAATAAGATGTTGAATGGTTTGTCAAGCAACTTGAGAGAACATACTGAGGAAAGAGAGTTACTGAATGGTAAATGTTGCTTGTGCATCCGTCGGATCTCTCGCCCCGTGAACATAGCCAGATTTTATCTTCAAATTAGTGGAAAACGATCTAGTTATCTCCCCTGAAATTGTTGTTTTAGGGATTGGAAACTAGCATTACGAAGATGGGAAAATTTTACAATTCCCAAGGTTAAGTAAATTAATCAAAAGTTACATTATGGAAGCGCATGTCATCTGAAAATTCAATGTATTTTCTTTATAATGATATGTTGAATGTTACCAGTTCACCATATGAGTTTTGTTCCCCTGTCGCTCAAAAAATGTAGAATTTTCTTCAGTGCAATCATACTAAAAATGTTTAAAAACAGTGTTTCCATTGACCTTTGGGCATCTATGAACACTTTTTGGTTTGACAGAAGCGCATCAATTCGAAAAAAAATATCTTCTGTCTCCTATCTGTTTGAAATATCTTTCAGACCCAAGTCTTGACTGACTTTTGTTAATTTGATGTACAAAATTCTGTATAATCTGATTACTTTTCTCACACCTCGGCCAATTATCTGTGAAGCAATTAGCTGATGGATTCTGATAGTCGATAAGGGGAGATAACCGCCCATCTTAACCAATCAACTGAAGTGGAAAGCTGGGTATGGAGGTAGGCCATGGCTTTTGGACTCTCGAATTGTAGGAGACACACCATTTATAACCGGTTTAGTAACTCCGCTATTGATTCTGGAAATAAAGTCATACCGCGGCGGATGCAGGATGTCACATGCATCGTTATGGTAACGCGAGTGTTCTGTCATGTTGTGACGCTTTTCCTAGGTTTAGATGGTGCTACCGCGCATTACAACGTCTGTTATAGGTAACACATGTTTCCAACGTTCACATTAGTCGAAGGAGGGTCGCCATCTTAGTGTCTGAGCTGGAGTGGTTGTAATGGTGCTCGGTTCCTTTTCACCACTTCTCTGAACCTGTTCAACCGTATTCCCCTACCCAGACCAGCTGTTTTCAAAATTTTGCATGGCCTATTTATTCTTCACCTGGTCTGAGCTTTGGTAACCTATCGTTCGTTCTCCTTTGCTTGATTCAGGTAACCCATTAGGTAATCTAAATATATATAAATCGCAACTGTGCTGATATACGAACTGGTTGTGTCATTGCAAAGTTCTTGCTTTTTGGGCAATATCCTGATGAATAGAGACGAATCCTTAGGAACAATAATAAGACTGTATTGCAGCAATTCGGATATAAATTAGTTGAAATCATAGCCTAATCTTGGCATGGGCTGCATGTAGCATGCTGCAGACCAAACACTATTTGTGGCAGAGACATGAGTAAATGCCATTTCCCGATTCTGTACCTTTGTTACATCTTAAGATGATCAACAGTTTAAAATGTTGTCGAGCATCAACGAGTCATCAGCGTTGGTGTTTGCATCTACCTGAAGTATACCTGCTCTGTTGGCCAATAATTGGCCAACAGAGCAGATATGCATCAGGCAGATGCAACACCAATACAGCTGATGATGACTGGTTGATGCTCAACATCATTCCACCATTCATTTCTACTAGATTATTCAACTTGGCAAAAACATTTGGTACGACCCGTTTTTCGTTCACGTGTTTTTCATTTTAGGTAACCTCCATGCGACCCAAACGGCCGTTCACCTCAAATCGAGAGGCCTGCCTACCTGCCAGACAGACACAGATAGATAGATAGAACCAATGGTACCTTCACCTCTGGTATCTTTACGCTATGAAACAAACAGAGAACCCGTAACTTTAAACATCCCTTTATTCATAATTATGTTCTGCCTTCTTCGAAAAAGGGCTCCATCAATATTTTGGCTGGTGCAGAATCGACGGAGCCCCTAGCGTGGGATAACCCTAGTATCCAGTTTCTCAATGCAATATTTTTGTGGAAAATAAAAATATTCCATGTTCAAATGGGCGGTGTGATGACCCTTTACCTAACGTAACGACCAAAAGAGGCCAGCGCAATTCACAAAGATTACCATTTAACTTTCATTACTTTTTTCATTCTTCGTCTCAAAAACATAGCTTATGACCCCCTTGAGCTCGCTCCAATGAGGGTAATATGCTATGTTTTTGACGCAAAAAATAAAAAAAAATAGTTATACAAGAATTTTGTTTGCAAGTGCCGTCCGCCTTTCGTGTTAGGTAAAGGGTTCTGGGGATGTTTCCGCTGATTATTTCGATTCGTAGATATGATTCTCCCATTCGGAACTGTGTTAGTTGACGCAGCTGCTTAGGATATTATCTCTAGTTAACTCCTCCGCTGAAATGTTACTAGATCGTACAATGAACTTACAATTGGTCCAGTATCTCTGGTGAAGATTGTCCACATTTTCCAGTTTAAGTCATGGTGAAATCGTCTGTGATTATGCTCTCCAAATCCATACAAATTGCCTGAAGGCAGTCGAGTGCTTATCTGAATAAATTGCTCCAAAAATACAAAACCGGGAAGATCGGTATCAAACCTTTAAGAAATTGAAAAGAAACATTATATCATCTTTTACTTCTAACTAATTCTCACCCTTTCAAAATGGACATTTTACGTTTGCGAACTGTCATCGAGGTCAGGTGCTTTCCAAGTTTCTGTCGAATGGAGGGGCAGGCGGGATACGTAGTTCATTCGACCTAAAACTTTAGGGTGGAAGGTTCAAACTTGGCCTTACGTTATTGATATCCTCATGATTTAGATTTCAAGAGCAATTACAAATGCTTTACAAAACCCTTTACCCAACGATTCGCCCGCATCCGCCCGAGTAATATGCAAATTCAGCAGCTGAAAAAATATTATTTTTCGAAAAATTTCAACAAAACCATATCATGTGACCCCTCTTTGGAACGAGCTCGTCGAGCTCGTTCCAAAGAGGGGTCACATGATATGGTTTTGTTGACATTTTTTGAAAAATTTGAAAAAATGATATTTAAAATAATAAATTTTGATATCGTCTGCGTTGGGTAAAGGGTTAGAATATGTATTTATATAGAGGGTACCTACTACTTTTGAGTATAGGTATCGACATTATCTTGTGAGTGGCTGTAATGCAATATAAGTTTTCACGAGTATTCGGTTGAAAGCCGAGAGTGAAAACTTGCATTTCCTTGCATTCACGAATGAGAAAACTGACACCTACTCAAAAACAGAAGGTATTATCTTTTTTTATAGTATGCGTTGCGGTGTTTTATTTTAGAATTAAAACAGTGTTTAATTGTAATTAAAACTCTTTAACACCGAATACACATAGTGATATCGATCTAAACTTATTGTGTGATACGCGTCACTTCCGGGGAGATAGTTTTTAATTTATTCAAGATTAGTTTCTTTCCCAGAATTGTCCATTATCAAGCTCAGCAGATATGACTTTAAACTCGACTGATATCACCACTACATGAACCAAGCTGGAGTTGTCGCTCTTGGTGCGTAACTATGTTAACCAATTGTTTACATCGAAATCGTTCCTCGTTATTCGTCAAACGCAATCAGGAAATTGGCGTTACCAGGCATAAAGGAGTAGTTTGACGCAGAGTTTTTAAATAGTGAGAAATTGATTATAGCAATAAGTAAGTATGTCGATGAAAAGAAGAAAGTTGTACAGAAAATTCATCACAAACTAAGATTCAGATTCAGCGGACATTTGTCGAAGTGGGAGAAGAGATAATTCAGCTGTCGGAACCAGGGACGTGGCGACTGGGGGGGGGGGGGAGGGGACGGGGGGGGGGGGTTTACCCCACCAATTCTGGCTGAAATTCCCTAAAGTTGGAAATTAGGAGGGCAAGTCATGATTAGTTGGAAATTCCATCTATCTAGATTTTAGAGCTGCTTTGACGATGCTGATGTCTCCTTTACTTCCCAAAATTTCAACTCGGTTTCAAATCGGCAAAAATTCTAACTGTTACTATTTACAACTTCAGTGTACGCAATATCATAAGTATGCATGATGTCAATCGGTATTAGATTTTTATAGTACGTTTACTTATCGTAATAAAAAAATCCTCGAAATACACTTTAAGAAAATCACATCATGTAAAATCGTTATCCTGAGTTAATTCCATCATTCACAGCTATAAAATGATGAAACATCGAAAACTGATCATTCCTGCATAAGATCTGATTTTATGTTAGGACAGTGTGAATTGTTCAAAGTTCTAAGCTTGAGCATTTGTTTAGCACATATTCAATTCCCAGAAGAATATCAAATAATAATAACCTGATACTTCTATCATAAATGTGCTGGCATTTCAGTTACTAGAATCAGTTTTATGCCCCCTTTCACGGCTGCATTTTCAAAATCTTTCTCGGTAGTGAGTTTCCAACTACGGGGAGGGATCGGGGACCCCCCCCCCCCCCCCCCCCCCCATCGGAAACCTCTAGCCACGACCATGATCCGAACGTCGCGCCTTCGAGACCTTCGGATATCTCAACTAGGAGAATTGGAAACTGTGGACTTTGTGAAAATAATGAGAAGGAATAACACTGTTAGAAAACTAACAGATCTTTTGTAATTTTTTGTTCCAGTTTAATAAATAAAGAGGTTAATACTTGGATAGTTTCATATCGGCTCGATAACTTTACATCAGTCTTCGACCTTCGTTCTCAGGCCGAAATGAAGTTGCCTCGGGCTGACATCTCGGTCAATATGAAGCTTATCCTCTAAATATCTATCCTGACAATAGATATCGAAAAAATTCTTGTTAGACGTTTCTCGCTATTTTAGACAGTAGTATATAATAAACGAAGATGTCAGTTTGTTATAGTTCACATGGTACATTTATGTCATCACAGAAACAAATACCATATCCAAGTCGGATAATCCTTTTGTTGTCCACTGTCTCAATACTACATATCATCCTGATTCTGTCGGATCCTGCTGCAACTCAGTTTACGTTTATGTGATGCCCTCTGAATATTTTGTTCTAAAGGAAGCCTCTCTCATAACTTGGCCTCCACCCCAGAACAATTTTGCACAATTTAGTGCTCTGAGAGCGAATCTGTGGTATTTAAAGAGTGCGTAGCTCTATATTAGAAACATTTTAGGGCTCTGTATGTTATGTAAAAGTTGCATTGGGCCGGCCAAAGTTTTGTGGGTTTGTTGTTTTGTTTTTTTGTTTGTTTTTTTTTTTTGGAGGGGGGGGGGGGTGCGAAAACGTGGGTCATGCAACAAATAAGAGATAAAATTTGAGAGGAAGCGTATTTAGAACGTGTGAAATATTTTCTAAGTCGTCATAACGACTAAGTAACTCGTGATAGCGAGTTACGAAAGTCGTTATAACGACAGATTAATGCACGATTTTCCGTTTTAATGCTCTATTCCACCAACTTTTAGAGCTGTGTAGGCCTCGGAATAAGGAGTTTCACAGAGATTTCCACATCGCGCTTTTGTGTTCATCTTCCCGCGCTTCAGAGACTACCCCTTCCTCGTTTTAATAGTCTGAGAGGGTCTGGATATCCTTCACGCGTGGCATGGTGTACACAGTGATGACATTCTGCCTTGAGGATAACCAACACGGTGGTAACTTTTTAAATGAGCTTTCAGTTATTATACCCCCACTTTTTTCAAAGAGTTGTGTATACTGGATTGCGCCTGCCCATCCGTGCTTGCGTCTGTGAGTCGGCCGAACGTCTGTCCACCACACTCCGATGTCTGTTCGCGTTATAACTTGAACATTACTGCTCAGATTTCAACGAAATTTCATACAGGCGTTCGTTCACTGCCATGAGATCTTCAAGGAGCATCAACCGTTTTGCTGTTGGAATATTTTTTGGGGAGTTATGGCCCTTTGAATATACAAAATAGCCAATTTTTGGTTTGTTCGCCTCATATTTCAGGTTTGGGTTATCATATTTCAATAAAATTTGGAATGAAGATTCTTTATGGGAAATGCTTTCAAATGAGTCATGTACCTGCAGTAAAACAAAGAAAATACATGCAAATCACTTCCCCATATGGCATCATGCCTTTGTTCTCTATCTCTTTTGTGGATGGTCCAATCGTCACTAGACTTCAGTAACAGGTGTTTCTGGCCTTTACAATTATATCCGGGGTGGGGGTGGGAGGAGGTAAATTAACTTTTTTGCTGTAAAACAAAGACAATAATTTCATATCTGTTTGCCTCGTAAAATAGCCATTTTTTGTCTGTTCACCTCATATTTCAGGTTGGGTTATTAGATTTCAATGATATTTGGAATGAAGATTGTTTGTGGGAAAGGCTTTCAAATGATTCATGTACCTGCAGTAAAACAAAGAAAATGCATGCAAATCACCTCCCCACAAGCGGGATTATGTGTTTGTATGGACCAATCGTCACTAGACTTCAGTAACAGGTGTTTCTGGCCTTTACAATTACTTCGGGGGGGGGGGGGGGGGGTAAATGTTTTGATGTAAAACAAAGACAATAATTTCATATCTCCCATATCGATGGTCTGACTGACATAAACTATTGGTAACAGGTGTACATGGATCTCACAATTTCTACTGAGTTGGATTTCTCTCTGCTGAAAAACAAAGACAATAAACCCCTCCAGTGTGCATGCCTAGTCTTGAAAATATGTCCATCTTAGATGAGAGGGAGGGGGGGGTGTGCATATGCCATGCTTAGCATGCTTTTCTTAAAATTACATGACTCTGTAGAGTTACTTTAGTGTTTTGGGTTTTAAAATGGGTTTGTGAACACTTCAAGGATTTTACGGAAAAAACTTTTTCCCCTTGAGATTTGTTGCTGGGTCGGTCCATTGGGCGAGAGATATTGTCTGTCATCTGACACAGCCTTATCCTTGCCACTGGTATGTCAGCACCTCTGGTACAATCTCTTTTAATGACATATATCTGTCGGTCCGTCCGTCTGTCCGTCCGTCCGTCCGCACTCCGATTTCTGCTCCCGTTATAACTTGAACATTGCAGCTCAGATTTCGATGAAATTTCATACAGATGCTCACTATCATGAGATCAATAAGGAGATCAGCCGTTTTGCTGTTGGAACACTTTTCTGTGAGGTATGGTCCTTTGAATATACAAATAGCCTATTTATTGTCTGTTCGCCTTGTATCTCAGGTTGGGGTTATCGGATCTCAATCAAATTTGGAATGAAGATTGTTTATGGGAAAGGCTTTCAAATGAGTCTCTAATAACATTTCTTACTTTTCACATTTTAGACTTATCACCACCCTCTTTAACTTTGAAAATTCGCTGTTTGCCTCTTAAAAAAACAATTTTCCGTCTGTTCGCCTCGTATCTCAGGTTTGGGTTATCGGATTTCAGTGAAATTTGGAATCAAAATTATTTATGGGAAAGGCTTTCAAATGACTCATGTACCTGCAGTAAAACGAAGAAAATACATGCAACCACCTCCTCACATGCGGCATTTTGTCTTTGTTCTATATCTCTTATGTGAATGCTCCGATCGTCAATACACTTCAGTAACAGATGTTTCTTTACTATTACCTTAAAGGGGTGGGGTGGGGGGAGGGGTAAATAATTTTTTGCTGTAAAACAAAGACAATAATTCTGCTGTTTGCCTCGTAAAATAGCCATTTTTTGTCTGTTCGGCTCATATCTCTGGTTTGGGTTATCGGATCCCTTTGAAATTTGGAATCAAGATTGTTTATGGGAAAGGCTTTCACAGTATCTTGGTTTATTTCTTCTCTTGCCATTGTTTGGCGGTAAGCACCGTGGGGGTATGTCCCGAGGCGTGGCCCACCTCTTGTTTAAGAGCAGTAAGGCCTTGGTGTCTGCCGACATCGGGAGCGACTCAGGTGGTGCTCCGTTTGGTTGAGGTTAGTCTGAGTCTCGGGTTCTCGTAATTTTTTCTAATAGAAGCTCCCAATGACATTATCAGAAAAACAGAGCCACAGCTTTTCAGAAAGAATCAAAGGGAACTATCGTGGCTATATACTCCAAACAAATGTCTGATTCTAACCATTCAATAAATGTATTTTCAGTAAATGTGTTACTTTAGGCACTCACCAATAAAATGTAACAAATCAGTTTTCTTGACTCATACCGTTACTTGTACTGATCGCATCAAATATATCCGAGTTTCAAATCTGCATCTCAATTTAACAATTGCTGAGCTAAACTGGTGAACGTGATTGTTAATCGTATATGTGGTAGCAATTTGCTCATCTCCATAAGCCCGCTGCCCAATTACTCTTACCCGATTTGGGCAAAACCTTACGCCGATGCAATTGAGTGCTTCATCTGCGATAAATAATAAATTACTTTGTGTTTGCAAAAATGTCTTCACCCTTCACCTAATGTTACAACCCAAACGTGTCATTCAAAATTTATTATTTTCAATTTGTTCCTAAAAAATATAGTGTATGACACTCGTTGGAACGAGCTCGTTGAGCTCGTTCCAATGAGGGGTCATAAGCTATGTTTTTGAAGTAAAAATGATTTTTTTAGTTATTCAGGAAATTGTCTGCTATTCGTGTTTGGAAAATGGTTCATTTTAATAACTCACACGACTGCTCTGGTATCACGTCGAATCACTCTTAGCCCAAACTGTGGGTCGCTGTAATGTCTCACTTCATATAATGCTTTATCTGAGGCATATTTCGAAGAGGGTTTGTCAATCACCACTGGAACTTCAAATCGTTTCACACCAATTGGATACATCTAAAATAATCGTAAAGGAGGAGTTACTCCCCTTTGTCGTCATTAAAATAGTAACTGAAATTACTCACTCATGGGGTGCTGCCAGTCTGTCCGTCCCTTGGCCGTCCGCCTTATAACACTTTACTTGCGACAAACTCCTTGGTTGGAACGCCTAACACACTCTGTCCCTTCCCTCCCCTTTTCATCCTACGTCACATTTGCAAAAGGGCTCTCGGAGCCTTTTCAGATAACTGGTAGGGTGCTAGATTAATTTTGGTTGTTAGAATTGGTTTATATAGGTTTACTTGTAACAAATTGTGACAAGTCAAATTCATATTTTTAATTAAGCTCCCAATTTCCTGGAGATTGGAATGTTAGTTATTTCAAAAACCCAGCATGTCCAACTAACAGTTTAAGGGAAATAACTCTAAATTTGACTTGGTATAATCCGGTGAAAATAAAACCTGGGGGTCCAGTCTTAAAATGCAAAATTCGTTATGATAAAACATGTATTTTATTACTACTTTCAATAAACGCATTACATTGTTTGTCTGGTTGTATAATAAAATGGAAGCTGTGGGAGGGAGGTGGGGACGGAAAGTACATTTTGAACATTGTGGGTTCACCTTTTAACTGGAATCATGGGGGGAAACATTTCCTCTCCCTAACTTGTGGTCGTTATTTCATCTCGCCCTTCCCTTCGGGGAGGTGAGGTGTGATTGTAGCAGTTGCGTAGACACTGGGGGGGGGGGGGGGGGGGGGGGGGTTGCCCAGTAACATTTTCGCTGCCCCACCAAAAGAAAAAATCATTGGCTCAATGCATGTTTCACACGCATAGAGCCCCAAAATGCTCGCCTATTATACAGGGACCACGCACGATACAAATGCCTCAGATTCGCTCTTAGAGCACTGAATTTTGCAGAATTTTCACGGGGTGGGGGAGGCTTGTCCTAACTTAGACCCTCCGGTCGTTGCTCCCTGTTTCCACTTCCCATCAGGGAAGTGGGAGGAGGGGGTAACGACTGGAGGGTGTTACAGTGCTAGTTGGGACTAGAAGAGACCCCCGAAAACCCACACAACGGCCTTTCAAATATCATCCTCGCTCCCCTCTCTCCCCCCGAACACTGGCTAGGGTACCCCTTATTATCGTATCTTGGCTACGGATTGACAGTGACATTGTAGTGCAGATAGGTATAGCACCTATTTCAGGGGCCACTGCGATAATGCACTCAAGGCTGTATTTCCCGGAATTATATATTCTACCTGTGAACGTAAATGATTCCAGACTGAAAAGAATCGTTAGCATTTTAGCTCTTTACCTAACATGAAAAGCAGACGACAGTTGCAAACAAAATTCTTGACTAACTATTTTTTTTCCTCAAAAACATAGATTATGACCTCTCTTTGGAACGAGCTTGAAGAGCTCGTTCCAAAGAGGGGTCATAACCTATGTTTTTTAGACAAAAAATGAAAATAATAAGGAAAATTAATTGGCGATTTTTGTGAATAGCGCTAGCCGGTTTTGGTCGTTACGTTGGGTAAAGGGTTAAAATAAGTGCCAATTTACCTACCGGCAAATTACCACGTCTGTTACCAGTGTTAATGATTCGTTTTATCATTTTGTTGTCATAAAGACAAATTACAATTCTGGAAAATACAGTATTGTGAAAGTTTTATATTATTAGGCCTTAAACGTCGGAGCTCACAACTGTCGACTTCGCTGGTTGTATGAAAATGACTTAGCAACACACTTTTTATTTCATTCTCTCTCGACTGTACTTCTCCCAGTAGTGGGTCACATGGCAGTAGATAATTTTTACTAGTAGCAATAAATCCCTTTACCTACCACGACTTGAAGATGACACTCGTAAAAAAACTCTTTTTTTAGCTTCCAAAATAGCTTATGACCCCTGTTGGAATGAGCTCGATGAGTCGTGAAATGATAGATGGAACTTTTATAGAAAGCTGAAATCTTGTATGTTTTTAACAAAGAAACACAATATATATATATGGCACACACGAGTCAGCACATAATTTTGGTCGCATTTTTGTGTGGCGATATGCTCGAAGTTTGAATCTCAAAAATTTCCGATATGGTGGAGTGAGAGTTAAAACTTTCTGGCAGTGTTCCCGGCTCGTTTACTGCCAGTGCAAACTTGAAACCTAGCTCAAAATACTTCTTTAACTGTTGTGTGCTAACTTTTTCTTAGTTGCCAAAATTTATTCACGTGTCTTTGCCTTGTTATAATTTATGGGAGAGTGCCCAATGCACTCTCTTAGAAATTGTAACAAGGCAAATCCATACAGATGAATTCACTTCAAAGATAATGTGAATAACATCCACAGAATATGAAACTTCTAAGTTGTGGTAACTTCAAAAAAGAATGGCGCCCAAATACGGGTTTCCATCAATCAACCAGTTAAATCAATAATAAACGAAACAGGTTGGAAACTTTTGTTTATTATTACAAGGGCGAAATGGGACAAGGAAAGCTGTTGGGAAATACACCGAGGGGGACCCGGACTCGAAATAAATTTTTATTTTTCGAACTGAAAGAACGCTGCTTTCTTGATCTGAGCTAGTTATGGCAGATCGCGTAGAGGACATTTCAATATCATTTTGTATCATCTTCATCACTCATTCAGCGAAAATGGTTGCACCATTGGAGGGGGGGGGGGGGGTCCAGGACCCTTTGGACCGACCATAGTTCGACCCAGTGGGAGAAAATTTCGATTTTTCTAACTGAAAGAACGCTGTTTACTTGCATATGGGCGATCAATACCGAACTACACTGATGGTATACTGAACTGTTCTCTATATTTCGTTATACCGACAGGCTATGCAATCAGATCCATTTTGCCTTTTTGTCATTTTAATGTACTAGGGGGTGTTGGGTTGCATCATTTTAGGAGGCCCTGGGGCCCACTACGAGGTGGAGCCTAATGGAAGTTTTCCCGGTGGAACTTACAGCCAGTCCGCCTCTGTATTATTATTATGTGAAAGAATTCCTTTTGTTTAACTCTTTACCCAACGTGACGGCAACAACCGGCCAGCGCTATTCACAATGAAAGTGTCAATGACACTGTAGCTTAACTTGTGTGTTGTGTTTGATGAAAAGGATAATGTTCAATGTTTATAAAAGGATTATGAAATAAGACAAGAATTGTGATAATTGGGAATATGTTCATTTCTGTTCCCTGTATGCTATGTTTATGATAAAAATAATATGAGGTGTACACTGTACTAAAGATCTGAGGGGTGGGTTAATATGACCTCACAGTTAATATATGTGGCCCTCACAGTTAACATATATCAACAAAATTACAATGAAATTATTCCAAAATGAGTCATCCTATCAAGTTACATTAAAATCCCTTCATAAATATGGCCTGTAGACTGTGCTAAAGGTTTTCGGGCTTCAGGCCCCTGTAGCTGTCAGTTTCTCAATTGCGTCCAAAGGAGACGTTCTCATCTAGACATTATATGAAGTCAACCTACCAAGTTACAATGAAATCCCTCCATAAATACGACCTGTAGACTGTGCTAAAGGTTTTCGGGCTTCAGGCAGCCATCAAGGCTGAATGATCGTGACCAAAAGGGGACGTTCTCATCTGGACACTATTTGGAGTCATCCTACCAAGCTACAATAAAATCCCTTCATAATTATGACCTGTAGACTGTTCTAAAGGTTTTCGGGCTTTGGGCCCCTGAAGCCGTCACAGTTGCCCACTCGTGTCCAAAAGGGGACGTTCTCATGTAGACATTATATGAAGTCAACCTACCAAGTTACAATGAAATCCCTGCATAAATATGACCTTAGACTGTGCTAAAGGTTTTCGGGCTTCGGGCTCGGGCAGCCATCATGGTTGAATGATCGCAACCAAAGGGGACAATCTCATCTGGGCATCATCTGGAGTGATCCTGCGAAGTTACAATGAAATCCCTTCATAAATATGACCTGTAGACTGTGTTCAAGGTTTTCGGGTTTCGGGCACCTGTAGCCATCACAGTTGACCAATCACGACCAAAAGGGGATGTCATCATCTAGACATTATATGGAGTCAACCTAACAATGTTACAATGAAATCCTTCTATAAATATAAACTTTTGCCTATGCTAAAGGTTTTTGGGCTCAGGCACCCATCAAGGCTGAATGGTCACGGCCAAAATGGGACGTTCTCATCTTGACCTTATTTGGAGTCAACCTACCAAGTTACAATGAAATCCCTTCATAAATATGACCTGTAGACAGTGCTAAAGGTTTTTGGGCTTCGGGCACCTATAGCCGTCAAAGTTGCCCAAACATGTCGAAAAGGGGACGTTCTCATCTAGGCATTATATGAAGTCAACCTACCAAGTTACAATGAAATCCCTTCACAAATATGACTTGTAGACTGTGCTTAAGGTTTTCGGGCTTCGGGTTCGGGCAGCCATCATGGTTGAATAATCGCAACCAAAGGGGACAATCTCATCTGGGCATCATCTGGAATGATCCTATGAAGTTACAATGAAATCCCTTCATAAATATGGCCTGTAGACTGTGCTCAAGGTTTTTGGGCTTCGGGCACTTGTAGCCAACACAGCTGACCAATTACGACCAAAAGGGGATGTCATCATCTAGGCATTATATGGAGTCAACCTAATAGGTTACAATGAAATCCTTCCATAAATATGACCTTTTACCTATGCTAAAGGTTTTTGGGCTCGGGCACCCATCAAGGCTGAATGATCGCGATCAAAAGGGGACGTTCTCATCTAGACATTATTTGGAGTCATCCTACCAAGTTACAATGAAATCCCCTCATAAATATGACCTGTAGACTGTGCTAAAGGTTTTCGGGCTTCGGGCACCTTTAGCTGTCACAGTTGCCCAATCATGTCCAAAAGGGGACGTTCTCACCTAGACATTATATGAAGTTAACCAACCAAGTTACAATGAAATCCCTTCATAAATATGACCTGTAGACTGTGCTAAAGGTTTTCGGGCTTCGGGCTCGGGCAGCCATCATGGGTGAATGATCGCACGTTCTCATCTAGACATTATATGAAGTTAACCTACCAAGTTACAATGAAATCCCTTCATAAATATGACCTGTAGACTGTGCTAAAGGTTTTCGGGCTTCGGGCTTGGGCAGCCATCATGGTTGAATGATCGCAACCATAGGGGACAATCTCATCTGAGCAGCATCTGGAGTGATCCTAAGAAGTTACAATGAAATCCCTTCATAAATATGACCTGTAGACTGTGCTCAAGGTTTTCGGGCTTCGGGCACTTGTAGCCATCACAACTGACCAATCACGACCGAAAGGGGATGTCATCATCTAGGCATTATATGGAGTCAACCTAACAGGTTACAATGAAATCCTTCCATAAATATGACCTTTTGCCTATGCTAAAGGTTTTTGGGCTCGGGCACCCATCAAGGCTGCATGATCGCGATCAAAATGGGACGTTCTCATCTAGACATTATTTGGAGTCATCCTGCCAAGTTACAATGAAATCATTTCATAAATATGACCTCTAGACTGTGCTAAAGGTTTTCGGGCTTCGGGCTCCTGTAGCCGTCACAGTTGCCCAATCACGTCCAAAGGGGGACTTTCTCATCTAGACATTGTATGAAGTCAACCCACCAAGTTACAATGAAATTCCTCAATAAACATGACCTGTAGACTGCGCTAAAGGTTTTCGGGTTTTGGGCTCGGGCAGTCGTCACGGTTGGCAGATCATGCCCAAATGGGGAAATTCGCATCTAGACATCATAAGGAGTCATCCTACCAAGATACAATGAAATCCCTCCACATTAAACATGACCTGCAGGCTGTGCTAAAAGTTTTTGGGTTTCGGGCTTGGGCAGCCATCACGGTTGATAGATTCATGCCCAAAAGGGGACGTTCTCGTCTAGGCACTATACAGAGGCATCCTACCAAGTTACAATGAAATCCCTTCATAAATACGACCTGTAGACTGTGCTAATGGTTTTCGGGTTTTGGGCTCGGGCAGCATTACCGGTTGCCCGATCGCGACCAAAAGGGGACGTTCTCATCTAGACATGACCCCAAACCTGCATATGAAATTTCGTGACGATCAGACAAGAACTGCGGGGTGTAGCCCGTGCTAAAGGAAATGTGAACAGACGTCACAGACTCACAGACTCACAGACTAACAGACTCACAGACTCACAGACTAACAGACTTCCGCACGCGTGATGGCAATAGCTTATCTTGACTATGTCAAGTTAAGCTAAAAATCGCAAATTAATTTTCATTTTTTTCATATTTTGTCTCAAAAACATAGGTTATGACCCCTCTTTGGAACGAGCTCGACGAGCTCGTTCCAAAGAGGGGTCATAACCTATGTTTTTGAGACAAAATTTTTTAAAAAATTAGTTATTCAAGAATTTTGTTTGCAAGTGTCGTCTGCTTTTTATGGTAACAGACGTGGTAATTTGCCGGTAGGTAAATTAGCACGTATTTGAACCCTTTACCCAACGTAACGACCAAAACCGGCTAGCGCTATTCACAAAAATCGCCAATTAATTTTCCTTATTTTTTTTCATTTTTTGTCTCCAGAAGGTATCCTCGATAAGTATCCTCAAATAAATGCAATACCAGGCCATAGGTATCACCAAATATCGAAATGAGGCTAAGAGGGATAGAAAATTAGGCCTCATTAAGGGATTCGTTCATGGCCCTCATGACCTCAAACGAAATGAGGCTATGAGGGATAGTAAATTAGACCTCATTGAGAGCTTTTCACACAGCCCTCATGGTCTCATAAGACTAAAAATGGGTGCCAAAGGCCAACCTTTTCCAAAAAAGGGTGCTGAAATTGGAGTGCCACGGAATATGGTTGTTAAATATCGAGATGTGGCTAAGAGGGATAGGAAATTAGACCTCATTGATGGATTTTTTCATGGCCCTCATGGCCTCAAACGAAATGAGGCTAAGAGGGATAGTAAATTAGACCTCATTGGGGGATTTTCTCATGGCCCTCATGGCCTCATACGACAAAAAGGGATTCTCCAGAAGGTGTCCTCGATAGGTATCCTCAAATAATACAATACCAGGCCATAGATATCCTCAAATACCGAAATGAGGCTAGGAGGGATAGTAAATTAGACCTCATTGGGGGATTTTTTCATGGCCCTCATGCCCTCAAAAGAAATGAGGTTAAGAGGAATAGTAAATTAGACCTCACTGAGGGCTTTTCTCATGGCCCTCGTGGCCTCATACGACAAAAAAGGGATTCTCCAGAAGGTATCCTCGATAGGTATCCTCAAATAATACACTACTAGGTCATAGGTATCCTCAAATACTGAAATGAGGCTAAGAGAGATAGTAAATTAGACCTCATTGAGAGCTTTTCACATAGCCCTCATGGCCTCATAAGACTAAAAATGGGTGCCAAAGGCCAACCTTTTCCAAAAAAGGGTGCTGAAATTGGAGTGCCACGGAATATGGTTGTAAAATATCGAGATGTGGCTAAGAGGGATAGGAAATTAGACCTCACTGAGGGATTTTCCCATGGCCCTCATGGCCTCAATCGACATGAGGCTAAGGGGGATAGTAAATTAGGCCTCATTGAGGGATATCCTCATAGCCTTCATGGCCTCATACGACTAAAAAGGGATTCCATAACCAGAGATGTTTCGCAAAAGGGATTCCATGGGACGTGGCCACTGGATATAGAGGTGATGAGAATCGGATAGGACTTCGTTGTAAAAAAGGCAGATAACTCTGCATAGAGATTACGTGGGATGAAGCAATCTGATTGGTTATTTAGTGCCAGGAAAGTGAACTGATTGTGTGATCTAGATAAATGAAACAACAAGAGTACTCGGAATAGGGTCAGAACTAACAAGAAGAGACCGGAAAAGCTAAATATAGTAATAATAAGCAAAGCTGTTCCAGCTGATAGGCTCTTCTACTCTACTGGAGTATACCCAGGGCAAAGAAAAATGGTCAGGTAGACGAAAACTTTTGCATATATAGATAGAAGTAGAGAATTCTGAAAGAATTCGAAATAGTACAACTTGTTGGGTTGTTCTTGGTAATTTTGCGAATCGGGAAAATACTCCTATTCAATTAAACACACCCTCCGAACATACCCCTATCCTATAAGAAACCTTTGGGTAACATAGTAACCACATGCAACCATAGAAACCATACAAAATGGACGACGGGAACACGTATCACCCTAACAACACGCGCTGCTCATGCGCACTAACATCACGTATCACTACGGGGATGACGTCACAACATGGCTGCTCACGCGGGTTACCATAACAACACAACATGGCGCCACTGGGTTACGTGACATGACGTCACCTCCGGGGTCATCCACCGGGGTCATCCAACCTATGGCTCAAACATACGAGACATACTACTTATACAGCTTGTACGTAACGTTTCAAATCCAGTTCTTAGTTTGCATGGGATAGGATATGTTTATATATCGTATGTTTCAAGCACCATTCCACCAGATGTCTGCTCTTATCGAAGCTGTTCGTGAAATTTGTGAATTTTCCAGATTCAGAATCGATGGGTTTCGAATCCGGGTCTATGGCCCCTGTAGCCTATTGGCACAAATGTATCTGCCACTATACTAATTTATCTTTAATGAATATCATATTGAACTGAAGCATAGAACATGACCTTTCAACGATCTCCATTATTGCTCTGTAAACTATTCTACTTGTTTTCTTAGATTACAGCGCGCCTCTCACTCCGAGTTTCTTTATAAAATGACTTTGGGACATACATTTAATTCTGATCCCAGACCTAAGGGAACAGCTCCATACACAGTGTATACAATGCATAACTATGTCTGGGACTAACGCACCTCTACATTGAGAAAAGTGCACGTCTGTGACTCCATACTGAAGGTGCTATATAAGTAATGGGAAATTTGGATTGGAAATAGGTGACATGTTATATTCGATGCCATCAATATCTGAAAAAAACCTTCTAATTTTTCATTTTTTTGGTGTTCAAAACTACAAAGTATTGTTCATAAATATGGATGGACAGCAAAAAGGTAACTTCTGACAACAGTGAAAATAATCTATCACCTATTTTCAAACTAACTTTCTATTACTGAAGAGTCTATATGAGAGAGAGAAATTTGTTCACTTTGAAATTCCCACCTCTGATATTCCATAAAATCAAATTAAATATACACAAATTATACATCAAAATGAAGGTTGGGAGGTACAGAACACGAAAAATATATGTAATCAACTCATAGAGTTGACAGCAGGCACCACTGGTTCCTGGAAGTCTGTTACCGCATTCGTACCAGAACTAATAATAAAATAGTATTTCCGGAGACCAACTTGTGGCCAATTGTGCTTCATATATCCAATAACAAAGCTAGGCATTCAAAACACTTTAGGATGCAGCGACGGACATGCGCAAATCACTCTATACCACGAATTTCCGTCGAAAAACAAAATCGTAATTCTAGAAAATTTCACTATGTGTCATGATACCTTGCATAGAATATAGCAACTGTGCAGTCTCTATATTATAATTGTATGCTGTTTTAAGATGATCTTTCTCATTATTTAATTTTAGACGGCATTGCATACCGATGTTTTTTTTCCGCCCGATGACCTTGACCGGAAATCGAAATAAACCTGCAATGAAAACAAAGCCGACAGTTTTGGAATTTACCCCACGGAGCTCTGTCGCTGCGTTTTGGAGAATTTTGATGATTTAGCTTTGTTCTTGGATATCTGAAGCACGTTTGGCCGCGAGTTGTTTGCCCGAAATATTATTTTATTATCAATTCTGGTACGAATACGGCAGCAGACTTCCAGGAACCAGTGCATGCTGTCAACTCTATGAGTTGATTTCGTATATTTTTCGTGTCCTACACCTCCCAACCTTCATTTTGATATATAGTTTGTGTATATTTAATTTGAATTTAAGGAATATCGGAGGTGGGAATTTCAAAATAAACAAAATTCCATTACTTATATTGCACCTTAATGGGTCGTCCAACGTAAGTTTGGGCATTTTTTTGAAAATTTCCTCAATGCCCTAAATACGAATTAAAGCGATGAATAACGACATATTATATACCAAAATGATGACAAAAGTATACAAAACCCGAATTTATCCACTTTTTGAAAAAAAATTAATTTTTTTGCTTTTGATGAGAAAGAAATTGCCAGCTGCATAAGTAACCGTCAGGCATAGTTATCATTTCATCATTTTCAATAATTTTACTGTCGCCGAACTATATTCGTGACGTAAAGAAGGCTTGATGAAGTTTGCTACGAAAAAAAGAAGACCAATGTCAAGGAGAATTATCAGAAAGGTTTCTTCCTGTTCACCAAGACAGTATAGCGAAATGTCGTACCATCGTAAATTTAAATATCTCCCTCGCACAACCACATTGTGTACAAGACGGATCAACGTCGATTTTGAGCTCTGTTAGCAACAGAGGGTTGCGAAAATCTATGTATGTTGACACTATAGGACAGAAATAGAAAAAATCCCCTAGGCGGACAAAAATTCACACGATTTACCGAAATAAGATCACAACGTGTCATAAGTGTTTAAATAAATGAATTTAATAACCAACACAATTCCGATATTCTTCAGGCCGGTAACACTCCGTCTATAAAATTAGTATTGGTAAGCAGATCAGTTATTAATGTTCTTAAATCTCACAAGAAAAAAACAGTCAAGCCTCCCCAAACAGCAACTACGGAAGGCCGATAGTCCCAAAACAAATGAAGCATACCAAACCATGTACATAAATGAATTGGAAGCCAGGGTTTCTGACGAAGTGTAACCGATTGGTGAAAGTATTCTGCACGCAAAACAGGTCATTTTTTGTTGTTGTTTTGACCACACTTGAACATTCAAATGACACTCTTGGTAGTTGTCATTGTTCATGCAACTCCAGAAATGGACACATATAATACTGAATGAGGAAGTTTGGCAGTTTACCCTTTTTTGGGGTATCAGGCTCAATGTATTTTACCAATTTGATACAGATATCATGCAAAGTGGCACAGGACTGCGGGGGTGTGGTCACAGCAGACTCACAAAAGCCACATTGGACATTCTTCGTTTTTCAATGATGCACTCTCACATGACTTCATACTTATTTTTCTGAGCTGTCTGGATTTGAACCTTGGTAAACTTCATAAAAGGTAAACAAACACATGAAAAATGGCAGCCCTTTTGAAATGTAGGCATCCTAAATTACAATTGGTCTCGTGGTCCGTTCCTTGCAAGAATGATAAAAAGATTACTCCGAGTCTGTACCAGAAGGATTTCAGAATTTAACTATTCATCAAATTTAAGGTATTTTATTGTATAAAATCTGATCTCTTACTAATGCCATAGCAGACTTTCAGGCAGTGCTTTCTTCCACATGCTAACGGTTCTATGGCAAATATTAGTTTCCACAAAATCTATGTTTCATTCCAAACAAATTGGTATATAATTTATTGGGGTTATTCCTTTCTGACCTTCTCTGGACTTTGGAGAAAATTACCTGGAATTTGACCAAATTTACGTTGGACGTCTCCTTAAGGTGCTATATAAGTAATGGAATTATGTTTGTTTTTAAATTCCAACATCTAATATTCCTTAAATTCAAATTCAATATGCACAAATAACACATCAAAATGAAGGTTGGGGGGTATAGAATGCGAAATATATATGAAAGCAACTCATGGAGTTGACAGCAGGCACCACTGGTTCCTGGAAGTCAGCTACCGTATTCGTACCAGAACTGATAATACAATAATATTTCATGAGAACAACTTGTGGCCAAATGTGCTTCACATATCCAAGAACAAAGCATGGGCATCAAAAACCTTCAAAACACAGCGACAGAGCTGCATGGGGGTAAATTCCAAAGGTGACTACTTTGTTTACATATTTCCGGTTAACGTCATCGGGCGGAGAAAGCATCGAAAAACAACGCCGTCTAAAATCAAATAATGAGAAAGATCGCCTTACAACAACATACCATTATTATATAGAGACTGTACAGTTGCCATATTCTATTCAAGATATCATGACACCTGGTGAATTGTCTTAGAATTACGATTTTTTTTTATGTAAATTCGTGGTATCAAGTGATTTGCACATGTCTGTGGAACATGGAAATCCATCTTCAATAAAAAATGCAGACAGTTTTGTCCTATTCCCAAATGCAGTTCTATCGCTGCATCCCAATGTGTTTTGAATGCCTAGCTTTGTTCTTGGACATGTGAAGCACATTTGGCCACAAGTTGTTCTCGTGAAATATTATTGTATTATCAGTTCTGGTACGAATAAGGTAGCAGACTGCCACGAACCAATGGTGCCTCTTGTCAACTCTATGAGTTGATTTAATATATTTTTCGTGTTCTATACCTCCCAACCTTCATTTTGATGTATTATTTGCGTATATTGAATTTGAATTTAAGAAACATCAGAGGTGGGAATTTCAAAATAAACAAAATGTCATTACTTATATAGCACCTTAAGGAATGTCAGAGGTGGGAACTTCAAAGTAAACAATTTTCTCCTACTTATATAGCACCTCAAATAGCACCTTAACAAATTCGATTAAAAGAGTTGTCAAATATGGAGCCACAAATGTGCTCTTTTTTCCGATTTCAAAGACCGTGGGAAAGACAAGTTCCCCCTCCCTCTCCCCCCCCCCCCCTCTCTCTCTCTCCCTCCCGCCTTTTCTAGAAAAAAAGTTGGGGGCACATTCTCTCTATGACCCCAGTTCCTACTCCTTTGCGTCATTATTATTGCACAGAGGTCCGCAGTTTCTCTCGTACAGCCTACATAGAACGAAAAAAGATCCGTGACTAGACGCATCACTATATTTCCAACAGAGGTTTTATACAGACCATAGACATTATAAATATGTAACATACCTTTATTCTCAATCTGTAATCACTCTCTGTAAACACGTCTATCTTCACCTGTTGGAATACATTTTTATATAATGTGGGGCTTATAATTCTCCGTAGGTTGAATGAAAAACCTTCACTTTGTGGTGACATTGGTTTAAGAGCACCATCCAAAACGTAGCCATGTACCCCAGGTGGTACGATGCACCAAGGAGCTCCATTAATATTTACAGGTCTCCAACTGCAACTGAAATTGCAAAGAACAATCTTTTACAAAGGCGTAGAACATTTTTTCGTGCGAGATGGTGTTTGCTTTACTGTTAAACAACTGACTGTTAAAATTAATTATTTAAGACGGTGGTTAAGCGACAAAAAATGGCTGTAAATTTTATTTGAGTTTGGAGATGTCTGGACCCTTATTAACCCTTTACCCACCATAACGACAAAACCGGCAATCTCTATTCGCAAAAATCAATATTCAATTTTCAGTTTTGTCTCAAAAACACAGCTTATGACCCCTTATTGGAACGTTCCAATGAGGGATCAAAAGTAATGTTTTCGACGCAAAGAAATGAATGTGGTCAGGCTTCGCCATTGTGCAGAATATGTGGCCTTAGTAGTAGGAGAGTGATGGATTGGGGCCGATTGGGGGAATCTCATGGGGGAATCTCATATATGACGTCATAGCCACGTGACCCAGTGACGCCATGTTGTGTTGTCATGGTAACACGCGTGAGCGGCCATCTTGTGACATCATTCCGATAGTGATACGTTGTGTTAGTGCGCATGCGCAGCGCGTGTGGTTGGGGTGATACGTGTTTCCGTCGTCCATTTTGTATACTGGAGGCCGCCATCTTGGTTTCTACGGTAGCACGTGTTTGCTATGTTACCCAAAGGCTTCTTATAGAACAGGGGTATGTTCGGAGGGTGTGTTCCTTTGAACAGGAATAATTTCCCGATTCGTAGAATTACCACAAACAACCGATAATCTCTCCAAATCACCAAAAACGACTCTCCATTTTATCGGCTTAGAACGTAGTGGTATGGTACAGAGGGGCCCCGGGGTGAGTTCGATTGCACTAGAGTAATTTTCTGACTTGGATACGTCGTAGAATTACCACAAACAACCCGACAATCTCTCCAAATCACCAAAATCCACCCCAAACTACCGAAATTGACTTTATTTGATACGGATTTCCTCCAGAATATTTTGTAGTAGAGCAGCACGCAGTGCTATAGTACAATGGGGCCCCTGGGGGTAAGTTCGAATGAACTAGAGTAGTTTTTTCTTGTTATGATTCCCCCCAGAATCCCTTTTTAGGACCGCCATACCATGGCTTATAATAGTAGCACGTAGTGCTGTAGAACTGAGGTTCCCCTTTGGATTATCGCCATCTGATAGACAACCTCCATGAACGCCTATATCATTCCTAATGCCAAGAATCTATCGAGTAGTTACTGATAAGTCATTGATCGAACGACTCGAATCCCATCGAGCAAATGTGCTATAGAACAATTGCTCGATCGAGTGACTCCACATACTCCTCCAACGACTCTAATCCCATCGAGCAAATGGGCTATCGTGCAATTGCTCGTTCAAGTGAGTCGCATTTATGACTATTAGCCTCATTTCCCCTATGACCTGGTACTGTATTATTTGAGGATACCTTCTGAAGAATCCCCTTTTTGTTATATGTGCTTATGTGAAAAGGCACAATGTGACACATTGTGCACTAGCACATAGGCACATGATGGATGTGCCGATATGTGCTTATGTGAAAAGGCACAATGTGACACATTGTGCACTAGCAAGATAGGCACATACGGGTATTTGAGGATACCAATGACCTGGAATTGTATTATTTGAGGATACCTTCTGGAGAATCCTTTTTTTTGTCATATGTGCTTATGTGAAAAGGCACAATGTGACACATTGTGCACTAGCACATGTTGGATGTGTCGATAATTGCTTATGTGAAAAGACACAATGTGACACATTGTGCACTAGCGCATAGGCACATGCTGGATGTGCCGATATGTGTTTATGTGAAAAGGCACAATATGACACATTGTGCACTAGCACACAGGTACATACGGGTATTTGAGGATACCTATGACCTGGTATTGTATTATTCGAGGATACCTTCTGGAGAATCCCTTTTTGCCATATGTGTTTATGTGAAAAGGCACAATACAATGTGACACATTGTGCACTAGCACATAGGCACATGATGGATGTGCCGATATGTGCTTGAGTGAAAATGCACAATGTGACACATTGTGCACTAGCACATAGGTACATACGGGTATTTGAGGATACCTATGATCCAGCTCCTATACAACTCCTATAAGGCTTCTAGCTCCTTTATGGCTCCTATACAGGTAGTCTTACCAACGGCTTCCATCTTATCTCCAAAGCTGCAAACCTACTATACTTGTCTATGGTCTATCTGTCCTATCATTAGCTTCTACAGCAGCCTTATGCCATTGCGGCTTTGTGTCAGTACTATTGACTATACCTTCATCCATTGATATTGACTTGTAACACTACTTTCTATCTACCCCTTCGCTCGGGCCTTCAAAATGTTCAATCAGATTGCTTCATTTCCCCTGTATACATATAGAAAGGCTATATAAGAGATATATATAAGAGATTCCGTAAATGGGATTCTTATCCGACTCCGTAAAATTTGGATACCCGTAAATTTTGGAATATTTATTAGTCTACCCTCAAATAATAAATACGGACTCTTCCAACTGCTGTCATTGAACTGACATGGAATATACCACTAGGGGTCAAGGGGTTAAATCAATGTATTTGGTGTAAAATCCAGTTTAATGGGATTGTTACCAAAAACAAATATGAAGCAACGAGAAGATATGAGAGTTCTTCCTCTTTGACTGTAATTGCAACCTCGTCTGTGAGCAATTCCGAGTTACTCTCAATTCCTGGAGTCACTGCTTTATCAAATAAGATATTGATTAGGGTCAGAATTCACTCCAGTCTGTGAGCTTATAGTGTGTTCATCTGATGACCAGACTTGAGTTCACACTAAAGGACTACCCAATATCAATCGCAAAGTCAACCGACTCCCCATTCAAATTTTACTAAGTTTTTTCAATTTTGCGAACAAGATATAGCTCACAACCCCTTATTGTAACGACGGGTTCGTTCTTAGAAGAGATCCTGAGCTATGTTTCTAGACAAAACGTTAAAATTGTTAGGTGCCTTTGCAAAGGTTTAACCCTTTGTATCCCAAAGGCCGCCTTTCCAGTCCAGGGTCGTGATGCGACCTCAGTTTATAAATAGATTGTTGTTCCGTGAATTTGTATGGTAGGTCATTAATATTTTCAACGTGCAGCCCCGAGGCTGCACGTTGAAACTATTGATTGGTCTTCTTCCGGGTAACGAATATAGACTCATTCAGTTGATAGCTCTTAACTGGTATGAAATATACCACCAGGGCCCAAAGAGTTAATTAAAATGGTCGATGGCGTTTCTACTCACCCTTTTTGTTCACATTTGCTCTGGGTGGCGGCTGGATCAGGGTGGCAGTCTATCAGCACCCCATCTCTGGTGTAGTAAATTTGATCAGCGGCTCGCAGCTGTGGTCGTGCTTTGTTTCCGTCATTTCCATTCTCCAACTTCTTCATCTGACCGGCGCTAACTTGTAATTCGAATAACAGAAGGAGAACAAGTTTCAGTGAGTGTGACATCTTTGTTCTTTTGATTTTGTGAAATTCGGTCTCGTGTCGTACTCATTCACTACAAATACCTATATTTGCAGTTGTTCGAAAACGTAGTGTTTGTTTAATATTATATCACAGTAAATCCTTTAATGTTTGGCCATGCTTTAACAATGCGTTCAGAAATGGTGTTTAACTCTTAGAAGCCGGGGAATCAGATTTAATTTATTGAACATGACATACCGCGAAAAACTTACAGTAAACAGGTGCTTCTAGTCAAGTGTCGACACTTTTGACTAGAAGCACATTCTCAGTATTTAATTCCTTCCCCCTCCCCCAGCCTAAAGATAGCCGAACCGTCACAGCCAGATTACCTGCCGTATTACGTCAGAGGCAAGAAAACTCGACTCCCGGCTTCTAAGAGTTAATCGAAAGACAGTCGACACACACCGGAGACGTCACGCATATGCACCTGTTACTTGTGGGGGTAATAATAACGGAGCTTTAATGTGGTGCACAGACATTATGTTCCAACTGTCGGGTGAATTTTATTTATTTATTTATTGGTGTTTAAGGTCACATATTTCTGCACAGTTGCTAATCATGACCACGACAGTTTTACGGGTGGAGGAAGCCGGAGTACTCGGAGAGAACCACCGAGCAACGGCGATCAACTGTCAGCTCCACAACATACTAACTCCACACAAGCAGGGTTAGCATTGGTTGAAGACAGGTCACCATCGACGTGCAGTATACCTTAGTACACAACGCCACTATGCCCCCACGTGGACAATGGAGATGAAGTGTTTTGCCCAAGGACACAACGCTGTTGCCGTGGGTGGGATTCGAACCGAGAACCTCTCGGCTTGCAGCCTGCACCTCTACCTACTGAGCCACCGGGTGAACTTTATGTAATTTAATGCAAGTATAAACTGCGCAAATTGAATAGGTGGCGTGTACGAAGCCGAGTCTCGTAAAACAGGGTGTCACCCCCGGCCATGTTACTTCACTGCGACCAGGCACGTAGCGACGGGGGTGGGGTGGGGGTGGGGGGCTTCCACACACCTAACCATCATAATTTTCAATAGTTGGAAATTCGAAGGTACAAATTCCAATAGTTGGAAATTCAAAGAAATCAATATCCTTTATTTTTCAATTTTCCAAATTTTCCGACCAATCGATTTGAATTTTCAACCCGAGATCACGAGTTTTCCGACTGGGACCAGGAACATGATACGTCATAATTCCATTAAGTGGGATGGGTTACTGGTTGCACTTACTGGCAGAGCCAAAGCAATATTCCCATTTTCAAATTCTGCGACTTTTCCAAACAGCTGAGAAAATGTTCCGAAATTTCTGACCGGTCCAGGTTTTCGAATTCATCGTTCCAATTCCTTTACAATGACCAAGCTACACAATGACTATAGACTGACAACTATTCAGCCAATACCTAATTCTTCCAACTGACTACAAGAAAACTCCCCTACCTGGGGAAGTGCACTTTTCTTGTGGATAAAATGACTAGATTTACGCTAGAGGGAGGCCTTAGAATCCATCTCAGGGGTTCAAAAATTAAACATTTTCCCCGGGTTAGTCACCCCCACCCCGACCCGACCCCTTCATCGAGAGGGAAATGCCGTCTACTCGAACTCTCCCCCGACACGACCTGCGCTCTCGGGTATGCCTATGGCATGTTGTGTTGAGACCCCAACACCAGTTAGAAACCTAACTGTCCCCACCCCACCCCCATTAAAGACCCCCTAGCTACAGCATCGGGCCAAAATGCCAAATGTCTGGATCCGTGACAGGTACATAAGCTTGCTAAAGAGAAGGAAGGCTGCCCCAGTCACATTTCCTAATCACCATACAACACATGTACTGGTATATTAACGGCATCACCCGTTTACCATTAAATTACACATGTCAAATAACTCGAAATGAATCACCGCAGGACACTGTTTAGAGTGCGCAGACAGAAAAGGCATAGAATTCAAAGTTAGATCTCCGTGATGACAGTATACGTAATGGTCGAAAAAACATACCCACGACCAACAAATGGGAAACTCGATGCACTAACGCCAGATCAAGAGCGTAGCCAGGATATCAAATTTAGGGGGCAAGAGTAATATGTAGGTGTGGGCGGGGGGTGGGGGGGGGGGCTAGATCAGCGAGCTGAACGTAGCGGTTACCACCCTATGAATGGGATAGCCGCAACGTTCAGATCGCTGAGCTACTGGGGGGATACAGAATAGGATGTGCAGCATCATCCGAGCTACGTAGTGGCGAGATGGAGGCGTGCACAAGATGGGGGCTCACCCTTATCGCTGGAGAGGGGCTCCACCGGAAATTTTTTTGAAATTCAAAAAACGCAATTTCCTTGACTCTGAGTCCGTTTGTGTTCATAATTTATAAGTTGTGAAAGGCATCAATAATTAGGCCACATCCACTTTAGCCATATATGGAGGACCTCTATGTACGTCTGTGTGCAAGGAAGTTTAATAAGATTCATGACATAATTGAAACTCTATTATCTGTTTAGTTGTTGGAAAGTGCTCTCTGAGCCCTTTCCAACAATTTATCAGACGGTAGGTTAGATCTGCGCATGCCAGAACGTTCAGATAATCTTCATAAAATAGGTGACAAAAGTCGCTTTCGGCAGCGTAAGTGTTAAAAGACAAGATTTGAGACAGGAACTTGTGTCATGCATACAGTCAGTTTCTCTGTTACAGTTCTCAGAAAGTTGTGTCTTTTTCGTGAGAGCACTTCTGATGAAAAAAAGCGGCTGCCCCTGACACAGAAATAGGCGCCCTTGCTTTTTTGTCATAAACCATATGTGTGCAGGGCGCTCCACCCCTCATCCCCTGGATCCTCCTTTGGAGTCAATGCAGAAGAATCTTCCTTGTTATTCCTGGTCGATGACACAAGGCTCCGTTTGGCATTTTGTAATGAAAAGCACTCAGTATGAGCTTTTCAAGGCAAAATGTGACGGGCGGGTACCGGGTAGCATCAGTACATAAAAAACAGAGAAACATTTTCTTGTAGTTCGCCTGCGACATTATTGATCCGTGTCTGTATAATGTATATGCACTCTTTAACTGTTGTAGCTTACATAGACATAAATAATATTAGTTACACAGTTTGGTAGTGACCTAATATGGTATATATGGTGTCAGTTAATTTCATATTGGACAAGAGCGAAGCTCGAGTCCAATATGGAATTAACTGACACCATATATACCATATTAGGCCACCAACAAATTGTGTAACGAATATATCTTACCGACTGCTGCATCGATGCACAGAACTAATAACAACAGCGATCAAAATTAAATGAGAGAATTCTCACAATGTGTTCACGTGTCTTTGCCTTGTTACAATTTATGGGAGACTCTCCCATAAATTGTAACAAGGCAAATTAATCATTACCAAACAGTTTCATTTCGAAGGTAACATGACACACATCCACAGAATATGAAGTCTTTTAAGTTGCCTAACCTGCACTTCAGACCAAACATGGGCTTCCAACACTTAGTCTTTCAACTTGAAGCGTTTTGCCGCCATTTTGAATAATCAATGAACAAAGGGGAGATTACCCATAGCTGTCAACGTATATTGATGTTGACAGGCAGTATGTGGTTTTATATGCAGTCTGCATGTGACGTCTTTGAACCAATGAAATTCCCAGATACTTGTAGGAGGTAAGATATTAACCGGTATTCAGTTAGTCTGGGGCCTTTACTTTACATATAACTTGCATATTTATCGTCTCGGGTCCTTATCCCAACACGAAACCAGTCTAGAATAACTAGATTTGTTTTATTTTTGTCTCAAAAACACAGCTTTTGGGGACGAGTTCGTTCCAATGAAGGGTCATAAGCATGTTTTTTATTGAAAAAAAAAAATTTAAAAATATTTTAAAAAAGAACAGAGATTTTTGTTAATAACGGCGTTCTGTTTTGACACTTCGTTGGGTAAATGGTTTATGTCATCATGGTGATAATATGAAGGGTTTACTGTTTATTGATAATATGAAAGATTTTACCATTTATTATGGTCCCGAATTTCACTATGGCTATGTAGATTGGACCGTGTCCATGGCAGTCTACAAATGGGCTTGATTCTTGGCTGGGCAGTTTTTCGTGTAGAAGAAACCGGAATGCCTAAAGGGAACCACCGAACAGAGTTAAGTAGCGGTCGGGTCTTCGATAACTGCGGTTGGAGTGCTGATCACACTCGTGGAGGTACCTTAGCTCAGGAGCGTAAATGAGGGGCGGTGGTACGTGTCACCCATCACTACGACCACCATAAATTCTTTGTCTACTTGCGCAATATAGACGAGCAAGGTACTATTATAATTCTAGATATTACTGAGCTTCCCCCCCCCCCCCCCCCATCGGCATGTGTAACATACGTCTGTCCAGGGTGAGATAGCAGGGAGAGACAGATGTATCCCACCCCACCCACGTGACGTTATACATTTATAACGTTATTATGACATTATGCATATCGTATCAGTTTTTTGCTACCAACTAATTCATAAAGCCTCTTGTCTGGCCCAAATATCTTGCCCGAGGGTGAGATTTTCCCATCCCACACCCGCACCCATCAGGGATTATAATAATCTAAGTTGTAACAGTTGGACAGACGCAGACTTAGAGAGGAACGCGGTGGCTTAGTGGTTGTGACATTGAACTTAAAACCGAAAGGTCCACGGTTCAATCCCCGTCAGAGGTAACTGCGTTGTGTACTTGGGAAAAGCACTATATTCCAATTGGTCACGTAGGGGCACGGGGCCGCTGTGTACTAAGGTGCACTTCACGTCGATGGTGCACTTTTGACCAATGCTAACCCTCTTGTGCGGAGTTAATACATTAGGGAATCTGACAGTTGCTCGCCGTTGCTCGGTGGTTTCTCTCCGGGTACTCCGGCTTCCTCCACCCATAAAACTGTCCGACACGAGGTTCCCCTGCTGTAGAAAGTGTCGTTAAACCCCAATAAATAAATAAATAAATAAATAAATAAATAAATAAATAAATAAATAAATAAATAAATAAATAAATAAAAAATACAGACTAGAACGGGTGGTAGGAGATATAGTCCTATGGGAAGGCTAAGAGTATCCAATAGTATTAAACGTGCATGGCAACTTGGCTACTTCTAAAATCTCCGTATATATATATAGATAAAACAGCCATATATAGTTGTTAATTATGGTGATATTTAAGCCGGACGAGCCCCAAAAATTAACCATGGCAACCGGAAATGCCGCAGGTCTTTATAGTGCGTCACGTCTTTTGCCGCGATAAAGCCGTTGGCCTTGTTTGAGTTTCATGATTGCAAACACTTGTCGAAAGAGTTCGCAGAGGTTTGTGTATATACATATGGATAGTTGGCAGCTTCACGTTATGGTATGGAAAAAAAAACAAGCTCAGTCACACCTCAACTCTTCCCCTCCCACAATGTCTTAACCGTTTACTCAACGCAGACGATATCAAAATTTATAATTTTAATTTTTGCTTTTTCAGACATTTCAAAAAAATTCAACGAAACCATATCATGCGACCTCTCATTGGATCGAGCTCGTTCCAATGAGGGGGTCGCATGATATGGTTTTGTTGAAAATTTTGTTTCAACTACTTGATTTGTAAATTACATGGACGGATGCGGCAGACTCGTTAGGTAAAGGGTTAAGCAAGGTTAAATAGCCACGGGCCTCTCAGAGCCTTTGTACTTTCACTGCAGCTAACGGGTGATGGTTTTTGATCCAGAAGACAACGGAACTGGAGATTATAAGCTTCGAACAGAATTCCAATGCACAATGTCATGTATACGAAAACTCATTTTTGTCTGGATACCGGAATTTCTTAACTGAATAACTCTGTTTATTGCATATAACTTCCAAACATCAAACCATTTACCACACGTTGAGGACTCGTGTTAATTGAATACAGTTTTCACGATTATCGAAGAATTATTCAAACAACCACTGATTTTCCCGTGTTTTCTTACAACAAGAACGTATTTCCCCCGGCGTGAAATAAAAATAAAAGACAAAATTCAAAGAGAATATTACAATTATGTGGATGTACAAAATATGTATCCGAGTCGAGCTCCGGGTTCTAAGGGCAGTCACGGCGAGCCGAAGACGATACAATATATTGGAGATAAGTCAAGAATATGAATATAGACGAATATATAACGAACTATTTATTCGTACGGATGAACAAAAAGAAAAAAATGGAACTCACGCGAAAGGAACGTGCTTGTATCCGACCCCCTGATACAAACATCTGTATCAGGAGGTCGGATACACGACAGTTGCGGAGTTAATACAGACAAAATACATGTTGATTGTAAGATAAAAATCAGTATTGAGGGTAGCAACCGCAAGTGCGATTATTTGATTCATTTGATTCAGAGAGAGAACATTTTTTTACCTGCACTCATCGAAAACTTATTGCACACGTCGAGGTTACAGTTTTGATAGCATTAATTAAATAATAAATAAATCACCAACTCAATTAAATAAATTAGACTAGATCATTTTTTTCATTTTTTTTAAATTTTGTCCTACAATGCATTAAACCTGAAAAATAAAACAAAGAACACACAATTGAAACACTATCAGCATAAACTTCGGCTGTTATACTACAAGTGGAACACTGAATGGGGAAGACGTCATGCACAGCTCAGGAACGTAATACCATGACGTCATAATCTTCATTCATATAAAAGCCAATTCATAGGTACCGCATGACTGTCAAAATATGTGCGGACATGTCAAGAATGGGTGGATGATATTGTAAGATAGATAGGTTATTACCATCATGTGGGTTTCCGAGATGGGGTGTTAAAAGTTTCGACCTCGCCTTTGGGTCATATATCGACTCGTCCTAACGGACTCGTCGATATATGCCCAGAGACGAGGTCTCGACTTCAATACACCATCTTGGAAACCTACATGGTGGTAATAACCAGTTTATCTGACCTCAGTACATCCAACGTGAACATTTAATCTATAAGATCTTGTTTCACAGAGAACCATAAGCTTTGTCTGTCAAGAAGCAATTGAATAAATGTTCAGGTTACAACTAAAATAAAGGAAATTGACCAAATTTCTATAACTGAATTTGATACTACTCAAATTGAATAGTTTAAGCTGTCAAAATGGCTATTCAATTAACAGGATTCCACCCTACTTCTTTTATGCGTCAAAATGTTTGATGACAATATACCAATATACATAAAATTTAGAAGAAATTGAACCCTTTACCACTTTTTTTTAATATGACGCGGTATTTGAAGAGTTTACAGCTTCTGGTTATCCATTCAAAGCGACATTATCATACAAAAAACTAGTATCTTTGATTTGGGAAACACTTTTGTGTTTACAGCGTTCTCAACCAGGAAGCGTGATAAGAAATATGGACCATATCACATTATTCAAAGTTGTGTTAGTTACAAATTTTTGAACATGAAAGTTCTTATCCCTAAATGGGGAAAAATCTCAGCACTTTTGAACATAAACTCCTATTTTCATTTCCCAGACAGCATAGATTATGAAACAGGTGCAGGCGCACTCCCCTTTTACAAATTTAGATTTTATCCCGGCTGGCTTTTGTTGGACCTCCCAATCCACAAGCTTGTCAATGTTGGCCTCTGCATCGACTAGCCGTTCTGCCCAAATTGCCATTAATACTTTATCAGGGGTGTCGTTAGGAGAGCTTAGGGGATGTGACACCCCACCCCACCTATATTGTTTTCAGTCTGGACATTTTCGTTAGGATTCGAGTCTAAGATATTAATTCTTTCTTGCAAGTATTTATTTATTTATTTATTTATTTATTTATTTATTTATTTATTTATTTATTTATTTATTGGTGTTTATGATCACGTTCAGCATCTTTGGCTATGTCATGACTGCAACATAGATATGGAGTAAAGTTTAGACAATCATTTATACCCTTGCAGTCCACTTTAAAGGACTTCCATCTCTGACGTTGGTTCCAGGTCCTTCACTGAAGCGGAACCTGGTCACTGTAGCAAACAAGCACCACTCCACTTCCCGGGGTTGCCACGAGAAAGTTGCTTGTAATCATTGCTAGTAATCATGTACTTCCTTAAAAGACTAGATTTGAGACATGAACTTGTGTCATACACACAGTCGGTTATATAAATGGAGGTCTGTATTACCCGATTGGGGATGTTGGAGGGGGGGGGGGGGGCATGGCCAATTTGGAATACCGGTACGGTGGGTGTTAATTAAATAAGAAGTTGCCTCGGGACTACTACGTGTATACTTTATTCATTCACTAATAAGTTTCCAAAACCGTCTACAGGCTTTAACTATAATCCCGACTGCCCAATATTCCAACTGCGTCATCAAGGCATGCCTTCGTTGAAGGCATGCCTTGATGACGTAGTGGGAATATTGGGCAGTGCAGTTGTCATGTAGTTGGACTGTTTGTCAGTCTGCACTTGAGCTATCACAGTGGGTAAAATCAGGATTACACAACGCCTCATCTTTCGCGACGCCCCTGTTAATTTTATCGATTGTTTGTGGCTTCGGTTCAGTAACTGGTTGAGTGCAAGAAGCCAGTATCAGGGCTTTCTAAAACAAAATAAGGGTCCCAGAGCAAAATCCAACATTTTCCTTGCTCATGTTTCATATTCAGTCAAAGGCAAATAATATTTTGTTTATATAAATTTATTTTATCGCGAATTATTAAAGAGTGTCTGTGGGAACTCTTCAAAAATTTATAATAAAACAAATTTTGATCAACAAATTCAGACCAGCAAAACTAATGCAGCCCTCAATCAGTTAACACGCAGTTGATTATGTTTTGTATTCGAGGAATTGTATCAAGTTCCAATTACACCCCTCTATGGAGGACTTGGTTATTTTTTGCGCGTTTCCAAATATGTACTACCACGCACAAATGCCTTGTCTTATAAATTAACAGAGACTTTTTTAAAAAAGTAGAAAATTGGTGTTCTGTTTTACTCCTCTTTTAAAATTATCAAAAATGGTCACAATCTTATCAAATTTCTCCTGATGATTGAAAATATGTCTTCACACCAGTGAAGTGCGCATTTTCTTCAGAAATTTCTTTTTAATTCCATAAAACATTATATTTAGTCAGACATATCATATTCCTTCAGTTATTCTTACTTCATAGCAAAAATTATTACTTCACTTCCGGAAATGCCATATTGTCTGCAGTGGTTGTGTCTTCACTGCGAGAGTCTGTGAGATGCAAGGTAACAATTAACCTTTACGTAACAGGTTAATTAATAACACGAACCACACACTCATTTACAAAGAGGTTTACCTATCGTTGATTAAAGCCAGAATCCAATAAACATTTTATGACGAAATTGAAACCATGCCCCCCGCAGACAATAATCGACTGCTCCTATATATTTGACCGTTCTGAAGAAATACAGGCATACAGCATACCTATCATTCCGCCCGTCGGTTCATTTGATTTCGTTTCTAGCGGCAGCGTCCATCCTCACAGCAAAAATGGTGAGTACACTTGTCTGGTTTTCCTGCAGATGTAAAATGTGTTCAAAGGAACGTAGAATTTTCCTTATAATTTTTAGTGCGTATAATATTAGCTGATGTAAAAAATTATATAAATTTTACGCATTAGTTTGAATTTTCTTAAATAGCAAAAAATATTTTAACCTTGTCGTAACGAATCAGGATTATCTAGGCGCTATCCAAATATGTTTTCGCTTCGAAATATAACCTATGATTCTCCTTATTGAAACGAGCTCGTCGAGATAGTTCCATTGAAGGGTCATAGGCTATATCTTGGAATTAGGTGCACAGAAAAAAATAAATGTGGTCTTCAAGTGGCGTTCGACAAAGGGTTAACGTTTGATATAAATTAAACCTGATTTCCTTTGAACAGTAGCTATATCTTGTTGGAATCAGTTTTGTTTCTTATGATACAGCAGCTGCAAGCATTAATCAGAACTCACTCATTGAAAACGAAAGTATACGAAATAATTGTCTGGCAGGTAGAATATGAAGAGATTAACAGATACTCATTGACTGACAGAGCATTCTGGGGCACTCGGTACATTTTTTTATTAGTGCAGGTTACCTCATTAGTATGGCAGTTTCTTTGAAAGGATCAGCTCCATCATGACGCGAGAGGATGGAGACCGAGCGTTTCATGTGAACTAAAAGCCTCTTTCTCGATGATGTATTTTCCCGAGATATATTTTAGATGTTACAGCGGTGGTTGGCCACCCTTGAGGAGACAATATTCTGGAATCAGAGACTGAAGCTTCGTGACTCTTGTCGAATATTTTCGCTTCAAGCTTACCAATTACTGTTCGTAAACTTAATAACAATACGAACGTGACAACTGTCACTTATTCCCAGTTCCCAATTCGACGTTCTTTATCAACAGGGTTTTATCGGTTGATAACGAATGTCGAATAAGGAACTGGGAATAAGTAACGATTGTCAAGTTCCCAATAACAATTAGCTTGACTGGGCGCGCTAACGCTATGCGATAAGAAATTATTATATTTATTTATTTATTGATGTTTAAGGTCACATATTTATGCAACGACGAGCAGCTGCCAGCTCCCCAACATCGTAACTCCGCACTGCAGCACAGGCAGGGTTAGAATGGTTGAAGACATGCGTACCATCGACGCGCAGTACGCCTTAGTACACGGCGTCATCGTGCCCCACGCGGGCAATGGGGATGAAGGGTCTTGCCCAAGGACACAACGCGGTTGGCGCAGGTGGGATTCGAACCGAGGACCTCTCAGCTTGCAGCCTGCACCTCTACCTACTGAGCCACATGCGATAAGAAATACTACACTTTCTGATATGCTCTTTGGCCTTAACCCTTTACCCAACGAATCGGCTACATCCGCCCGCGTAATATGCAAATTCAGCAGTTGAAAAAAAATACTATTTTTCAAAAAATTTCAACAAAAGCATATCATGTGACCCCTCTTTGGAACGAGCTCGTCGAGCTCGTTCCAAAGAGGGGTCACGTGATATGGTTTTGTTGAAATTTTTTTAAAATGATATTTAAAATAATAATTTTTGATATCGTCTGCGTTGGGTAAAGGGTTAAATGAGCTGTCACCAGTAAGGAGAGTATTCTTAAAGTCTGATAGTTACTTACGGGTGCCTTTTGCTTCTGCCCAGGCTTCCCCCATAAAAATGTCCATCGCAGATTGACCCTTCGTGTATGCCCTTAGTGTAGTTAAAGTCAATAAACAAAAATCTTTTCTCCGACACTATAAAAACAGAGTTTTCTAACGTGAGAGGCTTAGACGCTATTTTTGTGTGCCTAGTATTATAAAACAAACTAGAGCTTGTTTGTAAAACGGCAGCCGGAATATACTTTTTTCTGAAGTAGGAAAAATACTAAAATTAAAACAGGCCTATTGGACTCCATATCGATTTCAAATACCTTAAATCTCATTACATTAAAAAAGTCCCCCAATGTTCCTGAACGATTTTCGCGCACAATTTTTAAAAAATCATATTAAAATATAAAGTTCGAAGCCCAGTATTTATTTCCCATTCCCTTGTCAAACACTCTAACGGTAAAAAGGGGGGGGGGGGGGGGGGGACTTTTTTGCAATCATCATAAGTAACCTACTGTTGAGAAAAAGTTTGTGGTTCAAAGAAACAATTCCGATGAGAGGAGCTCGTTCCGATGACTTAACTTTGGCTGTTCCTGTGTGTGTAAAAAATGAAGAATTTAAGATAAAATTCGTAAATCGTAGTGGTAACTCCAAAATAGGGGAAGGAGCAGATGAACAGAATTTGTTGCAAAGGTGTATTTGCATGAAAAGAGAAGATCCAAATTCGCCCCTTGGGTTCAACAAGGCGCCATCTGCAACACCAGAGCACCGAAGATGGCGATCTGTTACACTCAAGGTACGAATTTAACTTTTCTTGGGAGAATCTTCCAGAATGACCATTCTGTTGTACTTGTAGATGCTTAGTTCACAGACCACCAGCCCTCTGTTCTGGACCCGTGGTAGAAATTAATCGGCGCCACTGGTCTGGCTATCTCACCCAACCCCGTAGATCCAGTGTCCATGCATCTTGTTTCATAGGAAGGATACGTTTCGCCTCTTTTGAACCCCATGATCCGGGGGCGGGCGTGGGTGGGGGGCGAGCAGCATCCATTTGACAAATGGCACCGACATGATTTTGTCTTTGATCTGGTCATAATACTGCAAAGTATCAAAGTTGGCTCAGGGCGGGGTGTCTTCTTTTTTTGGGGGGGGTGGGGGGGCATTTTGGTAGTGGTTTTGTTTCAACCTGCAGCCCTCTGGCAAATATGGCAAATATGGCAAATTGGTAGCTGTCTCTTTGGTGCCGGTGCTTGTCTATATTTTGATGAAGGCAATTTTGCTTGCCCGACAGATCTCTATTTTTGTGATTTTAACCTTTACGGAGTATGGTGTTATTTATCTCTTTCAGAATGGAGATTTTTAACACCTGTGGGAAATACTTTTCTAGTCTGCTGGCATGTTGATGAGCTTTCTGTGTGGAACGTTCAATGTAATTAAACCATTGGAAACATGTTCCATATGATCTCTCAAATAGAGAACATCTTACAGGCTTTTGTATGGAGAGCTCCATGCTTATATGATGGGAATAACCTTCTTGGTATACTTACAAGCTACTTTAATTTGTTATATCAACACAATGAATACCCTCACAACACCACAATAATTTGTTCATCAATTCTGACTTGCCAGAAAACGAGTCTCAACATTTCCAAACCCGTACCATACCACTCTCAAAAAAGAAACTATCATGTCGTCACTTACGCCATTAACGTTTCGAGATTTTAGAAGCAACAATTTTACAAAAGGCGAAATAAAAACTCGAGTGCCATAGCGCTGAGTACTCTGCACAAACATCCATATTTGTTTGTTTACATTTCAAGTGTCGCATTCAATTTTTAAAGATCCGTTGCCATATAACAAGTCCCCGCCAGGGGTAACTGCGTTGTGTCCTTGGGCAAGGACCCTTCATCCCGATTGCCCGCGTGGGGGTGGGGGGGGGGGGGGGAGGCAGGGTGGCACTGTGTACAAAGGCGTACTGCACGTCCATGGTGCACTTATCTTCAACCAATGCTTACCCTGTGTGGAGTTAGTAGGTTGGGGAGTCTGGCAGCTGCTCGCCGTTGCTCGGTGGTTCTCTCCGGGTACTCTTCAACCCGTAAAACTGTCCGACACGAGGTGACCCTGGGTGCCAAAAGTGTAGTTAAATCCCACTAAATAAATAAACAAATAAATAAACAAATTGTTACAACAACGAGTTAATCTGGATTGTCACACATCCCGTCTGGTTGGCGAGACCAGATCTGCAAGATCGAACACGACTCCAAAAAGGCGTCATGTTCGATCTGCCAGATCTGGTCTCGTCTGACGACCAGCTGCAGATCAACAGACAGTTGGAATATTCTGTAGGCCTATGTATATAATTATTTCGTTTCTAGAAAATATTATTGTATGAGTGTTTTGTGGGTGTTTGTGTGTTGTGTGGGTGTTTGTGTGTTGTGTGGATTATGGATAGGTGTGATGCCGTCTGGAATCAGCAGTTCTGTGTGTGATGACAGTTCCAATAGATGAGATGCATTTTATGGAAATTTACTATAACTAGAAAAATTCCGGGAAACTGACTTTCTGAGTTTTCACATCTTAAACTAAGTTTAACCCCCTGCACACTGATGTAAAAAATACCAAAATTTTCTAGAAATTTAGCAAATTCAATCTTGTTTGACAGATCTCAGTGAGCTCTGTCAAACAAGACTGAATTTGCTAAATTCCTAGTTGCATTATGGGAAAAATTTGCACCTGAAAATTTTGACACATCGACATCAGTGTGCAGGGGGGTTAAGGTCAATAACTCCGCGAATAATCATCCAGTCGGGACAAAACTCAAACTTGATTTGCAGATACCCATGACAAAACCACATATCAAAATTCAGCCAAACATCTCAATGTATGGTGAAAAAAAAGTCCGAAAAACTGTTATTTCGGAATGACGGACAGATGAAATGACGGAATAGGGGACTGACACAGGTTACATTATATGTTCCCAGCCATTTTATGGCGCACGCATAATTATGGTATGTTTTTTTTTTTTTTTGGTGCATATGGTACCCACTGAAGATGAAACAATGGACCCCTATTTGGCGTTTTCGACATTGCGGGATAAACGTTCATGCATGCAAGCAGAGCATGCCCATGTGTGTCAGCTGTAAAATGTAATGACTGATTTGGGCTGCATCTGTTTGATATTTGGTTCTCTCCCCATTTTTTACATATCAGTCATACAAAAATTTAAACACATGACAAGCTAATCAGCAGTTCCTGGATAATATACATGTGGGATAAACTTCAAAACAAAGCCATCATAAGAAAAGAGATCTTCCATTTTTAAATTTCACCTTACTTGAGGCCAGAGACAGAAATGCGAATACACACATACAACATCGAAAAACATATTTATATGTACCAGCACGCGCCAGCATACACATATACACATAATAAAACTAACACACCCTCCTCATTCACACACACAAACTCACACAAAGTCTTGTTAACCCGCGAAATAAGGTATTTGTCCCGTCCGTCCGTCTGTCCGTCCGTCCGTCGTTTGTTCAGTGCTGCCTCCCCACCCACCCAAATCACCCCACCTTTTGCGCGCATGCAACTATCTTTCCCCCAATAACAACAGCGGCCCGGCATGTTCATTCTTGAACGTACAACAGCGTTGATTATAATCTTGATTAATTGTTTTATTTTTTTTTTTAATTTGTAGACAGGAGAACTATCAAAGGTTGAGATTGAAGGTATGTGTTATTATATATATTTTGCACGATTTTTGCATTTTATGGTGAAATCTGTCAGCGGCTGTCAGTCTAGGCGACATTGATAAAATAAATGATTAAGTATTAACTCTTAACTGGTTGAGTGCCTGAATCCACCATCAGGGCTTTCAAAAAATTAGAGTATGAGATCAAAAGCAAACATTTACCTTGTTCATGTTTCAAATTCAGTCAAATACAATAATATTTTGTTTATATAAATTTGTTTATTACAAATTATTGGAGAGCCTAAAGGCACTCTCCAATAATTTGTTATAAAACAAATTTTGATGAATAAATTCAGACCACCAAAAATACTCTGGCCCTATAGTTAACCCGCTGAGTAATTGGAAAAATCTTTCTCGACAAATCTAGTCATGGCTGCTGTAAAGCAGTCATGACAAGATTTGATAAAAAAAATTCATAAAACTTTGAAAAAAAAATTCGTTGGTCAAAAATTCTATACAATTTACAGGAGAACGTTTGCTTAAACCTTTACCTAACATGAAAAGCAGACGACACTTGCAAAAAAAATTCTCGAATAACTATTATTTTCATTTTTTGTCTCAAAAACATTGGTTATGACCCCTCATTGGAACGAGCTCGTCGAGCTCGTTCCAATGAGGGGTCATAACCTATGTTTTAGAGACAAAAAATGAAAAAATAATGAAAATTAATTGCCGATTTTTGAGAATAGCGCTGGTCGGTTTTGGCAGTTACGTTAGGTAAAGGGTTAAACGTGCTCAACTTTTACTTATTTTAGTGGCAGGAGATTTCCTGTCCTGGCCAAGAATATCTGCCAGCAGAATGCAAGGTGTTAAATATTATCACTTTACATAAAGAAACACTGCTTATGACCCCTCAATGGAGCAAGGTCAAATAATAAAACATGAATTGCGATTGTTGCGAATACGGGTGGCCGGTAATCTCTAGAGATAAGGCGTTTACAACCTGGACGTGATGCTAGCCTTTGGCAGCTCAATGAGATGAAGTAATAATTAATGATTTCCCCTTTCAATCTGGAATTTGTACTCCTGGGCATCCGCAGAGGGGGGGGGGGGGGGGGGGGGGGGGGGGACTTGCCCAATCCACACCACCACCACCAGAGAATCAGGAGAGTGAGGGGTTCACGTCTCAACCGCAGTCTCCTGAAACTTGTATTTTCTTTTGAATTCGTGTCTTTGCAATCCTATTGAGAATTAGTAGGAAGGGGTTCACAGACTGTTTCCTTTTAACCCTTTACCTAACATGAAAAGCAGACGGCACATACAAATAAAATTGTTGAATAACTATTTTTTTTTCATTTTTTGTCTCAGACATAGGTTATGACCCCTCGTTGGAACGTTCCAAAAATGAAAAAAAATAATGAAAATTAATTGGCGATTTTTTGTAAATAGCGCTGGCCGGTTTTGGCCGTTACCTTGGGTAAAGGGTTAAGATGTGACCCAAGATTCCATCCCATATTTTGCCTCATATTTGGCCCTTAATGATGAAAAAGTTCACATTATGGCTTCATATTAAATAAATTTGGCCACCGAGCAGAAACATCTAAATATGGAGCCAAAATGTGTAGTTTACTGAAACGCGTATCCAGGATTCAATGTTAGGGGGCAAGAGTAATATCTAGGGGGAGGGTGGTGGGCATACATAATATGATTCGCTGCATCGTCCGCGCCTCGCAGGGGCAAGATGGGGTCGAGCACAAGAGTGAGTGCCCCCCTTTCGTTGAAGGGGGACCGATAGTCCTGCCCATGAAAACATTTGAAAGTTGTGAAAAGCACCAATAATTGGGGCACAATGTGGCCTAACAAGTTGTGAAAGGCATCAAAAATTAGGCCACAATGTCCAGTCGAATTGCAAAACCTACTGAAATAAGCAATAGGATAGCCACAAGAAAATGTCCGGTTTTTTTTACAATTCTCGGGGCGAGCTTCCCAAGAAATGATATCAAGGATTGGAATTATCAATAGATGTAATATAATATTGATAGCCATTTTCCGGCGGGCGGGTTCATAGTGGAGAGGAGATCATACCACCCAGCCCATTTCGGACTTGAGTGGGATGTGGGTCCATTTAAAACAGTGATGTTTTCCGAAATTAAGAAGTAGGGGTACGTGTCGGTTATTGCTGTGCGTTGATCGCCCGTTCGTGACGGATGCTCAACGCGCGCAGCGATGGCCAACGCGGGGGCGTCGTTGGGGGATAGTGTACACTTCCCTCCTTCTCGTAGTAGTAGGGGGACTGGGAAAATTTCTAAACTTAATATCCAAAATTCGTCAAAAGAATTGGGCAGTGCTGCCTGTATGGGGTTGTGACTTACACAAAACTAAAATAGGTTCAGTGAGGCTAGCAAAATGAGTAAGTTCTCGCTGTGTTGGATATTCGTGAAGATCAAACCGTTCCAGGTCTCGAAATTTTAAGGTACCCCCCCCCCCCCCCCCCCCCCGACGAAAGAAGGGGCGCGGCATTTCCCGTGTTCCCACAGAAAAGCACCACTGATTTAAAAGTGTGTGTAACAGAAATAGTACTTTTCGGAAGTGTGTGTGTAATCTCTAATGTCAGTTATCGAGATAAGTACTGAAAAGACAAGCGCTAAAAATGAAGTGAAAAATAGGTGGGCAATAAACACTCACCAAGGTGACTTTACTTGGTTAAAGAAAAAACACTCTTACATGTGACGAAGTTATTTACGTTTCGGAGATAAATAGAGGTAAAATTTTATAATTAAATTAAATGGGTATGTGAAGAATGGTGTTTTGGTAAATTCTTGTAAGAATCCCACAGAGTTTCTGCAGATATGAGAATCTTAACACACCTCAGAGCCTTTCACTACAACCGAGTCACTGATAGGAAGGAATGTGGTATATCTGTAGTCTGGAATCTTCAATCCTATCATCATTCTCTTGACTTATAGTGTTTTGTGTTAATAGAAACTGCAACTGTTTAATATTAAAGGTCAGGCAGGTTTTACGTAAAGGTTCAGTTATAGAATACATGCAGTTCATCAACCATTCCGGTGCCGAGGTGTGATTTTTGCGTTTACTCAATATTGCAGTTGCCTTTTCACAGTGACAATGGTGTTATTTTTTCATGAAAACCTGGATGGAAAATCCCCTGGACCTCTTGAATCAATTTCCACGTAATTAGACAGCACACCACTGCAGAAAAATAGGCTTGGATTGATGCTCAAGTCAGTTGTATACTTGACAGAGGAACAGTTAAATGCCGATGCGTCAATGTACACGTGGTGCACTGTTTATTCTGAGCTAAACAGTGGCAGAAATCCAACTGCGAAATGGCAGCACCCAAGGTGGATAATATGGCCTTGAAATGCTGCTCTATATAAGAAGATTCTCCTCGTGATCTTTCACGGTGGTATTTAGCAGATCATAATCATCTGATTTGTCGTTTTGTTGTTTAACCCTTTACCTAACATGAAAAGCAGACGACACTTGCAAACAAAATTCTTGAATAACTATTTTTTTCTCTTTTCATTTTTTGTCTCAAAAACATAGGTTATGACCCCTCATTGGAACGAGCTCGACGAGCTCGTTCCAAAGAGGGGTCATAACGTATATTTTTGAGACAAAAAATGAAAAAATAATGGAATTAATTGGCGATTTTTGTGAATAGCACTGGCCGGTTTTGGCCTTTACATAGGGTAAAGGGTTTACCCTCTTGATGTCATCATCGTTACAATAATATAAATAGTCTGATGATGCGTTTGCTGACTATGAGCTCCTTTACAAAACTACGTCATGAAATAGTATCTCGGAGGCGTAACCCTCTGCACACTAACGTCAAGCATTTTTCGCATAATCCAACTAGGAATTTAACTAACTCGATCTTGTTTGACAGAGCAACGAGCTTTGTCAAACAAGACTGAATATGTTAAATTCCTAGTTGCATTATGGGAAACTTTACATGTTGAAGTTTTGATATTTCGACATCGATTGACGGAGATTTATCGCAAGAAGCTCCACAAACGAGTTGTCGCATTCGGAGAAGCTCAGGTCGGCCTTGCCTCCAGGGAAGACCACAGACATAAAATCGAAAGTCGGTTTATACCGTCAGGACCTATTTTAACTAACGTAACATTGGTTCTTTCTACCAGTATGTCAGACAATAGCACTTCATTCTACCAGTATGTCAGACAATAGCACTTCATCAGTTCAACGGAAGAACCTTAATTTAAAAGCTGTGTCATTATGGGTGCTTTATTTATTTATTTAGTGGTGTTTAAGGTCACATATTTCTGCACAATGGCTAACCATGACCGTGACAGTTTTACGGGTGGAGGAAGCCGGAGTACCCGGAGAGAACCACCGAGCAACGGCGAGCAACTGTCAGCTCCCCAACATACCAACTCCACACAAGCAGGGTTAGCATTGGTTGAAGACAGGTGCACCATCGACGTGCAGTGCGCCTTAGTACACAGAGTCACCGTGCCCCCACGTGAGCAATGGGGGTGAAGTGTCTTGCCCAAGGACACAACGCGGTTGCCGCAGGTGGGTTTCGAATCGAGGACCTCTCGGCTTGCAGCCTGCACCTCTACCTACTGAGCCACCGCGCCCCCAACAGCACTTCATCAGTTCAACGGAAGAACCTTAATTTAAAAGCAGTGTCATTATGGGTACTTTAGACCTGGTCTTGATACCAAAACGGATCAAAGGTACAATATCGAAGGAGGAGAGTAGACGTATAGCGTCACTTGATCAAGATGTGTAAAGTTAGCCGTTTTCAACAGCATATACCTCATACCTGCTTCTTCCCGACTTAAAATAGTTGCTTAACCCTTTACCCAACGCAGACGATATCAAAATTTATTATTTTAAATACAATTTTTGGACTTTTTTCAAAAAATTTCAACAAAACCATATCATGTGACCCCTCGTTGGAACGAGCTCGATGAGCTCGTTCCAACGAGGGGTCACATGATATGGTTTTGTTGAAATTTTTTTTAAAATAATATTTTTTCAACTACTGAATTTGCATATTACGCGGGCGGATGCGGGCGATTCGTTGGGTAAAGGGTTAAACCATAACTCAGCACAGACGATATCAATATTTATTACTTTAAATATTATTTTTTTCAAATTTTTCAAAACATTTCAACAAAATCATGTGATGTACTACCCTCATTGGAACGAACTCGACGAGGTCGTTTCAAAGGGGGATTCACATGATATTGTTTTGTTGAAACTGTTTGAATTTATTTTCAACTGCTGAATTTGTATATTACGCGGACGGATACGGTCGATTCGTTAGGTAAATGGTCAAGCAATGAGTTGTGGTGTTATGAGTAGCTCAGACCGACCATATCACCAGTACAGGTGAAATGCGTGATATTAAAGGACAGCCGAAGTCTCTAAAACCGTCAACATCTATTCCAGCGTCCACAACGCGCGAATGCCACCTAAAAGAATCTCGTCAGCTTTACGGAATTACCTAAATGAATGAGCAATGGTATTATGGCTGTAGCATGAAAAGAAATCAAATTCATTAGATCGAAACATTGAGGTTGACGTAGATCATAATTACTTACTTCAACGTCGGTAACGTTGGCCCTTTTCAACAGTTTACCACCAAACAGAATATAAAGAGCTTAACGGAAATAGCTTAACAAATGAGCAGTGGTATAAGCCCCTGTCTTCCTTGACACCGGAACAAATAACAAGCATAATATGGAATGCAGTCCAAAATCGCCTTTACCTTAGTCCGAATATGCAACTATTTTCATTCAGTTGATGTGAAACTTTTCTTTTGGTCAGTTAGGATTGATTCCTTGCGTGGTTATGTGTGCTTTGGCAATCTGTAAAAAGTCAGCGAACAAATTGCCAGCAGAAAAACATGGAATTTTTTAACACGTACAGCCACAACATACATTTCTATATCCTATACAGAGTGTTTATATTCTGATCACACATCAAGGACGTGGGAACATTGTGAGGCACAAGGAACCGTGCCCCCCCCCCCTCCCCGCCCCACTCCTTCCAAAAATAGGGGAAAGAGGGGAGAGAAAAAGTTTAGGCCAACATTACCTTCATCAAACCGCCATTGCAATCGTATTAGAAATTAGCACGTGGTTGAAGATTCCTTCGTTCGATTTGTGCCTAACCTCCTTTAAAGTCGAAAAAATACACATTAGCGTTCAATATCATCAAATTGTCCCATCAGGCCGAAAGAATTGCAATATTTTCATTTTCGACTTTTTCGGATCCGGATTTCAACTTGAATCCGGACCCGGGAAAAAGTCACCCAAAATGATCGAATCCGGTCCGGATCCGTTAAGAGGTTTGTCCAGATTGCCTTGACTTATGTCGGTGATTCTAGAATCTTGTCGCCAGTGGACAGCGCTCCTAAAAGTATTGGTATATGCATGTAATAACCGTCGGACAAATTGGGGACGTGACAACCGTTACTTCTTCCCAGTTCCTTATTCGACATTCTTTATTAACCGATAAAATTGGTTGGTAACGAATGTCGAATAAGGAGCTGGGAATAAGTAACGATTGTCACGTCCGTGGGCAAATTCATTTCATGATCAGACAAACATATGGCAAGTGTTTGGTTTTCTTGGTAAGTGGAGATTGAACTCATTTGTCCAACATTTTATCTACTGGCGACATTTTTTGCTATAGGTCCAGTACAGGTGGCATCTGGTTAGTGCTACCGAACTACATGGCACATGTATAACTGCATCCAGATGATGGCAAACCCACCAGATATTTTAACACCATGATTCGCTTATTTTGACGGCAATCGCATTTGTGATCAGTCGATTACTTTTAGAAAGAATCGCCTTCAGGTATACCATCTGGTCTGCTGTAAACGAAAGAAGTGCTGCTGCTTTCAGTAATAAACGAACTGAAATCACGCCGTCAAATAACTCTACGATAAATCTAAAATTAGATGCATTCTTCAGCAGCTGCCTGCCATGTATGGATTTAGCATCCTCAGAAACTCACACTGTTGCAACTACCATTCACAAGAGGGATGCAGGAACCGGGGAGACAAAGAAGGTGCGTGCCTCAAACATTTCTCAGAAACTGTTGAGAGAGAGAGAGAGAGAGAGAGAGAGAGAGAGAGAGAGAGAGAGAGAGAGAGAGAGAGAGAGATCCCAACGTACCACCACCACCAAAGAATTAGAGGGCCTCCCATAACTCAAATGGAGAAAACTTCACCCCCCCCCCCACCCCCGTGTTCCAACGTGTTCTATGCGCCAGTAGACACATAGCACACATTCGAATTCAGGGGACGCTGTGTTTCTCTTTTGGGATCCCATCATCGCAAACTCCAAATGACCTGGAGGGGGCGCGGTGGCTCAGTTGGTAGAGGCGCGGGCTGCAAGCCGAGAGGTCCTCGGTTCGAATCCCACCTGCGGCAAACGCGTTGTGTCCTTGGACAAGACACTCCCCCCCCCCCCCCCCCATTGCCCACGCGGGGGCACGGTGACGTTGTGTACTAAGGCGTACTGCACGTCGATGGTGTACCTGTCTTCAACCAATGCTAACCCTGCTTGTGTGGTGTTGGTATGTTGGGGAGCTGACAGTTGCTCGGCGGTTCTCTCCGGCTTCCTCCACCCGTAAAACTGTCACGGTCATGGTTAGCCATTGTGCAGAAATATGTGACCTTAAAAACACCATTAAATAAATAAATAAATGACCTGGAGAACTTGATTTTTTAGAATGGCTGATGATTTTCAGATTTTCAACTCCCACCCCAACCCACTTCCCCTCCACAATGCATACCATTACACTCTCTATCGATAGCAAAGTAATCAAACCGAAAGTGCGTCCTTCACTGCAAATACCTCAGGCTTGTAAAAGATATACATCCTTGCTCCAATGAAGAAAAAAATAGATATCGCTCCTTTAAATAAATTTCCGGAGAAAATGGGTCCATGAATCTGTAATAATTACTTCCTCAACTAACGCAGACATTGGCAAACATCTTGGTAATTGGCTGTTTAGCAATATGGGATGTACGTGTCTGATTAGCGCACATTAACCATATGTTTTTACTATTAAAGCAACCGACTATGACAGGTGTTTTATTCTTATTTCTATCTGCATCTATTTTTTCACACGTGAATGCAAGCATTGTTTGTGTGTTATCATTGCAGATATTCCTAATTATAAACAGATCAGAGATCACTGATAATTAACTAGATTTTTTGAGTAACGACTGATAACTACGTTGGCCTTTTCGCTGCCAACTTAGAGGTTCTACTATAAGCCTGCAACACTTTTTGTATTTTTTTATTTACCGTTTTTTTACTTCCCTTTCCTCGATGTCGCTGTGTGTCGGTTGTGGAGACGTAGACAACGCCAAATGGAGACACCACCCAAGGCTGCACGTGGAAAAATTTAATTGGTCTGCCCCCAAACATTGAATATAGACCTAGCCATTTGCTGCCTTTGAACTGACATGGAAGATACCACCAGGGTTGAAAGGGTTAAAACAAGTGTGTCCTACTGTTGCTACGTCGATAATAACGGTAGTATAGTTGTTTCAAATATTCTAATCGGACGCGGAAAAGCACAGACTGCCAAACGAGGCCAGCCTTAGGTGTCATCCTATGCTCATGCATATCTATTTGTGATGTCTGTTTTTACAGACATCTGCATTTTTGTGTCATTATCTTAAATTCATAAATTAACATATTTTGTACCGAATCACCACTCCATCCATCCATATCTGACCACCACCGATCGGACGTTATAATGAATGGATGATTACTTTACAAGCAGCAAGGGTAGAGAAGGCCTATACAGTTGTTTTAAAACATTCCACTCAAGCTCTCTAGTCCTGGATATTTTCTTTCCTTTTCATGAAGGGAAGAGATTGGGCATTGGAATCTAACTCGATTGTCCTGAGAGGGGTGAAAAATGTTAACTTCATGCATCTCTTAAAATGCTTAAAAAACATACATCCAACCTCCACATACATATGTATGATTCGCACCCCAACATCAGCACCCACAACTCAGTTTCAAAATCGCTTCACGGTCCCTATATAGACTATAAAGGCACCGTGCCGACCAAGATAAATGATTCATTTAGTTAGAAGCAGAAAATATTTTGTTTATATCAATTTCTTCCATTTATTGGGCAGTACCTGAAAACAGTCTCCATTACATTGTAACAAAGTATGTTTTGAAAGCTCCAGAACCACTAGTCAAATTTTGTGTGGGCTGTTTGTTTACCCACTTGTGAAGTTTGCGCACAGACTACTGCTGATGAAATATAGAATAAATAGGAACTAAGACCGGTAATCAGATCTAAACCCTTATTCTACTAGTGGTTTAAATCTGATTACCAGCCCTAGTACCTATTGGTTTTATTTATACGATGCTCTAAATAGATAATCGACTTTGTCACGATACTTTCTGTCGCATACACATGGGTTTGTTTTGTTTACATCTCCACGTGAATGCTTGATTTCAATCAACTTCTTATTAACAATTCTTAAATTTTATTTTGAATATTTAATTGTAGGCAGTTGAACTTAAGTCATTTCACGTAGTAGATATATAGGTATGTCTGACTGAAACATCGCGAAGTGTGAATGTATTGAAGTCGGCAAATTAGGTCATGTCAAAGGTCAAGTTGGATGCTCTTCCTACTATCGGTGTATTTTTTTTTTTTTAGTTTTTTTAATAGGAGTAGAAGCTTTACACCAGTAGTGGGGTTAAAAACTAAAATTTAACATAGGGCTTTTACAGATAGTAACATAGGTGAGCATGGTATAAGTGCGATGTTCCTTTACTCACAAAAGTATAAAGATATTCATTTGTACTTCAGTTTTAGATACTCCAATCAATCAATAAGTATTTAATTCACTTTGAAAACTTCAAGATGTTAACACAATTATTGGAATTACTACATCTCTGATGAGTCTTTATTCATAATATTTACCAAATAAACCAGTCTAATAGTAATGGTAAATGTCATCAAAGATTCGATCAAATCAAGCTTTTCTAGTGTTGATTCAAAGAAATGAAATGTTCATTTATACAGATGATATTTTAGATTCAATCGGATAAAATGTGTCAGTTTGTCGGAAAAGCGAACCATTGAAAACGATTTGGAATTACTGGAATTATTTTCCTTCGAATCGGGGGGTGGGGGGGGGGGGGGGGCAGTGACTTCAATTCAAGGGCATTAAGAATGATGCGTCGTTATTATTGTGGGACACAAGTTGACTTTATAAGTGTTTCATAAGTTTATAACTCTTGTGTTTAAAAAGTCCATCACCCATTTTTGATTGCATCGGTTGGAATATTTCAGTTAGCCGGAAAGCGAGCCATTAATTTTCGCTTTTACGGCCAACTGAAATATTCTACCCGATTCGATTAAAAAATAGGCTGTGGACTGTTTAATTACAAGACTGCTCCATACCATAAAAGCGTATGATTCATTTAAGAATTTTACTTGTGGCTTGAGAGCCGACGTGTACTGATTTTGATTGCACGTCAAAATTAAACCACTACTATCATTTATCTGTGAACGTTTGTTTTACTTTATAGAGGTGAGAGAAGTGTTTGAGTTGTTCGATTTCTGGGATGGTCGAGATGGAGATGTTGATGCTTCCAAAGTCGGTGACATGTTGAGATGTCTTCAGATGAATCCCACATTAAAACTGATCACTGCTTGTGGCGGTACTAAGAAAATGGGTAAGTTAGTCGTCTTTTCCAAGCACAAAAGCTCGCTTTTCCTTCATTCGTCTCACTCCATCAACTTGTCAGAAATTAGGAACATGACCCTATGTGTTAATTACAGTTTTTGAATCAGTATTCGGACATGATGCAGTGATGCTATTTATTGGTTTATAATAATTTCACTTTCAGCATCAAACGCCAAGTCAAAACCTCAACACAAAAATAGAGGAGCAACTAAGGGGGGTGGGTGTAGGGGTGATCACCACAATCCCATAATTTGCCCAATCGGGATATTTTCGTCTGAACTGGTGTCTTAGATATCGATTCATTATTGCTGGTAATGATATTAGTTACAGGGTGTTTCAGCAGGATCTATTGGGCTGTACTACCCTTCCGAGATCCGTACTTCCTGAAATTGGAAGCCGAAGGAAATACGAATCTCAGAAGGGCAGTACAGACCTGTACACCCTGCTGAAACACCATGTGACGAATTTATTACCCCGTCCCATTCAGTGTGTTTAGTTTTGTTTTATTATATATTCCCCAAACGGTATTCCAGTGACAAAAACCTTGGTAAAAGTAATTAGAGAAAATGAAAGAAACATATCTTTCTTCATTATTGAACAAGAACGATTTGGAGTTATGTAGCTTCGATTGAACTCAAACATTCGAGAAACTTCAATTCAAGGACACGAACATTGGGAAATGACGCATCGTTATTATTGTGGGACACAAGTTTACTTTATAAATGTTTTATTCGATACAGTGGTGCGCTGTATGTCTATGGAACACAATATTCAAACTTGTGCAAGTGCTTTAATAAGTTTCACTGAAGACACAATTCACATAACGAGATAGGTTGTATGCTTCTCGAAACCACAACGGATACGTAGTGTAGAAACACCACAACAGAATCCCCCTTCTCGACAGTAAAATCGGACATTGGCGGTATATACACGTTTTATTTCAAGTTTTGGGAATATTCTCATGAAACAATATTGTTCTCATTTTGTTTGTGAGTCTGATTGTTGATTATTAGTGGCGAAATGTTTTGGGAGGCGATGGGTGAAAGGGAAATCGGCGTACCATAATAGGTGTATACACCCCTTTTAGCTGTCACGTGATATTCTATTTATTTATTTATTTATTGGTGTTTAAGGTCACATACTTATGCACAATGGCTAATCGTGACCGTGACAGTTTTACGGGTGGAGGAAGCCGGAGTACCCGGAGAGAACCACCGAGCAACGACGAGCAGCTGTCAGCTCTCCAACATCGTAACTCTGAACTCTGCACCGCAGCACAGGCAGGGTTAGATTGGTTGAAGACATGCGCACCATCGACGTGCAGTACGCCTCAGTACCCAGCGTCATCGTGCCCCCATGTAGGCAATCGGGGTGAAGTGTCTTGCCCAAGGACACAACGCGGTTGCCGCAGGTGGGATTCGAACCGAGGACCTCTCGGCTTGCAGCCTGCACCTCTACCAACTGAGCCACCGCGCCCCACGTGATATTCTAATACATCCCGTTGAACTTCGTACACACCGTTGGAGTTACATGTACCATATCGGGTGCATTGGTTACTGATCAATGAAGGGTAATAATTTACTGTCTTAAGGTATAGATTTGACACTTGGGTTTATATCACACCTGCAGAAGGTCAGACAAATGGAGGTTACACACCTCCATTTGTCTGACCTTCTGCAGGTGTGATATAAACCCAAGTACCCGACTCGAGGTATTGTTGGTGCAGCATGATTAATCTGAAGTATGGCACATGATAATTAATTCAGAAATTACGAAAACCATGCGTCAGGACAACTTTATGTATGTATTCAGAAATAAATTTTCAAGAGCTCATGAGGTTTTTATCAATAAACCCGACTGAAAAAAATCTAACTACATCATCAAGGCATGCCTTGATGGTGCAATTGGGATGTTTTATCAGTCGGGGCTTGAGCCGTCACAGTCGAGACAAGTCACCACCAAGACAAGACAAGACCCCCACCCACTTCAAAACGCTCATTTTCGCAACGCTTGTACACAAATATAAATCCAGTTTAGCAAATCGTTTATAATTATATTGCCCACTTCAGATGTCTTGGGAAAATAATTTTCAGGCTATAAGCTCCTATTTGCTTCTTTTCAAATTACAGGAGAAAAATCATACAAATTCGAAGAATTCCTTGCAATTTATCAACAGGCCTTAAAAGAGCAAGGCGAAGGAACATTTGCAGATTTTATGGAAGCATTCAAAACTTTCGACAGGGAAGGTCAAGGTTACATATCCGCTGCCGAAATGAGACACGTATTAACGTGTTTAGGTATGTAAAACACTAAAATATTATATTAGTAATTACGCTCAACGCCCCTTTTGCTCGACCTATCGGTAATCCCTTATCACAACCCGAATAGCGGACGACGCCCTTTCCAACCATTAATCAGATTGTAGGTTTGATCTGCGCATCCCAGAATGTACGGATAATCATCATAAAATAGGTGACAATAGTCGCTTTCGGCAGCTTGAGTGTTAAAAAATAATCCTAATATGTCGGATGATTTTTCACGTCTTGTCTCCGAATTGGTTTTCAGATCTGAAGACGGGAGGTGAAAAATAACTCCTAAGTTCCTAACTGAACCATGATAGTTCAGATCCAGTTTACCCTTTACTTAGTTTCATTAACTGATTATGATAGAAGTATTTGACGCTGGTCATTGAATGAGAAAAAGCCGACCACCAGTCCATCGCTGTTCCAACTCCACATCACTGTTCAACTCCGATTATGGAACAGGGGAGATAACTCCAAAATATGTTCGACTTTTTCGTTTGTCGGGAAGATCGATTGGTTGAGCATCTCGGCTGCTTTTCGTGGATTTTATGTTTCGCTTTTGTTGGAACTTGCTAAAGGGTGGAAGTTCTGAATGAGCCAGTACATGACTCCCATATTACACACACAATAGTAAAACAGCAGTAATTGACCCAAACCTTCTCAACAATGAACAATGGCTTTATTTATTTATTTGTTTGCGTTCAAGGTCACATATTTCTACACAATTGCTGCTAATCGTGACTTCAACATGGATATAAAAGTCCACCAATCATTTACACCCCGAGCACTGGTGACTGGGCCTTATTTTAACTGTAAAACAGAGATTGTTTACCACAATAAGCAAACAATGCTTCACTTCCCGGGGTTCCCTCGGGGAAGATTTCTTATATTTTACCGGAAAATACATGTTTATTTTCAGTGTATTATGATACTTGAAGCTCATATGTGTAATACCTTAACACACCGACGACTTCGTTTTTTTCCATTCGTTTTACTCTTAGTTGCAGCTAGAGGTTACGGTTCTTCTCTCCAGAAGGCACATATCGACCTCTGGAACTTTTCAGAGAGATTATGTGCATAACTTGTCTTGTCATTTGGACGGTCTAACATCTCGAGGATGTGTATATTCAGTAAGTAACCAAAAACAATACCAGATAGTTTCTTTCTCCATTGCTCAGCTCAGTCTTTAGCCAAAAGTACTCTTTCCAAAAGGACTGTCTTCTGTTTGTTTTTCATTTTTGCATTGTTTTTGGCCCACCGGTGGAACGGGTCGGTCGAGTTCGTTCCACTAAGAGTAAAAAGCTTTGACATCACGCCAAATCTATTTTTTCTCAAACATTAATTTTTAATAATAATGGTGATTTTTTTTTATCAAGCCGACAAGCATCTGATCTTCCGAGATCAAACGGCTAGTCATTCATGAAGTAAGGGCTCCGGTGGCCAATTAAGCTGGTCGGCCAAAAGTCTCTGGCAACCGTGAATGCGTGAATGGCATAGTGGGTAATATCAGTTCGTTAGCCAGCATACAGATCCAGGAGAGTTTTGATGGAAATCTATCTCTCAGTGACTCCCATGCTCACGCTATTCAGGCAGTTATATCTTGTTTCAGGCGAGAGACTTACAGATGAAGAAGTAGATATTATAATTAAATGTACAGACTTGCGAGAAGATCTGGAAGGAAATGTAAAATATGAAGGTATTATTTTTCTCTTTTCGAATGTTCTATTATCGTATGTTATGTGCGAAGCTAGGTGAGGTGCGACAGATGCGAATACACCTCCGCATGAGGGACTATGTCCCAATTGTGATATGAAAATTTCGATAAAATAGGGCGACCTCCTTCCTCCGATACATCTTACTCTCTGTGGCTTAGCCACAGAGAGTACGATGTATCGGGGGAAGTTGTTCTCGCTTGCGAGTGGTTTCTGTGAAATGCTTGGTTTTAATGAAAATTCCTTTGTAGTGAGGTGTAATATATTCCCGGTTTTCTAAAGAAACGGAAATGAAATTACACTCCAAACCGGAGACCTGGAAATGTCCCGCATAATATCAAGTTGAGAGTAACAAGATGCATTTATTTTCGTGAAAATGAATTAAAGAATATCTACTCTGTTTTAGTGAATATCGGGAATTATCTCATGAGTGTGGACCTGAAGTTTTATTTTTCACGAGTGCTTGCGCGAGTGAAAAATAATACTTTCAGGTCTACATCATGCGTAGATTTTATTTTTATTAAATGCTACGTGGCATTTTAATGCGCAATATTCAGCCCAATTCGTCTGCAAACAGTTTCAAGACAATAACAAAAATCTGGTGATCGTTCCTTCAAGCCGACGTCATGCGCCGAAGAGTAATTTAGGAAGCAACTGCAAAAAATAATCGTGTGGACCTGAAAATATTATTTTTCATTCGCTCAAGCGCTCGTGAAAAATAAAACTTTCAGGTCCGCACTCATGAGTTAATTCCAGATACTGACCAAAATTAGAGTAGGTTTTCTTTTTTATTATATGCTACGAGACATTTTATTGCACAATATTCAGCCCAATTCTACGAGAAATGCATACGTTTCAATACAATAAAGATCAGCTGATCGTTCATTCAAGGTGGCGTAATGCGGCGTAGCGTGACGTCATTTCGGAAGCTACTGAGGGCTATTTCTCGATATCTATCAAGTCGATGGATATCGAGAAATATCTTTTAGATAATTTGCGATAATTCACAGGCTAGTATATAATAATATATTTTATTGGCATCTCCATATGGAAAAGTTCTTTTCGGAAGAGAAGTGTGAAAATCCGCTTCCAACGCTTCATTTTCAGAATCTCTAGTTTTATCACCACTAACTCTTGGCTTCAACTCCCTCTTCACTGCTGTCACAGTCTGGAACAGATGAGACTGGTGACGGCAGCGAAGGAGTTGATGTTGAAGGTGGTGGCGAATAGTGAGTGATACAAGTGATTCTGAAAATGACGAAGAGTTTGAACTTTGATGCGAGTGGAGATCTTGCTGTTCAAGAGACGAGTCCCCCAGTGATTTGGTGAAAAGGTTCTTCAAGAAGCGGGGTTGTACAAAATTCAGGCGTGGAAGGGCTGGCGAAATCTTACAAAGTTACACTGGAGCAGTTTTTGAATTTAGAAAACTTCCGTTCAACACAAACAGTGCCATACGTGATTCCCGGTTCCGCTCTATAGATTTCCCTGATAGCGTGACCGTCTTTCGGAACCGGGAATTTCAGTTTTCGGGATAAAATGCTTCTTTGTGGGGGTAAATATGTTTAATATGAAATTAATGGTTGTTGGACGCAATGCGAGCGTTGCGCTTGATGTGAAAAGAGATATTTGCATAGCGTGATGCTTCCAGGGTGACATTTGCTGCAAAGCATACTAAAATGTAAAATTTCTTCCAGTTTTTAGTTTGGCGCATAAATTCCCATTACTTACAATAAACTAGAGAGCTTACGAGACGGTTATCGTTAATCGCTTCATATTTCACTCATTTTCCTAACGTGTAACGCACCTATGCAAGCTCCTATGTCGCTGGTATTGACAATACTTCATAAGGATGCTGTATACGAAATATCAAAAGATTCTGACTGGTGACGGATCCGAAAAAGACGGTTTTTAACAACTATTCCCCTCATTTTGCTATGTTAAAATTCACGCTCTCGCAGGAAGCCAAAATATTAACCCTTTGATACTATTTAAGTGTTATGACGTACGAAATCAAACAGCACGTTGACACTTTGTGGGCATTTGTTTTGTTATTATTTTTTCAATTTTTTGAAGTTTTAACCTCAGTTCCTATTTTCTTCCGAATAGTGCTCAGTAATAACCGTTCAGCCAAATGTTATCGCATCTTAAAATACTAACATAATCCCGCTGCCAAGACTTCTTAACTGGTTGAGTGCTAGAAGCCACTAAGAGGGCTTTCAAAAATGAGGATACCAGAGCAAAAGCCAACACTTTCCTTGCTTATATTTCATATTCAGTCAAACACAAATAATATTTTGTTTATATAAATTTGTTTTATGACAAATTATTGGAGAGAGCCTGGTGGCACTCTCCAATAATTTGTAATTAAACAAGTTTTGAATAACAAATTCAGACCACCAAAAATAATCTAGCACTCAACCAGATAATCACTGGTTTAATGTGAAAGGCATCTTGTTATTTGTACCTTCCGACGTTTGACGTCGCATTTTGAAAAACGTTGAAGAAACTGAATTGCCACTGACGTTTGAACGTCAGGATAATTAAAGTGTCAAAGGGTTAACCGAGATACTTGATTTGAACAAACTTCAATCCGACACCTGTAAATGATTCTGACTCCTGGTTCTTGAGAAGATTTTTAAATACTGTTCTTTATGCGGGACCAAGTTAAATCGGGGGCCCAGTAAGGAGCCCAAATATTAACACTGCAACTTAACTGCCTCCCCAGCGTGGTGGAACCCATATATCAAAAGATTCAGATATGGGATAGTGAGAAGATTTTTAATGATTTTATTTTTTATTCCTCATATTGCACCAAGTTAAAATTCAGACTTCCATAGGGTGCCCAAATATTAATCAAGGAACTTGATTTGAACATACTTTGATTTGACTCCCCCCCCCCCCCCCCCCCCCCTCCTCCTATGGATGCTGTGCCAAATATCAGAAGATTCTCTGAACTGTGGTTCTGGAGATGAAGATTTTTAAAGATTTTTCCCCATTTTGAACCAAGTTAAAATTTGGGTCTCCACCGGGAGCCTAAAAATTAACTGGGGTACTTGATTTCAACAAACTTGAATCGGAGCCCTCTAACAATGTTGTACTCCAAATATCAACTGATTATGGCTAGTGGATCTGAAGAAGATTTTTAAAGATTATTCCCCATTTTACACCAAAGTTAAAATTTGGGCTCCCACGCAGAGCCCAGTTATACACCGATGGACTTGATTTGAACAAACTTGAATCCGAGCCCTGTAATGATTCGTATAACATATATAAAAAGATTCTGACTAGTGGTTCTGGAGAAGTTTTAAAGATTATTCCTCACATTGGACTAAATTGAACCAACTTGGATCTGCCCCCTTAAAGATGCTGTATATCAAATATCATGATTCTTACTGGTGAATCTGATGGACATTGTTAAAGATTATTCTTCATATTGCACCAAGTCAAAATTCGGGCCCACAAAGGAAGCCCAAATATTAACCGAGGGACTTGATTTGAATAAACTTGAAGCCGACCCACGTAACAATTTTGTATAACAAACATCAGAAAATTTTTTAAGGCATACTTTTGCACAAAGTTAAAATCTGGGCTCTTGTATTGAGTCCAATATGAACCGAGAGGCTTAATTTTAATTAACTTGTATCTGACCACCCTATGGATACTATATATACCAAATATCAAAAGATTCTGATCTGTGGTTCTGGAGATGATTTTTTAAATTTTTTTTTGCAAATATTATCCATATAAGGTCCCACAAAGTATATCTTCTGTTTCTCGGGCCATTTTTGTAAAAATTGCTTACAGGCGGGCGGGGGGGGGGGGGGGGGGGGGGCAGTATTTTTTTAAATAATTTCTTTCTTTGCCATCAAAAGTTCATGTTCTTGGTTTGTTGTATGTTTTAGGCCTCATAATCTACAGAATAGCATGGGTGGTGGTGTATTTCATCCCTTGAGTGCAAGAAGGCTTTGCAGTGATGAATCACTGCAAAGTCTTGTACTCAAGGGACAAATTTGTCAATTTTATTACCTTGGGTAAAATATCAGACATAAACCATTTAATTTCCAGTTCTTTAACTGGTAGAGCGCTAAGTGTTTTTGGTTGGCAAAATTTTGTTCACATTTTAATGCCTTGTTACAATTTATGGGAGAGTGGGCACTCTCCCAAATATTGTAGCAGGGCAGATCCACCCAGACTAAATAATATAAAAGCAAAAATTAATTGAAGGACATCCACAGAATATGAAACCCTTAAGCTTTGGCACTCGTACTTCAGAATAAAGCCCCAAAACGGGCTTCCAGCACTCTACCAGTTAAGTTTGCATTGCCATGCGGGAGGGCCCGACAAACAGATTTTTAACCTTTTTAGGCCTAATCCTTACTTATTGCCATCATAATTATTAATTCCGCACCAAACAAAAACTCAGCTTCAAAACAATTTTGGTGTAAACAAACTGGTTGCACCAAGTAAAGCGTCATGGGGACACACAACTCGAGCTGGTTCATGTCGGTCGAGATTGGCGTCATATCAGCAAGTTTTTAGTTATATCTGCAGAGCTTAATAATGGCTAATTCTGGGAAAGAAAATCCTATCGATTATATCTACAGCCTCCTATTCGTGTTGATATCCATGTTAGTATGGAACTAAATGGAATTTATTTCTATTTCAGAATTTATCAAGAAAGTGATGGCCGGGCCCTATCCAGAAAAATAAATCGAGAGAAATCCAGACAAGATTAACAACAGCATACAAATCATCAAATCTAAATATCATATATCTTACATCTGGCTGTTACTCAGATATCACAAACAATTTCTCTCCTGAATGTCTTACACGAGTCAAAGTTTGATCATTTTTGATTCACAGTGATAATTCATGGATTTCTTGACACTAAATGAGACTCGGAATCAATGTCATTATGGGCAGAACATTATTTTGCTGAGTTGCAAAACTTTCTAATTCCTGTAGTTAACGGATTTTGAATATTCTGAATTTTTATGATAACTGTTAAGAATTAAGATCACATTGTGTCGATGATGCATTCATGTTGCTGTGTGAGTTGGCTTGAGAGCTGTTTTTTACTTTGCCGTGATTTAGGCTCTCGGTCGGTAGCGGTTCCACCATTTCACATCACGGGACAGTTGGTCCACGTTCACAAAATATCTCAACTGTTTGGTACCCAGTAAGCACGACGCCCATACCGCTTGTTGGGGTTCCCCCTGGGAGGCTAATCATACTATGGTTTGTGATCTGCCATTGGAAAGCATTCCGGGGGCTCTTCCTAAATGTATCACATTGTAACATTTCGGCAAAGACAAAGACTTCAAGTGTCCTATAATTTGAAAACTGGACATAGGACCAAAGCTAGTGGGAATACCGACGGGAGGGATTGGGTGGCTGGGTTCGCCTGTCTAATGGAAATATTTGTCTGTAGGAAATATTTGTTGTCCGTCGGAAAACTTGTTAGTCGAGGGAACGCCATCACACTTTCTCTGAAAGCCGCCAATTTGAAGAAAACGTTTAACCAATTGGAGAATTACAATTTTCATTATCGAAAAATACCTCGTGTTTCAAATATTCTTTGGTTGAATGTGCTCGTTTTTAGTAAATGACAATCCAGTAGTCGTGTGCACGAAACAAATGTGTGTATTATTATTATTTTAAAGAATTACTTTCACCAAACGAAGCGTGTTCGGTAAAGTTTAAAACCTCTCCGGTGCTATTTCATGTGTCTGGATTTGTCAGCAAAAGAAAATGGTTGGAATTTCTCTTGGTTGACCAACATTTTCATTTTCTTACACGTCTAAGAAATCCCATCTGCAGCAACACTAAACCAAATGGAAAATGAAAATCCGTTCCGCACATATGTGCGGAACGGAAATTGTTGACGGACTATTTTTAAACAGAAGCGAAATTTCAATGGAATTATCACCGCAATTACAATTTGATTTGCTGGCGATAGCTAAACATAGCAGCACGGGTTCCCCTCGCAAGTTTGGCTGGCGATAAAATGCGGGGTTTTTTTTGTTGATAATTCGCCCCCTGAAGTCTGGCACGTGGAGAACACATTGGAACTCCAGGGACGAGTTGTCAAATGAATTGTTGAGTGTCCTCTTAATTGCTTTCAAAGACGTGAAAGTGTGTAATAAACACACAACGACACACGCATGTGAATGGGCTAATTGATATGGCAATTGTACCATCTCGGAAGGATAAAACTCGAGTAAGCCTAGAGTTTTATCCTTCCGCGATGGTACAAGTGCCATTATCGATTAACCCATTCACACGCTTGTGTCGTTCTGTGTATAAATTCTCCCCGATGCTATTTCATGTGTCTGGATTTGTCTGCAAAAGAAAATGATTGGAATTTTCTCAGGATTCACCAACATTTTCATTCTATGGGTAATTTAGTGTTGGATAATGATCTGGTTCAAAATCCTAAACTCAGGACAGTCGAGCTGAATTATGAGTGAAGAACAGTGACTTTTTCAATGGGTTTAAGGGCAAGGAAGCATCTCCATTCGAGAGGACAGTTTTCATTATACATGTTGATAGCCGCATAGTGGTGGCAGCCTGGGGGAGCTTTATTGAGGAAACAAAATCTTCCTATGTCCTCACCACCCTGGAACACCACCAACACAGATCAAGACGGCGTTCTGAGGAAAAAATTTAAATGAATCTCCACAGCTGTTATAAAAAGAATAAAGAGTGGTTACAAAGAGTTGAATGTGCAAGGAATCTCGTATATCTAATGCTTATAATTTTGATGCAATGATCTGTGATATCAAAATTGTCATTAATTTTCTGTATGCTTCCCCCCACCCCAAAGACAAAGGACTCACAAAAACACGTCTTTCAAAATTCTAGGCATGTTTGACTTCTCAAATTTAACATTGGGATATTTTATGAGCCTGGTCCCAACATTTTCTTCTGTTGTATAACAGTTTAGTTGAATGTTGTTCAGCATTTTCAATTTGTATAATGAAGAGAGGATTTGAGAGGATTTGAAAGTGGAAACCAACATGGTTGAGAAATAAGTTTTCTCGAAATGTATGTCTTTTGCGACCTCAGAATGATTGTGTACAGTGGGTATGTTTTCCAAAATAAAACTATTTATGATATAAAGTGTTTATCTTGATTACTGGTGTTTATTTATTTAATTGTGTTTAGGGTCACATACATATTTTTGCATGTCTTATCGTGACTGCAACATGCATATAAATTAAAAGTCCAGCCAATCATTTATTCCCATATCCACAATTTTAGAGAACTTCCATCCCAGACATTGGTCACCTGGTCCTATTTTACCAAAAACAGAGCTTGGTTACCACAGTATACAAGCACTGCTTCACGTAACGTCCCAAAACGGCCAATGCAGTTCACAAAAGTCACCATTCAATTTTCACTATTTTTTCACTTTCTGTCTCAAAAACATAGCTCATGATCCCTCGTTGGAACGAGCTCACTGAGCTCATTCCAATGAGGGGTCACAAGCTATGTTTTTGAAGCAAAAATGAAAAAATTAAGTTATTCAGGAATTTTGTTTGCAAGTGTCGCCTGCCTTTCATGTTAGATAAAGGGTTATTGATACTTCTTTCAGCATACAAGGCTGTATGATGACAACAACACCAGTACAGTCATCTTTCGCCAATTGTTTATACTTGTGTTGCCCACTTTAGAGGACTTCCACCTTTGCAAATCTAAACAATTGCAATGCCAAGGGTGGCTATGCCCCTGCCCCCACTAACTTTGTTGATAGTGAGTTAATAAATGTCTTATCTTATCTCCAATAAACCATAGTACCAATACAGCAGGCCACCAAATGTGTCTATAGTACATTGCTGCCCCCACTTTATGATAAACGTAATTTGGTAGTTAACAAAGTCCAAAAAGGGGGTCATAACTCGAATTAAAAATTATCTCACCACTCTCGAAATCAAACCTGTCTGGTATATTGTCTACAATAAGCTATATTCCAAGTATGATTGAACTCAGACACCTATAACTCAAGTTACCATTCAGAAACCAACATCAACATGTCTTCTAAGTCAGAAAAGGACCATAACTCTGCCAAAAAATACTGGGCCATGCCCACAATCAATCCACAATAGTCTGTATTATGTGGTTATAAACCTATGTACAAAATTTTATTTCATTTCGTTCAGTCAAACCAAAGTTATCAACGTATTGTCTGGAAACCATATTCAGGACAGACGTACATACGGACAGGGGTAAGGCTTAATGCCCCTGCCAAAATTGGCGGGGCAGCAATATTTTGAGTCAAATTAAATTCTGAATCGAATCATATAGAGGATTTCGAATTGAATCTTCAACATCTCCAAACTGTAAATATTACACCTTCTTACAACTTTTAAGTATAGTGGAACCCTGTTAATTGAATAGCTACTTTGCCAATGAAAATTATTCAATTACCAGGAGTATTCAATTAACAGGGATTGTGTCACTTTCCTGTTTTCTAGCAATAAACTTAGCATTTATTCTATTATATCTTATTTGACAGAGCTCCATGAGCTCTGTCAAATAAGATATAATAGATTAAATTCCTGTATTGGATGTACTGAGGCCAAATAGGTCTATAAACAAAGGAAAACTGGGGAGAGTCAGAGTAATTTCTCGACAGGTTACAAGATTTTTTATTCAATTAACAGGAGTTTACTCTATAACCTATATTCAATAACAGGTGAAATTTGTACTGGATGTATGGTAAATGGCTTTGTGTTGGCAAATTATATTCAAACAGGGTTATTCAGTTAAGTGGGCTCAACTGTATTGCCATTCTCCACTCAAATATTGTATTCAAAAGTGACTGTCTGGGTAAATGAATAAAAAAAATCCCAGATTATTCATGATGGAATCCAAGTAGTTTCGGGAGCAGAATCCTCTTGAACTCTTCTTCTATCATCAGGCCTCGTGTTCAGGAGACCTGATGAAAGAATGAGGAATTTAAGCGGAGACATTTGGTATGGTTCCGAGAACATCACATCAGGGTTTGATCCAAACAGGTTGGGAAAGGGGCCTTTTCTTGGTCTTTGGAAAATTATTCAATTGATCATCTGAACATAAATCCACCTGTAAGCTCATTTCCAAAGAGAATACAGGTTAAAATGGGTATCACTTTATTAGGATTAACTATCAGAAGAGCACAATGGTTTTGTAACCTGATAATGCTGTACAAGTTTGGGGATAATAGTATTTTGTATCAGAAACTGTGAATTTTATAGCATGTACCCCATTGGGAAATGGGCCTTATTTCAGCCCCAAAAAGGGTCTAGATTAAACTCTGCATCACAATGATTACAAAACTTTTCAAATCAGCGCAACTCAAATCAAATGGCATCAAATCATAAGGATGACTTCGAATCAAATCAATTTTGAAGCCTTTCAGGGCCCTTCTTCCTTTGGTTACCGGGTCTAATTTTACCACAAACTTGTTTAGCAGAGTAAACAAGCACTGCTCCATTTCCTGGGGTTTACCATGGGCACTGTAACACACTTGATGCAATATTTGCATTACTACAATGTAAAGACTTTATTTTTTCAGTTTCTTTGCTGTGTGATACCCAATCTGAGCCCTGCAGTTAAACAAACACAATATTGACAAGAGAGAGACATAAAGCAAACTGAAACTCAAGTTTGTTTATTTATTGGGGAGTTGAATGACACCTTCAACAACCAGTATCATATTGTGTCAGACTTATTTATGGGTGGGGCATGGTGGCTCAATAGATAGAGGTGCAGGCTGCAAGCCAAGAGGTCCTCAGTTCGAATCCCACCAGTGGCAACTGTGTTGTGTCCTTGGGCAAGACACTTCACCCCCATTGCCCACATGGGGACACGGTGGCATTGTGTACCAAGGCATACTGTACCTCGATGGTGTACTTGTCTTCAACCAATGCTAACCTTGCTTATGTGCAGTATGCTGGGGAGCCATACAGTTGCTCGGTGGTTCTCTCCATGTACTCCGGCTTCCTCCACCCATAAAACTGTCTGACAAGAGGTGACCCTGGCTGTTGAAAGTGTCGTTACAACCCAATAAATAAATAAATAACTTGAGAAAACCACTGAGCACTGGCAAGCTACTGTCAGATTTGCCAACTTACCTGAAACTCCGAAAATCAGGGCTTATTATTCATGCAAGAATCAGAAATGACTCTCCCAAAATATTCATTTAAGTCTGGTCATAAATTCCTTAGTGTGTCCTTAATGGAAGAATTCTACTTATTATTTGTTCCTCCTGAGGTAACACTTTAATATAGCAGTCGTGTCTACTGAAGTCTTGGCTGCCTGTATTTATTTTTTTAGTGGTGTTTAACCCTTTCAACACTAGCGCCGTAGAAGGTATCATTTCGGTCAGTACTGTGAATGGCAAAATGGGCGAAACATTCCTGTTTTCTTGGGAGGTTCAGTAATAATTTAAATTATTACCAAGCCTCACTTCAGATTTCTTGCTTTTTTTATCATCTGCTTGTCCACTATCAATTTTTTCTTGGCGCAAAAAATAATGCACACCGTGTTGAAAGGTTAAGGTAAAATATTTCTGCACAATGGCTAATCATGACCACAACATGGAGATGAAGTCAAGTTTAGTCAATCATTTATACAAACGTTGCTCATTTTAAAGACTTCAGCCAAGCTCCTGTAGCATCCATCTGCAAGACAACCAAAAACCTGTATACTTGAACATTTTTAACTCATGTTCATTTAAACAAGTAACTCACCAAAATTGGAACTAGGCCCCAATGGGTTAAAATTAAGTTCCAGTATTCCCAAAATCTAAATTATTTAAGATCTAAAATTCATTCTTGCAGCAGGATTTTGTGAGAATCAAAATGAATTCTTGTGAATTGAACAAACTTTAAGGCCTGTAAATGCTTATTGTTTCATTTATTGGTGTTTAAGGTCACATAGTTCTGCAGAAGGGCTAATTGTTAGCACAACATATATAAAGTTAAGTCCGGCCAATTGTTTATACCCATGTTGCCCATTTTAGAGGACTTCAGCCCCAGGAATTGGTTATCGGTCCTATATTAACAGTAAAACAAAGCATGTTTATCACAGTAAAGAAGCACTGCTTCAGTTCCCAGGGTTTCCATGGGGCTGTAAATGCTTGAATCAAGCCACAAAAAAATTTACTCCCTGCACATCTGCACTAAATATTGATCATGTATACCAGGATTCAAGCAATATCTTAAGAAATGTCAAAAGTAGTTTGCTCCACAACATTTTTACACAGTATTCTAACTGCATCAAGATGCCCCAGGGCGCTCACCTGACATGGTAGCCTAAATATCAACCCAGAGAATTAATTTCAACAAGTTGCATCTGCTCCTCCTAAGAAAAGCTTATACCAAATATCCATACATTCTGACCAGTGGATCTAAAAAAAAAAGAAGATTTTTAAAGAATATTCCTCATATTGAACGAAGTTATAATTCGGGCTCCCACAGGGAGCCCATATATGAACCCAGGGACTTGGCTTTAACAAACTTGAATCTCACCCCCCTAAGGATGCTGCACACCAAATATCAAAACATTCCAACTGCTGGATCTGAAGAAGATTTTTCAAGAAAATTCCTCATTTTGAACTAAGTTACAATTCGAGCTCCCACAGTGAATCCAAATATGGACCTAGGGACATGGCTTGAACAAACTTGAATCTCACCCCCCTAAGGATGCTGCATACCAAATATCAAAACATTCTGACTGCTGGATCTGAAGAAGAAGATTTTTAAAGAAAATTCCTCATTTTGAACTAAGTTATCATTCGGGCTCCCACAGTGAGCCCAAATATGGACCTTGGGACATGGCTTGAACAAACTTGAATCTCACCCCTCTAAGGATGCTGCATACCAAATATCAAAACATTCCGACTGCTGGATCTGAAGAAGATTTTTAAAGAAAATTCCTCTTTTTGAAGTAAGTTATAATTCGGGCTACTACAGTGAGCCCAAATATGAACCCAGGGACTTGGCTTGAACAAACTTGCAAACCTAAGCATGGTGCATACCCAATATCAAAAGATTCTGCCAGCTGGATCTTGAGAAGAAGATTTTTTTAAAAATTTGCCTGAAATGCACTAAGTTCAAATTTGGGCTCCTATACTGAGCCCAAATATAAACCCTGGGGGCCAATTTGAACAAACTTGAATCAGATCCACCCCACATTGTTCCATACCAAATATCAAAAGATTCTGCCTGCTGGATCTGGAGAAGATTTTTTAAGAAATTTGCCTGAAATGCACTAAGTTCGAATTCGAGCTTCTATAGTGAGCCCAAATATGAATCTAGGGAGCCGATTTGAACAAACATGAATCAGATCCACCCCACAATGTTGCATACCAAATATCAAAAGATTCTGCCTTCTGAATCTGGAGAAGAAGATTTTTTAAGAAATTTGCCTGAAATGCACTAAGTTTGAAATGGGGCTCCTATACGAAGCCCAAATACGAACCCAGGGGGCCGATTTGAACAAACTTTAATCAGATCCACAGTACAATGTTGCATACCAAATATCAAAAGATTCTGCCTGCTGGATCTGGAGAAGCAGATTTTTTAATGTTTTCCCCATTCCCAACAGTGTTAAAAAGTCCTGAAAAAAGTACCTTGTGATCAAACCAATACGGATTTTTTTAACCATTCTATTCTACTGAATAAAAGCAAGCTTTATACAATTTTTTAGCTCCCGAGGTTCCCACGGGGCAATGAGAAAAAATTTTTTTTTTGCATCAATCAACTACTTATGACCCATTATCATCTCATATCAAATCTGGTTCAAATCGACCTCACGGTTCTGAAAATAGACATTTTAGGCGTTGCCAACATTTTTGCCCCTCCCATAACGAAGGCAAATAATGCCAGACAAACTTCTCTTGAACAGACTTGATTCTAAACCTCAAAAGGACTCTGTATACCACATATCAAGTCTCTGCTACTGGTGTTTCATTAGAAAAAGATTTTCAAAAAATTTGGCCATTTTTTCTCCACCCCTCTGCTCAATATGAGCCGAAACCTGATTTGCATAAAAATCAAAATACCCCTATATAACCACTACTTACATGAAATTTAATTAAAATGTGGCCAGTGGTTTAGGAGAAAGAGGCTCAAACACCACCTTCACACAGGACGACGGACGAAGAGTGATCAGAAAAGCTCACCCTAACTTTCAGTCAGGTGAGCTAACAAGGTTCATACAGATTAGGCAATTTGGTTTGCCATAACTTTTTCATATCCCGGACATAAAATTTCCATAACACCAAAGGTTAAATGCGACTTAATATATAATCTATTTCTTCCTTCTCCTCACCCTCCCTGACAACTCTCTGAACCTTGAAGGCCCCAATTCCAACTTTGATCACTTTGTTCTTCAATAAAACCATTGCTCAGACATTGAGTCTTTAGGTAAACTTTTATGTTACATTCTCCTTGGCAGATGTGTTTAGGCAGTTCTTGGCTGCTACAAACAGCCAAGACTTGCTCAGAAACAGATGTAAGGCTACCATATGTACTCTATCAAAGTGTGGCAAAATGCAAACAAACTACCAGACCTTTAAGGGTTAAGAAGCCCCAAACACCAATGACTCAAGTTGCAATTCTTGTTGAACCCTAAAAATTGGGAGTACAAACATTTTTTGAATGGTCACATAAGACAGGTGAAATACACGTTTCCGATATCTGTTCATTTTCCACCATAACTTTTCCAAAATCCACCCCAATTTTCCATACTTTTCCAGAGCCTGGAAAAACAATTTACTGTTTTCCAAGACTTTCCATACCTTTTCATGACCTGTATGAACCCTGCTGTAACATCCAAGGGCAATACCTCTGTAATGCTTGAATATTATTTATTTATTTATTGGTGACATACTTTTGCACAATGGCTAATCATGACCACAACATGGAGATAAAGTCAAGGTCAGTCAATATACCCCATGCCGCCTATTTTAGAGGACTCGCACCCCAAGCATTAGTGACTGGGTTCTATTTTACAAGTGAAAAAGAACTTGTTTACCACAGTAAACAAGCACTGCTTCACTTTCCGGGGTTCCTGTGGGGGGGAATGCTTGAACGAGCCATAGGAAATTTACTCCATGCACGTCCATACTAAATTTTCATCATTGTAGACTAAGATTCAAATTAATACCTTAAAATATTCTGAAGTGCAGATACTCCAACTTTATAAATTATTGTGACGAGTTGACGGAAACATGGTCTGAGCCGCAAACCTCAGACCATGTTAACATCATTTTTTGAAACTGACTCGATAGTCAACCTTTGCAATAACAAAAAACAATGCATTCGGCAAGTTATCTGCCCCCACTGACGCCCAAATACTGGCTGATGCATTCACCAGCGCATTCGCCAACATAGAATGATGGCACTAGGCACGGCATTCTCCAACATCCCAGGCATTCGCCAAAGTAATAACAAACAATTGCATTCGCCATGGCATTCGCCATGGATCTAGTATATATAGGGCTGTGGCAAAGAGCAAAACTGCCTCTGATGAAGTTCTACTGTGAACGAAACTGGTTGGGCACTTTATTCATTAGGGATAACTTGACCACAGGTCCTCTTGGACTATCTACTGAGTTTCGAAAAATATTTACTTTAATTCAACCTGTTGGCATAGTTATGGCTAGTTCATCCACTGCCACCAGCTCTACGAGCGATTTGAGATTTGACTCGAGCGCCAGCAATATAACTGTCACAGATATCGACAAAAACCCGAGGGGCCAAGAGAACCCATTGCGATAGCGGAACTGGAAATACAGTTTACAATATTGACCAGAACCGATCCACCTACAGAAAAGTCTGTAACTTAGCCATTAAACAACTATGGTTAGAACTACAGGGACTTTTCCTGGAAAAGTGTTTACAACAAAACTTATGCCCCATAGCAATACACTTCAATAAACATGCCAATTCCACCACGGACATACGTTACCGCATTAAACAGACACTACACCCCAACCAAGATGGACCCAATACTATAGAAGTGCACCATCATAAAGAAATTCAGTGGATATACAAACTCAAAACACTACAACCATTGGGTTTGAACAGAAAGGACTTTTAGTAGTTTTGCAATTCATGTTAACATCAACTAATCACAATAATGTATATGTTCCAATAAGACACTACCCATAGCCCAAAACCTACTTTGTGAAACATGAGAGGCTTATTTACTAAACTTGCGATCGTTAAAAGTTGCCTTCTTCAAGGAAACCTTTAATAATCACAAGTTTAGTAAATAAACCTCTCATGTACCCACAATGGCACTAATAAATAATCAATAAACCAGAAAAACTCATTCCATCTTAGTTCAAATCGTAAATCGGTTTGTAATTTAAACAACACTTTATCTGGAACACCATCTGCTGCACATGTGAAAAATCCAGAAAAATGAAGTGGCTTGCTAGTCACTCTGTTGATGAAGCAATTACGAAATGGGGGACGTCATTTCAAATATTTCACATGGTGACATCTGATGGTAACATTTGCTACTGGAGTTGTAAACATAAAAGAAACTATGCCAGCTCTCATCCAATCAGAGGGCGAGGATTTTACTCTTATTAGAACTAAAGGGCTTCATATTCTGTGAATGTGCTTCATCTAATTTTTGAAGTGAAATTATTTAACCCTTTACCTAACCTGAAAAACAGACGACACTTGCAAAAATAATTTTTGAATAACTATTTTTTTTCATTTTTTGTCTCAAAAACATAGGTTATGACCCCTCATTGGAACGAGCTCATTGAGCTCATTCCAATGAGGGGTCATAAACTATGTTTTTGAGACAAAAAATGAAAAAAATAATGAAAATTAAATAGCGAATTTTGAGAAAAGCGCTGGCCGGTTTTGGCCGTTACATTAGGTAAAGGGTTAACCTGTATGCATTTGCCTTGTTACAATTTAGGGGAGAGTGCCCAAGCAAAAATAATTTAGAACTCTGCCAGTTAAATAGTTTGCTCCACAAGAATTTCCCACATTATTACAACTACAGACGGTCCATAACTGTAAGACATGAATCAACTTGCAGCACTTGATGTGGATCATGTACAGTACGTGGAGAGTGTATTCTCACTAAATCACCCGCTGAGTGATAATTACACCCAAGCAATAATTGCAAATTAGTTACAAAGCATAACAAATATAAGCAAAGTTCCAGCCAATGGACCTCCAGGTCAAACCTGGAGGTCCATTGGCTGGAACAATGCTTGTGTTTTCTGGCCATATGTATGGAATTTGAAAGTGATGCATTGGGTGATACCTCCACTCAGCAGGTGATTTAGTGAGAAGACACTCTCCATGTACCGTATATGAAGTTTCTAATTAATATCTTGAGAAATATAGAACGAGTTCACTCCAGCAGATTCTACCATACGGTTTTTAAAGAACTGTAGAATTCTTTGGTAACAAGTGTTTGACCACCAAGGTGGTATTAGTCCCCTACGGCGCTTTTGTGACATAAGGATAAGGTGTTTTTGTCACAGAAGACAGAGTATGTAAGCATCTTGGATTTTGAAAAAAAAATATTGAGCGTGCATAATCCCCTCACAACCCTTTATCCATGTACCATATATGAAAGGCGTAGCTTGAACCATGTTGAAGGGAGGGGTGGTAACATAAAATAGAGAAAAAAGCTTAAAAAACACAACAAAAATGGCCACCATTCTGCCAACTTGGATTTTGAAAAATAAATATTGACTGTGCATCATCCCCTCAGAACCATTTACCCATGTACCAAATATGAAAGGTGTAGCTTGAAGCATATTAGAGGGAGAGGTGGTAACATAAAAACAGACAGAAAGACAGACAGACAGACAGATGTTAGACTTTGAAAGAAAAATATTGAGCGTGCATAATCCCCTCACAACCCCTTTATCCATGTACCATATATGAAAAGTGCAGCTTGAACCATGTTGGAGTGAGGGGTGGTAACATAAAATAGAGAAAAAAGCTTAAAAAACACAACAAAAATGGCCGCCATGCCGCCATCTTGGATTTTGAAGAAAAAATATTGAACGTGCATCATCCCCTCCCAACCCTCTATCCATGTGCCAAATATGCAAAGTGTAGCTTGAACCATGTTGGTGGGAGGGGTGGTAACATGAAAATAAAGAAAAAAAGCTTAAAAAACACAACAAAAATGGCCACCATTCCGCCATCTTGGATTTGAAAAAAAAATTTTGAGCGTGCATCATCCCCTAAGAACCATTTATCCATGTACCAAATATGAAAGGTGTAGCTTGAACCATGTTGGTGAGAGGGGTGGTAACATGAAAATAGAGAAAAAAAAGCTTAAAAAACACAACAAAAATGGCCGCCATTCTGCCATCTTGGATTTTGAAAAACAAATTTTGAGCGTGCATCATTCCCTCAGAACCATTTATCCATGTACCAAATATGAAAGGTGTAGCTTGAACCATGTTGGTGGGAGGGGTGGTAACATGAAAATAGAGAAAAAAAAGCTTAAAAAACACAACAAAAATGGCCGCCATTCCACCATCTTGGATTTTGAAAAAAAAAATTTGAGCGTGCATCATCCCCTCAGAACCATTTATCCATGTACCAAATATGAAAGGTGTAGCTTGAACCATGTTGGTGGGAGGGGTGGTAACATAAAAATAGAGAAAAAAAGCTTAAAAAACCACAACAAAAATGGCCGCCATTCTATCTTGGATTTTGAAAAAAAAATTTTGAGCGTGCATCATCCCCTCAGAACCATTTATCCATGTACCAAATATGAAAGGTGTAGCTTAAAGCATGTTGGAGGGAGAGGTGGTAACATAAAAAACAGACAGAGAGACAGACAGACAAACGGACGGACAGACAGACGGAGTGCAATACTATAGTCCCCTTACGGTTCCCGTAGAGGACTAATAACTTTGCAATGTTTGAAGCAAACCAAAGTAAATTTATGTCATTCACATTTCATGGCAATCATGTGAACCAATTTATAAACCAGTATCTTCAGAAATGCAGGAGTTCACCCACTAGCAATTTCCATACTACCAAACCTGTAGAATTCAAGGGAAATAACTCTACCAGTAATATGTGAGTTGAACTGCAGCAAATGTCTGTCATGCACATCAGAATTTGATGTTGATCTTGCATATGAAGTTTCAAATCATTATCTTGAGAAACTGTAAAAGTTCACTCGACAAGTTTTTACTTGATTATTTCTATTATATAACAGTAGAACACAAGGGAAATAACTCTGCAATGCTTGGATCTAGCTGCAACAGATGTTTGTGATGCACATCAGCTTTGATATTGATCATGTATACAAAGTTTTAAACTGCTACCTTGAGAAATGTTGAAGTAGATCACTCATCAAGATTTCAACAGACCAACCACACAGGGCAGTGACTCCTTTCCACCCTCTTAAACTATGTTTGCTGGGGTATAAAAAAGATAATTTTTTAACTTTAGGCTGTCAACAAACATCTTCCACACATGGTTGGCAGTTTCGGAGTCAAGGTCATGAAACTTGGTTTTTTGGCACGTACATAAAAATGTGCCAAATTTAAATTTCCTTTCTTTTGAGGTTTTAAAAGATATCCGAGCTGGTTTTGCCCAATGCTAACCTTTGGAAATACATCAAAACTATTTATTTATTAAATGGTGTTTTAGGTTACTGTCAGTAGCTGTGGGTATATGATGACTGCAACATGAGTATGACGTTAAGTTCAGCCAGCCGTTGTTCATACCTATGCTGCCCACTTTAACCCTTTACCCAACGTAACGGCCAAAACCAGCCAGCGATATTCACAAAAATTGTCAATTAATTTTTATTATTTTTTCATTTTTTGTCTCAAAAACATAGGTTATGACCCCTCTTTGGAATGAGCTTTTTGAGCCATTCCAATGATGGGTCATAACCTATGTTTTTGAGACAAAAAATGAAAAAAATTAGTTATTCAAGAATTTTGTTTGCAAGTGTCATCTGCTTTTCATGTTAGGTAAAGGGTTATGAGGACTTTCACTCAAGGCATTGGTTACCGAGTCCTCTTTTACCAGTAAAGCAGAAATTGTTTACCACAGTAAAATAAGAATAAGAAAATAAGAGAAATGTGAAGAATTTCATATACCCCCCATGCAATAACAATAGCATATACACCTCACTGGAGTGTTGACATCCCTCAAGATAGGGTCCTTATCATACATCTGCTCGAAATCGATCTTGAATCAGTCTCAAGATTCAATTTTTTCGAATCTCTTGTGCTAAGTGCAATTTGTTACATTTCCAAAGAAAATTGGATAAAATTGACATTAGACAACTGATTCATGTGGCTCAATTCATAATTAATTGAACAAGAGGCCTGTCACGCCTAGAGAGCTCCGCTGAGGGCCACTGTTCGCATGGGCATGTTTTCTAATACTAATATTGTTACAAACTTTAGCCGAAAAAAATATCAAAAATATCTTAAGATTTTCTTGATCCTGTGACCTGTGACCTTGACCCTGTGGATTTACAGACCGCAGAATAATTGATGACACACCGTCTATTGATAATACATATTGTTATGAAGTTTGGTGGAAAAATATTCAGCGGTTTAGAAATTATGGCTCGGACAAATAAAATGTTGACGACGGACGGACGGACGGATGGACGACAGACGACGGACGAATCAGTATAAGAAAAGCTCTGCTGACTTTGTCAGCGGAGCTAATAATTGACTATGTTTAATTGTTAGGTTAGTAGTAGAGACTATAGAACATCCATGGGTCATGCATGCCGTGCAATTAATTTCGCGGACCTACTTATCAATGAATAATGATCTCTGGTTAGGAAAGAGTTCAGAATATACAGTTTGATACGACTAATTGTGCACTTTTTTGTGGTGATAGTAACATGTTAACACTGCGAACTATACAATCCCAACTGTGAAAATAGATTCAAAATTAAAATTCAGGTGGTGCTATCGACCATAATCAATGGTATTAACAAAGTGATGAGTTACAAAGACATTCACCAGAAGTGACCGACAAATAGGGTGTCATGTCTTTTCGTTCCTTTATCAGTTTGTCCCCTGGGTCTTTTTTTTCCTTTTCCATTTCGTACTGAGTCACTTCGCACTGTGTCGTTTCATACCCATACAAACATAACTGGAGTAAGAGAGTGATGTGTTGACAGAGTGGATTCGTGTGCTGGTCTTGAATGCCACAGGTCATGGGTGTATCTCCTGTCAGGAGAGACTCAGAGATGACTGAACATTCTCTGGTAACATCAATTGTGGTACTGATGCTGCTACAACATGCAGCCCTATAGTACTATAAATACAAATACGGATGGAACACTGGATATAATGAAGAACAGAAGCAGCACTGCACAATTTAACGTACATTCCCAAATGTACCCCCTCCCCCACCTGCCTCCTGCACCGTCTCATCTCAGGATATATCACTCTTCCATGTGCCGAATTGAAGACAGGCCTTCCCGAATTGGGCGAAGTCATTTCGTTCGCCCAAAGGTTACTTATAGACCAGTGATTCTGTGTTTGCCTTGCGGATGTTAAAAATAACTGCGCAGTGATCGTGCGCAATCGTCTTCAACGCCATGCTCGATGTTGACCTTTCATTTTTGCAATAAATTTCCTATGTCAAACTAATATATCAGTGATTGAGACATGCTCTTGCAGTTCGACTTCTACTTTGCAATTTTCAAATCGATTCACCTGAACGAAAAAAGTAGTGGAAGATGATTACGAAGAATAACTGGTGTACTTCAAGGGGGCTAATTAATAGGAACCAACATCGCAGAAAACATGAGCGAAGTTTTTTCAACTGCTTTGAAAACAGTCGTAAAATGGTGGCTAAAAATTTATCATTTCACATAACCAACAGACGTTCATAATAAAATGGTGTATTGTTACACTGTTTATCTGTAGTTTTAACATTTTTTAATCGATATGTTGGATGAGTGCAACACTGAATCGCACCATGCAAGAAAAATTTCGCTGATTAGATCGCACTTGGGATATCTTGGAGGTTGCTTCGCAAATAGAGATGCAAACCCAAACAAAAAATACCATGATTTAATATCGGTGTTCCGGTGTTACAATCTGAATTGCAGGATATTTCTGTTGGCCAAATCACCCAAGCCTTAAATGCGATGTGTTGAATGTATTGAGAGTGAAAGGGTTGAATTTCAAGATTGGTGACCGGCCTAAACAGTGGTATTGCGATACAATGGAATTTGGATGTCCGCACCGGTACCCGTATCGTGGGTTGCCGTATTGGTACGTATCGGAGTACCAGGATATCGTCCCAAGCCTATTCTATACCAAATATCAAAAGATTCTGATTAGTGTTTCTGGATTTTTTTAATTTTTGCAAATATGCTGACTCTGCATTTTTTTTAATTTCCTCTACAGTGCACTAGGTCATATATGATCGCAGTTTTTTTTTACCACTCCATTCTACTGGTCCTACTAGTAAGGATGCTTCATTCTAAATAACAGATCTCCGTTCTGTGTGGTTTGGGAAGTATGGATGTTTGAAAATATTATATTTTTAGTTCCTGGGATTCCCACAGAGCTACAGAAAATTATTTTTTGTATGAATCAAATCTTATGACTCAACAATACCACATACCATATTTGGTTCATCACTCATAGGTTCAGAAAATAGAAAATCTTGCCCCTCCCATTACAAAGGCAAATATTGACTTTACGAACTGTGTTTGACAAACTTGATTCTACACCTCAGAAGGAGGCTTAGTATCAAATATCAAGTCATTGTAATCACAGGTTCATGGGAAGATTTTTTTTTAAATTTGGGAGCATTTTCACCACCTCCTCCCAATGAGGCTGGGCAAGTTGATTTGAACAAAAACAAAATACGATGTCAGAACAAATAATAAACACCATTCTACACATTACGCTCATTGGGGATGTGCAAAAAGAAAAAGAAACAAGCCAAGACCAATACCGGGTCTGGACCTGCGTCGCTGCATGCAATTGATTACAGAGATGAACAGACTTCAAAGTATCGGCAAACAGGAAGTGGCTGCACGGCAGATCTGAAAATTAGATACACGATACAACTCATCATTATGAAGCAGCAGACCAAATATAAAATATTTATTTATTTATTGATGTTTAAGGTCACATATTTATGCACAATGGCTAATCATGACCATGACAGTTTTACGGGTGGAGGAAGCCGGAGTACCCGGAGAGAACCACCGAGCAACGACGAGCAGCTGCCAGCTCCCCAACATCGTAACTGCGCACTGCAGCACAGGCAGGGTTAGATTGGTTGAAGACATGTGTACCATTGATGTGCAGTACGCCTTAGTACACGGCGTCATCATGCCCCCACATGGGCAATGGGGGTGAAATGTCTTGCCCAAGGACACAACGCGGTTGCCGCAGGTGGGATTCGAACCGAGGACCTCTCGGCTTGCAGCCCGCACCTCTACCTACTGAGCCACCGCGCCCCCTAAATATAAAATCATTCCCTTTCATAGAAGCCAAGAAAACTTTGACGGAAGAAGTGTTTCAGACGGACGGACGGACGCAGTCGAGCAGTTACTAGACCTGCTCTGCCACTGGCGACGCAGGTAAAAAAAAGCATGAAAATGTTACCATATGGTCCCTTAACCATTAGGGTGTGGACAAGGGTCCTGAATTCCCACCAGCCCCCAACCCCAGCCTCTATACATCCAGTGGCTTAGCAGTGATTTAGTATGCAGCCAAGACTTGACAAGAAACACTGTCTATGTAATTTATCTATTGTCAGCTGGATCTCCTCATGATGGCATGTTAAGGGCATCTGTTTAGAGGTTGTAAAAGTCTGAAATAGGACATTCAAAGGTTAACAACAGTTTTCCAATTCATATTTAAGAAAAATACAAAAACTTCTCTCAAACCGACAGCAGTCTAATAAGATTTTTGCTATTTTTTACAGGAATACTACATGTATTAGAATCTGATTCTCAAGTTGCATTTGAAAAAGCGGCCTGAAAAAACATCTGCTGCCTGGCCTTGTAAATGAATCATTAAAACTGAAAGCACCTAGCTGGAATTATGAACAATATGACATTTGAGATTTTACAAAACTGGCAAAACAGATAACAACAACCAATTGCATAACATTATAAAAATGTATTGGCACTATACAATACATCAATAATAACGATAATAATAAAACAATTAACATTGCATTTTACGCATGCGAATCAGTCGTGGATTGAGACCGAGTTTAATTGATTTCATGGCCATTGCTCTGTTGAAATGACGTTGTGTTTTGATTACCTCTACGCTGTCATCAAAATTTGTTTCCATCGATGTGATCACCCCAAACAAGACACCCAACACCAGAAATAAAATAATGAAGAGAGTATATTGGGTAACCGATGGACTCGAAGATCCCTCCATTTCACGTAAATATGTCTCTGCAGGCTGGAAACCTGGGTTCAGATCTAAAGCATAATGGAAGTGGAGTGAGGCTTCTTGAAAATGTCCATACGCTTTTAAAATTTCACCTAGTGTAAAGTGCTGTAGCCACGAGTTCTGGTCTGAAGGCTGCATCACAAGTGATCGTCTTGTAAGGAAAATAGCGTCATCTAAATATTGTAAATTAAAAAGCACTCGTGCTAGATTCAGTAGAACATCAGGATTGTTCGGTGAAACGGAAAGGGCTTTTCTGAAGCATTCTATAGATAACTGCGTGTTGCCTTTTATTCTCCAGAAATTTCCTATCTGGCTGTATACAAAGGAAGACTTGGGTTTCTGAAATGAAACAAGAAGAATGTTACTAAGGTAACACATGCCCCCCCCCCCCCCCACCCTTGTGACCTTCACCTTGCAGATGCGGCAGAAACTATTATATGCGACACACCTTCTGACTGTCCTTAACATTTGTAAAAAGTTTAACAATTGTACTATGATTCGTTTCTGAGTTATGGCTGAGACACGAATATTGACCAATTTTTAGTGTGACCTTGAAATGTGACCTTGACCTTGAAGGTACGAACCCGGCTATGGTGTGTGACACATCCTCCCATGGTCCTTTATAATTGGGTGAAGTTTGATGACTGTGGCCCTAACCGTTTTCGAGTTATTGGCTCGGACACACACACACACACACACACACACACACACACACACACACATACAGTCTTGTTTTCCCTACATACCGAGGTACCCCATTGTTTGTCCTTTGTGTGGACTAACGGTTTCAACCTCGTTTTGCCGGTACAGTTCTGGGAAAACAACCGAGGTAAAGGGTTTCTTTTGTCTTTTGTACCTCGGTAAGGCGAAACACGCAAACTCTTTTGTCTAGTTACCTCGTCAAGTTGGTAAGACAAACACACACACACACACACACACACACACCACACACACACACACACACACACACAATGGACGGACAGACACACGTACACTTCAATCACTATATGCCACCCGACCTAAGTCGGGGGGCATAAAAAAACAAATTCTCCATTAAAGCTGTTCTAAAATACCAATACATTTGCACATCATGATTTGATACTCTGCCACTCAAGGGGTAAACACACAAATTACGGCCTAAAAAGATAAAAATCTGTTTATCAGGCCCTCCCACAAGGTCCTTTTGGCTGCTGCTCTCTTTTTATAACTAATGCAGGCACGCAGATTTCAGAAATTCTTGGAACCTTAAAACAGGTTCCATGTATTTGATGTCTGGGAACCCAATGGAACCCAACAAGAGCTACCAAGGAACCTATTTTTATTTCTTATTGATTTGGTACCCATTTTCTTATCCTGATTTACAGTTAAAGACCTGCAAATGTTTAAGAAGGACCTGGAATATGCAGTGGACTGTCATTGATGAGAGGTTGAATTACATTTGATGAAATAAAAAATAAAAAAGTAAACCAAATTATCCATGTTTTCATTTGTATATATTGTGCCCTTGAACACTCAATGTAATTGCGACAGATGAACTGAGGCATTGATAACTCAGATGAGTGTGAACACCATTTTTTGCAAGTGATAACAAAGAAAAAACAATCATAACTATAGGAGCAGTAGGACAATGAAATAATTATTTTGTTTTTTAATTCAAAGTGGAACAAATAAAACAAGAGGCCCCAGGGGGTCTGAGGGCGCTCACCTGACATGGTAGTCTAAATATCAAACCAGGGACTTGACTTGATAAGCTGCATCTGCCCCTCCTGAGAAAAGCATATACCAACTAGATGAAGCGATTGTGCCCACACAATACACAGGATTTTCCTTCTATTTTCAGTTCAGGACTGCGCTTTTACGTCCCAAAATTGAGATAAATGCATAAAAAACAGATTTTTTTAAATTTTTGTTCGGAAATTTTCGAAGTCCCAAACAAAATATTTTCAGACTAAAATTTTTTTTCTTCTTCTTAAAACTGACCAAAACGCATAAAAAAACAAAAAAACTAATTTCCCACCCAGACCCAAAATTTTCAGTGTTAAAAAAAAATAAATTTTGTCTTAAAATTGACCGAAACGCATAAAAAAACAAAAAACTCATTTCCGGATTTTGGTCCAAAATTTCTAGGTCTGGACTGGGATCCCAAATTTTCAGCCTAAATATGAACCCAGGGATTTGGCTTGAACAAACTTGAATCTCACCTCCCTAAGCATGCTGCATACCAAACATCAAAAGATTCTTATTGACAGATCTGAAGAAGAAGATTTTTAAAGGATTTTCCTCACACTGCACTAATTTAAACATTTGGGCTCCCATAGAGAGCCCAAATATGGACCCAGGGAATTGATTTCAATAAACCTGTGATTGGCTGTGAAACAATCTTCCAAAGATGTTATATGTAAAATATGAAAGCTTTTGGAGCAGTGGTTTGGAAGTAAACGATTCTTTATTTTTTTCTCATTGCTCACAGTGTTAAAAAATGCTGACTCAGCATTTTTTCAAAGTCCCGAAAAAGTACCTTATGACAAAACCGATGGCAATTATTTTTTTTTACCATTCCTTTCTGTTGGTCCCAAGGAAGCCTCACACCACATAAAAATTCTCAGTGCTGTGCAGTTTTGGAGATATGGATGTTTTCATTTTTTTCTATTTTTGGCCCCTGAGGTTCCCACGGGGCTGCAGGAATTTTTTTTTTTGCATAAATCAAGTACTTATAACCCAATAATACCTCATATTAAATTTGGTTCAAACTGGCCTCTCAGTTCAGAAAATAGAAATTCTGGCCGGGGCAAAAATTCTTGCCCCTCCCAGAACAAAGGCAAATATTGCCTGTCAAACTTCTCTTGAACAAACTTTAGTCTACACCTCAAATGGAAGCTGCATACCAAATATCAAGTCTCTGCTACGGCTGGTTCATGAGAAGATTTTTAAAAATTTTGTGCATTTTGGCCCCACCCACCCTCCTCAATATGACCAGAAATCCAATTTGAAGAAAAACACAAATGCCCCTATATAACCGCTACTCGTGTGAATTTTCATTGAACTGCAGCCAGTGGCTTGGGAGAAAATGACCCAAACACCACCTTCACGACGTACGACGGACAAAAAGTGATCAGAAAAGCTCACCCTGACTTTCAGTCCGGTGAGATAACAAATAATTAAATAAAAATTCTTTGTGTAAATTCTGATTCGGGAGGGGTCAATTGACCAGGTGCTAAACGTCCCGTTCAGTTCGGGAAGGTAATGATTGGGACATATTGTCTGTAAACTTTGATTATAAAGAAAGCATGAACACACCTCTTCTCCTTGATTCTGTGGAGAGCGTGGTGAAATTGGAAGAATATATCTCGCATTTTAGCAAAGATATTTTCCCCTTGTCAGTTTCAGTGTTAAAAAGTGATTTTGTTATTGCTTTCAGAGATAACATTTTGTGTGTTTGGCTTCATGTGGTTTTATTGTCAAACACGCTGAAATCGGGTGCATTCGATGTTAGTAATTAAGAATCAGAAACTGTTGGCAACACGCATGCTCAACAATCTGGATGAACTGAGATTGTAAAAACGCAATGTTGTTACTGTTATGAAAAGGAGTTAAAATGACGTTCATACTCCTTGGTTATAATCACTGTTTCATCAAGGATAAGTAATACAATTTTAGTCTTGGCAGAAAGCTTTGTGTGTAACAGTGTTTTATGTGCCCCTTGATGAAAAGCGTAATGCTAAAAATTTGTGGCAACCTGTTTTTCATTTCCGTGATTTTGCCCTGACGGAACCGACACAGAAACAGAACGAGAGTTTCCATGAAATCTGCATGTCTGCAATGCAAAACTTGAAAAAAAAAAAAAATTAAGTGGCTTATGTCTGATATTTTACTAAAGTTAATAAAATTGATAAATTTGGCCCTTGGGAGCAACAAGGCTTTGCAATGCTTTAGCATTGCAAAACCTTCTTGCACTCAAGTCAAGGGACAAGATACAACACCACCCACGCTACTCTGTAGATTATGAAGCGTAAAACATAAAACAAACCAAGAATATGAATTTTTGATGGCAAAGAGATAATTACAAAAATAAAAAATCAAATAAAAAACCACCTGCCCACATGCAATTTCACATAAAAAAAAAATGGCCTGAGAAACAGAAGATCTACTTTGTGGGGCCTAAAGTACTGTAATCAAAAAACTTGTCTCTTTCGCAATCAAATCGATGACACGCTTACACCAGTGGGAAAAGATTTCATAAATAAAATACTGCAAAATCAAAACTGTATCAAGAACTAGTGCAGGCAACCATGGGTGGCTAATACCCCCGAAAAAGTGCCACGTTACATCAGCCCAGCAGTATTTTAGAGTAAGGACACCTGAAAAATTTGTAAGTTAACGGCCGCTGTGAGCTTTACCCAACATAAATAGAGTTCTTTCTCTCATCATTCCCAACACACATCAAGTTTGAATTTGATTGGCGCATAGGAACTTGAAGGGTAGAAACCAGGAAAATCAAGAGATTGAAGGGCACTGTGACCTTGACCTTTAGCACACTATGACCCAAAAATAAACGAAGCTCTTCCTCTCATCATACCCAACACACATCAAGTTTGGTTTTGATTGGCACATAGGAACTCTAATTAGAGAACAGAAACCCAGAAAATGTATTACTCACTGTGACCTTGACCTTTGACACACAATCACACAAAAATAAATAGCATTCTTTCTGTCTTTGTATCTAAAACATATGTCAAGCTTGGTTTCCGTCAGCCTATCAGAAATATACAGCAGAAACTCAACTCCTAAAAAAAATTTCAAGTTCAAGGTCACTGTGACAGAGAATTTCAACCATACTTTCCTAGAACCGTAACTGAGAAACTCTTGAGTATACACATCCAATGTATTTTATGTCTGCCAGTGTCAATGCCAATGGAGGGGGAGGGGGGGCAGGGTCGTCAGGTATAATGAGGGAGGCTGGTTGATAACCAGCAAACAAAGAAGCTGTACAATTGGCGAGGTAGTTTCTAAAGATTTATTACCGTCCCTTGAGTGGAGCAGGGTGCCATCTGCAATTACCATTACATCATTAACATGTACTTTACCATTGCAGGTGGCAACTTGTTACTCTCAAGGGACGTTATATATGTAATGTCAATGTTATTAAGTGTGATACATTGTAAATTCTTGGTCTTAACTCATACCCAGAGTCTACTCTTTTTGGTTGGTCGTTTGGTTTTCCTGGAGAGAGAAGTCACTTCTCTGTCTGTTGACTTTAGGAAAAAGTCAAATGAAAACAGAGAAGTGAGCCAGAAAGAGAAGCATGCAAAAGCTTTTTTTTTGCATGACGGCGCCATTTTCCATGTATATTTTCTCACATAACCTAAGATGAGAAAATACTTGTAATTTGTAATTTTAGAAAGAAAAAATTCTACCCCAAAATTCAAGTTGTTATATAATTTTGCAAGGTACAGATGCCCATTCATGGTGAAGAAATAAAAGTTTATTTACCTCTTTGTAACTAATTCACTGCTTTCTTGGGCAAATACAGTTGGCAATTAATGGAGTACACCCCTATAGTGTCAACAAAATAGCTGTCTTTTTTTGATTACCCACCCCAAACCTTAAATGACAAAGTTATCCACCAAAAGTGTTGTTTTCTCGACATTTGCTTTCTTTTAGGATTCTAAGTACATGTTCAAATAAATGGTTGGTTTGAAGAAATGTTCAAACCCAAAACTACACTATCTTAACTGGTAGAGGGCTGGAAGCCCATATTTGAACTTTACTCTGAAGTACAGGTACCACAACTTAAAAGCTTCATATTCAGTGGATGTACTTTGCTTTATCTTTGAAGTGAAATTATTTAGTTTGTTACCATTTACATTGTTACAATTTATAGGAGAGTTTGGGGGCACGGTGGTGTTGTGGTAACCGGTTCTCGTGAGATCAGCGGAGTTAAGCAGCGTCGAGCCCGGTTAGTCCTCAGATGGGTGACCGTCTGAACAGTCGATTTGACTCTCGCGTTGTGTCCTTGGGCAAGGCACTTCACCACGATTGTCCAAATGGGGGTACGATGATGCTGTGTACTAAGGCGTACTGCACGTCGATGGAGCACATGTCTTCAACCAATCTAACCCTGCCTGTGCTGCAGTGCGGAGTTATGATGTTGGGGAGCTGACAACTGCTCGTTGTTGCTCGGTGGTTCTCTCCGGGTACTCCGGCTTCCTCCACCCGTAAACTGTCACGGTCATGATTAGCCATTGTGCATAAGTATGTGACCTTAAACACCAATAAATAAATAGGAGAGAGCCTATTGGCGCACTTCCCATAATTTGTAATGAGGCCAACACACGTGAACAAATTCTGTTGACCAAAAATAATTTAGCACTCTATCAGTTAAGAGATGGGCAATATACCGAAAAACCAAACAGACATCAATATCATGGGCGTACCAAAAAAAACGAACCAAACCAATCATTAAATACTAAAACTGGCTGAATTTTCAAATTTTCCTGCATTAACTATTTATAAGGCCCTGTTGAGAAATGATAGCAGTGGAAAGGTTAATTTTGATGAAAGAAGTGGCTGTTTTTCTTGGGCTTGGGCAGTTGTCCAGAAATCTCACTAGACTACAACCTGTACATGCCCAGCTGCTTAGCAGTGACTTCTAGCCAAGTCTTGGCTGCCTGAACAGGAAGCCCGTCAAGATTTGTCTAGAAATTACTGCCCAGGTACTTTATCTATTGTCATGAATATGGCATGGTCATGGCACATGCTCGGAGATTACATATGCCTGAAATAGGGTGTTAAAGGTTAATGTGTGCTTAGAACAAGTCACAAAATTACTATAGATATGGTTGGTTTTCATAAAAGAATGCCACTGTTAACCCTTTACCCAACGAATCGCCCGCAACTGCAAATTTAGCAGTTGAAAAAATATTATTTTTCAAAAATTTTCAACAAAACTATATCATGTGACCCCTCGTTGGAACGAGCTCGTCGAGCTCGTTCCAACGAGGGGTTACATGATATGGTTTTGTCGAAATTTTTTGAAAACTTTAAAAAAAATGATATTTAAAATAATAAATTTTGATATCGTCTGCGTTGGGTAAAGGGTTAAGCTCTTTGGCAGTGGCATTTGTGGTGCTGTGGAAGAATGATACAAGAACAACTTATTGTGTATTTTCCTGATGTGAATTCCCCTTGGGTACTGTCAGTAAATCTCTGTCAAGTCAGATACCTAACTGATACAAAGCAGGGTGCCTGCACTTTTCAGAGTTCAAATTCAAGACTTTTTCCCATACCCTTTTCAATGCAAATTCAAGACTTTTCAATGATGGAAAAAACAAAATTCAAGACTTTTCAAGACCATTCGCACTACAAGTATGTGACATACTTTTCACTATTAGTGCAAAGTATGTTACATATTTAGAAATGTCCCGTTTTCAAGACTTTTCAAGGCCCAGGCTTCAAATTCAAGACTTTTCAAGGCCTTGATTTTTTTTTTTTCAAATTCCATACTTTTTAAGACTTTTTAAGGCCCGTGGGAACCCTGCAAAGGTATACCCCTTAAAATTCCCAAAAGCAATACCGAACTCAAAATTCCACCACCGCCCATCTCTGCACCATCTTTTACTGGTTGTCACCTATTGTCACTATAACTTAATGTAAGCAAAAATGTGAGTGGCTTGAATTATTGACTTTGATATTTTTAATCTGCAGAATTCATTTTTAGTTACTATGAAAATTAGCTGCAACATCATTAAATGTTTCCAACAAGAGGGGAATGCAGATGATGGGCCAATGCCCCCAACCTGCAAAACATTTTCTAAATTGAAAGTGAAAAAGGGACACAACTCTGAAAAATGTGTGGAAGAAACTCACGCTACACAGGTATCGTTCCCCCACGATGCTCTATCACAACAAATATGAAAATTAGATTATCAAAACTTGCTATCAACCGATTACCAGTTATTTCTCAGCTGGTTATGCCGATTCCGATGCAGATTCCGATAGTTGAAGTAGAACAATGAAGAATATCTGTTAGTGCCTGTTATACTACAGAATTTTGTTGATAAATCATCAATTACGAAAGCTAAATGCCACATAAGTTTTCAGAGTATGCATATTTAGTGCTGGGCAATATTAGCCAACATAATATTTGCATTTTGGTTGGGGTGTTGGGAAAAGATTGTTATTAAAGATAAAATCACACGATATTGTTCTTGTGAAGATTGTGTTTTATTCAGCTAAATGGTGTTAATACGGTTTTGTGTAAGGAAACAGTACACTTGGCTGTATTAACCAGGAATATACTGAGCAAACATACTTTGTGTCTTAATTGAATAATAATTTTGATGTTAATATGTGTTGTGACGTCATATGACACATGGTTTACACGTACATCAGAATGTATTATTCAATGTTCTTTTTCACCTTGTTACCTCCCTTGATGTGTTTCTCCAATGTTTACATGAACTCTACAATCTTCGGGAAATGGTGGTGATCTCATACCGATTGCAGTTGGTAAATTCCGAAATATCTCTGCTCTGCAAATCCCTAAATCTTCTGCTATGCACATCACACGTTTTTAATGGGGAAACTTTATTGAACTGGCCAGATATCAAAGGGATTTTTAATAGTCAGTGTTAAATATAGAATAACCGAAAACTGCCGGTATTTAACTGCCAGTTGTTATAATCAGCCGATGCCCCAAAACCGGTCGGTTCCAATTGCTGGTTCTGATTATCAGTTCATCACTAATGAAAATATCTTTCAAATCAGAGTAGCAGTGGCTGAGATACAATCATACAAGGGAAAATGTTGGTACTGATGGCTGGATGGCCAGAGGACTCCTCTAGATACTCCTTCAACTTTTCAAGTCGGGAGCATAATAAAACACTTTTTAATTGGTTGTATTTCAAAAGTTCACCTAATTTCAAGGTAGCCTAAATTTTCACAAGGCACCCTTTAGAGTCATTTTAATTGTTTACAGTCTATACACAGTGTATAGGAATATCTTTCTCAACAACAAGTGAACTGCGCTTACTGTATCACAAATCAGTCACAAAAGCAATTTAGAAATCACTGGACAGGCCTGGCATTTTCAGGCGCGCAATTTTTTCACATGCCTTAACGTGCGCCAAGAACCATTAAGGTCCGCAAAATTTTGTTCTCCTGGGCGCACAAAGATAACCAGTGCAGGCAAAGTGTCTGCAGAAAATCTAATGGTTAAACTGAAATAACATTAAATCATTATCAATATCACCGTCAAATATTAGTTTCTATGCATCATGGAGGATATCGTAACGTCACTAACAACAGAGTTTATTACTTCCTCAGTTCCTGGTTTGACAACGTACATGCTTTGGCTTGGGACGATTCGCGGGTTAAGTTACTCAAAATCTCAATTTATTTTGGTCGTTACAGTATCACAACGCCATCTTTCGTTGGTTACACGAGGCATCACTGAACAGCATAACACAGGCTTTTTAAAACCTCTGTTGTGTTTACTTTCACTTTCGGTTGTCATGATATTAGATTATCAATCTGATTTTTTGTGAATTTCCACGAATATTCGAAACGTCACCATCACCTGCCCACGAGAATTATTTGATTGGTTTCATTTTTCACCGGGTATGTAAAGTTTCTATTACTATTCAAACATTGCCCCATTTCAAAACCAACTTATATTCCCATTAAACGACATCGGATAATCAAAGAACTTAAATTAAGTGATAACCACGTGGAGTGACAGTATTCCCTCAACACAAATTCGATAGGCATGACTACTGACGTACAATTTCTGAAAGCCATCCCCGTCTAAGAGTGTTCACATTTTTTCTATTTACCGCATCAGGAGTAATTTCGAAGGCAATGAATAAAAAAATTGAAGATAAAAAATTGTGTTATCCCAGGACCATTTAGAAAATCTTCAATTGGCATCATGTACTGTACAGCTGGCTCATGTGCAATGAACTGAAATTCAAAATTTATCTGATGGGATGAACTTGAATTCAGGGGATGAAGTTGAACTATGATTGGCTTGTGACAGTTGTGAGTTGTCGGGACTGATGACTTCAACACAGTATTGAGTAACTTTCGAAGTAACATGTATTACAACTATCCAAATTACGCAATGCAACTTTGTGAGTAGAGCATGATATATCATGGTTCAACTGCCTTCCATGTCAAAAAAAAAATTAGGAGAGCCATTGGCTCTCCTAGATCATTTCAGGAGAGCAATTTTTAGCCCCCCTAAATTTTTCAGAATGCCAGGCCTGACTGGAAACCAGTTTTAATGATCCATCTTTGTCAGTAAAAATTTTCATCTCAAGCCTCTCTTGTCTACATTTGTACTTTTGAAAAACACAAAGCAACATGCATGGACTATTTTACTCCGATATTTGTAATTATTCATAACATCATATTCTACAAAGTATTTCTTTGACAGTGTTTTCTTCTTTAATACAGTGAGAGTGAGTAAGACAAACTTTTCTCCAAAACTACAATTTAAAATAAAGATATTTTCCGGATGTCATGGTATGTGGAGAGACATGTACTACTAAAACCACGCTCAAGAGGGCTTTCCAACCAGGCAAAAAGTCAATGTCAGAGAAAAAAGGGAAAGCGTGGCTTCAGGCAACAGACCTCTAGGTTGAACTTGGAGGACCACTGACTTAAACATTGGTGGTTATCTAATGCATTACACAAGAACTTGCAGCTACCGCCTGCGTGGAACTGCCTGAGTGTTCGTGGTAATCCAATCGCCACATACAATTAGAAACAAAAGAGCTCAACTATTACTAATCTAGGGTCCGGAAGGCAAGGACTGATAAAATTCAAGGTTATTCAAGGCCATTTCTTATTCTTAACAATTTGAAGCATTTTTCAAGGCCCTACAATAGCCAAATTCAATGGATTTCAAGGCCCAGCATTTATTAACCCTTTACCTAATGAATCGCCCGCATCCACCTGCGTAATATGCAAAATTCAGCAGTTGAAAAATATTATTTTAAAAAAAATTTCAACAAAACCATATCATGTTCCAACGAGGGATCAAATGATATGGTTTTGATGTGGTATGGTTGAAATTTTTTGAAAAATTAAAAGAAATATATTAAAAATAATAAATTTTGATATCGTCTGCATTGGGTAAAGGGTTAAAATTATGACTGGGTCCCTCCAGTCATTATGCCCCACCTCCCAATTGCTTTGAAGAGAAGTGGGAAGAGGTGGGTAACTACGGAAGGGTCCTAGTTAGTACTACACCTTCACAAATTCTGTCATATACAATTACATAGTTGTGATTATTTGCTTTATTAGCATTTTTATTTCTGCCGGGAATATTCAAGGATTTTCAAGGCATCCTGACCCATTTTCCAGATTTTCAAGGCTTAGAATGGCCCTGTCAATTTGTCAAATTCAAGTCTGTTCCTTGAATCAAAGGCCCTGTGGGAACCCTCCAACTATCTTCTGTTATTGAATTGGCAAGATCTGTTCCTCTGATGAGGTTCACTTAAAAATGAACAGTTGAGGTTACTGGATTTTTTTTAATCTTTGACACCAAGAAGAAACTCACTGACACAGGCTCAACAATCTTGTTCCAACAAGGAGTCTGAGGCTATGGTTTTGAGAAAAACATGAAAACATATTAAAATGAAAGTGTCAATGACACTGTAGCTCAACTTGTCAAGACATGTACATGTATAGTTTGTGACACAGCAATGACAAACATTTAGGTAATGACCTGATAACAAAGGTACATATTAAGTATTGTAACGGTCTGTACATAAATACTGGCCGTAGCCCGTAACAAATGTATAGGTAAAGTATTGTAAAGGTGGGTGACAGTCAGATGTTAAACTAGAAAGGAAATCTTTGAGTCCCAGAGTGGGTTTGATTGAACCTCAAAATAATTGTTCTCATAGCACAGTGATAACCAAGGCACCCCAAAACACACTCATTCCTGTCCCTAGGTGAAAACAAAGGTACCCAAGAAGTTTCGTGAAGATCAGTTCACAAATACAAGCTGTATAGAAGTTGTGACAAAAAACTGATTGGACCTAATTTTGGTACAAAATGTCCACTGGCAGCCATCCTGAATTTTGGACCGCACTCAGAAACACTCGTTCTCGTCCCAAGGTGATAACAAAGGTACCCAAGAAGTTTTGTGAAGATCGGTTGATAAATACAGCCTCTAGCCCGAGCCGTATTGACATGTGCACTTACAGTGTATAAGTAGCACTAAATAAATCAAAGTTCATCTAATTTGCATAATTTCTGCACAAGAAAAAAACCTGTACTATATGTGATGTATTCCATGTTACTAAACATTCATACAAAAATTTATTCAAATCAGAACTTTCATACAGAAGTTCTGTACAAAAGATTGATTGCACTAATTTTGGTACAAAATGGCTGCTGGTGGCCATCTTGAATTTCGGACCACACCCAAAAATACTCGTTCTCATCCCACGGTGATAACAAAGGTACCCAAGATGTTTCGTAAAGATCGGATCATAAATACGGCCTCTAGTCTGAGCCGTATAGAAGTTGTGTACAAAAACTGATTAGACCTAATTTCGGTACAAAATGTCCACTGGCAGCAATCATGAATTTTGGACCGCACTCAGAAACACTCGTTCTCGTCCCAAGGTGATAACAGAGGTACCCAAGAAGTTTCGTGAAGATCGGTTGATAAATACAGCCTTTAGCCCAAGACGTATTGACATGTGTACTTACTGTGTGTAAGTAGCACTGAAAAAATCAAAGTTCATCTAATTTGCATAATTTCTGCACGAGAAAAAAACCCGTATTATATGTGATGTATCCCATGGTACTAAACATTCATACAAAAAAATTATTCAAATCAGAGCTTTCATGTGGAAGTTCTGCGCAAAAATCTGATTGCCCCTAATTTTGAACAAAATGGCTGCCAGTGGGCATCTTGAATTTCGGACCGGACCCCAAAACACTCGTTCTCGTCCTACGGTGATAACAAAGGTACCCAAAAAGTTTAGTAAAGATCGGTTCATAAATGCGGCCTCTAGCCCGAGCCGTATTGGCATTTGCACTGACAGTGCTGAAAGTAACACTAAATAAATCAAAGTTAGTCTAATTTGCATAATTTAAGCACGAGAAAAAAACCCGTATGATATGTAATGTATCTCATGGTACTGAACATTCATACAAAAAATTATTCAAATCAGAGCTTTCATATGGACGTTCTGTACAAAAAACAGATTTCTGCATTGTCGGTACAAAATGGCGGCTGGCAGCCATCTTGAATTTCGGACCGCACCCAAAAACACTCGTTCTCCTCCTACAGTCATAACAAAGGTACCCAAGAAGTTTCGTAAAGATTGGTTCATAAATACGGCCTCTAGCCCGAGCCGTATCCAATTGTTGACGTACGGACAGACGGACGACAGGCCATGACAAAACCTCAAATTTGGCTTCGCCAAAGTTGAGCTAAAAACGATGACACACTGCCGATGTGGAGTCGAGTTTTTTCGCACCTGTAAGGCTTGTGATTATAAGAAAATCAAATTCATTGACAGCTGTTCAAGTTATCACAATAACGAGCTGAAAACCTTCAAAAATTAACTAATTAAAGGCCACTAAGTGTGGCCAAACCATACCACTTTTCAAACTCATTCAAGACATTGTTAAGAAAGTCTCACATACAGTAGAACATGTTGAGACCGCCTTTCTTGCAAAACAAAAATGGTCTTTCAAGAGAGGTGGTCTCTCATAAGAGGTTGACAATTTTTGCAGGTACAAAGGCAAGTGAAAGCTATTCATGTACAAGTACTGGAATGGGGTTGAAAATACAAACAAAATTATTTTATTATTACTTTATTTTATTTTTACATTTCATTTTATTCTGAGTTAACAAAACGTATTGTTTCATTATTTTAATTCATTGATAGATTCATTCATTCTTGTTCATGTATATGTGTATACATTATGTGTACAAATAGATATACAGTTACTTGTTTGTATATGTACTCAATCTGAATAAAAGTTTCATAAATAAATAAATAAATAAATAAATAAATAAATAAATAGAGTGTTTCAAACAAGCAGTCTTGTTGTCTTTCTTTTGAAACTCTAGTCTTCCAAATAATCATGCTCATACCGGGCACCAGCCGTGAGATCAACTAGGGCGATTATGTCACCCTTCTAAGTCCAAAGTCGCCTAGAAAAATAATCAGGGCGATTACAAGTCGCCCTAAAAAAATTGAACAAATCAGGAAAGGCTGAACTGAGTGATCCGAGGTGTACATAAAAAAGATTATTTTCAAGAATCGAATGTGATGGAGTGTGACAAACAGGCATTTTCATTTGTCAAATAAGCGACCATTTATTTGAAATCACATGAGAATCAGTGGTCAATTGTCTATTTTTGCAGATCTTTTATTTCTATTTTGTTCCGTTTCAATTGGAGCTTCAAGTGTCGAAGCAAAAAATAGATGACTTACGTGACTCAACAAAACAACACAGTTTGAAAGTAAGGTTACATCGCGTAGGATGCCGAAAATTCTCTGCTGAAAATGTATACATGGACATATTTTCTAAAACTGTATTTTTATTTAGTTTTTCTGACGACTGTTATCTGTTGGGCCATCTATTCCCAGAAAAACACGAATGGAATTAAAACACATGACAAAAGCTTTAGTGATGACAAGAAAAGCTTTGTACAGGGCACAAATGTGCATATGAAGGACCTTGAAAATGTACCTTCCAAGCAATCATCTTACAGTAGTCCTGTTCACACTTTCACTTTCAGACAAAGGAAATTATTAGCTTAGTAGACTTTGGTGAAAGGCAACCACAGGAGGGTGCTGGTGGGGGGGGGGGGGGCATGAAGAAGAGGGGAGGGGTCATGAAGAAGAGCATAGCAGTGGGTGATTTTCAATCAATAGTTATTTTGTGATTCTTTAACCTGGCATAGAATGCATCACAGACAACTGGACCTTTATTAATCAGACGTTATTGGAGGTTGATAAGATGGAAATATGAAGGGGCGACAGGGGTATATAAATATTTTTAATTTTCTCCACTTGCCTATGAAGTCTCCCTACCTGACTGCTGTCTCCCTATTTTTTTCTGGAGGGAGACATGAAGTCTCCCAAAAATTCCCCCCTTTCCCCCAGGCTGGTCCCTGGCCCATAATATCATCACTTTTTTAAGAATTTTTCCACCCCTATGAGCCTTATTTGGGCCAGTATTTTGTCTCATTGCCAGATAGCAGTGAGCAAAAATTAATGCCTCATAACTGGTTCAGTCGTTTCATCTATCTAACTGAAGTTTTCTGAACATCCTGTGCTAATATTTCCAGTGTATGGCTGATTTCATGGGGTGGATATTCATAAATATCACACCCTGTCATACAATGTTCCACACCCTACTATCATTTATTTTGGAAAATATGTCCACCCCTACTATTCAGCACCCTATCATTATTTGGAACACAAGAGTATCCCCCCACCCCTCTCCCAGCACTGCATTTGACCCTAGCAAAGAAAAAAAACTACAAAAACAGAGTGTTTCAAACATGCAGTCTTGTTGTCTTTCTTTTAATACTCTTGAGTTCCAAATAATCATGCCCATACTATTATTATTTTTTCAGAATTTTTCCACCCCTATGAGCCTTATTTGGGCCAGTATTTTTTCTCATTGCCAGACAGCAGTGAGCAAAAATGAATGCCTCGTAACTGATTCAATGGTTTCATCTAACTAACTGAAGTTTTCTGAACATCCTGAGCCAATATTTTCAGTGTATGGCTGATTTCATGGGGTGGATATTCACAAATATCACACCGGTCATACAATGTTCCACACTCCACTATCATTTATTTTGGAAAATATGTCAACCCCTACTATTCAGCACCCTATCATTATTTGGAAAACAAGAGTACCCCCCCCCCCCCCCCAACCCCAGTACTGGATTTGACGTCAGCAAAGAAAAAAAAACTACATGTAGAAAAAAAAAACTCCCCCACCCCCCCCCCACCATGAGCCTTATTTGGGCCAGTACTTTTTCTCATTGCCAGACAGTAGTGAGCAAAAATGAATGCCTCGTAACTGGTTCAATGGTTTCATCTATCTAACTGAAGTTTTCTGAACATCCTGTGCTAATATTTTCAGTTTATGGCTGATTTCATGGGAAGGATATTCATAAATATCACACCTTGTCACACAATGTTCCACACCTTACTATCATTTATTTTGGAAAATATGTCCACCCCCTACTATTCAGTACCCTATCATTATTTGAAACACAAGAGTATCCTCCCCCCCCCCCCCCCCCCCCCCCACTGGATTTGATGCAGATTTGTCTTTTTGTGGGGGGGGGGGGGGGGGGGGGGGGGGGGGGGGGGGCAATTTCCCAGGCCGCTGTCGCCCGCCTCAGTTCAAAATTCTGTGGACGGTAAACATCCGCCCTAACCCCGATTTCTGCAGCCCATTAATTCAGTTGAAGGCACCTCAAATGGCAATTTTCACGGATTGAAGGAGGGTACATGTTTGTATTGTGTCGTCGATGCAGTCACCCAGAGACCGTAAGTAACTGTCCAAATATGACCGGGAGGTCTACCAATTCCAAAGTTGTAATTAGTTATTACATTGTACATCAGACTGAAACAACTCTCGTATCACGCGCTATTACGGGATGTATCATTCCCAAGCCAGTTCAACCCCCGACGATTTGCCTGGGACATTTTGTCCCAAAATCATAGCCGGGACGATTCGTCCCCAAGATCTGATTGATTCGTCCCAAGTTATCGGCATCTGGCGGTGAGCACAGTGCACTGGCTTTTACAGTCGTGTAATGTATAGATACGGGCTTGGTTATTTGGATGCAAAATAACTATAACACTCAATGTTGGCAAGTGTCATGGGTAACCTGGTATCTTGCATCCAAATATTCAAGCCTGCATCTATACATTACGTGATGACGTATATCATAATTACACAAACCATGTACCTTAAAATGATATTAGTTGTCTACCCATCAGGCTGAAACAAAATGACCCCCACAAATCATAAATGACCCTGCTGGGGTCATTTTAGGTGAACCCAAAATGGCCCTCCTGGGATGATTTGAGGTGAACCATAATGGCCCTCCTGCAATTTTCAAAATGATAAGCCTGTTGATGTCAGCAAAGACAAAAACTACAAAAACAGAGTGTTTCAAACATGCAGTCCTGTTGTCTTTCGTTTAATACTCTAGTGTTCCAAATAATCATGCCCATACTATTATTATTTTTTCAGACTTTAACCACCCCTATGAGCCTTATTTGAGCCAGTATTTTTTCTCACTGCCAGACAGCAGTGAGCAAAAATGAATGCCTCGTAAATGGTTTCACTATCTAACTGAAGTTTTCTGAACATCCTGTGCCAATATTTTCAGTGTTTGGCCGATTTCATGGGGTGGATATTCATAAATACCACACCCTGCCATACAATGTTCCACACCCCACTATCATTTATTTTGGAAAATATGTCAACCCCTACTATTGAGCACCCTATCATTATTTGGAACACAAAAGTATCCTCCCCTCCCCCCCCCCCCCCCCCAGCTCTGGATTTGCCGTCAGCAAAGAAAACTAGAGGCTCTACAGAGCCTGTAATCGCTCACCTGGAACTACATATAAAAAATGTGATTTCCCATAGGCTTTCCATGGTAACTATGAGCTGCAATTGTGGCCAGGTTTGCAACGTTACATCAACATTACATGGGGATCATTGGTAGAAGGTGTCCTAGTCTTCAATCATGTGAAGTTTCAAAACATTTGAATCCATCAAACAGAATCATAGAATGTCTCTGGAGGCCATATTTTCCAACCAATGGGAACAAAAAGAGGATCGTTTGGTAGAGGGCCTCCTATAGACCATTCTTGCCAAGTTTTTGGTTCACGTCAGCTCAGTAGTTCCAGAAAGAAGATGAAAATGTGATTTCCCAAAGGTTTTTTCTAAAGTAACTATAAACTGAAATTGTGGCCATGTTTACAATACGATCAACATTAAAATGAGGAACGTTGGTGGAGGGTGTCCCACCCATCAACCATGCAAAGTTTCAAAACATTTGGCCCTGTGGTTTCAGAGGAGAAGAGTTTTCAAAATTGACCAATCAGAATAAAAGAATGCTTCTGGCGGCCACGTTTTTTCACCCAACAGGAATAAAATGAGTACTAGTTGTAGAGAACCTCTCATAGACAATGCCTGCCAAGTCTGGTTCACATTGGCTCAGTACTTTCAGTGAAGATGATGAAAATGTGATTTCCTATAGAGTTTCTATAGTAACTATAAGCCACAATTGCAGCCATAATTGCAACCCGATGAAGATTAAAATGAGGATCATTGGTAGAGGGGGTTACAGTCATCAGTCACACTAAGTTTTTCAAACCATTTGGCCTTGTAGTTTCAAAGAAGATTTTCTTGAAAATGCACACATTTTTTAATTTTGTTTTCAACAAAAAAATCAGTAAAAGAAGGTTAAATATTTTTTGAAAATTACAACTTTTTTTCAGACAATATTCTCTTTTCAAAATAGCTTTGGATAGGTAAAGGGTTACAGGAAACACATTACTCCATTTTTTGTCAAATCTTAAAAGATATACAATAATTACTGTCATCTAAGCTGTCATGATTGCAAGAGAATATAAACAAAACTTCCCCTTGTTTTCCAAATACCTGTCATCAATCAGTATTTTCTGATAAGTAACATGAGACTAATGATGCATGTATCAACATCCATGTACAGTTGCAATGGTTTACAGTAAAGTCAAAATAAGTTGTAGGATAATCCTATAAACTATGTATCTTTTTCTCTTCCTACACTGATAAGACCAGAAGCTGACATTTTCTGGAAAGCTCTCACTGAGAGCTTTCCAGAAAATGTCAGATTCTGATCTTGTCAGGACAGGGGCAGCAGTTTACTTAGTTTATTACAGTTATGCTACAGCTTATTTTGACTTGTACTGTTTACACAATATTTTGGGGTTTTTTTTCCCATTTCTCAGTGGAGAAAACTGGAACCAACCCTTACCAGATTCTCAAAAAAAACAAATATTTTGCTGACAATACCGATCTTCATGCAGACAGGAGAGGTATTGGGTTAAGCATTAGAATATAGCCTCTGGTGGCCACATATTTCCATCCTCTCATAGACCATTCCTGCAAAGTTTGGTTCACGTCGGCTCAGTAGTACCGGAGAAGATGAAAATGTGATTTCCCATAGGATTTCTATAGTAACTATAAGCCGCAATTGTGGCCATGTTTACAACCCGATCAACATTAAATGGGGATTGTTGATAGAGGGGGTCACAGTCATCATTTATGTGAAGTATCAAAACATTTGGCCTGGCAGTTTCAGAGGAGAAGGTTTTTGAAAATCTACCCATCAGAATCAAAGAATGTCTCTGGCGGCCATGTTTTTCAACCCACGGGAACAAAATGAGGATTGTTTGTAGAGGACCTCCCATAGACCATCCCTGCCAGGTTTGGTTCACGTCGGCTCAGTAGTACCGGAGAAGAAGATGAAAATGTGATTTCCCATAGGGTTTCTATAGTACCTATAAGCCGCAATTGTGGCCATGTTTGCTATCCGATCAACATTAAATGAGGATCGTTGGTAGAGGGGGTCCCAGTCATCATTTATGTGAAGTATCAAAACATTTCACCTGGCAGTTTCAGAGGAGAAGGTTTTTGAAAATCTACCCATCAGAATCAAAGAATGCCTCTGGTGGCCATGTTTTTCAACCCACGGGAACAAAATGAGGATCGTTTGCAGAGGACCTCCCATAGACTATCCCTGCCAGGTTTGTTTTCACATCGAGGTTCCAGAGAAGAAGAGGAAAATGTGATTTCCCATAGGGTTTCTACAGTAACTATAAGCCGCAACTGCGGCCATGTTTGTGACCCAATCATCATTAAATGAGGATCGTTGGTAGAGGGGGTCCCAGTCATCATTTATGTGAAGTTTCAAAACATTTGGCCTGGCAGTTTCAGAGAAGATGTTTGAAAACCCACCAACCAGACTCAAAGAATGCCTCTGGAAGCCATGTTTTTCATCCGACGGGAACAAAATGAGGATCGTTTGTAGAGGACCTCCCATAGATCATTCCTGCCAAGTTTGGTTCACACCGGCTCAGCGGTAGAAAAAATACCCCCCCCCCCCCCTGCCGAACAAGTATTGATGTTGGATATGCATGTCAGATTCTTTCTTACATGGGAGGCAGTACATGTATAGTACAGTACTGTGCGAGTGGAAATAAATTGTAGGATAACAAAAAACGGTTAAGTTGGCACGGTATGCAGAGGGTGAATAAATACCAATTTGCACACATCATAAATCAACTTTTAAAATACCGGACCTGTACAATTGTGCTTGTGCTCACATCTGCTAATGCAGACTTTATCCACAACAAAGCATCCAATATTGACACCCTTTTGGCAAATTCGGTTGCAGTTGAACAGTCGTCAATTTTGTACACAATGTGTCTTAAAAACTTTAACCTGTAGTTCAGCTTAACACACTGAATAATACCAGCATCACATGGTTGTAGCGCTGACATGGTGTTTGATGGTAAAAAACATAACTTAACATTGCTAAATTCAACCTGGGGGTGTGCTGCATGGTTTCTGAATGCCTTAACTCTTTCCCTACCAGTGATGACTATGGTTACCATGCAGTTATTTTGTATTTGCCTCAATGCAGTGGATTTGGAACATAGGATTACCCATTGTGAGAATGTTCTTCTCTTTTAGAGGATATATTCTTTTAAAAAAAAATATTTGAAGTATTTAAAATAAGTTTCAAGTTCACATAAGAAGCTGGGTCATTCAGGGTTTCTGAATGTCCTAACTGAATTGAAAAGCGTAGTTAAAAAAGTTTTTGATAACCTTCGTTATTTAAGCATTATTAACAATTTGAGTTAATTTACTTCTAAGGTAAATAACAAAATATTACAGTTGTCTCCCTTCCCTTCTGTCACTGTGCAGAAAAATGACAATTTCTGCTGACCATCTGACATTGACATGTGCGAAGGGTGCAATGAAGGCCTGCCATTTTTATCAATCCTTATATGTGTGATTTATATCATAGCCTTATTACATTTACTTGGAATACAAGTTTTCAAAGAAAAACTTTCAATGCAAATTGTAGTGCGAATTTCAATGGATCAAATTTTTGAATGGAAAAGGATATACTGTAACCGCAGGCAATTTCAACTTTTTATGTATGAACTGTCTCCTTCACATTTTTTATTCTTTTGAAACGGTGGTTAATGTTAATAAATTCTAATTGACACAATGCGTGTCTGGAGTGATTAGTTGTTTTTGCTGGCATTTTGTTTTTAAACAGCCACTTTGTGCTGGTTGCTACCAGTTGGGGCGAATTGTGTGAATGACTATGCCATCACAACTCTTTTCACAAGTATAAAATTAGGCTAGTTTAGGCTATTTTTAAAACCATATGACGGATTTTAACAGTAGTCGTGTTTACTTAAAGAATGCGGAAGTGTTTTTTTTAAAATAAAACCCAAGAAAATGCACAAAACTGCCATATCTCCCGAGGAAGTTCTGGAGGATGACTTGAATTTCGACCCCCAATGTAAGCCAAAGCGACTCGAGGAATGACAAGGCGACTTCTTCGCCCTAGTCGCCCACTCGGCTGACCCATAGGTGTGCACTGCATTTACCAATGACCATGAGGATTATTCTATTGTTTCTCTTCATTTTTTTGTTGACAGAATTAACCCACAACATGAATATTTCACCAGTAATCCATCTCTTTTTATTGGAAATTCCAATGTTTTTGGTGTTGAAGCCCTTAAAACATCTTGGATTCTTTGATTTGCCTATCACTAATAAATCTAGTTTCTCGCCAGCAGCACTACAGGCTGACAATAACACGGCTCTGTCTTTTGCTTTCGTTACACCTTTCCTATCATCGTCTTTAGCCATGAGCGATTTCTCTGGTAAACCTCTGAAATACAGGCCGGTCTCATCTGCGTTAAAAACATTTTCCAAAGAATATCCTTCCATTATTGAAGGCAGGCGTTTTTTGCAGTCCTCTACTGTTTCCTCACTCACTTCAGCTTACTCACCACTTAGAACACCAGATTTAATATTATGCCGGTTTCAAAAGCACTCTAACCACCCATTAGAGGCTGTGAAATCTGTGTACCCCATTTCATAGGAAGCAATAATTGCTTTCTCTTGAAAAAGTTTACCAGTAACTGGAATGTTTTTACTCTGGGCCACACAAAACCACTGCCAAACAGCCTCATTAATATCTCCATAGACAGTTCTCCGAGCTTTCAGGTATTTTCTATTGACCTGTGAACAATTTTTCCATTCCTCAATCAAACTCTCCTTGCCCTTCAAAATAGATTGAATTTGTATCTTTCCAATGCGGAGATTGCAGGCTATTTTGCAGGCATTCTCACAATGGTCACACATCTCAATTACTTTTATTCTCTCTTCCAAACTCAAGACTTTCCTTTTTTATTTGCTGGCTGAGACATATTTGCTTTTAAAAAGATTATGTCACACACTGCTCATGTTGATCATTTTGGTGAAGTTCATAAAAATGCAACTAAAACTGTGAAAGTAGTTCGCTCCACAAGTATTTTGCAAAATCCAATATGGCCTCCAGTCGGCCATCTTGAATCCGATCGGGAAAAAATTTATGTCACGCATTGCTCCTCATTATGTCAATCAATTTATATTGAGTTTCATGAAAATGCAACAAAAACTGTAGAAGTAGTTTGCTCCACAAGTATTTTGCAAAATGCAATATGACTGCCAGTCAGCCATCTTGAAACCGAGCGGGAAAAAAATTATGTCACGCACTTCCCCCCTCATCATGTTGATCATTTTTGTGAAGTTTCATAAAAATGTGGCTAAAACTGGAAGTAGTTCGCTCCACAAGTTTACATGTGCAACGGACCAACAATGACAGACCGAGCGACAAGTTGACTCCTATTTCCCCCCCCCCCCCAAACTTCGTTCTGTGGGGGTATAATAAACTACTGTAACAACAGGCACTCTTTTGATGGTCATATCAAACAATATGAGTTTTTGAAAACTTTATTTTATATAAAAAAACCCTGACTTATTCATTCACAAGCTATTAAACTCATATGGTGGCTTTATTTTTTGTCGCACCGCTTTTTGTAACCCCCTCTTTTGGTGAAAGTTAATAACACTGAAAGTTCAAAGTTCACTTTGTATCCAAACAATCGACTTGATTTTAACTCTCACATTTTGTGAATTAGGGTTTAAAATCCTTTGTCACTATTTACAGCATAGAGTGGAAGTGAAAAATGATTCTTCAATTTAATGCATTGAAGATTACAGCCGACATGTCTCCAGTGGTCGCTGGTCACGTTTGGGAGGTGGTTGCTCACGACAGTGCAATTTGTGACTAAGTTGATCAGTGCTTTCAAAATCCGGTCCTTAATGGGAGGTGGTCGCTCACGGGAGGGGTCATTCAAGACTGTTTATATATTTAAGAATAATTTATTTTTGACAATTGTGGGCCAAATTCTACAAAGTCAAAAGTTAATTCGAAAATAGATCATCAATGGTCGGAGCTGCCAATTATTAATTTACATAATTGCAAAAATAATACCGGCACATGTCGTCGACACCCAACATTATTACAGACAGAATCTCCAGGAAAGAATTTTGCAGATTTTATGTGGGGAAAATACACATTCTCATAAATATTTTTTTCAGCATTTTTGCAACCAAAATGCCTCCAGAGGCCACCTAAAAATAAAAATAAGCATCTAAAAATAAAAATTTTCCTAGGGGGAGAACCTGCCTTCAGCAAGTGCGTCAGATGCCTTCCATGCCTGATGCCACTAACAAAAAAATTCCACAATATCTAAAAATGGACCCAATAATTTTAACCTACATGTAGCAGAAGCCCCGTGTTTTCATGATAACTAGAAAAGTGACGACCGAAGGTCCACCACCCATCTGCCCATTAGGCCCCACCCATCCACCCACACACTGACTTCATAAAACTACAGGTTGTGTTTTGACCAAACGCGATCAATAAAATTATGCATAGTGGTGGCTGGACTTGGTCAATTCATTGTATAAAGGGTTAAATTCTGCAAGGACACTCATTTTGGCAGTTTTACTTGCAATTTTTGTACTCATGAACCAAGGATATGCATGGAAAATTGACGATGCTAGGAAACTGTCTCCTAGAAAATTGTCCCCGGAACGATAATATTGGCTTAGGGATGGATACTTGAAGGAGAAGACTGAGGGCCTGATCAGGACCACTCAGAATCAGAACCTCAGAACACATAGTACTGAGGTCAGTTTGAACAAGCTGCCAGTACCACCCCTTTGTATAATGTGCAATGAGAAATTTGAAATGTCGAATCACATTGCATGTGAGTGTTCTCAGCTTGCGGGGAAGGATTATATTTATTTATTTATTAGGGTTTAACAACACTTTAACAGCCAGGGTCATGTCATGTCAGTGAGAGTTTTACAGGTGGCAGAAGCTGGAGTACTCCGAACCACTGAGCAATGACGAGCAGCTGTCATCTCTCCAACATCGTAACTCTGAACTCTGCACCGCGGCACAGGCAGGGTTAGATTGGTTGAAGACATGCGCACCATCAACATGCAGAACGCCTAAGTACACAGTGCCATTGTGCCCCCATGTAGGCAATCGAGGTTAAGTGCCTTGCCCACGGACACAACACGGAGCACGAATCAGTCACTGAGATGGTCACCCATCCAACTACTAACTGCGCTCGACGTTGCTCAACTTCGGTGATCTGACGAGAACCGGTTACTGGGACGCCACCGCGCCCCCTGGAAGGATTATAAAGCAATACATAATATGGTGGCTGCTCATCTATATTGGTTGATATGCAAGAAGCTCCCAAAGAAAAGATTGATCAAGACATGTCCTCGAGTAAATTGTTCAGAACGTGCAAGCAAAAGTATTCTGGGATTCCATTTTCAATGGGAACGATAAGATCCCTAAGATAAATGCCTATGAAAGTTCCCGCAGCAAAATACATGGTACTCAAAGCCATATACATGTGCACTTACTTCTTTTTTCAATTTCCATAAACGGTCTTCAAGGTCATTAATATCAACCTCAGAACTTTTACTTCCTCTCTTGCGAAAGGACAATGCCACCTCAGGCTCTGGTATATGGCTATGTTCATCTCTGTTTGTTATTCCTCGTAGATGGTCGTACTGAGTATAGTTGACTGGTTTACCACATGTGAGCTGAACTGTATCATTTTTTGGTTCATTAGCAACGGGTGGTCTGGTTTCTCTGGAATAATAATTTTAAGTGCATTTACAAACCAATTGGACACAAAACAAAACTTGCTCAAGATACAGACAGATACTAAACAGCAGGAAATGGTCTGGCACCTCTTCAATGTCTAAACTACTCATCTCATTCATGACTAAGATTTACTTATCGAAAGTTGAATTGATCAAATCTATAAAGACATTTGTGCACTCTGCCCTTTATACAACATGAGTGCAACATGGTCAGTGGTCAGGTGATCAGTGGCCAGTCATTATTCCCAAACATTAGTCATTTTTAAAAGTTTTGCCTCCAAAACATAGCGTAATGGCCACTGATAACAATGTTCAATTTTTACAGGAAACTTAATGTAACATTATTGCTATATCTAGTGGTCAGTGGCCAGTCACTATTCCACCAAACATGGTCATTTTACTACTTTTTTTTTTAAATTTTGGCTCCAAAACATAGCCTATGGCCACTGACAACAATGTTCAATTTTTATAGGAAACTGTTTGAGATTGGTGAAAGTCTCCTCAATGATTTTGACAAGCATGCATTCACATCCAGGAAAGGTGGAGATTTATAGTTTTGCGATAAAAAAGGGGCAGATAATTTTTATGAAATCACGAAATTATCTTTCTGCCTTTCTTCCTACAATGCTGCAGAACCTTACCTGTCTGGAAATGAAACACGAGGCTGACAAGAGTACAAAAGTGGACAAAGAATTTTGACCGAATCAACTCAATGGTGATCTGGTCAAAATTATCTGTCTGCTTTCCTCCCCCCTCCTTAACTGTTTACCCACTGAGTATTTTTAAGATATTTTTCATCAAATCTGGTCATGGCTGCTGTGACGTACTGTAGAATCTGAACTATGAAAACGAAAAGCAACCGAACTGAATGTAATATCATATTTCTGTTTGCTTTCCAACCGTCAGACTTAAGATTCGCAATCGAGTAGTAGAAACCTGTTAATGGAATAGCCACTATGTCAGAGAAAATTATTCAATTAACAGTATTCAAGTAACAGGGATTTGTTTACTTTTCTGTATTCTTGAGAGAAGCTGGGCATTTATTCTATTTCCAGTATATCTGACAGATCTCAGTGATCACAAAAGCCATTTTATTTAGCGATCAGATCAAAATGAAAATGTCATTGACACTGTAGCTTAACCTGACTATTATTTATTTATTGGTGTTTAAGGTCACATATTTCTGCACAATGGCTAACCATGACCATGACAGTTTTACGGGTGGAGGAAGCCGAGTACCCGGAGAGAACCACCGAGCAACAGCGAGCAGCTGTCAGCTCCCCAACATACCAACTCCACACAAGCAGGGTTAGCATTGGTTGAAGACAGGTGCACCATCGACGTGCAGTACGCCCTAGTACACAGCGTCACCGTGCCCCCACGTGGGCAATGGGGGTGAAGTGTCTTGCCCAAGGACACAAAGCGGTTGCCGCAGGTGGGATTCGAACCGAGGACCTCTCGGCTTGCAGCCTGCACCTCTACCAACTGAGCCACCGCTCCCCCACTTAACCTGACTGTGTGTTGTGTTTGATGAAAAGGATAATGTTCAATGTTTATGAAAGGATTATGAAAAAAGACAAGAATTGTGATAATTGGGTGTTTGTTAATTTCTGTTCCCTGTATGCTATGTTTTCAATAAAAATAATTTGAGGTGCAGACTGTACTAATGAATGGAGGGGTGGGTTAATGTGGCCCTCACAGTTAATGCATGTGACCCTCACAGTTAACGCATGTCTATCAAAGTTACCAAGTTACAGTGAAATAATTCGAAAACGAGTCATCCTATCAAGTTACAAAGAAATCCCTTCATAAATACAGCCTGTAGACTGTGCTAAAGGTTTTCTGGCTTCGGGCCTGTGTAGCGATCATGGTTACCCAATCACAACCAAAAGGGGATGTCCTTATCTGGACAACATGCTGAGTCATCCTACCAAGTTACAATGAAATCCATCCATATTAAATATGACCTGTTGACTGTGCTCAAGGTTTTGGGTTTCCGGCTTGGGCAGCCATCATGGTTGATAGATCATAACCAAAAAGGGACATTCTCATCTAGATGTTATACAGAGTCATCCTACCAAGTTACCATGAAATTCCTTCTAAGTACAACCTGTAGACTGTGCTAAAGGTTTTTGGGATTAGGCAGCCATCATGGTTGACCGATCGCGACCAAAAGGGGATGTCCTCATCTAGACATTATACTGAGTCATCTTGCCAAGTTACAATGAAATTCCTTCATAAATGCGACCTGTAGTCTGTGCTAAAGGGTTTCTGGTTTTGGGCTCTGGCAGCCATCATGGCTGAATGATCACGACCAAAAGGGGATGTTCTCATCTTAACATTACCTGGAGTCATCCTACCAAGTTCAGGCTTCGGGCCTCTGTAGCCATCACAGCTGACCAATCGCGACCAAAAGGGGACGTTCTCATCTAGACATTATATGGAGTCATCCAACCAGGTTGCCATGAAACCCCTTCATAAATACGACCTGTAAACTGTACCTAAGGTTTTTCAGGTTTTGGGCTCGGGCAGCCATCACAGTTGACTGATCGTGACCAAAAGGGGACATTCTCATCTAGACATGACCTCAAACCTGGATATGAAATTTCGTGACGCTCGGACAAGAACTACGAGGTGTAGCCTGTGCTAAGGAAAAATGTTAACAGACTCACATACTAACAGACTTCCACACGCAAGATGGCAATAGCTTATCTTGACTTTGTCAAGTTGAGCTAAAAATGTTGCAGTTCGATTGTCTAAGCTCAGAAATTCACACTCACTTTATTTTATTTCCCCAATGCTAATTTAACTGGTTAAGGGTTAAATTATTTTTAAATGAAAGTGTCAATGACACTATAGCTTAACTTGTCTGCACATTGTGTTTAATGAAAAGCATAATGTTCAAAGTTTATGAAAGGATTGTGAAATAAGACAAGAATTGTGATAATTGGGAAAATGTTAATTTCTGTTCCCTGTATGCTATGTTTTCAATAAAAATAATATGAGGTGTAGACTGTACTAAAGAATTGAGGGGTGGGTTAATGTGGCTCTCACATTCAATGTATGTGGCCCTCACAGTTAATGTATATCAGCGAAAGTTACCAATTTAGAGTGAAATTATTCCAAAACTAGTCATCCTATCAAGTTACAATGAAATCCTTTCATAAATACGGCCTGCAGACTGTGCTCAAGGTTTTGGGGCTTCGGGTCCGTGAAGGCATCACAGTTGACCGATCGCAACAAAAAGGGGACGTCCTCATCTAGATATTATACTGAGTCATCCTACCAAGTTACAATGAAATCCCATCATAAATATGATCTGTAGTCTGTGCTAAAGCTTCTCGGGTTTTGGGCTCGGGCAACCGTCATGGTTGTCGGTTGAATGATTGTGACCAAAAGGGGACGTTCTCATCTAGGCATTAACTGGAGTCATCTTACCAAGTTACAATGAAATCCCTTCATAAATACGATCTGTAGAATGTGCTAAAGGTCTTGGGGCCCGGGCAGTCGTCAAGGTTCTCCAAGTTACAATGAAATCCCCCCATAAATATGATCTGTAGAATGTGCTAAGAGTTTTCAGGTTTTGAGCTTGGGCAGCTGTCACGATTTGAATGATCGTGACCATAAGGAGACGTTCTCATCTAGACATTATCTGGAGTCATCCTACCAAGTTTACAATGAAATCCCTTCTTAAATATGACCTATAGACTGTGTTAAAGGCTTTTGGGCTTCGGGCATCTAGCCGTCACAGTTGACCAATCATGACCATAAGGGGACGTTCTCATCTAGACATTATCTGGAGTCATCCTACCATGATCTATAGACTGTGCTAAAGGTTTTCGGGCTTTCGGCTCCTGTAGCAGTCACAGTTGACCAAACGCGACCACAAGGGGACATTCTCATCTAGACATTATATGGAGTCAACCTATCAAATTACAATGAAATCCCTCTATAAATATGACATGTAGACTGTGCTAAAGGTTTTTGGGTTTGGGGCTCAGGCAGTCGTCATGGTTGACAGAAATGGGGAAGTTATCATCTAGATATTATACTGAGGCATCCTACCAAGTTACAATGAAATCCCTTCATAAATATGACCTGTAGGCTGTGCTAAAGGTTTTCGGGGTTTGGGCTCAGGAAGCCATCACGGTTGATCGATCACGACAAAAAGGGGATGTTCTCATCTAGACATGACCCCAAACCTGCATATGAAATTTTGTGACGATCGGATAAGAACTACGGAGTGTAGCCTGTGCTAAAGAAAAATGTGGACAGACTCACAGACTTCCGCACGCTTGATGGCAAGTTTAGCTAAAAATGAGTTGAAAAGAGGTATTTTTTTAAAGATACCATGCTACCAGTAAGAGTATACTTAGTTTATCAAGATTTTGTTCAATAAATAATAGTTTGCTTATAATTTATTGGCAAGTGTCAATAGCACACTACAATAAACTGCAACCAAACAATTTTATATAAGAAATTTTTCTTTAACGAACATCAAACTAATGCATACAATGTGAAGCCACTAAAGTGGCTTCCAGCACTTTTCAGTAGAGCCATGATAGTGGCTTCCAGCACTCAACCAGTTAACAGAAATAAATGGACTACCATTTGATATACTTTTGGTAATATTTATTCCAAGTTTGTTGCTTACCACAAAAAATGTTTTGCTGTTATTCAAGTCAAGATAGTACTTTATTCTATGTGCAGCATAACACAATGAAAGTGTCAATAACACTGTAGCTCAGCTTGATTTTATGCTGCATTCATGAGATTAATGGTCACGATGTTGGATTCAAGTAAACTGTGTCATAATTATTGACTTTTTGTTGTCAAAAAGCAGGGTTTCCAGTACCACGGCTGAGGGTCCGTTAACCGGACCCATTCCCCACGCAGATCATTTACTGATAAAGCATAAAATCTGGTCGAAAAATCAAACAACATGATGCCATAAAATCCTCGTCAATACGCGGCCATTCTCCCAAAAAAGTTCACACATTTTGGGGGCACCATTTCCGGAATTGACATTCTGCAACTTAAGATTGTTGAGTGTCATTCGGAAACTATCGCTATTTTCTGCTGTTTGCTGATTCAGTAACATGTCCCTTGCTGATTTTAGTGAAGAAAAGGCGATAGCCTTGTGTTCTTCTGAGAAGATTCGACATAATTATTCTCACAAAATCGTTCATATTAAAACATGAAGCGCCATCTCAGATGCAACAAAATGGCCTTCTTGCAGTGTTCAATTCTAAAATTTTCTTCGTCTGGCACGAACCATGGTTGCACCAGGCGATCTGGAATTTTCTTCTTCTACCAAACCGACTAATTTATTTCTAGCAGAATCCCTGCAATTAGATAAATGAAAGTGTCAGTGACACTGTAGCTCAGCTTGACAAACTTGAACTTGGTAACCTATAAATGAAATGGCAAAATTGATGATCATTGGCACCAATGTTATTTTTTGAAATTTCAACATAACAGCATTGTGTGTGCACAACGTCAGAGTAATCCATGCATTTTTAAATGTAAACTGTAAGACTGGCTAAAGGAAGAATGTTGATACACAAATGCAGTATGTTCAGAGGTTATTGTAAATGGCAACTTTTTTCACAGAAATGAATGCTTATCAATAGCTCTTATCTGAAGTTCTTGCCTAATGAGCACACCAAGTTGAAAAACAATCCTATGAATTTTGATGCACAAATGCAATGAATTCAAAGATTGTTGCTAACAGCAACAGTTTTTGATTGAAATGAAAAGAAAATCAATAGCTCCTATCTTTGTCTTCTGCATAAGCACACAAAGTTTCAAAACAATTTGATAATGAATGTGTCCTCTGAGGCATGCCAAAGGAAGATGTTAATGCACTAAGTAGAAGGTTTTTATGGAAATGAAAAAAAGGAATAGCTCAAATCTAGAGGTCACACGGAACACGCATACCAAGTTTCAAAGTGATCCGATCATAAACATGCCCTGAAGGCCGTGTTAAAGGGAAATATTGAGGTCTGACTAAACTAAGTTTAGTCTGACTAAACTAACTAAAGGTCAACATTTTTTGACAGAAATGGAAGAAAATCGACAGCTCCCATATAGATGTCACCCCACACAAGCTCACCAGGTTTGCAAGCGATCCAATCATAAATGTGCCCTGCAGGGTGTGTCAAAGGGAAATATTGATGCTTAATTACACTAAGTTTTTACTAAGTTTATTGAAGGTCATTGCCAGTGGCAACATTTTTTGATGAAAACCGAAGAAAATTGATAGCTCCCATCTAGAGGCCTCTCCAAACAAGCATGCCAGGTTTCAAAGCAATCCGATCATAATTGTGCCCTGTAGGGTGTACAAAAAGGAAATATTGTGGTCTGACTAGACTAAGTTCTAAGAATGTTGGCCATGGCAACATTTTTTGATGGAAATGGAAGAAAATTGATAGCTCCCATCTAGAGGTCACCGTAAATAAGCATACCAGGTTTCAAAGCAATCTAATCATAAATGTACCCTGTAGGGTGAGTCAAAGGGAAATATTGTGATCTGACTAAACTAAGTTCTAAGAATGTTGGCTGCGGCAACATTTTTTGATGGAAATTGAAGAAAATGGATAGCTTCCATCTAGAGGTCACCCCAAACAAGCATGCCAGGTTTCAAAGCAATCCGATCATAAATGTGCCCTGTAGGGTGTGCCAAAGGGAAATATTGAGTCTTCTGACTAAACTAAGTTGTAAGAACGTTGGCTGCGGTAACATTTTTTGATGGAAATTGAAGAAAATCGATAGCTCCCATCTAGAGGTCTCCCCAAACGAGCATACCAGGTTTCAAAGCAATCTGATCATAAATGGGCCCTGTAGGGTGTGCCAAAGGGAAATATTGAGGTCTGACTAAACTAAGTTCTACGAACGTTGGCCGTGGCAACATTCTTTGCTGGAAATTGAAGAAAATCGAAAGCTCCCATCAAGAGGTCACCCTAAACAAGCATACCAGGTTTCAAAGCAATCAAATCATATATGTGCCCTGTAGGGTGTACCAAAGGGAAATATTGTGATCTGACTAAACTAAGTTCTGAGAACGTTGGTCGCGGCAACATTTTTTGACGGAAATTGAAGAAAATCGATAGCTCCCATCTAGAGGTCACCCCAAACAAGCATACCAAGTTTCAAAGTAATCTGATCATAAATGCGACCTGTGAGGTGTGCCAAAGGAAATTGTGGACGTACGTACGCCGACGGACGAGAAGTGATGGCAATAGCTCAGCTTGACTTTGTCAAGTTGAGATAAAAAATACTTGAAAAGAAATAGGTATGAGCCATGGCAGCCAATCTACATGTAGGTAACCACCGAGGAAATATGACATTCTCATCTACTCATCATACATGTGCATGTACTGTCATCCGGTCAAATCAAATGCAACCAGTAGGTTATGAACCACTAAATAAGTGAACATGTGACTTGAAGCATTTGACACACTTGAAGCATTTGACACCCAAAGTTGTGAGTGGGATTAAATAGGGCTGATCAGCTGATTGGTTAAATATATTTTGACTTTGAAACCATTAATTAAAATTTTGATTTGTCCACTTTAGAAAGGATTGATAAGTTTGTTTGTAATTTGGTGCTGGAATGTGTGAGAATCTCTCAAAAACATGAGGCATGGAAAAAAAAGCGTGAAGGTCATTCAGTGCAAGACCATACAGTAGTTGTGAAAATTCGAAATTTAAACTGAAATTTCATGTGGTAACATATATTTTTTTCCATTTTAATTTTTTCAAGAGATGATGTACTCTGTAGATGTAATAGGTATTTTTTTTTTCAAAACAACTTGGTGTGTTATACAGAGAGAGAAAGGTTAACACTATGGTCAATGGGATTTATTTAGGGGTTCTTAGCCTAACGGAGTATTTCCTTGTAACTGTTGTTGAGGGTTATTTCAAGATATTTCTTTGTTTTCGGATATCCCGGTCTTGTCAATTCAAGCACTTTGGGTTTGTAAAATGGTTGAAACTTTTGGGAAAATGCTATTTTGGAGGTGTGGGATGCCCAATTTTCACGACACAGTGCCTGTTTTGCTTTCCTGGCATGCATAAAATGCTTGCTAAATAAACAGCTGATCTGAGATAGGAGGAAAGATTGTTCGGCTGGGTAGTTGTTGAATTTCCAGTTGTTCGGGGCAACTGCAAGGTATAACAGCTGAATTAATGGTGACAAACACAACCATTTCTGCAGAATGAATCTGTTTAACCCTATACCGGTTGCAGTTTATATAAACTGTATTGCTACCTTGAAAAACAATTAATAAATTTTTTCATGTTTTTCCACATCCACCCAAGCCCCCATCCCACATCTCATTACTGCTAGCCTCTTTTCTTTCATTTTGACATTTTAACCCCCCTCTATCCATATAAATGTGCTAAAAATGTGATTTTTAACATGCCAAGGCTTCAGAAACAGCACAGAAAGGAGACTATTCTTGTTTTGGGGTCCTCAGTTAGTGAATCAAATGTGAAATAACCTGTTTCATCATATGAAATAAATTAAATGTTGTGTTAATGGGGTGTACAGAAGGTTTTCACTCCATGTGAGCAGTTTATGTATAGAGTTACTTGAATTTTTCATGATGTGACAGCTGAATTTCCTTTCTATTTGATAGGAACTGAAAGTGGATTACCTCCCTTTGATTGATGGACAACTGGAAACTTATTCCAGTTATTTCTGAGCAAACATCCTCCGCCTTAAAGTGTTCTGAAATTATCTGAATATCAGATTCCAATCGCTATTCTAGAAGGGTTGTCTTGATTTGAAAAATCATGACACCGTGAGTAACTTGAGGTTTTTAGCTGGGTCCACGATAAGTACGGTATTCCTTACAAAGAGAGAATTCCCCAAAATGTAAAAACATATGCGTGAAAATTTAATTTTGCATCTTGTCCTTGTGATTGGTTTCACAATCATTTTTTTTGCCAAGTAGTCTCACTGAGATTTGCTTTCTGTTAATGTTATGCCGTAGCAGTCAATATGACATATTATATCATAAATCAGTAAACAGAGATGCCTAACCACTCCTTAGATTAATGTTTCAGGTATATTCCTGTGAAAATATGTTGTTGAACCTTTCTGGAATCAGCACCTTTGTTGATTCTAAGAGGGTTTAACAACTATTTTTTTTTGAAAATGTGAAACAAGTGGAGATAGGCTGGGGTGGGGAAAGGGTTAACAGTAACTAGACTGGGGCAGTAGTTCTCATTTTCAGTGGGGGAAAAGTGCTATGCCACTGTATGTATTTATGTGATCTCCAAAACATATCTGGAGTCATCTGTAAGATTTTATTATTCTGCTCACCCTCCCCCCCCCCCCCCAAATTTGTTTTTGGTAATTTTTAATTCAGTTCCTGGCATCCATGAGTATAATACAAGGAGTCATGTGGTTGACTTCCCTCAAATTTCCTGTAGTGTCAATAAAATATTTCATTTGGGCAGGGTACATGTGGAGCTTTTTATGTCTTTGCAACACATTACCGAGGGAATTTTCCACTTGGAGATCCCTCTGCCAGTGATAAGATAAAATAAATCTGTGATTTATTGCTTTCTAAGATGCTTCTTATTGCTGTAAGTTATACATCTGGAAACACTATAAACTTCTGTCACTAAAACTATCATGGAAGGTCTCATAGGCATTAGGGGTTGGCTTTTTCACTGAATTGGTTGGTACAGTGTGGGTCAAATAGCAACCCTTGTTTGTTCCTTGGTTTCTGTTTTCCACTCAAACTATATGGTTATTTTGAGTCAAGGTGTCCTCTCACATGGTGTTTTGCCCTGCAAATATGTGCTATATACAAACATTTGAGAAAGGAAAAGTATATTTTTTCATCTTTATTTTGAGAAGAATGAAGGGATTCAAATATTCTTGCACTCAGTATATTCTGAGAATAATTGGGCCTTGAGGTACATGTGAGGCTGATCTATTAATGTATTGAAACAAAATGATGTCAGTTTGAAGAATATTTTCCCAATGATTTTTTTACTATGATTAATTATAATGAGTAAAATGGTGAAAATGTGTCAGGATTTTTTTTTACTCAAAAAACAGGATGGGTTAAATGAAATGCTGTGAGGTCAGAGAAAAAAACCAGCGAATTTAAAAAAAATGTTTGGAATCAATTTGGTAGTATTTTATTTGGAAATTAAATCCCAAATTACAGATATTGTAATCAACTTTGGTATCTCTTTAGGTAATGAACTACTAAATAAGTGAACAGGTGACTTGAAGCATTTGACACCCAAAGTTGTGAGTAGGATTAAATAGGGCTGATCAGGTGATTGGTTAAATATATTTTGACTTTGAAACCATTAATTAAAATTTTGATTCATCCACTGTAGAAAGGATTAATCAGTTTGTTTGTAATTTGGTGCCGGAATGTGAGAGAATCTCTCAAAAACATGAGGCATGGAAAAAAAAGTGTGAAGGTCATTCATTGCAAGGTAGTTGTGAAAATTCGAAATTTAAACTGAAATTTCATGTTGCAACATATATTTTTATCCAGTTTAATTTTTTCAAGAGATGATGAACTTTGTAGATGTATAGGTATTTTTTTTCAAAACAACTTGGTGTGTTGTACAGAGAGTGAAAGGTTAACACTATGGTTAATGGGATTTATTTAGTGGTTCGTAACCAGTAGAGGGTGCTGAAGAAATCCAAGATGGCTGCCATGGCAACAATTGTGTGCATCTGACCAATCACCATGACCAACATAGGATTTTCTCATCTACATGTACTCATCATACCAAGAAAGCCAGCTGAGTATCAAGATAATTGATACATAAATGCAACTGCAGGTAGTGCTGAAGAAATCCATGATGGTTGCCATGACCAAAATTACACATTCCCATCAACTTATCATACTAAGTCACCCTACGAAATTTCAAGAAATTCAAGATGGCTACTGTGCCAGCAATTGCGAGGCAGCAAACCATGATTGCAATAGGACATTCTCATCTAGGTATGAACTTACACATAGGAAATTTGGTGATGGTCAGTCAAGAACTACAGTAAGTGGAGAGTGTATTATCACTAAATCACCGGCAGAGTGGAGATCCTCCCAAGCAATAATTGCAAATTTGTTGCAAAGCATAACCAGCACAAGCAAAGTTTCAGCCAATGGACCTCCGGGTTAAACCCGGAGGTCCATTGGCTGAAACATTGCTTGTGTTTTTTGTCGATATGTTCACAATTTGAAAGTTATAGCTTGGGTGACAACTCCACTCTGTGGGTGATTTAGTTACAATCCACTCTCCACGTACTGTACATGCTGTAGCTGTGCTACAGAAACTGTGGACAATTTTCGGAAATGATCAAAGATGACTGCTGTTGCGACCAACCATTATCAAAATAGAACGTTCTCATCTCATCATACTAAGCAAATAAAGTCATCTTGCAAAATTCTAAGAAAACTGAAGCATAAATGCAGCCTGTAGCAGCCATTTCAGACAGCCAACCAAGACCATAATATTATGCTGTAATCTATGTACATGTATGAACCTGAATATGCACACAAAATTTCATGATTATCAAAAAAGAACTGTGGACTATAGGCGATGAGGAATGAATTATGGAGTGTTCTGAAGAATTCCAAGATGGCTGCCATGGGAGTTATTATGGGTGGCCAACCATTGTGAAAATAGGATGTTCTCATTTAGTTATCATACTAAGTCACTGTGCCAAATTGTTAAAACACTGATGCACATAAGCGATCTATTATAAGCCTGCATTGAAGAAATCAATGATGGCAGATGTGACAGCCAGTGTGGGCAGTCAACCATGACCATAATGGGATGTTCTAATGTAGGTATGCTGAAGATTATTGTGAACTTATTTTATCTACTGCTGTTTAACCCTTTACCCAGGGACCGACCTGAGAATTTAACAAGAGGCCCCAGGGCGCTTACCTGACATGGTAGTCTAAATATCAAACCAGGGACTTGACTTGAATAAGCTGCATACGCCCCTCCTAAGAAAAGCATATCCCAACTAGATGAAGCGATTGTGCCCACACAATACACAGGATTTTCCTTCTATTTTCAGTTCCTGCACTTTTACATCCCAAAACTGAGATAAACGCATAAAAAAAAGATTTTTTTCCCAAACAAAATATTTTCAGCCTATATGTTTTTTTCTTCTTAAAATTGACCAAAACACATAAAAAAAAACAAAAAAGTGTTTGACCACCGAGGTGGTATTAGTCCCCTGCAGTACTTTTGTGATATAAGGTGTTTTTTGTCACAGAAGACACTAGAGTATTCAAGTATCTTGGATTTTGAAAAAAAAATATTGAGCGTGCATAATCCCCTCACAACCCTTTATCCATGTACCATATATGAAAGGTGTAGCTTGACGCATATTAGAGGGAGAGGTGGTAACATAAAAATAGACAGACAGACAGACGGACAGACAGATAGATGTTAGATTTTGAAAAAAAAATATTGAGCGTGCATAATCCCCTCACAACCCCTTTATCCATGTACCATATATGAAAAGTGCAGCTTGAACCATGTTGGAGTGAGGGGTGGTAACATAAAATAGAGAAAAAAGCTTAAAAAACACAACAAAAATGGCCGCCATGCCGCCATCTTGGATTTTGAAGAAAAAATATTGAACGTGCATCATCCCCTCCCAACCATCTATCCATGTGCCAAATATGCAAAGTGTAGCTTGAACCATGTTGGTGGGAGGGGTGGTAACATAAAAATTGAGAAAAAAAAGCTTAAAAAACACAACAAAAATGGCCGCCACTCCTGTACAAACTGGGCACGACCATTCTGTTCATGTATCATTCACATTTAAAAGAAACAAGTGTTTGACCACCGAGGTGGTATTAGTCCCCTACGGCACTTTTGTGACATAAGGTGTTTTTGTCACAGAAGACACTAGAGTATGTAAGTATCTTGGATTTTGAAAAAAAAATATTGAGCGTGCATAATCCCCTCACAACCCTTTATCCATGTCCCATATATGAAAGGTGTAGCTTGAAGCATATTAGAGGGAGAGGTGGTAACATAAAAACAGACAGAAAGACAGACAGACAGACAGACAGACAGATGTTAGATTTTGAAAAAAAAATACTGAGCGTGCATAATCCCCTCACAACCCCTTTATCCATGTACCATATATGAAAAGTGCAGCTTGAACCATGTTGGAGTGAGGGGTGGTAACATAAAATAGAGAAAAAGCTAAAAAAACACAACAAAAATGGCCACCATTCTGCCATCTTGGATTTTGAAAAATAAATATTGACTGCATCATCCCCTCAGAACCATTTATCCATGTACCAAATATGAAAGGTGTAGCTTGAAGCATATTAGAGGGAGAGGTGGTAACATAAAAAACAGACAGAAAGACAGACAGACGGACAGACAGACAGATGTTAGATTCTGAAAAAAAAATATTGAGCGTGCATAATCCCCTCACAACACCTTTATCCATGTACCATATATGAAAAGTGCAGCTTGAACCATGTTGGAGTGAGGGGTTGTAACATAAAATAGAGAAAAAAAAGCTTAAAAAATAGGCCGATGAAATCGTCAGATGTGTACCCACACGCGCAATTAGTAGAAAGCTGTATGACGAAGGGCCACCACGGATGCTGACATAATGTACACCATACAAGGAATGGGTACATATAGAAATGGATTGGAGGAGTGTCTAAGTTGATGGATAAAGGGTTAATATCTCTGGATCAAATTATCAGATTTACATAAAAAACTATACAGCACAGCACATCAGTAACCTGAATAAATATATAAAGTAACATGACAATCGGATTGATATTTTTTGAGTTATCTCATGCCAAAGGGACTGGAGGAATTTTCAATTTGAAGGATAAAGGGGTTAATATCTCCGGATCAAATTATCAGATTTATACCAAAAACTATACAGCTCAGCACATCAGTAACCTGAACACAATTATAAAGTAATTTGACAATCCAAGCAATATTTTTCAAGTTATCGAATGCGAAAGGGATTGGAGGAATTTTCAATTTGAAGGATAAAGGGTTAATATCTCAGGATCAAATTATCAGATTTACACCAAAAACTATACAGCTCGACACATCAGTAACCTGAACACAAATATAAAGTAACTTGACAATCCAAGCAACATTTTTCAAGTTATCGAATGCCAAAGGGATTGGAGGAATTTTCAATTTGAAGGATAAAGGGTTAATATCTCAGGATCAAAATAACAGATTTACACCAAAAACTATACAGCTCAGCACATCAGTAACCTGAACACAAATATAAAGTAACTTGACAATCCAAGTAATATTTTTCAAGTTAACGAATGCCAAAGGGATTGGAGGAATTTCAATTTGAAGGATAAATGGTTAATATCTAAGGATTAAATTATCAGATTTACACCAAAAACTATACAGCTCAGCACATCAGTAACCTGAACACAAATATAAAGTAACTTGACAATCCAAGTAATATTTTTCAAGTTATCGAATGCGAAAGGGATTGGAGGAATATTCAATTTGAAGGATAAAGGGTTAGTAGCTCAGGATCAAATCATCAGATTTACATCAAAAACTATACAGCTCAGAACATCAGTAACCTGAACACAAATATACAGTAACTAGACAATCCAAGCAATATTTTTCAAGTTATCGAATGCGAAAGGGATTGGAGGAATTTTCAATTTGAAGGATAAAGGGTTAATATCTCAGGATCAAATTATCTGATTTACACCAAAAACTATACAGCTCGGCACATCAGTAACCTGAACACAAATATAAAGTAACTTGACAATCCAAGTAATATTTTTCAAGTTATCGAATGCCAAAGGGATTGGAGGAATTTTCAATTTGAAGGATAAAGGGTTAATATCTCAGGATCAAATTATAAGATTTACACCAAAAACTATACAGCTCGGCACATCAGTAACCTGAACAAAAATATAAAGTAACTTGACAATCTAAGTAATATTTTTCAAGTTATCGAATGCCAAAGGGATTGGAGAAATTTGTAATTTGAAGGATAAAGGGTTAATATCTCAGGATCAAAATAACAGGTTTACACCAAAAACTATACAGCTCGGCACATCAGTAACCTGAACAAAAATATAAAGTAACTTGACAATCCAAGCAATATTTTTCAAGTTATCGAATGACAAAGAAATGGATACGGACACCGGACGGACAGATGGACGGACAAAGGATGGACGAACGACGGATGGTCACCCCGGATGATGGCATTATGTGTACCATACATAGTATGGGTACACATAAAAACACAACAAAAATGGCCGCCATGCCGCCATCTTGGATTTTGAAGAAAAAATATTGAACGTGCATCATCCCCTCCCAACCACCTATCCATGTGCCAAATATGAAAGGTGAACCATGTTGGTGGGAGGTGTGGTAACATGAAAATAGAGAAAAAAAAGCTTAAAAAACACAACAAAAATGGACGCCATTCCGCCATCTTGGATTTTGAAAAAAAAATTTTGAGCGTGCATCATCCCCTCAGAACCATTTATCCATGTACCAAATATGAAAGGTGCAACTTGAACCATGATGGTGAGAGGGGTGGTAACATGAAAACAGAGAAAAAAAAGCTTAAAAAACACAACAAAAATGGCCGCCATTCCGCCATCTTGGATTTTGAAAAAAAAATTTTGAGCGTGCATCATCCCCTCAGAACCATTTATCCATGTACCAAATATGAAAGGTGTAGCTTGAACCATGTTGGTGGGAGGGGTGGTAACATGAAAATAGAGAAAAAAAAAGCTTAAAAACACAACAAAAATGGCCGCCATTCCGCCATCTCGGATTTTGAAAAAAAAATTTTGAGCGTGCATCATCCCCTCAGAACCATTTATCCATGTACCAAATATGAAAGGTGTAGCTTAAAGCATGTTGGAGGGAGAGGTGGTAACATAAAAAACAGACAGACGGACGAACGGATGGACGGACGAGCGGACGGACGGACGGACAGAGTGCAATCTTATAGTCCACATACGGTTCCCGTAGGGGACTAAAAAATAATTTCCGGATTTTGGTCTAAAATTTTCTAAGTCCCACCCAGACCCTAAATTTTCAGTGAAAAAAAAAAAAAATTTTGTCTTAAAATTGACTGAAACGCATAAAAAACAAACAAAAAAAATCCCGGATTGGATTTTGGTCCATAATTTCTAAGTCCGGAACGGGGCCCCAAATTTTCAGCCTAAATATGAACCCAGGGACTTGGCTTGAACAAACTTGAATCTCACCCCTCTTAGGATGCTGCATACCAAATATCAAAAGATTCTTATTGGTAGATCTGAAGAAGATTTTTAAAGAATATCCCTCATACTGCACTAATTTAAACATTTGGGCTCCCATAGACAGCCCAAATATGGACCCAGGGAATTGATTTCAATAAACCTGTGAAACAAGCTTCCAAAGATGTTATATGTGAAATTTGAAAGCTTTTGGAGCAGTGGTTTGGGAGAAAAGTAGTCTTACATGTTTTTCCCATTACCCACAGTGTTAAAAAATGCTGACTCAGCACTTTTTCAAAAGTCCCCAAAAAGTACCCCATGATAAAACTGATAGCAATTTTTTTTTACCATTCCATTCTGTTGGTCCTAAGGAAGCTTCACACCATATAAGAATTCTCAGTGCCGTGTAGTTTTGGAGATATGGGTGTTTTAATTTTTTTCTATTTTTAGCTCATGCGGTTCCCATGGGGCGATGGGAAAAAAAAAATTGGCCATAAATGAAGTACTTATGACCCAATAAGTCCTCATATCAAATTTGGTTCAAATCTGCCTCTCAGTTTGGAAAATAGAAATTTTGGGAGTGGCAAAAATTCTTGCCCCTCCCATAACAACGGCAAATATAGCCCCACAAACTTCTCTTGAACAAATCTGAGTCTACACCTCAAAAGGAAGCTGCACACCTAATATCAAGTCTGCTACTGCTGGTTCATGAGAAGAAGATTTTTTAAGATTTAGGCACACTTTTTGGGCGTGGCCTTACCAAGGGGCGAGGCAACTTGATTTGAACAAAATCAAATTGCGATGTCATGACTAACTATTATCGCAAATATCAATTAAATTGCTTCAGCGGTTTGGGAGGAGAAGCCGCAAACCCCATGTTCACGGACGACGGATGGTGAGTGATCACTATTGCTCTCCTGACTGAAAGTCAGGTGAGCAAAAGAAGAGCCGGACTTATTTCTTAACCTATAGAGGGCTAAATTATTGTTGATTGTCAAAATTTGTTCATGTGTATGTGTTTGTCTTGTTACAATTTATAGGCACTCTCCCATAAATTATGACAATGCAACTCTACACAGAAGATATAATTTCACTTGAAAGATAATATGAAGTAGCACATTTACAGAACACAAAGCCTTTAAGTTGCAGCACCTGCACACCTGCATAAAGCCAAAATATGGGGCCAAAATAAAAATAGGATTTTTTTGCACTCACCCGACGCCCCGTTTTAAACCTGTTAACCCAAATTCTTTTATCGCGCTTATTTTCAATTAATTTTTTTTATTCTGGTCTTTCGACAAAGAGACGTTCCAGAAACAATGCCGTATTTTTTAATCAACCAAATTGCAAACAAAATGGCATCTCATGTAAAAAAGGAAAAATTGGATGTCAATAATCTTGAAAGTTTTGAAGAGAAGGAATCCCGGATGTTATGCCTTACAGTATTGACAATGTCAGACGACAATGCAGAATGGCCGATACTTGCTAATAAACTGGAAAAAAATACACCTTGAGTTCACATGGTGTTAAGTATTTGACAGCTTGATCCCAGAATTAGCAGACAAAATAAACATTTCTCGTCAACATGACGACGACACTGAACTATCTGTTGGCCTCACGCAAACACTAACAAGCATGGATATATTTTCCCCAAATGTCAACGATACAGTTCAAACGGCTCTAGAGTTTGACAAACGCCTGAAGTTTGTGTAATCTAAAGTAGTTTTGAATAACATTTCGGATTCTGAAGACACCAGGTCTGGAAAAACTAATGTATCTGAGGTGATGATTGGAGTGAGTCAAGCTAGTGTGTTCCCAAACTCATTGCCGAAAGGGGATCAATTTACTGGGGAATATTTTTGATTAAATTATCAGGAATCACAATGAATGTAAAACAGAAAAAAAATTTTTTTTAAATTTGCATTGTTTTATGGTTTTTCAACTTTACCTTCCCACTTCAATACTGGATTACAGGACGAAACAGCCGATGGACGAAACGGCCCAGACTGAATTTGGTCGAATCGGCCCAGATTGAATTTGGTCAAAACGGCCCAGATTTTGAGACTGAGCGGCCCAGATAATGATTTCGCGGCAGAGCGGCCCACATTTTTGGATAGAATGGCCCTCATTGAAAGATTTATATACTCAGTATGTGCATGGATGATGTGTATTTTTACCCTGATATAGTTTTGGGAGTTAGTTCAGCTCGTTATTATTTTTCTGGCTGTTCCAGTGTACAGACAGGCAAGAGTAGTGGAAGAAATCTAGCTCTGGGTAGTGGCATTTATTAAATCTACAGCTGTTTGTTCAAGTAAAACAGTAACATATTCAGATTTGTAATGATTAAGGATTCAAGGGTTAATGATTAAAAAAAATGAAGTCACTGTATTTCAACTGTTTTTATTAATAAAACTTTCATTTTTGTTTTTCAGGAGATGTCCTTCAAGGGAAGATCTTTGTCGGACTTATACTGTGCTCAGACATGTTAACTCTCCCGAAATGCCCGGGAAAATCCCGGAATTTCAGTGTAGTTCCCGGCCTCCCGGATGGGAATCAGTTTTGGATCAAAAATCCCGGAAAACAACAGTCAAATATTTGGTTCCCGTTGTAACTTATGAAAAACGTTCGGAGTCAAATCACATGCATTTCAAACTCTGGTAAAAACTCACGAAGCAGTAAAATATGGATTTAAGTTAAATTTATTTAAGAAAAGGCTATTTTATGATGTATTTTTCAACTGTGTTCATGTTTATTTCTGGGGTTTTTCTTCGGAGATTCGTGATAAATGTGCAAGTGTCGAAGTGAAAATAGGTGACTTACTATAAAAAAATTGAAAAGTCCACCTTCATTTAAATGCAGTTTTTGGAAATTGAAATATATGAAAAGGAATTAAATAATATATATTTATTTATTCCTTCATGGAATAGCTTTAATTCTCATCCCTTTTCCAAAATCAAAACGTAAACAACAACTATTTAGCACAGCTTAAAAGTAGGTTAAAGTTGCTTAGGATGCTGAAAAATTATGACAGCATATTTAAACACAATGGACTTTTTTTCTAACACCACATTTATTCTGTTGTGCTGACCACAGAACTGTTAACTGTTGGCCATCTGTAACCAGAAAATTTCGAATGGAATTAAACAAAAATGCTTCAATGATGAAAAGAAAAGTTTTGTGTAGAGCACAAGCGTCCCACATGCATGAAGTTTGATGAAGATACTTTCTGAGTACTGATGTTCTTGAAGTAACTGAACATCAGGACATCTTTTCCTGTTAACATTTCCAGACTTGAGAAATTATTAGCTAAGTAGACTTTGATAAGAGCAAACCACAGGTGGATGTGCTCTGTGGGACAATGTGGGTGGGTGGTGGTGGGGAAGTGGGGCGGGGGTGGGCTGGGGGCTCATGAATAAGAGGATCCCAGAGGGGGGGGGGGAGTCAAATCAACAGTTATTTTATGATTTTTTAACATAGCATAAATGCATCAGCATAGTTGACAACGAGTTCTGGATATAACCTGGTGTTAAAAGTGGTCCGTGAGCTGAAAATTCACAAGTTTTTTCTTTTATTTTGCCCCCGCGCGAACTTTTCCCTGAAATCCATCCCATTTCCCTGAAAATCACCCTCAGGTTCCCTGAAAAATTATTCTGGAGGTTAACATGTCTGACTGTGCTGTGAATCTCCAATTAAGTTCCCCTTTTACTCTTCTCCACTTGGTGTAGACCTGTGTGCACATTGTGCAGAACCAAACATTCAGCATGACAAAAAACTTCTTAAAAAGTTCAAAGTTGTGCTTCCTGTATGCCGGAAATGTTGAGCCACCAAAGATGTTCCCAGAAGGAATCCAGTGAAATGATTTGATTAATGAGCTCAGAATATCGTAGAGCACAGATCATTACCAAAACACACTGACAACAAGAATATTCTACCCCTTAGTAGTATCGAATACATTTTTAGCCACTGAGTTGTATGCAGAAAGAGTAAGAACACTTGCAAATTTTTGTTGGTGATCTATCACTTTGATGTGGTGGTCATCCACAGAAAATTTGCAAGAGGATCTTTATAGAATTATAAGCATTATCCATTGGTGGACAGTGGTGTTTTGGTAATAACCTTCAAGTGACACTTATGGCATTGTATATGTCTGTAATATGGTAGAGTGGAACCCTGTTATTTGAATGGCCACTTTGCCATTGACAATTATTCAATTAACAGGAGTATTCAATTAACAGGGACTGTGTCACTTTCCTGTAACTCCTGTTAATTGAATAAAAAAATCTTGTAACCTGTCGAGAAATTACCCTGACTCGCCCAGGTTTTCCTTTGTTGATAGACCTGTTTGGCTTCAGTACATTCAATACAGACATTTAATCGATTGTATCTTGTTTGACATAGCTCCATGGTTCAAATTCATAACAGAATGTCTCGTAAGTCGCAACGTGTTATTTACACTCCCGATGCCAAGGGACATAAATCTATCATTGATCCTCATTTCCATCACTCCCAATGATGTGTGGTTATTAACATAGCACTTTTAGTGAGATAAGCCTTTGTGAAAGGCTTAGCATGTATCAACGCCAATTCGCTCATTTTTGCATAACTCACAGACATGTGCAAACTGCCAAATTTGTATGCGGAAAACGTGATAGATGTGAATGGTAAATACAAGTGGTAGGCATGCTCTATAGTTTCTGTAGGAGACTCCTTACCACCTTGGGCCTACCGAGCCCAGGATGGCCATAGGTAGAAAGGAATCTTACAGAGACTACAAGAGCCGATAGCCCATGACATTGAACTGCGACAGTTGCATGGTTTCTGCTATACCGGCACAGCGGCTATCAACCAGCCGCATTCCCCCACCAGGGAACGGTCCGAACCTTCCAAACATTAATCAAGATGCTAAAATTCATCCTGACCTGCCCGATCCCTGAGAAATAATTGATTCACAGATTGTTGAAGTGTCATTTCTATACTTCTTTTGAAGATTTCCGTACACAAATGTATGGAAAACATGACCTGAAGAAGTGTACTCTGATGACGCGATTGTTCCATAAGTACTGCATAACTTAATCAACCCCCAATGAAAAGCTAGACAAACTGTAAACAATAACCTCATTGATTGTTAAATGCGTCATGTCACAAAACAGTGCGATTTGTTTGTAGAGTATGTGCACTACGTAATACGAGTTGTAAAACTTCATTCAGTAGTAAATATCATTATGTGATGTTTTGTTTTCTGACCAATCTTATTCCTCCAACATTTACCCAAAACCAGTATTTGTTGAAAAAAGCATGAACTTCTGTAGATGTACTTCAGCTGTCAGAGTTAATTAAAATGACAACAGTTTGCAGGTATACTGTTCACACCTCATTTGTGTGTTTTAATAAGTGCCTCGAATCTATTTTCTTGAAAATTACAGAAGCGTGGAAAAAGGGAGCTTCTTGTTTCCAATTTTGAAGCATGAAAAAGCATGAGTGAGATAACGTACCCCCAAATCGACACCACTAAAATTTATTGTGTAAATGAATGATTTTTCACCTGAATTTCTCCTCATTGGTCCTTATTCCTTATTCTTACGCAATTACCAGCATCTCGGAATGTGAAAACCTACACATATATCGCTTTGAAAAACCTCAAAATATCCCGCAGATGCAATAGAATAGGGGTTATGGGACTCTGAATTTAAAATTTTCCTACCGCGGGCCAAACCGTTGCCCTATTATACGGCCTCATCTATTTTCCCCTAGCGAAAACACTGCAGCTGAGATATTAAAGGTGCCATCCCTGACATATACTTCCTTCGAATCCTAGTCAAAACGTCCCCAAACCAAAACGTCCCCAAATGTTTTGGTCAAAACGTCCCCAAATAGTTGGTCAAAACATCCCCAAAAATTAGTCGAAACGTCCCCAACAGTTGGTCAAAAGGTCCCCAATAGTTGGTCAAAACGTCTCCTTTGTTGTTTCTTGACTGAGGCCATCGAAAAAACTTGTGATGTTATTTTAAAACAAATTTATTGTTTTACAAAACATTAATTAAAAATATCTCCACTTCTGTCAGGCCGATATTTATACGTGCCTCCCCTACATGTAATTTCACACGTGCCTTATGAATAGAAAACACTAATTAATATAAGTGCCAGGGAAATGGAAATTTGGACCCAAGGGTTAATTCTGTCACGGATCTCCTTTCAAAGGTGTCGGGATACTGATGCAGATGCCAAAGGCATTGATTGGGTTGGACGCGAGTAACAGTCGATGATAGGGGTGGGGTGCCCCCCCAAACAAAAAAATCTGTTATAAATGGAGACTTCTGGTGGGTTTTGGTACCCCAAAATCACGTTATTCTTTTTTTTGGCCGTCGTTTTTAGCAGCATGTTTTGAATTCTCAAGTTCATCAGTGAGTATCCAGTGATCTAGAATTTTTGCTTTTAACTGCACAATTCTTGAAGTGATAACTTTATTACGTCAAGTTGATTTATTAAAGTTATTACTTCAAGAATCACGCAGTCACAAATTAAAACCGTTGGTCAAGTGCAGAGCTCCATTCACGATGCAGCTCTCTTCTTAACCGTTAGCACAGGGGTCAGAAACTTGGAAGGGGAGGGGCTAGTCGAAAATGGCCTGAAAGCCTGTACCTTAAGTTTGTTTGGTACGTCCTTTGAAAGACGCACCAAGCTCAAAAAATAAAAATAGGCCTACATTATTTGAGGTTATTTTTTGACTGGAGGAGGGGCAGGCCTGAACCATTTGTAAATAGGGCCTATAAGCATCTTTTAAATAATTGCAAAATAATTCTAACATGCGGCCTACTATGGCTTACACGACGACACTACGACACAACCTGAAATTATTTCGCAAGTATTTATTGAAAAGCACTGCCCGTTTTTTCATAATTAACTCAGTTTTTGTCGCCAGACTTGCAAATGCTGAAATGCTTAAAAGGGTCACTGACCAGAATTTATGTTGGTCATAATTTATTGAAATAATTTCAACGAATTTTAAAGCACACACTACAGTCAACACATTTAATTGACCATCCCGGTTTTTAACACTATCTTTGACATGAACCAATGAAATAATTGTATAGGGATCAAAGAAAGCATAGAACAATAGACTACTATTATATGACAATCACATGGCTCGTGGAATAGCAAATCGGAATCAACACGATGAAGAGTTTAATTAAATTATTAAGAAAAAGTTGACAAATAGGTGTAACGATAATTTTTTTTCTTGTTTGTTTGTGGGTTTTATGCAGCGTTATCTAGTAATACTATTATGAAAACGTTAACTGATTTTTCCAGCTTGAAGGAATATTTAGTTGAATTTTTCCCTGGATGAAATTTATTGCAAAAGGACTAAAAAATATCATTGGTTTATGTCACCGATATTGTAAGTGGGAGTGGCCTGTTACTTTATTTATTCTGTCCAAATTTGTCATTTGTTAATTCAGAATAATTGAGGGATAATTCTGGCATGGTGGATACACATCGTAGTTTGTGTGAATATTAGTTACAGTGTAAGTCATATGTTGAACTATCGCAGCTCACAAACGACAAACGCATATTGCCAAATTTTTGGGATGTAATAAAAGTCACAGAAAATTAAAATTATATAACAGAATTAAAGTGCGTGGAGTCAGTGAGGATTGCCTTGCTACGCAGGAAACCATGCAGCAAGAAAGGATTGAAACAAACTTGCCTGGCTGGGACCAGTGTACATTTTAAATAAATAAACATATGAATAAAGATATAACAACCCTTTAAGCGTTTTTAAGTGTATGTCGTTGTGGGGGGGGGGGGGGGGGGGTGTCGCCTACCATCAGATGGCCAAGGCTCAGTGTTCACTCCACCTTATAGGCTCATAGGTAACTCCCATATAACTGTTATGGATAATATGTGCTGGGGCTACTGCCGAAATACTGTTTGGATTTCTTTTCTTTTTTCTAAGACAACCATCAAAGTGCGGTTTCAGTATTACCATCTATATAAATATGCCCACATTTCTAAGTAAAATACAGAGCAGAATCTCGTAGTTATGCACAATTACAAGTCAGCTTCCAGTTCGAGGTTATCGGGGGGGGGGGGGGGGGGGGGGGGGGGGTGGGGTCTAACCCCAGTACCTTACTGTCCGTACGCACACTCAAACCAAGAAGATTACTGACCCTCGCTTCCGACCCTTGTGGATCCATAAGCAAGTAAAGATATTCAGGTTGAAGGGGATTTCAATCCCACATCGTCCCAGTCCACTTTCGGCGCCCTGAAACTTTTCATTTATTCATTCATTCGATAATTAATTCTAGTCTGTTGAAGTCCTGTTCATGCCCTATCGAGAGCAGAGTATTGGTACAACTGACTTAGAATCCTAGATTTCGACCGAAAAATAGTATAAACATTGCTAAATTAAATATGAAACTACGAAAGTATAAATGAGTTGGGGACATTTTGACCAACTCTTGGGGACGTTTTGACCAACTCTTGGGGACGTATTGACCAATTGTTGGGGACGTTTTGACCAACTCTTGGGGACGTTTTGACTAAAAAAAATAGGGGACGTTTTGGTTTGGGGACGTTTTGACCAGCACCCCTTCCTTCATGGTCAGATCTTGATTATCCAATCCATGATTGCGCCATCACAAGTCGTAAACATCAAAACAATGGTGACAGATGGATTGAGGAGGGAACAGGCCTGACTAATCGATAGGCAAATTTGTAATCAGCTACAGTTATTACTTGCATTGACTACGAGCAGTCAACTAACTGTTTCATCACTAGTTGGTAAGCTATAAAACAAAAGAATATCACACAATCTAGTGAAGATTTATTGATGTGAGGATCTTCTCCCTGTTGGAAGGGCAATTTTAATAAACATACAAGCCCAAATAAGGTGTACCTGTACATGTATACATGGTGGAAAAATTCCCCAAAATTAATAAACATACATGTTCCTAATAAACATACATGTATGTTTATTAGGAACATGAGTATACTGTTATTTATTTATTTATTGGTGTTTGAGGTCACATACATGTACTTAAGCACAATGGATAATCGGGACCATGACAGTTTTACGGGTGGAGAAAGCCGGAGTACCCAAAGAGAACCACTGAGCATCGATGAGCAACTGTCAGCTCCTCAACATTCTAACTCTGTTCAAGCTCCGCTGAAGCAGGGTTAAGGGTTACAGTCGGAATCTCGATCTCATTCGCGCAGAAGGGGTTGATGCGAATGCGACCGAGTTTGATGACCTTCTCTGTGCGAATGAGATTGAGATTCTGATTCCGCATCGATAAAAAGGTCTGTTCATTTCGGCGCCATTACCGGGTTATTGTTTTTACTGTTTTATATTTATACAAAAACATGGCCGATTTCGAAATCTCCGTTGACGCCTCACGAGTACTCAAATGATGACAATTAAAGAATAAAACATAGTTTGGATCAATAAACTCTGCCCAAATGTAAGGAAATATGTGTACTATCGATTGCAGCCGGTAATATGGGCGAAAGCTTGATATATATTCCTAATTTCGAGTTTTGAGTTCCCATAAAAACTTGATGGGAACTTTTTCTATAGGATTGAATGGGAAGAATCTGAACGTAGAGGGGTAGCCCCTACGTTCGGATCGCTGAACTATACTGATGCATGGTCCAGGTTAGTCTTTGTAAGACTGTGACCCGGGGCCCTCCTGACCCTCACAGTCTTTGAGAGACCCGTTCAAATCTAGTCTGACTAAAAATGAAAGAAACTGACCGCATTTGGGTCGACTCAGTTCACGCTTAATATCGAAGACACAAATCACATAATCAACATTCTACTTGTCGTACTCAGCCCAAATATAATTTATTTACGTGTCTGCATCATTTTTTAACGCAAACACAGCATCAAATTCAATAAATGTTGAAAAATATCCGACTTCAACACGTCAAAAAACACCGATTTCAAAGATATACAAATTGTACTACACATGCGCACAGTATCTGTGCGCATGCGTAGTACAATTTGTTTATCTTTGAAACATGATGTTATTTTACGTGTTGAAGTCGGATATTTTTCAACATTTCTTGAATTTGATGCTGTGTTTGCGTTAAAAAATGATGCAGACACGTAAATAAATTATATTTGGGCTGAGTACGACAAGTAGAATGTTGATTATGTGATTTGTGTCTTCGATATGAAGCGTGAACTGAGTCGACCCATATGCGGTCAGTTTCTTTCATTTTTAGTCAGACTAGATTTGAACGGGTCTCTCAAAGACTGTGAGGGCCAGGAGGGCCCAGGGTTAACAGTCTTACAAAGACTAGGTCCAGGTAGTTCTGAAAATCCTAACGTTCAGCTTGCTGGGGTTTGTGTCCAGTGTTCTGTTGTGGTCTCTGCAGTTTTTATTTTCGTTTCCGCTGCTGCCGGCTAGGCGGGCATTCTATTTCTAATTTCTGAACTGAAGAGTGAAGTCAATTTATTATTTACCACAAATTACAACTGAACATTTCTAAAAAGTCGGAAAAAACATGAACGCGCCAGCTTACATTTTCTCTTCTGTTTCTTTGTTTTTTGTATTCGTTGTTTTATAAGTATGAGCTTCAACTTTCCAATCGCCGTTTCCATTAATCTTAACATTCGATAGGATAGACATAAATGGGTCATTTTCCCGACTTTTGTCATCTTTGCTTTCAACAACTTTCCCTTCGTGGTCATTCAAACGCCAATGGTTCGAACCAGTTGAACTCCGAGAATTAGTATGTACGATATGCAAAGATATCAAATACAGGGCCATGTGTGAAACACACGGCAAATCACAAGTCATTGTTTAATTTCCTGTATCTATCAATTCTCTGTTTTCATAACACAACTGTCAAGTTTCGTACTACTGGGTCAACATGGCGCGATGAGTAGTGTCGCCATCTGCCGACCAGTTCCATGTATCTGTATCTGTATCTGGAAATTCCTCCTCTGTCAGGAGCACCAATATATAAATATTGTAGTGTTTAATATTTCTGGATATGATCATAATAACAATTATTGGATGATTTTGTATGATTGTTTCAATTGATGTAAAGTTTCAATTAAAGTTAATTATAGATCTGTTTAATTTTATAATTTTTCTCCCCTGGCTGCAGCTTCATTTAACACTTGTGTTCTTTTTAGATGCAAGTCAAAAATTAAATTTCTAGACAAGTATTCTATATGTAGGATTTCACTGTAGTCAAGATTTAGACAGGATAAAGAAACATGTAATGGGTCAAGAATCAGATGAAGAGATAGTTCAGTTAAGGTAGAAGGTTCCAGTGAAGGTAGATCTTGTAAAGAGATGTGATTGTTGATAATGTTTTTCATTTCTGTGATATAATGTTGTCTGGTGGACTGTAGCAAAGGACATTGTAGGAGAAAATGTTCTCGGTTTTCTGCATCATTCATACAGAGACGACAGGTCTCAGAGGTTCTACCTTTATTAAAAAGTTTTTCATGCACTTGAAGATGGTATGTCCCACAGATGACTTTTGCTTTGATGCGAGCTTTTTGTGTTTCAGATGAATTTTCTTTTGATGATGTCCATAGGAGTGCAGGCTGATAGAGACTTAAGGAATCTGATGACATAAATCGAAGTGATGAAAACTTCTGACTTTCAAATTGTTCTTCATGTGCTTCATTCCAGTAATGCATAACAGTATTCTTCACCAGTTTCTTCCACCACATTTTTGGAGGCAGATTGTTAATCAGATCATGTATGTTAGGTAGTTCATATTTCTCTAGCACCGTTTGAATCCTTACCACCCAACTTTCTGATTTTCTTGACTTTAGAGCTGCTTGTCGTTGAATTATGCTGAATTCAAGTGAAGCGTTATTTTTCAGTAGATTGTATAGAAAATTTAACATTCTGATATGAATAATAGCTTCATGAATTCTGATTTTCGAAGAACAACTAATTACCACAAACATTCCATAAAAAAGCCTCCGAAACGAAACTCTATTTAGGCACTTCGGCTGTGCAGCAGGGTCCTACTATTTAACGAACACAAACGAACATAAACGAACAGAAGAGAAAATAATAGGAAATACAAGTTAAAAATGATTGAGGGTGCATATGCAGGTATATGTGGGTATATATTATTCGTTTGTAAAATTTTATTCACTTCTGATGAGTATTTTGATAATTAATAAGGTTTATAAAATGTACGACTGCGCGAAATTCTTGTGTTCGTTAAGTAGTAGCCTGCTTGAAGCTGTCGACAAGATGCGACAAAGGTGTGAAATCAATTAGCTGTCTATCTGAGGAAGAATGTCGCTGAGGAAAACAGCGAAATGTAGGTTTAAGAGGATGACAAGTGCCTATTTTAATCGTGTGTAAAATTGTATCCACGTCTGATGAGTATTTTAGTGATAAATAAAGATTATAGCCATTATTTGGATTGACAAACATGTATCAAACTCTCGCTTTGGATTCCGAGGACGCATCACGGCGAGTCGGGGACAAACCGTGATCTACCCTCAGAAAGCGGAGCAAGACTCGGATACATGTAGCATATTGCACACCCACATAATGATAATAATCTAAAGATCTTACAATATCTTGGGGATAAGTAAGTCATTAAAGCCCAGTTTAAGCTTTCCTGAAAACTTTCCCCGACCAAGCTCACCCTCCACCAACGCGGGCTCCCACTAACGAGAGAGCACAACCAGGCGCGTAGCCAGGAAAAAGTTTCCGGGGGGGGGGGGAGGGGGGGGCGATAACTGGCGGAGGGGGGTATAGCCATCAGATGCGCGAAAGGTGGGGGGTCTGGGTGTCCTTCCCCAGGATTTTTTTTTTTTGGGGGGGGGGGGGGGGTATGGGGAAAATTTCCCAGGAAAATTTTAAAATCTAAGTCTAACTACTGGCGGGAAACATTTGGAAGGGGGTACAGCTACATTTTGGGGAGGGGGCACCTGCCCCCTGTGGCAACGACAAATCCCGGGACACCTGCACCCACAGACTCTCACCAACGAGCCCCATCCACCCCCGGTTCTTTCCAGGAAACGCGTTCCGTGATACAGTAGGCCTAACCGCTTCGCGATAAATGTTAGCCCAATAATATTAGCCTTCGCCTGTGCTCCGAATTTATTATTATTATTTTTTTTAATATGTCGCACCGGTGCGACATATTAAAAAATAAAAAAATAATAAATTCGGAGCACAGGCGAAGGCTAATAGTATTGGACTAGATAAATGTTAAACTCCAGATTTGACTTTGTTAAGTCCACCGGTGCCAAGCCCGGCCAAAGGGTGAGGGGAGTTTAAAATTTATTGCTAATTTTTTTTTTTAATTTAAATATAAAAAAAAACGGGATGGGGTGTATGTAGAAGACATCACCGCGAAGCGGTTACTGTATCATGGAACCCGCTTCCTGGAAAGAGCCCAGGGTGTCCCCCTTGTTGGAGAGAGTCCTCGGAATCCAAAGCGAGAGTTTGATGCATGTTTGTCAATCCAAATAATGGCTATAATCTTTATTTATCACTAAAATACTCATCAGACGTGGATACAGTTTTACACACGATTAAAATAGGCGCTTGCCATCCTCTTAAACCTAAATTTCGCTGTTTACCTCAGAGACATTCTTCCTCAGTTAGACAGCTAATTGATTTCACACCTTTGTCGCATCTTGTCGACAGCTTCAAGCAGGCTACTACTTAACGAACACAAGAATTTCGCGCCGTCGTACATTTTATAAACCTTATTAATCATCAAAATACTCATCAGAAGTGAATAAAATTTTACAAACGAATAATATATACCCACATATATCTGCATATGCACCCTCAATCATTTTTAACTTGTATTTCCTATTATTTTCTCTTCTGTTCGTTTATGTTCGTTTGTGTTCGTTAAATAGTAGGACCGGTGCAGCATCTGCATTGGGCACCAATAATATGAAGGCAATAAAAACCAAGTTTCCCGAGCATACGTTGGTTGTGTCGAGTACGGGCTGCTGTGACCACTACTCCCCATTCTGGACCCATCAGAGGCGCAGCAGGAAATCTTGCGAATTTGGGGGGGGGGGGGGGAAGTAGGGTCTTAGAAGTTAGAAGGGCCAACAAACTGATATGTTCCAGTGGCCGGTCATGTCGCTTAGTGGTATTGCATGACAACAACACACAAAGCTATGTTTGGGACTAACTCCCCCTATATTGAGAAAAGTGCATATTTTAGGTCATACAAAATTTAATTGATTCTCAGGCATTTTTTTTAACGAATGAGGGAGGTCGGATTTTATTTTAATTTTTGTTCTTCAATCGTCACCCACTACTTCCTATGGAGATTTAATACATGTGTGAAAAACATCTTAAATGTCTTTAGACGGCTATATACTGCCCCTCCACCATCCCAGGGTTGTAGGGATGCAGACGATTCGGCACCTGGACGATTCGGCACTTGATGTTCCTTTAAAAACCAATGAAAAAATATTTTTTCCATTTTTCACTACTGCAGATATCGTACTAATCATGAAACGTCTTTTAAAAATTAAGGATTCACTTTTATCACTATCAAATTATTAAATTTTCGCCTTAATGTTCCCTCAAACCCAAGTGAAAAAGTGGATGGGATTGTGGCGGGGTTAGGATCGGATCCGGTAATGGTGGTTCATGTGGGGTCCAACAATATCAGGCAGAGAAAGTCAGTAAGACTGGTGGAGTCATACGGGGGTCAGTCAGTAAACTGCTCAGTAGAAATGCAAGGGTAGTGGTATCCGGGGTCCTTCCTGTCCTCAAGGGTGGGGGAGCGGAATTCGTGGATTATGGCGTCGAATGAAGAGTTGGAGGATTACTGTGCCGATTTTGGAATACCCTTTATTTACCACTGGGGCACGTTTTGGGTAAGGGGAGAATATACGGGCGAGACGGGCTGCATCTTAGCAGGATGGGGACACACGTGTTGGGAGAAAAAATCTACAGGTAGTAGAGCCTTTTTTGGATAGGAGCGAGATGGGAGGCCAGAGGCAATAGCAAGAGAGGACACAGGTAAGGCGAGCAAGAGCGAGGGGAGAGGACGAAATTATTGAGGTTACCGCCAGAAAACAATAGGATCAGTAGGTGGACGTCAAGAAATCCCGGTACCCTGAAAGTAGGGAATAGCAACATCCAGGGTCTCAACAGGAAAGTAAGTGAAATAGCTACTTTGATCGAGACAGTAGACTTTGATTCCATGGGCTTAAGCATAATAATAATAATAACACTTCGGCCGGCCGCTGATTTGTCGCGGTTCTCGTATGAGAAGGCCTTGGTTACCCATGTCCTACCAACTGCCTCCCTATTCCCGCGGTTCTTTTTTCCTCCCAACACTCGGAGACGAACTGCTTGATGACATCCCTTGCCCCAGTCTTCCCAATCTCTTCGATTAGTATATTAACCCTCTCCTTTGAGTCGCCCCCTAACCACATGTCCTTCATTCTCCCATCGCACTTCCCCATTTTACTCCCCGTGAATCTTGTTCTTTTAGACTGATATTTTGGGCATTCTATAAGAAAGTGTTCCAGGGTCTCCACCACGCCCAAGTTACACATCTGGCACTCCGTTTCACTGGTTTTCCCAACTGTTCCCCTCAGCTCCAGGGACCGCGACCTCAGCTTGAATAGCAGTGACCCCCCCCCCCCCCCAAGGTGCCATCAAGGTACTCTTCAAAACCAGGCTTCTCTTTGTCACGCAGGCCACCCAAAGATCTCTTTGATTTGACCCCTCTCGCCAATTACGGTTACAATCCTCCATGACCCTTTCTCTGACGATCTTTTTGCCCTGGTTTGCCCCAACGTCAAGCGAGACGCGGTTAAGGCATTAGGAACGGGTAGTCCATGTAAGGGGGTGCGTGTGGATAGGTGTAGGACGAACTGAAGGTCAGAAAATGATGGGGGTAGGAATGTACATTAAAGAGGACTTAAAGCCGTCGTTGATCACAGATCTGGCAGATGTCAGCACCTCGGCTGAGGTATCGACAGAAATTGGATGGGTAAAGGTTAATCTAAAAAACAAAAGTGTTGTCCCTTGGGATTGTGTACTGTGCGGTCTAGAGTAGCAAACCTGGGTGGAATGACTCAATATACTCAACACTTAAATCCAATATCACGGAAAAAGAAAACGGGGGACTCTGTATAATTTTGATGGGCGACTTTTAAAGGCACAGAGGTGTTAAGCAAGAAGACATACAGGGCGGGGATAAGAGAGTCAACAGGAATGGAAGGAAGCTGTTGGACTTCACAAGTGAGCTCGTTCTGAAGATTTGGAACAGGGATGCGAGATGAAAGGGGAAATAGACCTGGGGAGAAACGACAGAAGAACAATAATCGACTATATTCTCACAGATATTGATTTATGGAGGGAGGCGATGGAGGAAGAAGTGGACGATGAGGGTAAAAGGGATTTGGATAGTGATCACAACTTGATTACATTTACGATCAGGGGCAAAAGTAAGAAGCTAAGGAAGCTTTGAGGACATCTGGGAACTCAGAAAGGATGCTGACTGGGCGAAACCTGAAACCAAAGCTTGTGAATGTACAAAGGGAGGCCAATGTCTAGAACATGGCAGATGCCATAGTTGTGAGCCTAGTGGAGGCAGGGAAGGAAGGTATTAGAAAGATCAGGGTGCCAACACGAGAACTTGGGCACAGACTAAATGACGAATTGCAAAAGACCATAAAGGGAAGAAAATTCAATCTAGTCATTGTTACGGTGTAAAAATAATTATATTGGAAACAGAAATAAATATGAGAATCAACAACAATAACTCGAATTTAACTATTCTGAAATTTAATTAAAAAAAATATGTAAAAAGAAAATGATACAAAAGACTTTTTCTCTATTTGGTTTACAGAAAATAAAAACAGACATACTTATCAATTAGTCCAATGGAATCCAGTAATCCAGTGATGAAGAATGTTTCCAGCTGATATTATTATGTCCAAGAATGTGTCTGCAGATACACTATCCAATAAGTTGTAACGAAATGTTCAATCAAAAATTCAGCAGCCTCCAATAAAGCATTCGGTAATATTCAAATAGAATTAATATCCAATAAGTATTGGCGCCACAGGTAGTTTTAAAATAATCGAGTAGGATCCTGGCTTTTCTCCAAAATAAATTATCTTTTACAAGAAGCATAAATTCTCTTCAATATTCTCTTTTGGAAACACATCTCCAATACACAAAGAAGCACAGATTCTCAAAAATATTCCAAAGAATATATAATAAATGTTCAACTACTTCTAAAATAATGCACTGTGCTGTAATAATAATCTCCAATGTTCAGTTAATGCTAAGCCTGAATGTAAACAAACGACTTCTCAATGGTGTCTGTTTGAAAAGAATGCCTTGTGAGATAAATAGAATGTCTGAATACTGTTGACAGGGGTTGATTATAAAGTCTTCAGATTAGAAAGTTCCAGAATAAGACATTTCTCCAATGTTCTATTTTCTATTAATTTTTGATTGGTTGATTAAAGTCACCTCATAAAGCTTCTAGATGAGTCTGTCTTAATTCCATGCAAACAAGTTTGACCCACGTAAACAACAGGTGAGCTCCAGTGAGCTAAAATAGATTCTGCGTAACAGTATCTGTAAACGTGTTGATAGGTACATTCAAAGGTCACTCTGTGCAAATGAGTGTCCACACAAGCCAAAGACGGCTTATTCTAAATAAACAAAAATACTTTTAGAAAACTATGAATTGTGTATAACTATCAACTAAGGACATATCAATTCTGATCTTATAATATGCGGCTATAACACCATAGAAAAACAAGAGGCCCCAAAAGAGTGCAGAGAAAGGAAGATTACATTTATACATAAAAAGGGAAAAGGACGTTTGGGGTAATTATTGGGGTATCTCTATCACTAGCAACGTTGGAAAAGTTTTCTGTAAGTCCTGTATCGGAGATTAGAGGAGGTAATCGTTTTTTGGGGAGTGATTCACCATGGCTTCAGGAAGGGAAGGAGAGTCACTGGCCAACTTTTCAAACTACACAAATAAACTAGCTGTGAAGGGGAAGCGAATTTTTTATCAAATGAAACTTATAGGGAGAAACTGCTTAAATAAGGTTTTCGTGGGGAAAACAATTTGGGAAATGGTGGGTGGACCAAGTATAACACATGGTACGGAAGTGGTATCTCTAAACCAGACGTCTCTAAAGAGCTTATAAACCTTGTAGACCGATGCAGCATTAGACGCATTTAGGGGTGAGCTTAGGTGGATGAGGATCAAGGACAGGATAGTCTTAATGAAACACTGTCATCTTAACTGTTTGGAAAATCTCCTCGACAGCCGATGGTGTAAACTAACGTTCCAAAATATTTGGAAATCTATCACAAAGACAGGATGGATGGTCCAAGTGAGGGAGTTAATAGAGAACTGCCCAACGGAGATCTCGGGCTAAGAAGTAGAGGCAGCCCAGGGTAAAAGAATCACCAGAAAAAGAGTCAAGGTGGATTGTAACCCGGTTGGCGAGAGGGTGTCAAATTAAAAAGGTCTTTGGGTGGCCTGCTTGATAAAAAGAAGCCAGGTTTTGAAAAGTACCTTGATAGCACCTTTTGGGGGATCACGGTTTTTCAATCTGAGGCCGATGTCGCGCTCGCTGGAGCTTTGGGGGAAATCGGTAAAGACAGTGAAAAGGAGTGCTAAATGTGTAATTTAGGCGTCGTGTTGATCATGGAACACTTTCTATTGGAACGTCCAAAAATAACAGTCTAACAGAATAAGATTCACCGGGAGTATAATGGGGAAGTGGTATGGGAGAATGAAGGACTGTGGTTAGTGGGTGACACAAAAGAGAGGGTTAGTATGCTTACAGATTGGGAAGAATGGGACACGTTATGTTATCAAACAGTTCGTCTCCGCGTGTTGGGAAGAGAGAAGAGACGTGGGAATATGGAGGCAGTTGGGAGCACATGGGTAACCAAGGCCTTCTCACACCTGAGAGCCACGACAAATCAGCGGTCGACCAAAGTGTTATTATTATTAGTGATACCTCTAAACCAAACGGATGAGAATAGCCTGGAAACTCTACAGAATTATTCAGACCGATAGGTAACAGGGTCGATTAATGCAGCAATCAGGAGTGAGTTCGGTTACATGAGGATCAAGGGCAGGATAGACTCAAAGAAACCTTAATTATTTTGTAAATTTCCCCCACCAGCCGATGGCTCAAACTAATGTTTCAGAATATTTGGAATTCAAATATAAGGACAGGTTGTACTGAGCAGGCGAGGGAGTAGGTTGAGTAGTGGAGGCCCTGGAACACTGCCTGTTAGAATGTCCACAATATCAGAATAAGACTTTCTGGGAGTATAATGGGGAAGAGGGATGGGAGAATGAAGGATTTGTGGGTATTGGGCGAAACAAAGGATGGGTCAGTATGGTTATCGGAGAGATTTGGAAGAATGGGTATGGGTTGTCATCAAACAATTCGTTTCCGGGTGTTGGGGGAGAGGAAAGGTGCGGCATGGGAATAAGGAGGCATTTAGGAACACAGGGCTAATCAAGGCCTTCTCACCTGAGAACTGCGAAAAATCGGAGGCCCGCCAAAGTGTTATTATTACTAAAATAAATTTTCAGTGGTTCAAATAGGGTCGTTCTAAATGTAGTTCTTGTTGGTCCGTAAATGATTCGCGTAGGTCACTTGCGTGGGGGCCACCACGATTTACCGAGAGGTACCGGTAGGTACCGAGTGGTACGGAAAAAAAGCTTTTTAGAAATTGTTTTCACAATAAATTGAATGCAAACGATATATTTCATGCATTTTATGCATTTATTTCTGGAAATGTGGCCATTAATGACGCAATTTGTCGCGATAATCATAGTTTGGAGTTATTTATTGAGTAGCGCGGATGACCTCTCGGTAAATCGTGTTTTCTCGGTTTGCAAGAGGCACAGAGAGGTACGCAAAAAAGCTTTTCAGAAATTATTTTCACAATAAATTGAATGCAAACGATATATTTTAGGCATTTATTTCGGGGATTTGGTCAGACTGGGGAACAGAATGAATGAATGAATGAAAGGTTTTAGCGCGCCGAAGGCGCGCAGGGACGGTGTGGGATTTACAAAATCCTTGCAACCCGGTTAACCTTATTTTATTTTACTTGGATCACACAGGCCTAGCTTTCCTATTGCCTCAAATGGGTGGGGTCTGAGGGGGTATACACGCGGTTAGAATTCCCGGCAGTTTACGCTGGAGTGATAGATTGTGAATATTCAATCCCTCAACGCCATTAAGACTATTAGAGAGTGGGCTCTATTCGGTTCCAGATCGGCGATGGTAGAGGTTTGAGTCCCACCATGCCATGGTGGCGAGCCAGAATATAATGTTGTGCGCTGGCAAATTTAAAGGAAGAAGAGAAAAGAAAACCAAACAGCAACGCCGGTTTGGTCGCGGCTCCGGTATATGACCATAGCGGTTACAAAAAGGGTGGAGAAAGCTCCAACAGTTCAGACTGGGGAACAAAATTCAAATCAAAGTTTATATCCTATTGAGTGTTTTTCTTACTATGTACCCAAGCCAAATCATTTTCATTGGTCACCCGACGTTGAGAGTGGTGTGTTTATAGTAAACTTAAAGTCACAGTTTTGCTTTTACAAAAGAGCAACATACCTGGCTACTACTCTTTCTGGTAGCCGTCGGTGTGGATGAAAGTAGTCTCTCATGTCGGAGACAAGACCGTAGGCTGAGTCGGATAGGCACATCTAATTAATTAGTGAAATTGTCAGCCAGAGGTAACCACAAAATTGAAGAATATACACACATTCTACATATATATTCTCACACCAGTAAATAATTATAATAAATAAAGTAAATAAGTACTGAAATAATTCTGAAAGTTGTCTTTATTATCCATATAGAACAAAAACAAACATTGATAATTTTACTTTACGTTATTTTTTATATACCGTTTGCATTCAATTTAAAATTATTGTGAAAATAATTTATAAAAAGCTTTTTGTGATTATCGCCTCAAATTGCAAAATTAATGACCAAATCCCCGATATAAATGCATAAAATGCAGGAAATATACCGTTTGCATTCAATTTATTGTGAAAATAATTTTCAAGAAGCTTTTTTTTTGCGTACCTCTCAGTGCCTTTAAATTTGTCAAACCGAGAAAACACGATTTACCGAGAGGTCAATCGCGCTACTCAATAAATAACTCCAAACTATGATTATTGCGACAAATTGCATCATTAATAGCCACATTTCCAGACATATATGCATAAAATGCATGAAATATATCGTTTGCATTCAATTTATTGTGAAAATAATTTTCAAGAAGCTTTTTTGCGTACCTCTCTGTGCCTCTTGTCAAACCGAGAAAACACGATTTACCGAGAGGTCAACCTCGCTAGTCAATAAATAACTCCAAACTATGATTATCGCGACAAATTGCATCATTAATGGCCACATTTCCAGAAATAAATGCATAAAATGCATGAAATATATCGTTTGCATTCAAATTATTGTGAAAATAATTTCCAAAAAGCTTTTTTTCCGTACCTCTCGGTACCTCTCGGTAAATCGTGGTGGCGCTTGCGTGGGTCCCTCATTTTGCGAACGTCCTCGTTTTTATTCCGGCACTGTGTTGGAAACTGCAATGTAGAAGTTGGTTCTTCATTGATTTTTGTTTCACATTCTTCACATTGTTTTCATTACGTACTGATATCGGGTATATCAAGAGGATTTTTTGCCCCAAACTATTGAATACCAAGATTAGTGAAACAGAGAACCAATGATGAAGGTTGCCGTATTCATATTTCATTCATTTCCTAACGTATAACCCATATATGCTAACTCCTATATCACTGGTACTGACAATACCTTTTTTATATCAGCGCATTTAGAAAGTAGGACTTTTACAATAGTAGCTCATAGTTTCGCTTTGCAAAGCAACTAAGACATGCAACTCGATTCAGCCTATAAGCAGTCACATTTTAACCCTTTACCTAATACGAAAAGCAGACGACACTTGCAAACAAAATTCTTGAATAGCTAATTTTTTGTCTCAAAAACATAGGTTATGACCCCTCATTGGAACGAACTCGACGAGCTCGTTCCAAAGAGGGGTCAAAACCTATGTTTTTGAGACAAAAAATGAAAAAATAATGAAAATTCATTGGCCATTTTTGTGAATAGCACTGGTCGGTTTTGGCCGTTACGTTGGGTAAACGGTTCGTTACCTAAAGTTTCATTTTCATTGGTCCTAAGGAAGCGTCATACCAAAAATACAATTTTCTGGTAGTTGCAGTTTTTGAAATATGAGCGTTTGATTTTTTTCTATTTTTAGCCCTAGGGTTCCCATGGACAGCAACAAATTTGTTTAGGTATAAATCAAGTAATTATGACCCAATTATGCTACATGCCAAATTTGGTTCAAATCAGCCCATCGGTTCATGAAACAGAAATTTTGGGGGAACCCAAAATGGGCATGCTACCAAAGAGAGCCCAAATATTGACCTACCAACTAGCATTGAACAAATTTCAATATCCATCACCAACAAGCCAGAAAATAAGCAGACTGTCATCCTTTTATGAACTACCACAGAGAATGCTTTGACAGTTGGTATGAAACTTCCTTTGGTGATCAGGCCTGAATATAAGCAGTCTGACATTTGCAGAATGAGGTCCCCAGAGGGTGAATTTAGTGATGCTACCGTGCACAGCAGGGTAGCATCATTACATTTACCCTCTGTGAACCTCAGTCTGAATCAGGGTCTCAAAACTAAACAGAAAGAGGTACCCAGAGGATAAACTGGCCCACTGTATGGGATAGCATCATCAAATTCACCCTCTGGGGACCTCATTCTGCAAATGTCAGACTGCTTATTTTCAGGCCTGATCACCAAAGGAAGTTTCATACCAACTGTCAAAGCATTCTCTGTGGTAGTTCATAAAAAGAAGATTTTAAAAGATATTTAGGCTTTTTGGGCATTAACACCAGCCCCAAGGGGAGTAGTAACTTTTGGGAAAAGAACTCAAAAGAGTATACTCCACCAAGATGCTTTGTACCACATTAGTTTGGGTTGGGCCCAAAGGTTCTAAAGAAGAATACTCAGTACATAAAAGATGATGACTCAGCATTTTCCCATTGCCGCTAAAATGGCATCCCCATACAGCACCCCATCACAAAACCGATAGTAATTTTTTTGGTCCATCTGATTCCACTGGTCCCAAGGATGCTGCATCCCAAAATCAATATTCTGATCCTTGCAGTTTTTAAAATATGAGCATTTGAATTTTTTCTATTTTCAGGTCCTGGGGTTTCCACTGGGCTGTGAAAAATTTTGTTGTGCATCAATCAAGAACTTATGACCCAATTATACTACATGCCAAATTTGGTTCAAATCAGCCCATAGATTTATGAAATACAAATTTTGAGCGGAGCCCAAAATGGGCATGCTACCACAGAGGGTCCAAATATTGACCTACAAACTTCCCTTGAACAAACTTCAATCTCCACCACCAATGGAAGTTTCATACCAAATATCAAGGCATTCTCTCTGGTGGTTCATGAGAAGATTTTTAAAGATTTTTAGGCATTTTGGACATTAACCACAGCCCAAAGATGGCAGCAGTAAACTGATGAATTGCGATGGATGCCAAGTGATGGCATTAGCTTCCACTATCTTTCAGTGAGGTGAGCTAAAAATATTGTACTTTGATTGCAACAAGGAACCATCTGCAATGTTTTGTCATTGCAGATGGTGCCTTGTTCCACTCAAAGAATGATACATGGTTAATTTGTTCTCATTTACAATCAGATTCCATTTGGCATAAAATCTTTCATTTGGCACCAAAAAAATTCATTTGGCACCACACAAAAATTCCACTTAGCAGCAAACAATTGAATACAAGCAGAAATATATAAAAGAAACGAAGGCCTACTTTTGAAAAGCATCCTCTGAAAATCTCCAGAAACAATTTTTGGCAGGTAAATGACTGATAGGGGAGCAAAACACATATTTTAAGAATGTGTATTTTACAACAAAATGGAATTTCTTATACCTCAGAAATTCAGAAAAAAATGAAATTTTTACTGACATTTGCTGGCAATTTCCATGTGGAAAAATTACCATTTTCAACTTCTGTCGGCTGCTTTGGTAGCCCTCTTGGACATTATTTAGGACATAACACCTCTGAACTATACATGTTTTTTTCATCACTATCTATAGCTACATAAAAATGAAAGTGTCAATGACATTGTAGCTTAACTTGAGTGTTGTGTTTGATGAAAAGGATAATGTTCAATGTTTATGAAAGGATTATGAAATAAGACAAGAATTGTGATAATTGGGAATATGTTCATTTCTGTTCCCTATATGCTTTGTTTTTGATAAAAATAATATGAGGTGTACACTGTACTAAAGAGCTGAGGGGTGGGTTAATATGATCTCACAGTTAATGTATGTGGCCCTCACAGTAAACGTATATCAACGAAAGTTACAAAGTTACAGTGAAATTATTCCAAAACAAGTCATCCTATCAAGTTACATTGAAATCCCTTCCTAAATATGGCCTGTAGACTGTGCTAACGGTTTTTGGGCTTCAGGCCCCTGTAGCCGTCAGTTTTCCAATTGCGTCCAAAGGGGACGTTCTCATCTAGACATTATATGAAGTCAACCTACCAAGTTACAATGAAATCCCTTCATAAATATGACCTGTAGACTGTGCTAAAGGTTTTGGGCTTAGGCAGCCATCAAGGCTGAATGATCGTGACCAAAAGGGGATGTTCTCATCTAGACATTATTTGGAGTCATCCTACCAAGGTACAATGAAATCCCTACATAAATATCACCTGTAAACTGTGCTAAAGGTTTTCGGGCTTCAGGCCCCTGTAGCCATCACAGTTGCCTAATGGTGTCCAAAAGGGGCTGTTCTCATCTAGACATTATATGAAGTCAAACCTACCAAGTTACAATGAAATCCCTTCATAAATATGACCTGCAGACTGTGCTAAAGGTTTTTGGGATTAGGCAGCCATCATGGTTGCCCGATCGCGACCAAAAGGGATGTCCTCATCTAGACATTATACTGAGTCATCTTACCAAGTTACAATGAAATTCCTTCATAAATGCGACCTGTAGTTTGTAGTATTCAGGCTTAGGGCTCGGGCAGCCATAATGGTTGAATGATCGCAACCAAAAGGGGACATTCTCATCTGGGCATCATCTGGAGTGATCCTACAAAGTTACAATGAAATCCCTTCATAAATATGACCTGTAGACTGTGCTCAAGATTTTCGGGCTTCAGGCACCTATAGCCATCACAGTTGACCAATCACGACCAAAAGGGGATGTCATCATCTAGGCATTATATGGAGTTAACCTAACAAGTTACAATGAAATCCTTCCATAAATATGACCTATAGACTATGCTAAATGTCTTTGGGCTCGGGTAGCCATAAAGGCTGAATGATCGCGACCAAAAGGGAATGTTCTCATCTAGACATTATTTGGAGTCATCCTACCAAGCTACAATTAAATCCCTTCATAATTATGATCTGTAGACTATTTTAAAGGTTTTCGGGCTTCGGACCCCTGTAGCCATCAGAGTTGCCCAATCGTGTCCAAAAGGGGACGTTCTCATCTAGACATTATATGAAGTCAATCTACCAAATTACAATGAAATCCCTTCATAAATATGACCTGTAGACTGTGCTAAAGGTTTTCGGGCTTCAGGCTCGGGCAGCCATCATGGCTGAATGATCGCAACCAAAGGGGACAATCTCATCTGGGCATCATCTGGAGTAATCCTACAAAGTTACACTGAAATCCCTTTATAAATATGACCTGTAGACTGTGCTCAAGGTTTTTGGGCTTCGGGCACCTGTAGCCATCACAGTTGACCAATTACGACCAAAATTGGATGTCATAATCTAGACATTATATAGAGTCAACCTAACAGTTTACAATGAAATCCTTTGATAAATATGACCTTTTGCCTATGCTAAAGATTTTTGGGCTTGGGCACCCATCAAGGCTGAATGATCGCGATCAAAATGGGATGTTCTCATCTAGACATTATTTGGAGTCATCCTACCAAGTTACAATGAAATCCCTTCATAAATATGACCTGTAGACTGTGCTAAAGGTTTTCAGGCTTCGGGCCCCTGTAGCCATCACAGTTGCCCAATCAAGACCAAAAGGGGACTTTCTCATCTAGACATTATATGAAGTCAACCCACCAAGTTACAATGAAATTCCTCAATAAATATGACCTGTAGACTGTGCTAAATGTTTTCGGGTTTTGGGCTCGGGCAGTCGTCACAGTTGGCAGATCACGCCCAAATGGGGAAATTCTCATCTAGACATCGTAAGGAGTCATCCTACCAAGTTACAATGAAATCCCTCCATATTAAACATGACCTGCAGACTGTGCTAAAAATGTTTGGGTTTCGGGCTTGGGCAGCCATCACGGTTGACAGATCATGCCCGAAAGGGGACGTTCTCATCTAGGCATTATACAGAGGCATCCTACCAAGTTACAATGAAATCCCTTCATAAATACGACCTGTAGACTGTGCTAATGGTTTTCGGGTTTTGGGCTAGGCAGCCCTACCGGTTGACCGATCGCGACCAAAAGGGGACGTTCTCATCTAGACACGACCCCAAACCTGCATATGAAATTTTGTGATGATCAGACAAGAACTGCGGGGTGTAGCCCGTGCTAAAGGAAAATGTGAACAGACTCAAAGACTAACAGACTCACAGACTTCCGCACACGTGATGACAATAGCTTATCTTGACTATGTCAAGTTAAGCTAACAAAGGGGGTGTACATCCCCATTAGCTTACCAACGCATGGCATGTAATAAACATAGATTTATTACAAATCTTCAAAAAATGTCTTGTCAAGGGTTAATGTAGACTTCTATTGATGTATTTAACACATATATGAAATATAAAAGCCACAGCATACAAACATAGGTTATGACCCCTCGTTGGAACGAGCTCGTCGAGCTCGTTCCAATGAGAGGTCATAACGTATGTTTTTGAGACAAAAAATGAAAAATATTAGTTATTCAAGAATTTTTTTTGCAAATGTCGTCTGCTTTTCATGTTAGGTAAAGGGTTAAGTTTTGAACCCAATCATATACTATATGATTGAACTACAGACTAAATGTTATTTGTGCTGAAAGATAGAAACTATATATCATATTTTATTTTATCATATAGTATACTGATTGGGTTAAGAACTTAAAGATAGAGAGTGCAAATGCACCAAGTCCTCAGCACTAATAACATTTAGTCTGTAATTCACATTTCTGCTATCCTCCACATGCTATATGACAGTGAGTCAGTCACAAGTTGTAAGCACATTTATTCGCTCTCTAACTTCTTTATAATGATGGATATGAGAAAATTTCAAAATACACTACGCATTTCCACAATGTGCATACAATGTATTATATAACATGCCCAGAGTTACCAAGCTTGCTCGTCAGATGGCTGTAACTTGATGCTTTCTTTAACACAAATGCATATACTAATTTAAATTTTAATTTACCAAAAGTAAGATTTTAACACATTTCACTTCAATTGAGGTATTTTATAATGATTGGATGTCCGGAACCGGTCCAGGCAAGAATATCGGACCACCTAGGGTTGGACCAGACTGGACTGGACCACCTCTCCCCTGGACTGGACCACCACTGGTGGTCCGGTCTGGTCTGCATCCCTACACTCATGTATAGCGAAACAGGTCAGACATTTTCTGATCCATACTTACAAAAAAGTCTAACATTGCAAAAACATTCTAAAAATCAGAAAAATATCACTGGGTAAGGGTCTGTGGGTAATTGTAAGCCGTAGAAACAGTATGAGGTTCATAGTAACAAGTGGGAAAGTCAAAGTGGACTCTTACAATAATTTTAACACAAGTGTTAGAATGTTGATAGAAACAGTTTTATACAAAAAAAAAATAACATACAATCTACCAAATGGAATTAAACTTTTTTGAAAATGTCAGCAAAATATTATTTCCATTTTCATTCTTTTTGTCAGAAACATAGTTTATGACTCCTCAGGCTCTTCATCACAAGCATTGTTTTGGACAGTGTTCTTACACTTGGTAGGAGAAAAAGTTGCACACTTTTTCCGGACATGTCGGCCCATTTTCCATACCCAAGCCAGAAAATAAGCAGACTATCATCTGCAAAATGAGGTCCCCAGATGGTGAATTTAGTGATGCTAGCAGGGTAGCATCACTAAATTTACCCTCTGGGGACCTCAATCTGAATCAGGGTCTCAAAACTAAACAGAAAGAGGTACCCAGAGGATAAATTGACACACTGGAGCTCTTTCAAACAAGATATACTAGACTAAATGCAAAGTTAATCTCTAGAATACACGAAAGTGACACAATTGTTAATTGGATACTCCTGTTAATTGAATAATTTTCACTGGCTATTCAATTAATAGGGTTCCACTGTATTTCAAGATCATTGTCGAGAGGGTTCAAGTTTGTTCAGATATTAATTTCCATACTTTGTCAATTCCCTAAGGCTTAACTGATGATTGTTCCATACTTTTCAAGATCTTTCCAGACCGACACAAATTTCTGTACTTTTTCAAGAACTTCAAAATTGCATAAAGCCCTGTTTGGGGGCAAAAATTGAAAAAAATTATAAAATTTGAATTACAATTTTTGTAAATTGTACTGGCAAGATTTTCCCTCACATTAGGAAATGGATTAACAATTAAATCTCCTGTTATTTGTAATCTGGTGGCTATTAATCTTGGATTAGCTACACAGCACACAGGTAATTTTTTCATGTCGGCAATCTCACTCAGCATCCAAAATTGGTTTCAATTTAAATAATGGAGAGAGAAAAATGGGATACAGAATAATGTCCAAATGAAAAAAAAAACCTAATGGAAACTAGATATGTGATCATATATATGACAGTATGACATGTAAACCCTTGCAAGCAAAAAAAGTCAGGAAAACTGATTCTCAGAGTCTCTACATCATACACTATGTTCAAGTTCAGTAACTCCATAAAAAATGATCCGACGGGGACCAAACTCGAACTCGATTTGTCGGTACCTATGACAAAACCACATACCAGAAATCAGCCAATTATCTCAATCTATGGTGAAAAGGGATCCGGAAAACTGTTATTTCAGAATAATGGAATGACATAATGGTGAAAAGATGGAATGACAGACTGATAACATTATATGCCCCGGCCATTTTATGGTGGGGTGGGGGACATTTTTTAAAAAATGGTAAGAAAAGAACTCCTACGAGAAAAAAAAAAAAATGCCAACAGGATCACCGACCCAATGTCGAGTTGTGACAGCACAAAAGTGGGTTTAATCATTATCAACTTATCGTCCGGAAACCAATTGTTTACAATTTACTATATGAAGGATCACTGTGACCTTGAGCTTTGACCTAGTGATTCCGAAATAAATAGGGCTCTTTCTTGCACCAATGCCAACCTACCTATGAAGTTTCATGAATGTAGATGGAACCATTGTCAAATTATCATCTGGAAACCAATTGTTTACGATTTATTATGTTCAAGGTCACTGTGACCTTGGCATTTGACCTAGTGAGTCCAAAATAAATAGGGGTCTTCCACTCACCTAGGCCAACCTGCCTATGAAATTTCATGAATGTGGGTCAAACCATTATCAAGTTATCGTCCGGAAATGAATTGCTTACAATTTACTATGTTGAAGGTCACTGTGACCTTCCACCTAGCAAGTTCAAAATAAATAGGGTTCTTCCTCTCACTAATGCCAACCTACCTATGAAGTTTCATGAACGTGGGTTGAACCTTTATCAAGTTATCATCTGGAAACCAATTGTTTATACCTGCCCGACCACCCGCCTGCCCGCCCGCCTGCCATTCATCAAACTATAAGTTATCATCCGGAAACAAATTGTTTTGATGTACTATGTTCAAGGTCACTGTGACGTTGACCTTTGATCTAGTGAGTCCAAAATACGTAGGGTTCTTCCTCTCACAAAGGCCAACCTACATATGAAGTTTCATGAACGTGGGTTGAATCGTGGTCAAGTTATCAACCGGAAACCAATTGTTTACAATTTACTATGTTCACCTTGACTTTTGACCAAGCAAGTCCAAAATTAATAGGGTTCTTCCTCTCACCGATACCAACCTACCTATGAAGTTTCATGAACATGGGTCGAACCTTTATCAAGTTATCATCTGGAAACCAATTGTTTACAAATCGCCTGCCCGCCATTCATCAAAGTATAAGTCAAGTTTGACTTCGTCACAACTTGACTAAAAATTAAAAAAGTACACTGGGAGGAAAAAACCCTATTTATTTTTTAACTATGCACATTATTCAAAGAAAATTAATGCAAATAGCAATAATTTAATTCAAATGGTTCAGAAAAAATATACTACACTATCATGTGATATAGCATGGGCAATACTAACAATGGCGTTTCCAATGGGTTGCTTCCAATGGCAGCAATATTTGTACTGTTTGAATAAAGCAGCTCCAGGTCTTGTTAACTCCCAGTACTCTGGTAGAATTTCAAAACATCTGTCAACGACTCCTATTGCCCACTTAACATGAGTTCTCAATTGCACTGTGAGAAAAAATTGCTGCTGAAAGCTTGGGTATTTTGACATCAGAGTGAAGGGTTAACCTTATATCAACAGTTAATTTGAAAATAGAAAAAAAATAATGAAAGTGTCAATGATACTGTAGCTTAACATAACTGTGTGTAGTGTTTGATGAAAAGGATAATGTTCAATGTTTATGAAAGGATTATGAAATAAGACAAGAATTGTGATAATTGAGATGATGTTAATTCTCGTTCCCTGCATGCAATGTTTTCAATAAGAATAATTTTGAGGTGTAGACTGTACTAAAGAATTGAGGCCTGGGTCGATGTTGCCCTCACAGTTGATGTATGTCAACTAAAGTCACCAAGTTACAATAAAGTCATTCCAAACAAGTCATCCTACCAAGTTAGCATGAAATCCCTTCATAAATATGACTTGTCGACTTTGCTAAAGGAATTGAGGTCACATGCGAGTCCGGTGGTCGTGGTTGACAGATCGAGACCAAAATACGACAGTCTCATTTAGATATCGTACCAAGTTATCCTATCAAGTAACAATGAAATCCCTTCAGAAAAACAACCTGTAGACAGTGCTAAAGGAATCTAGGTAACGTGCCTCTGTGGCTTTAACAGCTGACTGAACCCGGCCAAAATGGGACGTTCTCATCCAGACATTGAAGGAAGTCATCCTACCCAGTTAAAATGAAATCCCTTCATAAATATGACCTGTAGCCTGTGCTAAAGGTTTTGGGGTTTCGGGCCATGACAGCCATCACAATTGACCTAACGTGGGGATGTTCTCATCTAGGCGTGACCTCCAAACTGCATATGAAATTTTGTGGTGATCGGACAAGAACTACGGGGTGTAGCCTGTGCTAAAAAAAAAGTGAAGAGACTACATGTAACAGACTCACAAATTAGAGCTTTTAACTACTCATGCAATTATTATTAGTTTTTTGGTTCCCATGGGTATTTTTTCCTTAGGGTTATCCCTGTACTTAAAAAAAGTTGGCTTATTTAGTCCATAGATGGTTGCACGTGCATGTGTGTGTGGGGGGTGGGGGAAGGATGGGGGGGGGGGGGGGTGTGAGGGTGTGAATGAGAAATGGTCCCAATTTTTGGACTATATGGGCAGTGAAACTACATCAGGTTGCATGTTGCTATGCTAAAAAGTACTGAAAATATAGCCAAGAAAATGAAAAGCTGAAGTGTGAAAAGTAGAAGTAGAACACAGTGAGTTCATGTCACATCTGGGGCAACAATGCTTACAAACATTAATTCCATTGTCCTCGGGATGTTGTTGAAAAATGAATCTTGCAGAAAATACAATCAGGATTAAAAAGGTTGGTCCAGCCAGTTTCATTCACTCCAAGCCGAATAGTATCTAAATCTGACTTGGAATCAAAATAATGATTGATGCACATACTGCCAAATGAATAAACAAAAGAACAACTTTAACAAAACTTATTTGTAAGGGGAATGAAAAATTATTTAATTCTCTGCACACTGATTTCAAAATATCAAAATTTAAAGCAGCAAATTTTCCCCATAATTCAACTAGAAATTAACCACTTCAGTAGTTGCATTATGGATAAATTTTGCAATTATCCAATAAATTGTTAGAAAAATTTTTATGTTCACTTTTTTTGGTACTATTTCTTATTATTACTTACTGGGATTTAATGACACTTTCAACAGCCAGGGTCACCTTGTGTCTGACAGTTTTATGAGTGCAGGAAGCCAGAGTACCTGGATAGAACCATTGAGAAATGGCAAACAACTTCCAGCTCCCCAATGTACTAACTCCACACAAGCAGGTTTAGCATTGGTTGAAGACAAGTGCACCATCGATGTACAGTATTCCTTAGTACACAGCACCTTAGTACACAGTGCCACTGTGCTTCCATGTGGGCAATCTGGATTAACCCTTTACCCAACGTAACGGCCAAAACCGGCCAGTGCTATTCTCAAAAATCGCGAATTAATTTTTACTATTTTTTTCATTTTTTGTCTCAAAAACATAGGTTATGAACCCTCATTGGAACGAGCTCGACGAGCTCGTTCAAATGAGGGGTCATAACCTATGTTTTTGAGACAAAAAATGAAAAAAATTAGTTATTCAAGAATTTTTTTTCCAAGTGTCGTCTGCTTTTCATGTTAGGTAAAGGGTTAAGTGTTTTGCGCAGTTATCCCCGGCAGGGATTGAACTGCAGACCATTCAGTTTGAAGTCTGATTCCATAACACTGAGCCACCACACTCCTTTTTTTCCTTCTACTGAGCAAACAATAAGCTCCTGCAACTACAGTGGTTTTCAACCACAGTTGCATGCCTGGAAATAAGCAATCTGTCATTTGCAAAATGAGGTCCCCAGAGGGTGAACTTGCTGATGCTATCCCATACAGTGGGCCAATTTATTCTCTGAGTACCCCCTTCTGTTTAGGCCTGAGACCTTGATTCAGATTGAGGTTCACAGAGGGTAGATTTAGTGATGCTACCTTGTTGTACAGGGTAGCATCACCAAATTCACTCTCTGGGGACTTCATTCTGCAGATGACAGTCTGCTTACTTCCAAGCTTGCCCCATTGGATAATTAGATTGCTATATGCTGACTCAGATTTGGAATGAAAACTATTTTCTATTACTAGGCAGCAAGGGGTAATCAGTTCTCAGTAGCAGATCCAGGAGTCTTAGTTGGGATGGAGTGGAGCACATTTCAATCATGGGACATGACATGAAGTGTCCTCAGTACATGTAATGACGAGTAGGGTACAAGTATGAGAAAGGGTGTCCCACTCACGTCAACAGAGTCTGGGAGAATCACTGGTGAAAAGTTTTGAAAATGGAAGGTCAGACTGACCCTCTGGTAGTTTCTTCATAGAAGCTACTCAGCTCGCACACCTATGACACAACTTATTTGCAACTGAGGTACACTTTTTCCATGTACTTAGACAGTCTTTCAATTGTAAGGTGAGCTGTCACTCTTGCATGCCATCACACCTGCAATTTTTACTTTTTGTGAGTAGACAACAGCATGCCTCGGTGCCACCTAGCGGGTGGTTAAACGTAACCTACTCAGCTTCATCCATCACGTAATAAACAAATTGTGCTGGAGAAAGAAAATTTCAACAAAACCATATTATGTGGTCCTCTCATTGGAATGAGCTCAGCAGTTCATTCCAATGAGGGCATCACAGATGGTTTTGTTGGAATTGTTGTCAGAACTGGGGGATAAAATTAAACAAATATTTATATCGTGTTTTCTGTAAAAGGTTAAAATACGTTCATGGAAAATAGGTGAGAATAATACAATGCATGCACAAAATTGTCATATACAGTGGAACCCTGTTAACTGAATAGCCACTTTGACACTGAAAATTATTCAATTAATAGGAGAATTCAATTAACAGGGATTGTGTCACTTTCCTGTATTCTAGAGATAAACTTAACATTTATTCTATAGTATCTTGTTTGACAGAGCTCTGTGAATTCTGTCAAACAACATATAATAGATTAAATGCCTGTATTGGATGTGCTGAGGCCAAATAGGTCTATAAACAAAAAAAAACTGGGAGAGTCAGAGTAATTTCTTGACAGGTTAGAAGATTTTTTATTCAATTAACAGGAGTTTACTCTATAACCTATATTCAATTAACAGGTCAAATTTGTACTGGAGGTATGGTAAATGGTTTTGTGTTGGGAAATTATATTCAATTAACAGGGTTATTCAGTTAAGAGATATCCAATTAAGTGGGCTCCACTATACCATGAATTATGAGCTGCAGCATTCCCAGACTTCAAACTAATCAAACATCACTTTCCAAGAATTGGAATTTGAACAACATAAAATGATAAACTTCAAAGGCCAGTAATGCTACTCATTGTCTTTTTGCTCATACATTCCATGGAGAATCATCTGTTTCACTTACAAATGCTCCACTGAAGTTGCATTTCATGTATTATACCAACCTCATATAAATTTAATCATTTCTGCAAAAAGCTTATTAACTAACCCTTTACCTAACCTGAAAAGCAGACGACACTTGCAAAAATAATTCTTGAATAACTAATTTTTTTCATTTTTTGTCTCAAAAACATAGGTTATAACCCCTCGTTGGAACGAGATGTCATAACCTATGTTTTTGAGACAAAAACTGAAAAAAATAATGAAAATTAATTGGCGATTTTTGAGAATAGCGCTGGCCGGTTTTGGCTGTTACCTTAGGTAAAGGGTTAAAAAAAATTGGGTAATATTTTTGGAATCCTTACTTACTGTGCAATGGTGGAGTGAACAGTGTTCAGATGTTCATTGATGTTTTTCTTCAAAACATTTTCCTGATGCTGGTACTCAACAATACAATGCTTCACTTCAAATGATAGCAATTGGTATACAGCACGCCTCCCATTTTCAAAATCAAACAGATGTTAGGACATATTTAATAACTTCATGTATACCTGACTCTTAAGTATTTACACAAGAAGCTTGAATAAATAACAACTTCCTTGTTCAAGAAAAACATAATTTAATCTATAAACAAAATATGATCTGTAGATATTAGTAGAAATACTAAAAATAAAAAATAAAAGTTATATATTTATTTTCTCAAAAACATAATTTATTTATTATCTATTTATTAAGGTTTAACAACACTTTAACAGCCAAGGTCATATCATGTCGGTGACAGTTTTTACAGGTGGAGGAAGCCAGAGTACCCGGAAAGAATCACCGAGCAGCTACCAGCTCCCCAACATCGTAACTTCGCACTGCAGCACAGGCAGGGTTAGATTGGTTGAAGACATGCGCACCATCGACTTGCAGTACACCTTAGTATGCAGTGTCATTGTGCCCCTATATGGACATGGGGTTAACCCTTTACCCAATGCAGACGATATCAAAATTTATTATTTTAAATACCATTTTTTAAAATGTTTCAAAAAATTTCAACAAAACCATATCATGTGACCCCTCGTTGGAACGAGCTCGGCGAGCTCGTTCCAACGAGGGGTCACATGATATGGTTTTGTTGAAAGTTTTTGAAAAATAATATTTTTTCAAATGCTGAATTTGCATATTACGCGGGCGAATGCGGGCGATTCGTTGGGTAAAGGGTTAAGTGCCTTGCCCAAGGACACAACACGGGAGTCCGAATCGATCGCTCAGATGGTTACCCATCCAAGGGCTAACCGGGCTCGATGTTGCTTAACTTCGGTGTGATCTGATGAGAGCCGGTTACCACATCAAAAACATAATAATTATAAAGTAAATAAATAATGTAATGTCAATTCACCATATGATAAGATTAAAAGTACTTTCACATAGAGCTGAAATGGTTAAAGGGTTTTCTTGATTGATTAATAATATGGATTAACCTTGGTTAACTGATTAATCACTTGCCCTAATAGGTAGCTGAATAACTGCCGTACCGTTGATAATTTACAGCCTTAACCCTTTATCCAACGTAATGAACAAAACGAGACGGCACTATATACAAAAATCTCCATTCAAATTTTATTATGTTTTCAATTTTTGTCTCAAAAACATAGCTTATGACCCCTCATTGGAACAAGCTCATTGAGCTCATTCCAATGAGGGGTCATAAGCTATATTCTTTAGACAAAAATTGAAAATTTTTAGTATTCATTATTTATTGGTGTTTAAGGTCACATACTTCTGCACAATGGCTAATCATGATCACAACATGGAGATAAAGTCAAGGTCAGTCAATTGTTTATACCCCATGTTGCCTATTTTAGAGGACTTGCACCCTAAGCATTAGTGACTGGGTCCTATTTTACCAGTAAAAGGAGCTTGTTTGCCTCACTTCCCCGGTTCCCACGCAGGAAATATTTTTAGTAATTAAAGAATTCATTTTGCAAGTATTGTCTGCTACCCGCATTGGGTAAAGCATTAAGAATGACCATTTCCAGCTACTGATACAGTATAATGATCATGCAAATGAAGAAGTATGTCAGCACTGTGTGGGTACAGTGGAACCCTGTTAATTGAATAGCCACTTTGCCAATGAAAATTATTCAATTAACAGGAGTATACAATTAACAGGGATTGTGTCACTTTCTTGTATTCTAGAGATAAACTTAGCATTTATTCTATTATATCTTGTTTGACAGAGCTCCATGGGCTCTGTCAAACAAGATATAATAGATTAAATGCCTATATTGGATGTACTAAAGCCAAATAGGTCAAAAACCAAAGGAAAACTGGGTAGAGTCCGGGTAATTTCTCAACATTTTACAAGAGTTTTTATTCAATTAACAGAAGGTTACTCTATAACCTATATTCAATTAACAGGTCAAATGTGAACTGGAGGTATGGTAAATGGTTTTGTGTTGGGAAATTATATTCAATTAACAGGGATATACAATTAAGAAATATCCAATTAAGTGGGCTCCACTGTATCAGTAATTCACATGCTTTACTCTGTCTCATATAATTGCTGTGTGTCAGTGTGACAATGTTTGCAAGTTTGTTCCTTTGTTAACCCATATGATACAGTAGTTCAAAAGTAACAATGAACTGATCGTTTACTTTTTTGATTGATCAAGATGTTGATCATTGGTTAATTGATTAATTGGTCAACCATTTTATCCCTGCTTTCACTTTTCATTTCTGGAAGTAAGCATTAGAAACAAATATAGTCACATTGTATTACAATCTAACTTCAATCCATAACAGGAGTTAAAATTCATTTGAGAATCCTAATCGATTCTCAAAGGAAATTACTGAGAATGAACTTGGATTCTCACAAATGTTCATTTCAATCTTGTCATGGATTCTGAAACTGTCCTTCACCCTTTACCTAACATGAAAATCAGACGATGCAAACAGAATTCCTGAATAACTCATTTTTTTCATTTTTTTGTCTCAAAAACATAGGTTATGACCCTTCATTGGAACCAGCTCAACAAGCTCGTTCCAAAGAGGGGTCATAACCTATATTTTTGAGACAAAAAATGAAAAAAATAATGAAAATTAATTGGTGATTTTTGTGAATAGCGCTGGCCGGTTTTGGCCGTTACATTGGGTAAAGGGTTAAAGAGCTAGAGAATTCTACTTATTTTTTCCAACTCATAACAAGGTAATATTCTGACTTAAAAGTGGTACCCAGTGAATAGGCCTGAAAATAAGCAGTCTGACATTTGCAGAATGAGGTCCCCAGAGGGTGAATTTGATGATGCTATCCCATGTAGTGGACAAATTTATCCTCTGGGTACCTCTTTCTGTTTAGTTTTGCGATTCTCATTCAGATTGAGGTTCACAGAGGGTAAATTGAGTGATGCTACCCTGCTATGCAGGGTAGCATCACTAAATTCATCCTCTGGGGACCTCATTTTGCAGATGTCAGTCTGCTTATTTTCTGGCTTGCCAGTGAGTTTTCGACTGCCAAAACAAGTATCCAAAACTTCACAATAAGCCACTGCAAGGTTGTGTAACATCCATCAGCAAGACCACTAAAAGCCTGTACATGTGGAACATGTGTTCCACATGAACATGTAAGACAAGCAACTCACCAAAATTGGAACCAGGCCCCTAAGAGATAAACTCTTCATGTAGTAAATATATAAATATGAGGCTTTCTTTAACTTTGATGTATGTGCAGGTTGTACTCACAAGGGTATAACAGTACTCTCATATTCTAAATTATTTAACCCTTTGAACATCAGTTCAATGGCAGCAATTAGAAGAGTCCACATTCATTATTTGGGGTAGAACAATTAATATTTTCAACATGCAGCCTTCGGCTGCACATTGAAGATATTGACTGGTCTACCTCACACATTCACTTAGCAGCTGTTTACTTTATGAATCCAGATTGTATCATTATTCTGGACCGAAAAAAACAGTCTTTTGGGTTCCTAGGGTTAAGGAGTGAAACTGATTCTAACAACAGGAGTTTGTGAGAATCAAAACCTATTCTCATAAATCAGTACATATTTTAAGGCTTGCTCAGAAGCCTGGACAATTTCACTGTATTTCCACCATACAGAGCCCAAAGTCTGGTGGTTCAGAAGTGATTGCAAGTCAAGTTTTTGCTACCTGTCACGGCAGCCAAGACTTAAGTAGAAATCTCTGGCATGCTTACTTTCCTAATGTCTGCAAGACATTCATAGGATTACTTTTGGGGATACCTGTTTTCAGGCAACAAAGCTTGTAAAAGCTGGAAATGGGCTGTTAAGGATTATGGGTTACTTTTTATTACATAGGTAGTTTATCTGAGAAGATTCATAAAAATCTGTTCATAAATAGCACTACATCTCTATCTCTATTAACAATACTATTTTTCCCCATGTTTTTTATTTCATCACAATATATAACAATAAATGCAAGCAATGAAGAAGGCAAGGCTGTCAGAAGCAGGGTGAACTGCCCATCTTGTACAAAGGCTAGGGAGACAGTGCATGCCTGGTATCACCAGAAGTGCACCATTGGAAAAGACCAAGAACTGAAAAGAGAAGAATGGTAACTGAGAAACTCTTTTGCCAATGGCTATGAGGGGTGAGGTATCAGGTATAATGATGGATGCTGGTCGATAATCATCAAACACAGAAGCTATACAATCAGCAGGTCGAGTTCTAATGCTGTATATCGTTCATTGAGGGCAACAAGGTTCCATCTGCAATGTAAAATCATTGCAAATGGCACCTTGTTGCACTCAAGGGACAATGTATATATAATGTCAATACTGTTGAGCGTCACATTACAATTTATGACATATTGTAAACTCCAGGTCTTAACTCATACCCATAGTCAAGTGCCCTTTTTGATACTCCTGCCTCCCCCGCCCTTGGTTGCTTCTGGCATCCTTGGATGAAGGAACAAGGGAAGTATAGGAGAAATCATTGTCACTCGAAACACATATCGTCCCTTGAGTGAAAAGATGCCATCCTCAATGCTTAAGCACTGCAGATGGTTCCTTGTTCCACTTAATGGATGTTAAATGTAGTTGCATTCAAAGGGCACATGGGTTCATTCCTTTTAATTTTAGAGAGAAAAATAACAAAAGAACTCGTTTGCAGTGGCTTTTCACTTAACAGCTTCTTCCAAAATAAACACATCCAAATCTAACACCCCTATGTCATGGTATGTTTATAAAATGCCCCAACAATTACATAAACAAAAACAATACGTAAACTAGCATGTGTAAAGCAGCTTTGACTAGAGCTGATGAAAAATTCAATTAAATTTAACTTGAGAAATCATTGGTGAAAAAAACCCATTCAGTTTACAGGGGGGGAAAATGGGATTAAATATGCCCAAATTATACATATCTCAATGGCAAAAGAAACCCAGGAATATCTGCCAGCAGCATGTAACGAGTTAACCTTATACCTGACATAACTGGATAACATCTTTAATATTTTCTTTTTCAATAGCAAGCTTGAGGGTAGTTTACCTGTCTGTCTTTGCCTGACCCTGTCCATCATAATTGTCTGTCAGGAAAATTGTTTGTCACGGTATTGCCAAGATTTTCTCTGAAAGTCTCTTCAAGACACTAATTTGAAGATGAGAGTATCAATGACACTGCTGCTCAACTTGACCAAGAAGGGACTGAACTAAACTGAAAATTCCAGTAATACCAAATCATTCACAGAAAGACATCACACCAAAGCTACATATGAAATCTGAAAAAGATCGGGAGAGGGATGCCGCCTGTAGAGTGATCTAATGGAATTGTTGACAATTTATTTGCCAAATCCAAGATGGCTGCTGGCAGCCATGTTTTTCAATGAAATTAAAAAAAATATATTATAGCTTCTATCTAGACATCACACCAAAGCTACATACGAAATTTGAAAAAGATCACAAGAGAGAGGTGGCCTGTAGGGTTTGCTAATGGATTTGTTGATAATTTATATGTCAAATCCAATATGTCCACTGGGCCATGTATTTCAATGAAATTCCCAAAAATTTAATAGCTCCCATCTAGACATCATACCAAAGCTGCATATGATATTTCAAAAAGATTGGGTTAGAGATGCGGCCAATAAGGTGAGCTGATGGAATTGTTGACAATTTATATGCCAAATCCAAGATGGGCATGTTTTTCAATAAAATTTGGAAAAATTCAATATCATCCATCTAGACATTACCCCAAATTTATTTATTTATTTATTGGTGTTAAAGGTCACATATTTCTGTACAATGGCTAATCGTGACCACAACAAGGAGATAAAGTCAAGGTCAGTCAATCATTTATGTGCCATGTTGCCTATTTTAGAGGACTTGCACCCTAAGCATTAGTGTCTGCGTCCTATTTTACCAGAACAACAGTGATTGTTTACCACAGTAAACAAGCACTGCCTAACTTCCCAGGGTTCCCATGGGAGATTACCCCAAAGCTACATATGAAATTTGAAACTAATCATGTGATAAATATGGCCTATAGAGTATGCTGAAGAAATTGTGGATGGACAGAGGTACAGATGTACAGATGGACGATGGATCGCAATCCATCCCAACAGCTCATACTGGACATCAAGCTGAGCTAAAAAGAAGGTTGACTATTTGATAAAATCAGTTTTTGTTGTGTAAAAATACCTTTGTTTCAAATATCCTTTTGTTTGAAAGCATGCGTTATTATATGACAATCAAATAGTGATGTTTGTAATGCAAAAATATCCTTAGATCTTCTGTTTCTCAGGCCATTTTCTGTAAAAGTGCATGTGGGCAGGTGTTTTTTTTCATTCTATTTTATTTTTTCTTGTAATTATTTCTTCCATCAAAAGTTCAAATTCTTGGTTTGTTTTATGTTTCAGGCCTCATAATCTACAGAATAGCATGGGTTGTGGTCAAGCCTGAATATAAGCAGACTGTCACCTGCAAAATGAGGTCCCCAGAGGGTGAATTTGGTGATGCTACCCTACAGAGCAGGGTAGCATCACAAAATTTACCCTCTGTGAACCTCAGTCTGAATCAAGGTCTCAAGCTAAAACAGAAAGTTGTACCTAGAGGATATATTGGCCCACTGAAGGGGATAACATCAGCAAATTCACCCTCTGGGAATCTCATTTTGCAAATGAAAGGTTGCTTATACTCAGAATTGGTTGTAGTGTATTTCAACCCTTGAGTGCAAGAAGGCTTTGCAATGCAAAAGCATTGCAAAGCCTTGTTGCCCTCAAGGAGCAAATTTATCAATTTTATTGACTTGGGTAAAATATCAGACATAAACCATTTAATTTTTATTTTTTAAGTTTGCATTGGAAATAAAAGGAGAGGATGCGGCAGCCTAAAAGACCCTGCAAGAGTACATGAGAAACAGACTTTTAACGTTTTTTGGCCTATATCCTTTGTATTAAAATGCTTGTTCTCAGTGTATGACACTCAAATAGACATGTGCACAAAAAACCTGTGTATTATTATTTTAAAGAATTAAAAAAAAATATGTATTACAGTGGAGACCACTTAATTGTACATCTTTTAATCGAATATCCCTATTTATTTATTTATTTATTTACTTATTTATTTATTTATTTATTTTTTTTTTTATTTATTAAGGTCACATACTTATGCACACTGGCTTATCCTGACCGTGACACTTTAATGGGTGGAGGAAGCCGGAGTACCTGGAGAGAACCACTGAGCATCGACGAGCAACTGCTAGCTATTCAACATTCTAACTCTGTTCAAGCTCCGCTCAAGCAGGGTTACAGCGATTGAAGACATGGGCACCATTGACATACAGTACACCTTAGTACACGGTGTCATCGAGCCCCCATGTAGGCAACCAGGATAAAATGCCTTGCCCAAGTACACAACGCGGGTCATCCCAGATGGGCAGCGAACTCGGGGCCTCTAGCATAGAAGTCAAACAGTCTTCCACTGAGCCTCTGCGCTCCTGAATATCCCAACTGACTAAATATAAGTTCCAAACCAAAAACCATTTACCATACCTTAAGTACAAATGCCCCCTGTTAATTATAGAGTACACTCCTGTTAATTGAATAAAAATCTTGCACTATGTTGAGAAATTACCCTGTCAAACACTGAATTCCCCTTGTAAACCCGGTATTGTCCAATTTGGCCTCAGTACCTCCAATTCAGGCATTTAATATCTTATACCACTGGTATCTTGTTTGGCAGGGCTCAAGATTCAAAAAGCTCAAGGAGCTCTATCAAACAAGATATAATTGAATAAATGCTCAGCTAATGTCTAGAATACAGGAAAGTAATCAGATCCCTGTTAAAAGAATACTCCTTTTAATTGAATAATTCTCACTGGCTCTCATGTTCCATCAAAAGTAATTATTTAAAATAATAAAAATAAACAAACAAACGTGTCAGACTTTTATATTTATTATCATTGCTTTAGAAATGTATACCAAGTAAGTTCTAAGTTCATAATGACATCAAAGACCAAAGAACACTATCAGAAAATTTTAAGATCCTTGCACTGAACCTGTTCAATAGCCCCAAAAAGTTAAAAAATTTATAGTAATTTATATATTTTTTATACTTACCAATGACCCAGACTTAGCTGGTGCTAACTCTTAAATATTTAAGGCCAAACACAAATTTTACCCCCCAATCCCCAAAATTTGCATCAAAAACCGAAAATTACATGTCCTATATGGTCCTCCATACTTTTACTCCACTGCGCATGCGCAGTGTCAAGGAGGTCTCGAAATTGGCTCAATTATCATTCTTACAACCAGTGCCTGGTAAGCGTTATGTACTCAGTGGGGAGGTATGAGTTCCCAACTCATGGGAGGGCCATCCCCGTCTGGGTCATTGGTAAGTATAAAAAATATATAAATTACTATAATTTTTTTAACATTTTTATACTGTACCAATGACCCAGACTTAGCTGAATAGTAAAAAGGTTGGAGGGCCTAGGACATAAGGAAAATCCAATAGGCTCAACTACATATAACAGAATTATCCCCTCGAGTAGAAAGGAGAAATAGGCTTTACATGTATCTTTCTTATTTGCATCAAAACGAGAAAGACACAACACCATTCTGTAATTGAGCACAATAACATCAATGATCTCTATTAACCTCCAGTATAACCCATTATGCTAATAGTTTTAAAGGAAAGCCAATAAATAAAGGAAGTCCAGAGAAATGAGACTCTTTATACTCATTAAAATTGTCCGAGGATTGTATATTAATGAACGTATGACATGTGACATATACAAATGCTTCACACCGAGCTACACTTTAAAAATATTACATGGATGAGTAAACATTAGCTTTACACTATAAAATCATCCCAGTACTGACTCGGAATTACTGACTCCAGGAGAGGTATTCCCTTGCTTTACACTATAAAGCAGGTGACCTAAGGGAACACCCCCCTTCCCCTTGATCAAATACTCCAGAGCGAAGAGGGCAGCAGGACAGAGTCACTGCCAGAACAGAAAGCCTGCATAACTATAGTTGCAACTGTTTAGTGGACGGCATTCTGAGCAACAGATAACGTACCTAAACAATGCAGATTTCCAGAAATGGACTCAATATTTCTAAGATACAAATTCATGAAAGTGGAAGGCTGAGACCAATATGCAGCCCTCATTAGATTTGTAATAGCAACACTATTAGCGTAAGCCCAAGATGTAGAAAGAACTCTTACTTCATGAGCTGAAATCTTAAGCACAGACTGCTGAGTTGAAGATATATATCATAAGCAGTACAGATAGTTAATTGAATCCATCTAGCAATAGAATGGACCGAAATGTGGAGGAAGCTTCCACGGCATGTCCCACAACAGACACCTGAGTAGATTAATCCACGGTCTCTGGGGAGATGGAGATGCTACCAACAGAATTGCATTGAGTCTGTTTAACTTGAGCAATATCTGCTGAATCAACGGCGCTGAAGGATACGCATATCCTATTATTCCGTCTCACGAGATCGACAGAGTGTCTATTGCAAACGCTCGAGGATCCGAACATGGTGACACATACGTCTGCAACGGATTTTTGAGATGCGTCGCAAAAAAGTCCATCATTGGTCGCTCTCATTGGCAGCAAATCTGATTGAGTACTCGTTTGTTGAAAGTCCATTTTGACGGCAACAAGCGGCCCCTCCGTGAAAGGGAGTCCGCTAGTACGTTCAGACGACCCGGAATATGACGGACCGATAGGAGAACTTGATGTTCTAGTACAAACAGAAGGATTCATTCCGTTAACTTGAATAACAGAATGGAATGAGTGCCACCCTGGTTCTGAATATACGCTAATACCGTTGAATTGTCGGACAGAATTTGCATGTGAGCATTCTGAATAACGTTCATCCAATGACGTAGCCCAAGCCAAATTGACATCATTTCTTTGATGTTTATGTGCTTGATTAGGAACTGCGGATCCCAAAGATCCTGGCACTTCAAATTCGTTGGGCTCAATGTTGCATCCTAACCTGTTTGACTGGCATCCGTCAAAACTGTAAAACTTGGATCCGGTAATTACAGTGGAACTCCCTGAGTTAACCACTGAATATCTGCCCAAGTCTGAATCTCTTGTTCACTTGATTTGACAAGAGGATGTTCGTATCGAGCGAATGAATCCAATTCTGGGTCAGAAAACTTTTGGAGAGGATGAGTGCGTAGCCGCCCCATTGGAATAAAATCCGCAGCAGCTCAGCACAAACCTATCAGTCTCATGAAATCTCTCGCTGTAACTTTGTCTGTGAAGACAATAGCGAGTGTAACAACCGATTAATTTCGCTCTGGTTAACGGCAGACGAACAAGATTGTTGAGCGTCTCAAAACTCATCCCCCGGTGGGTGAATGACTTGGACGACACCAGATCTGACTTCTCCTCGTTTACTTATGAAACCGAGATGTCGGAGCAATAGAAGCAGATTCTGCACATCGTTCTGAAGCGTTAACTCATTGCCATACCTCTGAAGAATGTCGTCCAGGCAGGCCGACGTTACCGCAGACGAATGAGCTCGGAAATGAGTCATTACAGAGTTCATTATTCGAGTGAAAGCCCAGGGTGCTAGATTCAGACCGAAGCACATTGCTCGGAGCTGATACATGACTCCTATGACGGCGAAGCGAAGATACTTTCTGAATGCCTGATGTACCATGACGGGAAAGTACGCATCTTTGAGATCTATGCATGTAGCAGAGTCATTCACCCAAATACTCGCTCTGACCGATCGGATGGTCTCCATATAGAATCTTGGAGCCACGATCAGCTTGTTTATCCAGCTCAGATTTATGAGTGGACGGAACGAGCCGTCTGGTTTCGGAACCAGAAAAGGATGGTTGTAGAAACCTGGAGATTCCTGGATTTCCATGATCTCTATCGCGATCTTCCCCAGAAGAGACTGGACTTCTGATCGAAGCGAGCCTCTTTCCTGCGGGCTTGAGTTAACAGAGGTTTTCCTTTGAAGGGCAATTTAGTCTTTCCGAAATCACCCCTCGAACCTAAGGGACGTCCATAATCTACTCCCAATTGGTTGAGAAACTCGCCAGTCTTCCACCCACTGGAACATGATAGAGGTTAATACCATTACCTCCTGGTCCTGCGAGGCTTGCGGAAGGAGAAACCATGTCCTTCACAGCCCGCACCTCACCCCGTCGACCTAGGGGCGTCTGACCGGATGTCTCGGCCAGTATTACAGCCCCTACCTGAGTCGCTACTCTGACAGTCTCTAGAGTAAGACCTAGAGGACGCATAGGAACCTCTATAAGAACTTCCCTTGCACGTATTTGCCCCTGAAGTGCCTGTCCTACTCTTCTCCGCTGAGTCCAACTTTTTGGAAATGGATTTGAATAGCAGAGAGTCTGAAGCTTTCTTAGATATCTGATCATAGATTGCGGAAAGCTCGCCGTCGAAGAAAAAGCTCTCCGGAGACCGGAGCGACTCTGAAAGAGTTTTTCACCTTACCATCCACACGCGTGGATGTAGCCAGGGCCACGTCACGTCTAACCAACTCCATATTGCCACTAAGAGGGCAGAGTTATACGTGGAGAATGCTAAGGCCCTTGAAAGAACTCTTAAGGAGGTTGTACATCCTGGAATTCTTTTCCACTGAGACATAATGATAATGCTCTGGTAAGGTGATCTGCGTACGATAATGCGTCTAAGCTAGCCCTGTTAGACGATATTGTCATTTCCAACGTCGTGGTTGGAATTGACACAGACGATGGTATAGACAATACTAGGTCTTCGGCCTGGTCGTCTAGATGCAGAGGAACTCTCGGAATGCTCTGTCCTGCCGTTTCGAATTATTCCTTGAATTGATGAAAGGCAGATGTAGAGTATTTGCCGATAAGAACCGGACCTGCCCGTTTTGGTAGCAAGTTATATATAGCATCATTCAATAGTTCAAATGTCTGTGAGACATTTCTGGACTGTGTCGAAAACTCTGGGATGATGTCCCTAAACCGATTAAAGAATTCTGTGTCCAGTGGCACTATCAGTCTCTTATCCGGCAATGCAGCATTTTGGTCTGGAGGAACAATGTCAGATGATAATGCCGGATGCACTCTACGGCGAATTATGTTGTTCCGAAAGGGAAAATTACAACACCTCCGTATCCCTTTCGCCATCCTGTCGGACCACTTAAAATTCTTGGTCGTCCGTGCCTGAACCTGCTGGGATGCTGTGATAATTTGTGCTATCTGCGATAGCACATCCGTAACGGAGGCTTGTGGCGCTGCGGTCTTATAGGATTTAGCCGCTGGAAGCTCCTTGGACGTTGACTCCTGCATACTTCTTATATGTGAACGTCCGGAGTATGAAGGCCTCGTATCCTTGGCTACCGGATGGCGTGACCTGGTCGCCGTAGAATCCCTGGTCGCCGATGTTGGTTGGATATCACTGGTCACGTAGCCAAGGTGCGATCGTGTGTGCTGCCGTGAGGATGAGGAAGCCCAAAGAGCAGTCTCTCCGGACTGTCTATATAACGGAACGTCTCGAGCGGTGGACTTCACTGGGTGTGCACATTGTTTTTTTATAGTGCTTGCATCACCCAAATCTCCTTCCTGGACCGCAACGGACGAACCCGGCTGCTGAGCCATTCGATGAATGGTCACTACACCGGGCGACCTAGCGGACTCCAACGCCGTCGATCCTACTTGGGACCTCTTAGGCAATTGACGTATCTGCATGAGCACTTTTACCGCTAGCTCTTCATTTGACTGTGATGACGGAAGCACACTTTTCGAAGACATCACGGTAACATCACCCTGTCCATGTTCCTCAATGAGGCCTGTGGAGCCGCGGTCCTACGTAATTATCTGCTGGAAGCTCCAGGGACGTTCATTCCTGCATTTACATAATATGCAACCGTCCCAACTGGAAAGGCCTCGTGTCCTTGGCTAGCAGATGGAGTGACCTGTTTGACATGTATTCCCTGGTCGGCGAAGCAGGAGCACCAGGGACGTTCATTCCTGCATTTATATAATATGCGAACGTCCCCTGGAAATCTGTGGTCACATAGCCAAGGTGTGGCCGTGTGTGTTGACGTGAGGATAAGGAAGCCAATATAACAACCGCGTCGGACTGTCTATGTGACGGAGCATCTCGAGCAGGAGGAGTGGACGTAAGCTCCGACTAACGAACGAACATACAACAACATTGCGGCACAGATGTTGATGTAAGAGAGAGGGGGGCCTCTCTCGTTCGCGGTCCAGGTGGACCTGGACGAGCTAGCTACCGGACTGACAGGCTCCATCGTTGCTGAGTGTGCACATTCGATGTTTTATAGTGCTCGCATCACCCAAACTGCTTCATTGGACCGCAATGGACAAACCCGGCTGCCGAGCCATTCGACACCGGGCAGACTAGCAGATGATCAATGCCTTCGATCCTACTAGGGAACTCTTCGGCAATTGTCATATTACCTTGAGCATTTAGCCGCTAGACCTAATATTGCAACAACGGAGACACACTTGTTGAAGACATCACGGAAACATCACCCTGTTCTTGTTCTTCTGAAAAAGAGATTGATAAAGTAGAGTGACCCTACGGAGAGAGGACCGGAATGGACCCCTCACCGCTAACAAAATACAGTGACACACGTCTCCAATGTTGTCATTCCAATCAACACACACAGAGCAAGAATTAGTGCGAATACATTGACTACAAGAAATACAATGAACCTGAGAATTAGAGGAAGATTTCCTCACATTACAATTTGAACAATATTTTTTCATCAAGAAAAAATATACACAGTCAGAGTACTTGCACTAACCCTTGAAACAAAGATACATAATATAATATAATCCATTATAACATTTCGAAAGAAAATAATTTAAAAAAAAAAAAAATTTTTAAGAAAATTTTCAGAAGAGCCCAAGTTCCCAATGGGAACAATGAGCCCAAATGGATCCTAAAAAAGCCTAAGTGTGGACAAAAATTTTAAAACCATTTCAAAAAATTAATGTAACACTTACGGACAATATTAATGTATCTTGCTATGAACTGAACTGAGCAGAGGACAAGTAATCACTATCAGAAGCAACCATTGTCAACATAAACAAAATGTGTACAAAAACCGGAAACATGACTCCAGGCACTGATAAACATGGCCCAAAATCAGTTACCAATTTAAACACTATCTGCTGCAAAACAGAGACTTCCAGAGAAGAAACTGCAGAACATCAGATGGTAGATGCGGACCAAAACGCCTAAACACCCAAGGGTGAGGACATAAACATGGGGAAAAAACAGAATATTATTCTGTTACCAAGCCAAAAGTCCCAAGAAATTTTAGTAATCAACATTACAAAAAATATGCCAAAAGCATGGGAGAATAGCCAGGGGGGAATAAAGGAAAGGGAGAGAGGAAACACTGAACAACAATGGTACATTCATAGCAAGAATGACAATCATAAGGGCCATGCCTCGAAAATAGGCAACATGAAATAATTTTGTAAAAAAATTATAAGTTACATCCCTGAACATTTCCTGTCACTGTTTCTTCCTCTCATCCTTCTATTTCCTCCTTAGATCCACCATTTCTCTCATAATTATGTGTCTGGCATCATTTAAACTAAGATTTACAAGCACAAATATCAGTGAGATGTTTCTGATGTGAGGGCCAAACAAAGAATGATAATTGTGCCAGTTTCGAGACCTCCTTGACACTGCGCATGCGCAGTGGAGTAAAAGTATGGAGGACCATATAGGACATGTAATCTCCGGTTTTTGATGCAAATTTTGGGGATTGGGGGTAAAATTTGTGTTTGGCCCTGAATATTTAAGAGTTAGCACCAGCTAAGTCTGGGTCATTGGTACAGTAAAAAAAATTCACTTTTTGCTTCAAAAACATGGCTTATGATTCCTCATTGGCATAAATATGATAAACTTATTCCAACAAGGAGTCAAAAGCAATGTTTTGAAAGCAAAGATTAATTAGAGCAAAGTCAAGGTGGCATATATTCCTGTCTGCAATACCATGGATAGCACTACGGAAATGAAACACTTAATACTGGGTGATGTTGAAGGATGACATACCTGTGACAGATTACAGACCATTGGGGCATATATCATAAGAACAATTGAGTGTCACCATAGGGCGACACAAAAAGTACCTCTGCCTCTAATTCTTTGAAAAAAATATTTTTCTGCACTTATTATATATTGCGCATCTGCAAGATATGTGTAACCATATCCTAAAGATTCAACTCTCTACATTAGAAATTTTACACAATAAAGGTACCCTTAATTAAACAAGTTATTCATGATTGAATTTTAGGATGGACAAATTCAAAGTCCATAAAATACAATAACTCCTACAATAATACACTGCTTAACATCTGCCTTGTACTGTGGGTAGACATCAGTAGGATAGTCTTACATACCAAATATCAAGTCATTCCATTGAGTACTATGCAAGTTAGTATGAATTAATTTCAAGGCGGACAAATTCTAAGTCCATAAAGGGCAGTGACTCTTGCAATACAATCTCACAAACCACCTGCATTTCACTACAGTAAAACCTGTCTTGGGCGACCACTGTCGTCGGCGACCACCAGCCATTAGCAGCCACCCTCCCTGGGCACCGATCATTTTCACACTATAATGACACTGCCATGAGCGACCACCTCCATTTTGCGACCAGTGACCACCGATTTCAGTCAAAGGTTATGATTTTTACCCGTTATGAGCGACCACTTTTGTTAAGAGTGACTTGTTTTTTCAAGAACGTTTGCCTGAACATCATCTGGACTTCATAAAAATGACAATGTGTTTTTTTTTTGGTGATTAGCAAGCAGAATTATATCAGAGTACAATGTACTTACGAAGTTGAGTTCATTAGGCTTTTCCCTCTGGAAAAGACTCTTGTTATTCTATGGATTATTATTATTATTTTTTTTTTTTTTTGGGGGGGGGGGGGGGGGGGGGGTATTTTTTCCACACATTTTGTCCTTATGATTCAGAAGCCATTTTCGAACCAATTTACACGAAATTTTGCACGACCATTCAAATACAAGAGATATTAGGCGATGCATATGGTAACCCTCCACAGGCTGCCAAACATCAAAATTTTGATGAAATGGACTGTTTTCGGGATCCTAAAGCACCCAGACGATACCCGGGAGATAAACATAACTTCATTTATTGGAAGTGGGATTCACTGTGGATCATTTTTGTAAGTAATAAGGGTATTCAAATAACCAAGCGTTCGCCCGTTTTGGGCTGGTTAAACTGCAATACCCCTCAAAAGCTAAAAAAATCATGTTTTCTGTGAATTTCTCAAAACGAGTCTAGTAGATTTTCAAGAAAAATTGGCCACTCGCAGGTCCTGGTTTGACAATACAAATTGCATGGACAAAATACTCCGGTGAGCATTTGTTAACCCTCCACGGGCTGCTAAAAGTCAAAATTGTGATAAAATGGGCTGTTTTTGGACAGCAACAGCACCCAATGGGTATGCCACAAAGAAAAGTACCTCCTTTTATCAAGTGCAAAATTTATACGGAAACATTTTTGTAAGTAGTAAGGGTATTCAAAAGTCGAAGTCTTAACTCATTTTTGGCAGGATAAAAAGAGATACCCCTTAAAAGCTTAAAATTCCCATTTTCTGTAGATTTCTCCAAAAACATCTTGTAGGTTTTCAAGAAAAAATGACTATTCGCAGGTCTTTGTGAGACATTACAAGCTGCATGGACAAAATTTCCCATGAGCATTTATTGACCCTCTACAGGCTGCCAAGCGTCATCATTTTTTTTAAATGGGCTGTTTTCGGACACGCACAGCATGCAATGTATACACAAGAGATACAGATACTCCCCTTTGTTGGCAGTGGAATTCACTAATGACCATTTTTGTAAGTAATAAGGGTATTCAAAAACCCAAGCGTTAACCCTTTTGGGGGTGGTTAATAGATATACCCATCAAAAGCTTTAAAAAATCATGTTCTCCCTGGATTTCTTAACAGACATCTTGTAAGTTTTCAACAGAAAATGGCCATTGATAGGTCTTGGTGTCATATTACTGGTTGCATGGATTAAATATTCCAGTAAGCATTTGTTAACCCTCCATGGGCTGCTAAATGTCAACATTTGGAAAAGTTAAAAAATTTATAGTAATTTATATATTTTTTATACTTACCAATGACCCAGACATAGCTGGTGCTAACTCTTAAAATATAGGGCCAAACACAAATTTTGCCCCCCAATCCCCAAAATTTGCATCTAAAACCAAAGAAAACATGTCCTGAATGGCCCTCCACACTTCACCTCTACTGCGCATGCGCAGTGTCAAGGACGTTCCGAAATTGGCGCCATTAATCATTCTTATAACCAGTGCCTGGTAAGCGCTATGTACTCAGTGGGGAGGTATGAGTTCCCAACTCCTGGGAGGGCCATCCCCGTCTGGGTCATTGGTAAGTATAAAAAATATATAAATTACTATAAATTTTTTAACATTTTTATACTGTACCAATGACCCAGACATAGCTGAATAGAAAAAAAGGCTGGAGGGCCTAGGACATAGAGCAAGTTGGAATATGCTCAATAATATAAAATAGAGTCATCCCCTCTAGGGAAAAAGAAGTATTAGGCCTTACATGTATCTTTCTTATTTATGTTAAATTAGAAAGATACAACACCTTGCAAAATTGAGCATCATACATCCATGTACTCTATTAATATCTAGTATAATCCTTATACTAGTAATTTTTAAAGTAAGCCAATAAATAAAGTTAGTCTAGAGAATAGAGACTCTTTATACTCCTTAAAAGTGTCTGAGGATTGTATAATAACGTCCGTTTGACACGTGCTATATTCAAAAGCTATACTTTAAAAACTAAGACCTGAATGAATTTTTAAAACATAAACTTCTCACTAAAAAGCCATCCCAGTAACAGCTCAGAATTACTAACTCCGGAGGAGGTATCCCCTTGTTTTCATAATAAAACAGGTGACCCAAGGGAACACCCTCCCCCCCCCCCTTTTCTTGCCCTGGGTCAAATAGCCCAGAGCGAAGAGGGCAGCAGAACGGAGTCACTGCCGAAACAGACAGCCTACCTAGCTATAGTAGCAACTGTTAAGTGAATGACATTCTGAGCAGTAGATAATAGACCTAACAAAAGAGGCCTCCAGAAATGGACTCGATATTTCCGAGATAAAAAATTCATGAATGTGGATGGCTGAGCACAATGAGCAGCCTTCAAAAATCTATAATAGCGACACTATTAATGTAAGCCCAAGATGTAGAAAGAACTCTTACTTCATGAGCCGAAATCTCAAGCACAACTGCTGAGTCAATGATATACCATAAGCAGTACCGATAGTTAATTGAATCCATTAGCAATAGAATGGAGCGTAACGTCCTTCTATTAGGCATCAAAGACAGAAGAAGCTTACGTCCGTAGTAATAAACAGATATCTGTTTATAAATACGTAAACTCTAACCGGACAGAGTAAAGGCCTATGCCCGTACGAAGACGGAAGGACCTTAATAACAATAGGTTCCGGATATTTATTAGGAGCCTGACACTTAACCAAAAATCCAACCTAAATAGTAAAGGAAGTAGTGATTCCGAAACTACGAAAGTGAGAATCATCCACCGATAGTGCATGAAGCTCACTGACTCTTCAGTAAAAGAGAAGCCAACAGAATTACTGTCTAAAAGGTCAGAATTTGAAAACTACTGTTTCCAGAGGCTCAAATGATTACTTAGCTAAATAAGAACCGAAGTTAAATTCCATATAGAAATTTAATCTAATGATTCTAAGTCTATTTATCGAAAAGTTACTAACTGACTTAGATAAAGAGACATAAGACTCAATTGTAAACTATCATAGAGTGCATAGGTATGAGATAACACAGACCTATAACCTTAATAGTATCAGGCTGCAGTAGATCTTGTCAAACAAGTATACTAGAAAGTTGCAATGACTAGTATGGAGGGATCAACAATATCAACATAGTGATCCCTACAACAACGACGGAAGAGCCTCCACTTTAGCCGCACAGAATAGCGAAGAAGAGGTTCTCCTACAGTAAGAAATCGTGTCCAAAGCTCATCCCGTACAATGCTTACAATGCAATAAGGACCACACAACGGAATACGCGAAGGTTGAGACCTTGCGGGTTGTGATGAAGATGACACGATTTTCCCCAGCGAAAGAAGATCCTCTCATGGAGGAAGTTTTCGCGTTAAGTCCCACAGTAGACATCTGAGTAAATTTACCCACGGTCTCTGTGAAGACAGAGATGCTATCAACAGTGTATTGTGGTTGTTTATCTTAGCAATACTTGCTGAAACAACAGCGCAGGAGGATACGCATATCCTATCATTCCGTCCTATTAGATCAATAGAGCGTTAACAACATAAGCTCAGAGATCCGGACATGCAAACACATACGTGTGCAATTGATTAGCAAGTTGTGTCATAAATAAATTATCATTGGGCGCTCCCATTGATAGCAAATCTGATTGAATACTTGTTTGTTGAGAGTCCATTCTGACGGCAACAAGCGACCCTTACGTGAAAGGGATTCCGGTAATATAATCAGACGACCCGGAATATGACAGACCGAAGCAGAACTTGGTGTACTATAACAAACAGAAGGATTCTTTCCGTTAAATTGAATAACGGAATCGAATGAGTGCCTCCCTGGTTCCGGAGATACGCAACAACTGTTGTATTATCGGACAGGATTAGGACATGCGTTTCTGAATAATGTTCATCCAATGACATAAAGCAAGCCTAAAAAACATTATTCCGTGGAAGATAAGTGCTTGCCTAGAGACTGCGGAACCCAAAGACCCTGGCACTACGAATCCGTTGGGATCAATATTGTACCCCAACCTATTTGACTGGCAACCGTCATAATTATAAAACTCGGATCCGGCAACTGCAGTGGCACTCTCTGAGTTAACCACCGAATGTTTGCCCCAGTCTGAATCTCTTGCTACACTTGATAGACAAGAGAACATGTATATCGAGCAATTCATGGATTGCTGAAAAGTTGCCGTCGAAGAGAAGCTTCTCTGAGACCGAAGCGACTCTGAGAGAGTTCTTCACCTTACTATCCATGTGCGTGGATGTAGCTAGGGCTGCGTCACGTCTAACCAACTCCAGGTTGCCACTGAAGGGCGGAGTTATACGTGGACAAACTACTGCCCTTGAAAGAAATCACATTGAGGATCATATCCCGGAATTCTTTCTCTTGAAGACGTAATGATAACGCCTCAGTAAGGTGGTCTACGTATGATAAAGCGTCTAAGTTAAGTCTATTAGACATCATTGTCGTTTCCAACAATGTGGTTGGAAAAGACATAGACGGCGAAAAAGATAATTTCAGTCTTTAACCCCGTCGTCTAGACGCATATAAACTCTCGGTATGCCCTGTTCTGCCAAAATAAATTCCTAGAAATGATAAAAGGCAGAATTGAGCATTGCAGACAAGAAACTAAACTATCATGCTTGGTAGCAGGCTTATATATATATAGCGTCGATAAATAATACAAATGTTCAAATGACATTATTGGACTGCGTCGGTAAGTCAGGGACAATGTCCCTGGACCGATCCAAAATTCCGTGTCCAATGACGCTATAAGTCTCTTATCCAACATCGCAGCAATGTAGTCCGAAGGAACAACTACTGGAAGATAATGCCGGAAGAAATGTATGGCAGCTTCCGTTGTTCCGAAAGGAAAAACTCGAAATCGTCCGAATCCCTTTCGCCATCCTGTCGGACCCTATAAAGCGTTCGGTCATCCGAACCTGATGCAACAGCGGAGCGCACCGACCCAACACCGTCGGATAATTCTTGATCCGACCGAGAAACTGTCGATTGCTGGGATGCTGCGATAAACTGTGCTAACTTGGATAGCACGTCCGTCACTGAGGCCTGTGGAGAAGCGGTCTTACGATGCATTGCCGCTGGAAGCTCCGTGATCGTTACCCCGTGCATACTTCTATTATGCGAGCGAACGGAGTGTATAGGCCTCGTGTCCCTTGGCTACCGGATGGCGTGACCTGTTCGCCGTGGAATCACTGCATGACGAAACTGGTCGGATACTCGAGGTCACATAGCCAATGTGCGGTCGTGTGCGCTGCTGTGAGGATGAGGAAGCATTATCGACAGTCTCTCGGACTGTCAATATAACGGAGCGTCCCGAGCGGCGGACATATGCTCCGAATGCGAAATATCTGAACCACAACAAGCGGTCCCCTATGTTGTTGTACGAGAGAGGGACCTCTCTCGCTCACAGCCCGGACGGACCTGGATGAGCCAGGAACCGGACTAACAGGCTTCCTCCGATCTGTCCTCAATCTGTCGTCACTGGGTGAGTACTAAAGTTATTATAGTGCTCGCATCACCCAAATCTCCTTCCTAGACCGCAACGGACGAACCCGGCTGCCGAACCATTCGATGAATGGACGCTACACCGGGTGAGCTAGCGAATGTCACTCCGTCGATACTACAAGGGACCTCTTAGGCGATAGACATATTCCATGAGCACTTATTGCCGCTAGCTCTTCATTAACTATGACGACAGAGGCACACTTTGAAAGACATCTCCGTAACTTTGCGAACAAGAAACCAGAAATGCTTGGTAATAGCAAGCATATAATAATAATATATAGCGTCGTTCAATAATTCAAAAGTTTGTGTGACATTATTGGACTATGTCGGAACTGAGAGACGATGTCCCTGAACCGAACCAAAAATTTCTAAGTCCACCGACGCTATCAGTCTCTTATCCGGCATCGCAGCATTCTGGTACGACGAAAGAACCTGTAGAAGATAAAGTCAGATGACATACACAACAGCATATGTTGTTCCGAAAGGGAAAGCTCGAAATCCTCCGAATCCCTTTCGGCATCCCGTCGGACCGGATGAAATTTTCGGACGTCCGTACCTGCTTCCGCGGAGCATCCCGATCCAGCATCGTCGGATAATACATGATGCGACAGATTCAGTTGTTGCTGGGATGCTGCGATAAGCTGTGCTATTTGGGATAGCACGTCCGTCACCGAGGCCTGGGCAGTAGCGGTCTTACGATGCATTGCCGCCGGAAGCTCCGTGTACGTTGACTCCCGCACACTTTCTTATGCGAACGTCCGGAGCCTGCAGGCCTCGTGTCCCTGGCTACCAGATGGTATGACCTGGTCGCCGATGATTCTCCGATTGGCGAAGCTGACTGGATATCCGAGGTCACGTAGCCAAGAGCGATCGTGTGCGCTACCATGAGAATGAGGAAGCCTTATTGACAGTCTCTCCGGACTGACTATATGTCGGAGCGTCCCGAGCGGCGGACGTATGCTCCAAATGCGAAACATTTTGTACCACAACATCTGGGTCCAGACGTTGTTGTACGAGAGAGGGGCCTCTCTCGCTCGCCGTCCGGATGGACCTGGACGAGCTAGGAACCGGACTAAAAGGCTTCCTCCGTTCTCCCTCTAATCCGCCGTCACTGGGTGTGCATTTGGTTGATTTATAGTGCTCGCATCACCTCAAAACTCCTTCTAGACCGCAACGGACAAACCCGGCTGCCGAACCATTCGATGAATGGATGCTACACCGGGCGAGCTAGCGGACGTCAAAGGCCGTCGAACCTACTAGGGTCCTCTTAGGCAATTGGCGTATTTACATGAGCACTTTTCTGCTAGCTCTTCATTAATTGTGACGACGGAGGCACACTTTTGGAAGACATCACGGATACATCACCCTAATCTTGATCGTCTGAAATAGAAATTGATAAAGTAGAGTGACCCTGCGGGGAAAGGACCGGAATGTCCAATTCCCCACTAACATACCGTGACACACGCTTCCCATGTTGTCATCAAAATTATCACATACAGAACAGGAGCTAGTGCGAGTACACTGACTACATATACAATGATTATAAAAGTCAGAGGAAGATTCCCTCTTATTACAATTGACCAAAATCCTTTCAATGTGAAAAGAAAACAAAGTCCTAGTACTCGCACCAACCCCTGACAATCAAAATACATAATAACATGATCCATTAACATAGAAAAAATAATTGAAATCAAAAAATTTTGAAAAAATATTTTTTCAGAACAGCCCAAGTTTCTGAAAAGTAACGTTGAGCCCCAATGGATCCCAAGCCTAAGTGTGGACAAATTTTTTTAAAATATTTTAAACAATTTATGCAACACTTACGAACAATAATAATGTATCTAGTTATGATTAAATTAACATAAAGATATTATTTTCAAGAAATCCCCCCCTCACACAGTGGGCTGTTGTAAATGTAAACAATAAGTGTAAAAACACTAGAATAAGACTCCAGGCACCCAGGCCCGAAATCAGTTACCAATAATACACTATCTGATGCAAAACAGAGACTTCCAGGGAAGAAACTGCAGAACATCAGATGGTAGATGCAGAACACTACGCCTAACCACCCATAGGTGAAGACGTAAACAAGGGGAAAAGAACAGAATTCATTCTGTTATTCAGCTAAAACTCCCAAGAAATTTTAGTAATAAAATTACAGAAAATATGCCAAAAGCATGGGAGAATAGCAAGAGGGGACCTAAAGGAAAGGGAGAGAGGAAAACACTGAACAAGCAGTGTAACTTGATAACAAGAATGACAACAAAATGGCTGCTGCCTCGAAAATAGGTAACTTAACATAATTTCATTAAAAAATTTTAAGTTATAGCCCTGATAATTTTCTGTCACACATTTTTCCTCTCCTTCTATATCCTCCTTAGAATCACCATTTCACTAATATTTATGTGTCTGGCATCATTTAAACTGAGATTTACAAGCACAAAGATCAGTCAGATGTTAACTGATGAAGGGCCAAACTAAGAATGATTAATGGCGCCAATTTCGGAACGTCCTTGACACTGCGCATGCGCAGTAGAGGTGAAGTGTGGAGGGCCATTCAGGACATGTTTTCTTTGGTTTTAGATGCAAATTTTGGGGATTGGGGGGGCAAAATTTGTGTTTGGCCCTAGATTTTAAGAGTTAGCACCAGCTATGTCTGGGTCATTGGTACAGTATAAAAATATAGTCTGTTTTTGGACACCAACAACAACAAATGGGAATGCCACAGAGAAACATAACTTCTTTTACCGGACGCAAAACTGATAAGGAAAAATTTTAGTAAGTAGTAAGGGTATTCAAAAATCGAGGTCTTAAAACCACTGTTCACCTGGTTAAGGAGATGTACCCCTTAAAAGCTTAAAATTTCCATTTTCTGTGGATTTCTCAAAACAATCTAGTAAGTATTCAAGACAAATTGACCATTTGCAGGTCTTGGAGTAACATTACAAGTTGCATGGACAAAATATTCTGGTAAGCATTTGTTAACCCTCCAGAGGATGCAAGGCATAGAAATTTGGAGAAAATGGGCTGTTCTTGGGCACTCATTGCACCCAATGTGTACCTGCGAGATAAACATAACCTCCTTCATTGGAAGTGGAATTCCCTGAGAATGATTTTTGTAAGTAATGAAGGTATTCATAAAACCAAGCATTAACCTGTTTAGAACTGGTTACAGAGATACCCCTCAAAAGGTAAAACATTAATGTTATCTGAGGATTTCTCTAAATACTTCACATACATTTTCAAGAAAAATTGGCCATTCTCAGATCTTAGTGTGACATTACAAAATATTCCAGTAAGCATTTGTTAACCCTATGCAGGTTCTCAAACATCAAAATTGTGATAAAATGGGCTGTGTTTGCATACCTGCAGCACCCAAAGTTAAGAGGAGAAATCAACATAAGTGGAAGTAGAATTCACTAAGAATTATTTTTGTAAGTAATAAGCGTATTCAAAAAACAAACTTTAACCTGTTTTGGGCTGGACAAACAATCATACCCATCAATAGCTTAAAATTCATGTTCTCTCTGGATTTCTCTGAAAACATCTCGTAGATTTATGTAAAAATGGCCATTCGCAGTTTTGGGTGTGAAATTACAAGTTGCATGAAAAAATAATATTCCTGTTTGCACTTGTTTAGCCTCTACACGCTGCCAAACATCAATATTTTGGATACATTTGAGATAAAATGGACCATTTTCAAATAGCCACAGCACTCAGTGGGTATGTGTCAAACAAACATAACTCCTTTTGTCAGACATTAACTTGTCGGACGACGATATTGATATTAACCCCACTCCACCGTTAATGATAGTTTTTACCTAAACAATTTTTTTAGCAAACTGAGTCATTTGAGGCTACTATACTCACCTTTCTCATAACATCAATGAAGGAACTTCAGTGAGACAGTTAAAAACAATTCATCAGACACAGTGGGGTCATGACAAATCATGGAATTTCATCGGGAAAAGCAATGATTCTCCAGAATCATAAAGTCTAGTTTGTTATCCATATCCACATTTCCAATAAATCATTAATATTTTTTTATTCAATGTTACTTCAATGTGTTTCACGAAACACTCAACATAAAAATAAGTTGTTTTTTTTTTATTTTTAATTCTCGCATCTATCAGAGATCAAAGAAAACAAATCGGCCAGTTCATTACAAGGTTGGCATTAAGCTATTGGCTCATGACAGTCACATGATTTCCAGGGGGAGGTCCTTTAATTCTGAAACTGAACTCACACTCAACAGTTGCAGTGGTCAATGTCAAAAAATAAAATGACAAAAAAACTTTAAAAAAAACCCAAGCTGTCAGACTCATATGGGACAATAGCCTACAAACTACTTTGCTCTTTTATCTTAATTACAATATGAAACCATGATTTATTTGCACGCTAATAACTTGTTTTCCTGGATGAATTGTTGATTGTTGATGAACTGTTTTGAGAGTTGATAGTCAGTTTTTCAAAACCGCTTGATTAGAACTCGCAGCAGACAGCATTTTTCCCTTATGTATTGTTTCAACTTTTTTGAAAGCTAATAAAAGATACATCAATTTTTGTGTAAGTGTTGTTGTTAAAAAAAAACAATAAAAATGTATATAAGATGAACGATAGTACACCAGCAACAGAACAGTCGCAATCATAAATTACGAAAGTCCTGCAAAAAAGAGAAAGATTTTAACTCTTGAAGAGAGGGTGAAAGTCATAGAGAAATTTGAGAAAGGCAACAGCGCTCGAAAAATTGCTTTAGAGCTCTCTGTAGGAAAGACACAAATTCAAAATATTATGAAAGAAAAGGATATCATCAAGGAAAGCTGGGAATCGGGAGACGGAGCCAGCCGCAAATATTTCAAAGCCAGGAGAACAATATACAGTGGATTAAATGAAAGAGTGTGGGATTGGTTTTGTGTGGATAGGAGCAAAAATGTACCAATAACAGGGATACTTATCCAACAAAAAGCAATAGTTGCTTCCATGGAAATGGGGCATGATGACTTTACAGCTTCTGATGGATGGCTTGAGAGCTTTCGGTCGAGATACAACATAAAGTCAAGTGTGCTGAGTCGGGAATCAGCTGATGTTAACCAGGAAACAGTCAATGATCGGATAAGAAGGTTGCCATCTGTAACTTCTGGCTATTCACCAGAGAATATTTTTAACACTGATGAGACAAGGCTTTTCTATCGCAGACTTCCAGAGAAATCCCTAGTACATAAAAGTGACATTAGAAAAGGCTTAAAAAAAAGCAAAAGAGAGACTAACCATCCTAGTGGCAGGCAGTGCAACTGAAGAAAAGTTGGATCCCCTGATTATTGGGAAGTCAGAAAATCCTCATTGTTTAACCCTTTCCCTAACGTAACGGCCCAAACCGGCCAGCGCTATTCACAAAAATCACCAATTAATTTTCATTATTTTTTCATTTTTTGTCTCAAAAACATAGGTTATGACCCCTCGTTGGAACGAGCTCATTGAGCTTGTTACAACGAGGGCTCATAACCTATGTTTTTAAGACAAAAAATGAAAAAAAGATAGTCATTCAAGAATTTTTTTTGTAAGTGTCGTCTGCTTTTCATGTTAGGTAAAGGGTTAAAAGGTGTAAAAGTTAGACCTTTACATCAAGTATTGTTCTAACAGAAAGGCATGGATGACCGGGGACATTTTTAAATACTGGCTGACAAAACTAAATCAAAAAATGAAGTCAACAGAATGCAAAATTCTAATGTTGGTGGATAATTTTAGTGGACATCCGGATATAGGACTAAGTAATGTTAAATTAGTGTTTCTCCTCCCAAACACTACGTCAAAGGGCCAACCATGTGATGCGGGGATAATTCAGTCCCTGAAGCTAAATTCTCGAAAGAAAATGTTGAGCCATGTGCTTTGTAAAATCGACGAAGTTTCAACTGCCAGAGAAATTGCAAAAAGTATTAACATACTCAGTGCTATTATGTGGATAAAGTCAGCTTGGGTTGACGTTTCGACCACCACAATACAAAAATGTTTTTCGAAATGTGGATTAGGGAGCGTTCCCACTTGTGAATCAGAAAACGACAGTGAATGTGGTGCTGACTTTGGTGTTCTTCTCGGTGAGGTTTCTATGGAGGATTATATTGAAAGTGACAATATTTCAGATGCATGCACCAACAGTGATAATTCAAACTGGGAAGTTGGTATTTTGAAGGGAACATGCAAGAAACCAACAAGTGACAGTGAAAGTGAGGATGAATCTAGGCCTACAGCTACTAATGGTGAAACTGAGATATGTGTACCAACACATTTAGAAGCTTTGGGGCTTATATCCCAGTTGAAAAACTATAGTGCTCACCATAAGTGTGCAGAACTTATTGTCATGTGCAACGAAATGTAGATGACTACTGAAAAACGTAAAGAGGACAGCCAATGTAGACAGTCATCAATTACAAGTTTTTTCTGTAAATCGTAAAAATCTAAATTTATGCCTGTACAACTTATTGTCTACAATATACGATAAACGTTCAAAAGTTACAGTATCCATCAAAATAATTATAGAATATAACAAAAAAATTTCATCACATTTTTCCTTCACTCATAAATTTATGCTCGTACGACTTATCAGTGAAGTTAAAATGATGGCGTAATCTCCTTGTTATAGTCTACAATTATTTATTTACGAATTTCCCGAGCACTTTCGTATCCATCAAAATAATTATAGAATATAACAAAAAAATGTCATCACATTTTTCCTTCACTGATAAATTTATGCCGTACGACTTATCAGTGAAGTTAAAATGATGGCGAAATTTCTTTGTTATCGTCTACAATTATTTATTTCCGAATTTCCAGAGCACTTTCGCGGTCAGTTTATAATTAATTCATGAAATAAAAATGACTGATGTCGATAACCACCCCCTCCCCCCCCCCCCCCCCTCCCCCAAACGTTCAAAAGTTAATAGTATCCATCAAAATAATTATAGAATATAACAAAAAAATTTCATCACATTTTTCCTTCATTGATACATTTATGCCTGAATGACTTATCGGTGAAGTTAAAATGATGGCGAAATTTCCTTGTTATAGTCTACAATTATTTATTTTGACCGACATTGCAGGCTACATACCAATCTTTGAAATTACGAGGCAGGAGGGGTCCAGTGACAGTTTCCTGGGGTACTCATAGCGAAAGGGTCCAATAATATTTATTAGAAAATTATACAGGACCCCCCCAGCAGGTAGTGTAATAACGCACTATGAAATGGAGGGGGGGGGGGGGGGGGGGAGACCAGTCTGATTTTCTAATAAATATTATTTGAGACTTTAAAATCGTTTGTAAGGTGACCCTGTGTTGAAATCATTTGCAATCGATAAAAATGAAAATGGTGACAGTCAACTTTGAGCAAAGCTTTTCCTCATAATAATGATGTCATACTCACATTCTCAATAGGAATTACAACCAAGCCTAACTCGCCGGAAAATTTCGTCAACTGGTTGACATTTATCAAGGTCATCTGACAAAAAAAATGTCAACAGTGAAAACGTGTATTATTGTAATAAATTTTTGAATGCCGAAGCGAAAATACATGAAGTTGACTTTGGCGTCATTTGGTGAAATCCATCTTTACTTAAACAGTGTTTATTGCCTTGGTGAGTAAAATACACGAAAGGACATTGCACTGCTTATAAAAAATTTGTTGTTCAATCAATGCTTAAATAACAAGTATACACATTGATAACCGACTGCTCTTTGACTCTGTTGTCGGTAATTATCAATGCGAATAGATTTCAATTTGAGTCAATAATTTTATGAGTGATTTCAGTGTGATTAGCGACATCAGTCATTTTTATTTCATGAATTAATGCACTGGATGCAACCTGGTGATTGTGCCAGTGTTGGTGTGCCAGCCTGTGTATTGACTATTGCCAACATGGAAACACGAGTTGGAAAAACAAACTGCTTTTCATTTTTTCTCTTCAAAATGCCCAATCTTTAAAACAGAAAGCTTGCTGTAACCCCTTTCCACACACCCCACTTCCCCCTCAAAACAGTTGCCCATTGTGCTTGAACATGATTTTTACAACCACCAGGGACCCTGGGTTGAGATGTACATGTATTCAGGTGTTTTCAGTTGGTACATGTACTACATTGTTGAAGTATGAATATAGAAAACAAAACAAAGTGCACAATTTTCCATTGATACATGTATACATGTAAATGCTTTATTAAAAATGATAACAATTCTTGTTCATATATTATACATGTATTCACACACACATATATAATTTATTTCATTCAGAAATTTTAATTACAGATTTTTTATGACTCATGATGTACACATAAAGTAATATACAAAAGTACGATTGGATCTGAAATGTGAAATAAAATAAATTGATAAAAATCAATTATTTGAAAGATACAAATAATAAATTATAAAAGAATTCAATTGTTTTCTTGTTTATATATTGGCCCCCACTTCCTCTGCAAATAGCCCTTGCTTGGCCACATACTCCAAAAATTCCAAACCTGTCGTGAGAGATCACCTGTCTTGAGAGACTGCTTTTGTCAAGCAGAAGGGGCAGTCTCTCAAGACAGGTTTTACTGTATGGGTATACAGCAATAGGATACACTTGCATACCAAATATCAAGTCACTCAACCAAGTACTTTACAAGTTATTCATGATTGAATTTTGGGATGGTAGGAAGGACAAGGCAAATCCTATATACTCCCACTGGGGGCAGGGGTATAAAAATAAACAAGAGGCCCCAGGGGGCCTGAGGCGCTCACCTGACATGGTAGCCTAAATATCAACCCAGAGAATTGATTTCAACAAGTTGCATCTGCTCCTCCTAAGAAAAGCCTATACCAAATATCCGAAGATTCTGACCAGTAGATCTAAAGAAAAAAGATTTTTAAAGAATATTTCCCCAGGGACTTGGCTTTAAAAAACTTGAATCCCCCCTCCCCCCCCCCCCCCCCCCCCCCCCCAAGGATGCTGCACACCAAATATCATAACATTCCGACTGCTGGATCGATTTTTAAAGAAAAGCCCTCATTTTGAACTAAGTTACAATTCAAGCTCCCACAGTGAGCTCAAATATGGACCTAGGGACATGGCTTGAACAAACTTGAATCTTACCCCCCCCCCCCCCCCCTCCCCAAGGATGCTGCATAAAAAATATCAAAAGCATTCATCTGCTGGATCTGAAAAAGATTTTTAAAGAAAATTCCTCATTTTGAACTAAGTTGTCATTCGGGCTCCCATAGTGAGCCCAAATATGAACCAAGGGACTTGGCTTGAACAAACTTGAATCTCACATCCCTAAGGTTGGTGCATACCAAATATCAAAACATTCCGACAGCTGAATCTAAAGAAGAAGATTTTTAAAGAAAAATTCCTCATATTGACTAAGTTATAATTCGGGCTCCCACAGGGAGCCCAAATATGGACCCAGGGGCTTGGCTTTAACAAACTTGAATCCCCCCCCCCCCCCCCCCCCCCCCCCCCTAAGGATGCTACACACCACATATCAAAACATTTCGACTGCTGGATCTGAAGAAGAAGATTTTTTAAGAAACTTCCTCATTTCGAACTAAGTTACAATTCAAGCTCCCACAGTAAGCCCAAATATGGACCTGGGGACTTGGCTTTAACAAACTTGAATCTCACCCCCCTAAGGATGTTGCATACCAAATATCAAAACATTCCAACTGCTGGATCTGAAGAAGAAGATTTTTAAAGAAAATTCCTCATTTTGAACTAAGTTATCATTTGGGCTCCCACAGTGAGCCCAAATATGGACCTAGGAACATGGCTTGAACAAACTTGAATCTCACCCCCCTAAGGAAGCTGCATACCAAATATCAAAATATTCCGACCTCTGGATCTGAAGAAGATTTTTAAAGAAAATTCCTCATTATGAACTAAGTTATAATTCAGGCTACCACAGTGATCCCAAATATGAACCCAGGGACTTGGCTTGAACAAACCTGAATCTCACCCCCCTAAGCATGCTGCATACCCAATATCAAAAGATTCTGTCTGATGGATCTGGAGAAGAAGATTTTTAAAAAAATTTGCCTGAAATGCACTAAGTTCGAATTCAAGCTTCTATAGTGAGCCCAAATATGAATCCAGGGAGGCCGATTTGAACAAACTTGAAGCAGATCTACCTCACAATGTTGCATACCAAGTATCAAAAGATTCCGTCTGCTGGATCTGGAGAAGAAGATTTTTAAGAAATTTGCCTGAAATGCACTAAGTTCGAATTCAGGCTCCTATACTGAGCCCAAATATAAACCCAGGGGGCCGATTTGAACAAACTTGAATCAGATCCACCCTACAATGTTGCAAACCAAATATCAAAAGATTCTGCCTGCTGGATCTGGAGAAGTAGATTTTTTTATGTTTTTCCCATTGCCTACAGTGTTAAAAAGTGCTGGCTCAGCACTTTTTCAAAGTCACGAAACTGTACCCTATGATAAAACCGATGGCAATTTTTTTTTACCAATCCTTTCTGTTGGTCATAAGGAAGCTTCACACCAAATAAAAATTCTCAATGCCGTGCGGTTTTTGAGATATGGGCGTTTCAATTTTTTTGTTTTTAGCTCCTGCGGTTCCCACAGGGCTATGGGGAAAAAAAATTCGCCATAAATTAGGTACTTATGACCCAATAAGCCATCACATAAAATTTGGTTCAAATCAGCCTCTCAGTTCAGAAAATAGAAATTTTGGGTGGGGGCCAAAGATTTTGCCCCTCCCATAATGACGCCAAATATACCCCTTCAAACTTCTCTTGAACAAATTTGAGTCTACACCTTAAAAGGAAGCTGCATACCATATATCAAGTCTCTGCTACTGCTGGTTCATGAGAAGAAGATTTTCAAAGATTTTGGTGCCCCTTGAGGGCATGGCACCACCCAGGAGGAGGGGCAACTTCATTTGAACAAATCTGAATTGGCATTAGGTAATAAACATTTACCCAACATTTGACTAAAATTGGGCTAGTGGTTTTGAAGGAGAAGTCGATAATGAAAAGTTAACGCCTGACGATGGCGGACGATGGACGATGGACAGAATGTGATCAGTAAAGCTCGCACTGAGCTTCGCTCAGGTGAGCTAAAAAATAACATAATTTAATTGGTGATTTCAGTCTATAGTGCTGGGTGAATTAAACCTGTCCTACTTTTAGGCTACTAAGAGGTCTTTTCTAATAAAATTTAACAGAACAAATATTTATAATTGAAACCAGGCAAAACTAAGGTAGCCCTTCCAGTATCACAGTATTTTTGAAATAACAAATACTCCAACAAATCACCTTTGAAAAACAGTTTTGTACTAAAGCCAGAAAATAAGCAGACTGTCATCTGCAAAATGAGGTCCTCAGAGGGAGAATTTAGTGAAGCTGCCCTGCACAGCAGAGTAGCATCACTAAATTTACCCTCTGTGAACCTCAGTTTGAATCAAGGTCTCAGGTTTGAACAGAAATAGGTACCCACAGGGTAAACTGGCCAACTGTTTAGGATAGCAGCAGAAAATTCACCCTCTTGGGACCTCATTCTGATTATGACAGAATGCTTATTTTCAGGCTTGTTTGTACCCAACCAATGAAAAATTATAAAGTTATAGTAATTTGTATATTTTTATACTTACCAATGGCCCAGACATAGCTGGTGCTAACTCTAAAATATCGAGGGCCAAACACAAATTTTGCCCCCCCCAATCCCCCAAATTTGCATGCAAAACCAAAAATTAGAAGTCCTATCTGGTCCTCCATACATTTACTCTCTGCATATGCAAAGACACCAGGAAGTGACCAGAATTGGTGCCAAGATCATTCTTTGTAAAAGAGAGTATTACATAATAATTCAGTGGGGAGGTAAGAGTGCCCACTCATGGGAGGGCCATCCTCGTCTGGGCCATTGGTAAGTATAACAAGAGCACCACCTAGCGGGACATTATACATCCGTTTTGTATTTTTGAAGGGTTGGGGTAAGGATGGGGGTGAGGGTGGAAATTGTTTGGACCAACCCCATATTTGAACTTGACCTGTATTTTGTTGTGATTAAACAACATACCAAGTTTGGAACCAATCGGAAAATAAATATTAAAAGTTGTCATCCGGAAACCAATTATTTGATGCATTCTATGTCCAACAAGGGCCATAATTCAGGGGAACTTCGAAGTTCGAACTGACCCCATATTCGAACTTGACCTGTCTTTTGTTTTGATTAAACCACATACCAAGTTTAGGAGTCAATCGAAAAAAAAATACTAAAGTTATCATCTGGAAACCAAATGTTGACGAACACACAGACCGACGGATGGACAAATGGATGGACAAATGGACAGACAGACAGACTGATTCCATAATTTAGTGGTTTTTCAACAGGCGTATAAAAAATCAGTCAGGCCATACTAAAGTTATAATCCGGAAAACACAAAATGCACAAATTCAAGAGGAATAACTCTGGAAAGGTACATGTGATCTTGGCCGAAAGTGAACTTGATCTGTGCTTTGTGGTCATAAACAAAATCTGAAAATTTGAAACAAATTAGTCAAGTCAAACTAAAGTTATCATCCAGAAACCACATGATTCACAAATTTGCAATCATTCAAGGGGAATAACTCTGGAATGGTACATGCGATTATGGCCAAAGGTGAACTTGAGCTGTGCTTTGTGGTCAAAAACAAAATCTGAGAATTTGAAAAAAATCGGTCAAGGCAAACTAAAGTTATCATCCGGAAACCACAAAATCCTCAAATTTGTAATCATTCAAGGGGAATAACTCTGGAAAGGTATATGCGATTGTGGTCTAAAGTGAACTTGAGATGTATTTTGTGGTCAAAAACAAAAAAACTGAAAATTTGAAATAAATCGGTCAAGGCAAACTAAAGTTATCATCCGGAAACGAGAAGTTGGGCTAAATTCCCATAAATAAAGGGCCATAACTCTACTGCAAATAGGCCGCTAGAAACAGAAATCGAACCCATCCTGTATTTTGCCATACTAAATCCACATGCCAAATTTAACTCAGCTCAAACCATTACAACTAAAGTTATCGTCCGGAAACGAAATGTGTCCATGGACGGACAGACAGGTGGAGAGACCATTCACATAATACGTCCTGTTTTTATAAACGGGCATACAAAAATATACAAATTACTATAAATTTATAATATTTTTACACTGTATACCAATGGCACAGCCATAGCTGAATTGTAAAAAGGTGGAGGGCCTAGGACTTCCTAAATAATTCCAATCCTGTAATCCATGATGAAAGGAATTCAGAATAATTAGGAATTAAATGTATGTCTCTCTATACAGTAATAGAGGAGACATATTCTAAATAAGGAGCCTAATTTAAGTAGTTCCTTATTGTAAGCATGAAGACAATGCTACTTAGGATGTAACAAGTTCCTAATTTTTAAGGCTAGTCCGGACTGAGCCCCAAAAATTAAGATGGTGTATCTGAGAATGAGTGAAAAACCCCCACAAACATATGCCATACAATAACACTTCAGCTGTATGCAGGATATAATTACGGATAAAACAGGTTTCTTCATAGTTATATACTTTTTTAGCCAGGGAAGAGGTAAAAATCACCCCCACCCCTTTCTTTTGAAGGAATCTTCAAAAGAAAGAGGGGAGAGCTCTGGAATCAATAAGAGCGTTACCAAAAAACAATATAAATAATCATCGAACAAGCACTCAGGTATTAATTCATGATTAATAAATGGTGCTTAATGCTACTTCAGAAGTTAAGGCTATAGCGAGGATCCTGGTAATTAATACTGCCCGCTATATAACATACACCGCAGACGGCATACACAGATACGTCGAAAACCGGTGATATATAAAAAATATAACATACACAAATCCAATTGAGCCACACTGAACGATCCCTGAAGAGAAAACACACTTCCTAGGTGATCCACAGGCAGCCTCTGTACAATAAACTCCAGTAACAACACTCTCCAACGTGTACTATCCGATATCTATGATCGTAAAAACATATGCTAATTGAGTACAGACATAATAGAAACTTGGATCTAGAAATGTAAGTTGGTATGATTAACAGTCTCCGACACGGACTGCCCCCAAAATAGATTATGATTTCAAGGTCCACAAAATACAATAAAGCGTTAGCCTAATAATATAATGCGTGAGAGCATTTATATTTAGCATGTAATCATCTGAGTACCAGTTAACTGGTTATGCAGCCTTCGAAATGAGGAATTTTCTTAAAAAATCTTCTTCTTCAGATCCAGCACTCGGAATGTTTTGATATGTGGTGTGTAGCATCCTTAGGGGGGTGAGATTCATGTTTGTTAAAGCCAAGTCCATGGGTCCATATTTGGGCTCCCTGTGGGAGCTCGAATTATAACGTAATCAATACGAAGAATTTTTCTTTAAAAATCTTCTTCTTCAGATTTAGCAGTCGAAATGTTTTGATATTTGGCATGCTGCATCCTTAGGGGGGTGAGATTCAACTTTGTTCAAGCCAAGTCCCTGGGTTCATATTTGGGCTCACCGTGGGAGCCCGAATGATAACTTGGTTCAAAATGAGGAATTTTCTTTAAAAGTTAAAAAATTTATAGTAATTTATATATTTTTTATACTTACCAATGACCCAGACATAGCTGGTGCTAACTCACAAAAATCTAGGGCCAAACACAAATTTTGCCCCCCAATCCCCAAAATTTGCATCTAAAACCGAAAAAATCATGTCCTAAATGGTCCTCCATACTTTCCCTCTACTGCGCATGCGCAGTGTCAAGGAGGTCTCGAAATTGGCGCCAATTATCATTCTTACAAGCAGTGCCTGGTCAACGCTATGTACTCAGTGGGGAGGTATGAGTTCCCAACTCCTGGGAGGGCCATCCCCGTCTGGGTCATTGGTAAGTATAAACAAGAGGCCCCACGTGGCCTTAATCGCTCACCTGACAAAGTGACTCTAAGAAGTATTTTAGGTCACCTTCACCATGTCATGCCTCATCAACATTAACTGGTTGAGTGATAGATTTTGTTTGAAGTTCAACATTTGTTACCTAAAATTAGTTTTATTTAAAATCATTGGTGTGTGGCCAATCTCCAATGATTTTTAATAAAGCAAATTTATCTCTGCAGACAAACTGGTTTAGCATGAAGCACAAACAAGGAATGTGAAGAGATAGCCTTGGACATCTCTCCCCAACTGTGGATATCTTCCATGTGCTACATGTATATATTTGCATGCAAGAAAACAAAAATTTTCACAAATTTTATTTTTTTTTATCATCATTGGAACAAGCTCAAACAGCTTATTCCAATAGGGGTATGGGAAGATCAGGTATATTTTTGAGACAGAAATGTGAATATATAAATAATGGTGTTTTTTTGTGAATGATGCTGGAGAATTTTGCGTAAAGATATGGTAAATGGTTTGTTCTAGATACAGAATGATGCAAAAGTATTTAAATTTGATTAGGCAAGTTGTTCCTATAATGCATTTAAAAATTGAAGTAACTGTTTTTTTGCTGACGAACTTTTAGATGTGTGTGTCTGTGTTTGTGTGTGTGTGTGTGTGTGTTTGTGTGTGTGTGTTTGTGGGGGGGGGGGGGGGGGGGGGGGGTAAGAGTGTTCTTGCAAACAAAATTCCTGAATAAATGAAAAATTTTATTTTTTGTGTGAAAGACATAGTGCGTGAATGTTGATTGGAACAAGCTTAGAGAGCTCATTTTAATGTGAAGTCATAAAGCTGTGTTTTACGTACGAAATTCTGGAATAACTAAAAAAATTGCTTTTTTGACTCAAAAAGCATGGTGTGCGACCTCTCATTGGAATGAGCTCAAAAAGCTCATTCCAATGGGGTATTTACAAGCGATAAGTACATGTATGTTTAAGAGACAAAAATTAAAATTTGAATAGCGATTTTTGCGAAGAATGCTGACAAGTTTTGGCAGTTATGCTGGTAAAAAGGTAAGATATGCAAAGTGGTTGTTTTTTAGAGGCGACATTTAATTAAGGGGAATTAACCCTTGATTACTGAGGTAACTTCTAAAAGTACTGAAATTTCATGAAGCAATGTGAATAACAGACAACAGTTGCCTAAAAATTTCATGAATAACTAAAATTTTTATTCCTTTGTCTCGAAAACATGGCATATGACCTTTGTTGGAATGAGCTGAATGCGTGTGTTCCAATGAGGGGTCATAAAATTTGAACGAAGATTTGTGTGAATAATGCATTAGTACTGCTAGATTTGGGTAAACGGTTCACCCTGGATACCACCCCTTCTATAGTAGATCTTTTCTGCAAATTTTGTCTAAGATTCTATCAACTTTACAAATAAATACGTTCATGAATCACAATCAGATCCACCCTACAATGTTGCATACCAAATATCAAAAGATTCTGCCTGCTGGATCTGGAGAAGAAGATTTTTTAAGAAATATGCCTGAAACGCACTAAGTTAAAATTTGGGCTCCTATACGGAGCCCAAATATAAACCCAGGGGGCCGATTTGAACAAACTTGAATCAGATCCACCCCACAATGTTGCTTACCAAATATGAAAAGATTCTGAAACTGGATCTGGAGAAGAAGATTTTTTAAGAAATTTGCCTGAAATGCACTAAGTTCGAATTCGAGCTTCTATAGTGAGCCCAAATATGAAACTAGGAAGCCGATTTGAACAAACTTGAATCAGATCCACCCCACAATGTTGCATACCAAATATCAAAAGATTCTGCCTGCTGGATCTGGAGAAGAAGATTTTTTAATAAATTTGCCCGAAATGCACTAAGTGCGAATTCGGGCTTCTATATTAAGCCCAAATATGAATCCAGGGGGCCGATTTGAACAAACTTGAATCAGATCCACCCCGCAATGTTGCATACCAAATATCAAAAGATTCTGCCTGCTGGATCTGGAGAAGAAGATTTTTGAAGAAATTTGCCTGAAATGCACTAAGTGCGAATTCGGGCTTCTATATTAAGCCCAAATATGAATCCAGGGGGCCGATTTGAACAAACTTGAATCAGATCCACCCCGCAATGTTGCATACCAAATATCAAAAGATTCTGCCTGCTGGATCTGGAGAAGAAGATTTTTGAAGAAATTTGCCCGAAATGCACTAAGTTTGAATTCGAGCTTCTATAGTGAGCCCAAATATGAATCCAGGGGGCTGATTTGAACAAACTTGAATCAGATCCACCCCGCAATGTTGCATACCAAATATCAAAAGATTCTGCTTGCTGGATCTGGAGAAGATGATTTTTTAAGAAATTTGCCTGAAATGCACTAAGTTCGAATTCGAGCTTCTATAGTGAGCCCAAATATGAATCTAGGAAGCCGATTTGAACAAACTTGAATCAGATCCACCCCACAATGTTGCATACCAAATATCAAAAGATTCTGCCTGCTGGATCTGGAGAAGAAGATTTTTTAATAAATTTGCTTGAAATGCACTAAGTTCAAATTTGGGCTCCTATACTGAGCCCAAATATAAACCCAGGGGGCCGATTTGAACAAACTTGAATCAGATCCACCCCACAATGTTGCTTACCAAATATGAAAAGATTCTGCCTGCTGGATCTGGAGAAGAAGATTTTTTAAGAAATTTGCATGAAATGCACTAAGTTCAAATTCGAGCTTCTATAGTGAGCCCAAATATGAATCTAGGAAGCCGATTTGAACAAACTTGAATCAGATCCACCCCACAATGTTGCATACCAAATATCAAAAGATTCTGCCTTCTGGATCTGGAGAAGAAGATTTTTTAAGAAATTTGCCTAAATGCACTAAGTTCGAAATCAAGCTCCTATACTGAGCCCAAATATGAACCCAGGGGGCCGATTTGAACAAACTTGAATCAGATCCACCCTACAATGTTGCATACCAAATATCAAAAGATTCTGCCTGCTGGATCTGGAGAAGAAGATTTTTTAAGAAATTTGCCTGAAATGCACTAAGTTCGAAATCGGGCTCCTATACTGAGCCCAAATATTAACCCAGGGGACAATTTGAACAATCTTGAATCAGATCCACCCCACAATGTTGCTTACCAAATATGAAAAGATTCTGCCTGCTGGATCTGGAGAAGAAGATTTTTTAAGAAATTTGCCTGAAATGCACTAAGTTCGAATTCGGGCTTCTATAGTAAGCCCAAATATGTATCCAGGGGGCCGATTTGAACAAACTTGAATCAGATCTACCCCGCAACATTGCATACCAAATATCAAAAGATTCTGCCTGCTGGATCTGGAGAAGAAGATTTTTGAAGAAATTTGCCTGAAATGCACTAAATTCGAATTCGAACTCCTATAGTGAGCCCAAATATGAATCTAGGGAGCCGATTTGAACAAACTTGAATCAGATCTACCCTACAATGTTGCATACCAAATATCAAAAGATTCTGCCTGCTGGATCTGGAGAAGAAGATTTTCAAAGAAATTTGCCTGAAATGCAGTAAGTTCAAATTTGGGCTCCTATACTGAACCCAAATATAAACCCAGGGGGCCGATTTGAACAAACTTGAATCAGATCCACCCCACAATGTTGCATACCAAATATCAAAAGATTCTGCCTGCTGGATCTGGAGAAGAAGATTTTTTAAGAAATTTGCCTGAAATGCACTAAGTTCGAAATCGGGCTCCTATACTGAGCCCAAATATGAACCCAGGGGGCCGATTTGAACAAACTTGAATCAGATCCACCCTACAATGTTGCATACCAAATATCAAAAGATTCTGCCTGCTGGATCTGGAGAAGAAGATTTTTTAATGTTTTTCCCATTGCCTACAGTGTTAAAAAGTGCTGACTAAGCACTTTTTCAAAGTCCCGAAACTGTACCCTATGATAAAACCGATGGCAATTTTGTTTTACCAATCCTTTCTGTTGGTCCTAAGGAAGCTGCACACCAAATAAAAATTCTCAGTGCCGTGCAGTTTTGGAGATATGGGCGTTTTAAATTTTTTCTATTTTTAGCTCCTGCGGTTCCCACGGGGCTGCGGGAAAATTTTTTTTTGCATAAATCAAGTACTCATGACCCAATAAGCCCTCACATAAAATTTGGTTCAAATCAGCCTCTCGGTTTGGAAAATAGAAATTTTGGGCGGGGCAAAAAATTTTGCCCCTCTCATAACAACGTCAAGTATAGCCCCACAAACTTCTCTTGAACAAATCTGAGTCTACACCTCAAAAGGAAGCTGCACACCAAATATCAAGTCTCTGCTACAGCTGGTTCATGAGAAGAAGATTTACAAAGATTTTGGTGCCCCTTGGGGGTGTGGCACCACCCAGGAGGAGGGGCAACTTCATTTGAACAAATCTGAATTGGCATTAGGTAATAAACATTTAGCCAACATTTGAATAAAATTGGGCTAGTGGTTTAGGAGGAGAAGTCGATAATGTAAAGTTAACGCCGGACGGACGACGACGGACGACGGACAGAAAGTGATTAGTTAAGCTCCCCTTGAGCTTCGCTCAGGTGAGCTAAAAATATATAAATTACTATAAATTTTTTAACATTTTTATACTGTACCAATGACCCAGACATAGCTGAATAGTAAAAAGGCTGGAGGGCCTAGGACATAGAGGAAAATCCAATAAGCTCAACTATATAAAATAGAGTCATCCCCTCTAGGAAAAAAGGAGTATTAGGCTTTACATGTATCTTTCTTATTTATGATAAATTAGAAAGACACAACACCCTCCATAATTGAGCATAATAACATTCATGTTCTCTATTAACATCCAGTATAACCCTTTATACTAATTATTTTTAAAGTAAGCCAATAAATAAAGTTAGTCCAGAGAATTGAGACTCTTTACACTCTTTAAAAGTGTCTGAGGATTGTATATTAACGCCCGTTTGACACTTGACATATACAAATGCTTCACACCGAGCTGACTGAATCAGATTATACTCACGGTCATCAGCATCTGAACGCGCAGATGACTGGACCGACCCAGCACCATCTCACAGCTCAGGTTCTGAGACTGACATCGGCTGCTTCTGCACTTGCTGGGATGCTGCAATGAGCTGCGCAATCTGCGACAGCAAGTCCGTTACGGAGGCCTGAGGAGCAGCGGTCTTCTGTTGCTTGGCCGTCGGCTGCTCCCAGGACAGTGTGTCCGAGATGGCTCTTTTCTTCGGATGTCCCGATGAGTGAGGCCTCGTCTCCTTGGCTACTGTATGGTGTGACTTCTCTGACGAAGAGAGGACCTTCTCGGCGATGCAAGCTGGATATCAGAAGTCACGTAGCCAAGGTGCGGTCATGTGTGCTTAGTAGACACTGAAGAAGAAGCCGTAACTATAGCCAACGAAGGCTGTGAACTGAATGGGAGGCGTGGTTGTATGCTCCGACTGATGCAAGTTCCAAACCACAACATCTGACCCCAGATGTTGTTATGAAAGAGAGAGGGGGGCTCTCTCGCTCACAGTCCTTCAGACCTTGCTGAGCTTCCTGCTTAACTTGCCGGCTTCTTCCTCTCCGTCGTTGCAGGGTAAGCCTGTTATTATTTTATAGTTCTCGCTCTACCCTTTCAATTCTCCTCAACCACAACGGACACATCCAAAAATTAACTGCTACACTATTTAATGCATCTTTCAACAGACCTACCATATAATAAATAGGAAACTACGTATAAAAAAGAGCACTGTTAATGTAAACGTCAGAATGAAAACCGGAAACGAGACCCCAGGCAACATGACCCAAAGTCAGTAACAGATTTTTGAACTATCCGATGTAAGGCAAGATCTTCATCAGAAGAAAAAAACGATACACATTGGATGTATGATGCATGACCAAAACGCCTAAACACCCCAATTGTGAGGACATAACCCTGGGGATATACAGAATAAACATTCTGTGTAACACGTTAAACTTCTAAGAAATTTTATAAAAAAATTTCAATAAAACAAGCCAAAAAGCTTGGGAGTTTAACTGGGGGGAACAAGGGAGGATAGAGAAGAAATACTTAACAAATAGTGGAAAAATCAATATCAACAATGATGACACCAGGCCCATGTCCCGAAATTGGGGAACATGAACTAATTTTTAGAAATATTATAAAATTACAGCCCTGAACATTTGATACCTTTGTTCCTTCCTTCATCCAGTTGTGTCCTTCGATCCACCAAATTAACCATTGATTTGTGCCTGGCATCATTATAAACTGAGATTTAAAAGCAAAGAAGTCAGTTTGTTGTTATCTGACAGAGGGCCAAACAAAGAATAATCTTGGCGCCAATTCTGGTCACTTCCTGGCGTCTGTGCATGCGCAGAAAATGAATGTATTGAGGACCAGATAGGACTTCTAATTTTTGGTTTTGCATGCAAATTTTGGGGGATTGGGGGAGGCAAAATTTGTGTTTGGCCCTCAATATTTTAGAGTTAGCACCAGCTATGTCTGGGCCATTGGTATACAGTGTAAAAATATGTAATGTAAAACCAAAAGAAAGCCAATTAACCCTTTATGAAACACACAGGATATCAAAATTTATTATTTTACTTATTGGTTTTTGAATTTTTAAAGAATATTTCAACAAAACCCTATCATTTGAACACTCACTGGAATGAGCTCAACTAACTCATTCCAAGGGGCCCCATACTATTTCTAAATTTTTGGAAAAGTTAAAAAATTTATAGTAATTTCTATATTTTTTATACTTACCAATGACCCAGACATAGCTGGTGCTAACTCTTAAAATATAGGGCCAAACACAAATTTTGCCCCCCAATCCCCAAAATTTGCATCTAAAACCAAAGAAAACATGTCCTGAAAGGCCCTCCACACTTCGCCTCTACTGCGCATGCGCAGTGTCAAGGACGTTCCGAAATTGGCGCCATTAATCATTCTAAAAACCAGTGCCTGGTAAGCGCTATGTACTCAGCGGGGAGGCAAGAGTTCCCAACTCCTGGGAGGGCCATCCCCGTCTGGGTCATTGGTAAGTATAAAAAATATCGAAATTACTATAAATTTTTTAACATTTTTATACTGTACCAATGACCCAGACATAGCTGAATAGTAAAAAGGCTGGAGGGCCAAGGACATAGAGCAAAATGGAATACGCTCAATAATATAAAATAGAGTCATCCCCTGTAGGGAAAAAGAAGTAATAGGCCTTACATGTATCTTTCTTATTTATGATAAATTAGAAAGATACAACACCTTCCAAAATTGAGCTTCATACATCCATGTACTCTATTAATATCCAATATAATCCTTATACTAATAATTTTTAAAGTAAGCCAACAAATAAAGTAAGTCTAGAGAATAGAGACTCTTATACTCCTAAAAGTGTCTGAGGATTGCATAATCATGTTCGTTGACATATGCAATAATCAAAAGCTATACTTTAAAAACTAAGACTTGAATGAATTTTAAAAACCTAAACTTCTCACTAAACAACCATCCCAATAACAGCTCAGAATGACTAATTCCGGAGGAGGTATCCCCTTGTTTTCATAGTAAAACAGGTGACCCAAGGGAACACCCACCCCCCCCCCCCCCCCCCCCCCCCCCCCCCATTTTTCTTGCCCTGGGTCAAATAGCCCAGAGCGAAGAGGACAGCCGAACGGAGACACTGCCAAAACAGACAGCCTACCTAGCTATAGTAGCAACTGTTAAGTGAATGACATTCTGAGCAGTAGATAATAGACCTAACAATAGAGGCCTCCAGAAATGGACTCGATATTTCTGAGATAAAAATTCATGAATGTGGATGGCTGAGCGCAATGAGCGGCCTTCAAAAATCTATAATAGCGACACTATTAATGTAAGCCCAAGATGTAGAAGAACTCTTACTTCATGAGCCGAAATCTTAAGCACAACTGCTAAGTCAATGATATACCATAAGCAGTACCGATAGTTAATAGAATCCATTAACAATAGAATGGAGCGTAACGTCCTTCTACTAGGCATCAAAGACAGAAGAAGCTTACGCCCATAGTAATAAACAGATATCTGTTTATAAATACATAAACTCTACCTGGAAAGAGTAAAGGCCTATGCCCGTACGAAGACGGAAGGACCTTAAAAACAATAGGTTCCGGATATTAGGAGCCTAACTCTTATGCAAAAATCCAACCTAAATAGTAACGGAAGTAGTGATTCCGAAACTATGAAAGTGAAAATCATCCATCGATAGTGCATGAAACTCACTGAGTCTACAGTAAAAGAGAAACCAACAGAATTACTGTCTAAAAGGTCAGAATTTGAAAACTACTGTTTCCAGAGGCTCAAATGATTACTTAGCTAAATAAGAACCGAAGTTAAAATCCATATAGGAATTTAATCTAAAGATTCTAAGTCTATTTATCAAAAAGTTACTAACTGACTTAGATAAAGAGACATAAGACTCAATTGTAAACTATCGTAGAGTGCATAGGTATTAGGTAACATAAACCTATAACCTTAATAATAACAGGCTGCAGTAGATCTTGTGAAACAAGTATACTAAAAAATTGCAATGAGTAGTATGGAGGGATCAACAATATGAACATAATGATCCCTACACCAACGACGGAAGAGCCTCCACTTTAGCCGCATAGAATAGCGAAGAAGAGGATCTCCTATAGTAAGAAATCGCGTCCAAAGCTCGTCCAGTACAATGCTTACAATGCAATACGGACCACACAACGGAAAACATGAAGGTTGTGACCTTGCGGGTTGTGATAAAGATGACACGATTTACCCAGTGAAAAAAGATCCTCACATTGAGGAAGATTTCATGTTAAGACCCACAGTAGACAAGAGAGTAAATTACCCATGATCTCTGTGAAGATAGAGATGCTATCAACAGAAATGTATTGTGGTTGTTTATCTTAGCAATACCTGCTGAAACAACAGCGCCGGAGGATACGCGTATCCTATCATTCCGTCCTATAGATCAATAGAGCGTTAACAACATTAGCTCAGAGATCTGGACAAGCCAACACATACGTCTGCAATTGATTAGCAAGCTGTGTCGTAAATAAATCATCATTGGGCGCTCCCATAGATAGCAAATCTGATTGAATACTTGTTTGTTGAGAGTCCATTCTGACAGCAACAAGCGACCCGTAAGTGAACGGAAGTCCGGTAAAACAATCAGACGACCCGGAATATGACGGACCAAAACAGAACTTGGTGTACTATAACCAACAGACGGATTCTTTCCATTAAATTGAATAACGGAAACGAAAGAGTGCCTCCCTGGTTCCGGAGATACGCCACTACTGTCGAATTAAAGGACAGGATTTGGGCATGCGTTTCTGAATAATGTTCATGCAATGACATAAAGCAAGCCTAAAAAAACATTATTCCGCGGAAGAAAATTGGTTGCTAAGAGACTGCGGAACCCAAAGACCCTGGCACTTCGAATCCGTTGGGATCAGTATTATATCCCAATCTGTTTGACTGGCAACCGTCATAACAGCCACACTCGGGTCCGGCAACTGCGGTGGCACTCTCTGAGTCAACCACCGAATGTTTGCCCCAGTCTGAATCTCTTGTAATACTAGATAGACAAGAGAACGTGTAAATCGAGCAATTCATGGATTGCCGAAAAGTTGCCGTCGAAGAGAAGCTCCTCCGAGAACGAAGCGACTCTGAGAGAGTTCTTAACCTTACTATCCACGCGTGTGGATGTAGCTAGGGCTGCGTCACGTCTAACCAACTCCAATCAGCCACTGAAGGGCGGAGTTATACGTGAACAAACTACTGCCCTCAAAAGAAATTACATTGAGAATAATATCCCGTAAATCTTTTCTTGAAGACGTAATGATAACGCCTCAGTAAGGCGGATTACGTATGATAAAGTGTCTAAGTTAAGTCTACTATACATCATGTCGTTTCCAACATTGAAGTTGGAAAAGACATAAACGGCGAAAAAGAATATTTCCAGTCTTTAACCACACCGTCTAGACGCATATGAACTCTCGGTATGCCCTGCTCTGCCAAAATAAACTATTCGTATAAATGATAAAACGGCAGAAATGAGCAACGCGGACAAGAAACTAAACTATCATGCTTGGTAGCAGGCTTGTATGTATATATATAGCGTCGAAAAATAAAACACATGTTGTAATGACATTATTGGACTGCGTCGGTAAGTCAGGGACAATGTCCCTGAACCGATCGAAAAATCCGAGTCCAATGACGCTATAAGTCTCTTATCCAAGATCGCAGCAATGAAGTCCGAAATAACAATCACTGGAAGATAATGCCAGAAGAAATGAAAGGCAGCTTCCGATACTACTAAAGGGAAAACTCAAAATCTTTCGAATCCCTTTCGCCATCCTGTCGGACCCTATAAAGCGTTCGGTCGTCCGTACCTGATGCAACCGCGGACCGCACCGACCCAGCGCCGTCGGATAATTCCTGATTCGACCAAGAAACTGTCAATTGCTGGGATGCTGCGAAACAACTGTGCTAACTCGGATAGCACGTCCGTCACTGAGGCCTGAGAAGAAGCGGTCCTACAATGCATTGCCGCTGGAAGCTCCGTGATCGTTACCCCGTGCATACTACCAATATGCGAGCGAACGGAGTGTATAGGCCCCGTGTCCCTTGGCTACCGGATGGTGCGACCTATTCGCCGTGGAATCACTGAATGACGAAACTGATCGGATACTCGAGGTCACGTAGCCAATGTGCGGTCGTGTGCCCTGCTGTGAGGATGAGGAAGCATTAAGGACAGTCTCTCGGACTGTCAATATAACGGAGCGTCCCGACCGACAGACATATGCTCCGAATGTAAAATATCTGAACCACAACATGCGGTCCCCTATGTTGTTGGACGAGAGAGGGACCTCTCTCGCTCACAGCCCGGACGGACCTGGACAAGCCAGGAACTGGACTAACAGGCTTCCTCCGATCTGTCCTCAATCTGCCGTCAGTGGGTGAGTACTAAAGTAATTAAAGTGCTCGCATCACCCAAATCTCCTTCCTAGACCGCAACGGACGAACCCGGCAGCCGAACCATTCGATGAATGTACGCTACACCGGGTGAGCTAGCAAATGTCACTCCGTAGGCGATAGACATATTCCATGAGCATTTATTGCCGCTAGCTCTTCATTAACTATGACGACAGAAGCACACTTTTGAAAGACATCTTCGTAACTTTGCGAACAAGAAACCAGAAATGCTTGGATATAGCAAGCATAAAATAATAATATATATAGCGTCGTTCAATAATTCGAAAGTTTGTGTGACATTATTGGACTATGTCGGAACTGAGGGACGATGTCCCTGAACCGAACCAAAAATTTCTAAGTCCACCGACGCTATCAGTTTCTTATCCGGCATCGCAGCATTCTGGTCCGACGAAAGAAGCTGTAGAAGACCAAGTCAGATGACATACACAACAGCATATGTTGTTCCGAAAGGGAAAGCTCGAAATCCTCCAAATCCCTTTCGGTATCCCGTCGGACCGGATGAAATTTTCGGACGTCCGTACCCGCTTCCGCGGAGCGTCCCGACCCAGCATCGTCGGATAAAAAATATGCGACAGATTCAGTTGATGCTGGGATGCTGCGATAAACTGTGCTATTTAGGAAAGCACGTCCATTCCCGAGGCCTGTGCAGTAGCGGTCTTACGGTGCATTGCCGCCGGAAGCTCCGTGTACGTTGACTCCCGCACACTTCCTATGCAAACGTCCGGAGTCTGCAGGCCTCGTGTCCCTGGCTACCGGATGTTGTGACCTGGTCGCCGATGAATCTCTGACTGGCGAAGCTGACTGGATATCCGTGGTCACGTAGCCAAGAGCAGTCGTGTGCGCAACTATGAGAATGAGGAAGCCTTATTGACAGTCTACTCCGGACTGACTATATGTCGGAGCATCCCGAGCGACGGACGTATGCTCCGAATGCGAAACATTTTGTACCACAACATCTGGGGCCAGATGTTGTTGAACGAGAGAGGGGCCTCTCTCGCTTGCCGTCCGGATGGACCGGAACGAGCTATGAACCGGACTAAAAGGCTTCCTCCGTTCTCCCTCCGATCCGCCGTCACTGGGTGTGCATTAGGTTGATTTATAGTGCTCGCATCACCCCAAAATTCCTTCTAGACTGCAACGGACGAACCCGGCTGCCGAACCATTCGGTGAATGGACGCTACACCGGGCGAGCTAGCGGACGTCAAAGGCCGTCGAACCTACTAGGGTCCTCTTAGGCAATTGGCGTATTTACATGAGCACTTTTCCGCTAGCCCTTCATTAATTGTGATGACGGAGGCACACTGTTGGAAGACATCACAGATACATCACCCTAATCTTGATCGTCTGAAATAGAAATTGATAAAGTAGAGTGACCCTGCGGGGAAAGGACCGGAGTGTCCAATTCCCCAATAACATACCGTGACATACGCTTCCCATATTGTCATCGAAATCATACGATACAGAACAGGAGTTAATGCGAGTACACTGACCACATATAGAATGATTATAAAGTCAGAGGAAGACTTCCTGTTATTATAATTGATCAATATCCTTTCAATGTGAAAAAGAAAACAAGTCCTGGTACTCGCACTAACCCCTGGCAATCAAAATACATGATAATAATATGATCCATTAATATAGAAAAAATAATTGAAATCAAAATATTTTGAAAAAATATTTTTTCAGAACAGCCCAAGTTTCTGAAAAGTAACGTTGAGCCCCAATGGATCCCAAGCCTAAGTGTGGACAAAAATTTTAAAAATATTTTAAACAATTTATTCAACACTTACGAACAATAATAATGTATCTAGTTATGATTAAAATAACATCAAGATATTATTTTCCAGAAATCCCCCCCTCACACAGAGGGCTGTTGCAAATGTAAACAATAAGTGTAAAAACACTAAAATAAGACTCCAGGCACCCAGGCCCGAAATCAGTTACCAAAAACACACTATCTGATGCAAAACAGAGACTTCCAGGGAAGAAACTGCAGAACATCAGATGGTAGATGCAGAACACAACGCCTAACCACCCGTAGGTGAAAACGTAAACATGGGGAAAAGAACAGAATTCATTCTGTTATTCAGCTAAAACTCCCAAGAAAATTTAGTAATAATAATTACAAAAACTATGCCAAAAGCATGGGAGAATAGCAAGGGGGGACTTAAAGGACAGGGAGAGAGGAAAACAATTAAAAACCAGTGTAACTAAATAATCAGAATGACAACAAAATGGCTGCTGCCTCGAAAATAGGTAACTTAACATAATTTCATTAAAAAATTTTAAGTTACAGCCCTGATAATATTCTGTCACACATTTTTTTCCTCTCCTCCTTCTCTATCCTCCTTAGAATCACCATTTCACTAATATTTATGTGTCTGGCATCATTTAAACTGAGATTTACAAGCACAAAGATCAGTCAGATGTTAACTGATGAAGGGCCAAACTTAGAATAATTAATGGCGCCAATTTCGGAATGTCCTTGACACTGCGCATGCGCAGTAGAGGCGAAGTGTGGAGGGCCTTTCAGGACATGTTTTCTTTGGTTTTAGATGCAAAGTTTGGGGATTGGGGGGCAAAATTTGTGTTTGGCCCTATATTTTAAGAGTTAGCACCAGCTATGTCTGGGTCATTGGTACAGTATAAAAATATATTGTTTTTTTAACTGCTCACTCTGTAAATTACATGGGTGGATGCATCCAATTTGTTAGGTAAAGGGTTAACCCTTTAGCTTAAAGATGTGGCCACAACCACCAACATAATTTATAAATCAAGGAATTAAAGAAGAATTATTTTAACAAAAATTTCAACAAAACTATATCATGTGACTGTTCATTGGAATCAGCTTGTCAACCTCATTCCAATAAAGGACACATGATATGGTTTTGTTGAATTTTTTTTTAAGTTTCCAAAAAAAAAAAATCAAATAACAAATTTTGATATCCTTTGCACTGGGTGAAGGGTTACAAGGACAATTAACTACAATTTTAAAACTTTTTATAATGCATTCCATAAAACATTTTGATGATATGGGCTCCATAACAACATATCATGGAGTTAAGAAAACATTGGAAAAAACATCTCAAAGTGTGGTGAATTTCATTAAAAGCCTAGATGAACCACGACATAAACAAAAGTGGACACTAACAATGAACACCGTCCTCGTGTAACCAGAATTGCAATTTTTATCCTTAGCCTAATGTAACTGCAAGATCCAAACAATCTGTTCACAATAATTTCCATTCAATATTTTTAAAAATTTTGCCTCCAAAACATAGCTTATGACCCCTCACTGGAATGAGTTGTTACAGTGAGGGATCATGTGCTATGTTTTGACAACACAAAATGAACATCGTCTTCCAGTCACATGTTTGGTAAAGATTTGAATAACACACAGTTAATGCTCTCCACTCTGATGTTAAAATGGCAGTTTTCAGCAGCAAATATTTCCCATACAGCAGTTTGATATATAATAAAATATACCTTGTTTGACAGATCTCAGAGAGCACTGTCAAACAAGATATAATTAGTTAAATTCACAGTTAAACAAGAGAAAAACAGATCGATTGGAGAAAATTCTGTAACACTGCCAGGCCTGAAAGTTAAAAAATTTATAGTAATTTATGACCCAGACTTAGCTGGTGCTAACTCTAAAATATCTAGGGCCAAACACAAATTTTACATGTCCTATATGGTCCTCCATACTTTTACTCCACTGCACATGCGCAGTGTCAAAGAGGTCTCGAAACTGGCGCAATTATCATTCTTACAACCAGTGCCTGGTAAGCGATATGTACTCAGTGGGGAGGTATGAGTTCCCAACTCATGGGAGGGCCATCCCCGTCTGGGTCATTGGTAAGTATAAAAAATATATAAATTACTATAAATTTTTTAACATTTTTATACTGAACCAATGACCCAGACTTAGCTGAATAGTAAAAAGGTTGGAGGGCCGAGGACATAAAGGAAAATCCAATAGACTCAATTACATATAACAAAACTATCCCCTCAAGGAGAAAATGAGAGATAGGCTTTACATGTATCTTTCTTATTTGTATCAAAAAGAAAGACACAACACCATTCTGTAATTGAGCGCAATAACATCAATGATCTCTATTAACATCCAGTATAACCCTTTATACTAATATTTTTTAAAGGAAAGCCAATAAATAAGGAAGTCCAGCAAAATGAGACTCTATATACTCATTTAAAAGTGTCTGAGGATTGTATATTAACGCCTGATTAACACGTGATATATACAAATGTCTCACACTGAGCAACACTTAAAAAATATTACATAGATGAGTAAACATTAGCTTTACTTTAAAACCATCCCGGTACCGACTCGGAATTACTGACTCCAAGGGAGGTATTCCCTTGCTTTACACTATAAAGCAGGTGACCTAAGGGAACCTCCCCCCCCCTCTTCCCCTTGCCCTGGATCAAATACTCCAGAGCGAAGAGGGCAGCAGGACAGAGTCACTGCCGAAACCCAAATCCTACATATATATAGTTGCCACTGTTTAGTGGACGACATTCTGAGTGAAAAATAACGGACCTTAACAATGCAGATCTGCAGAAATGGACTCAATATTTCTCAGATACAAATTCTTGAAAGTGGAGGGCTAAGACCAATATGTAGCCCTCATTAGATCTGTAATAGCAACATTATTAGCGTAAACCCATAATGTAGAAAGAACTCTTACTTCATGAGCTTAAAACTAAAGCACAGACTGCTGATTGAAGATATTATCATAAGCAGTACTGATAGTAAATTGAATCCATCTGACCATAGAACGGACCGAAATGTGGAGGAAGCTTCCACGGCATGTTCCACAACAGACGCCTGAGTAGATTAATCCACGGTCTTTGTGGAGCTAGAAATGCTACCAACAGAATGTTGCATTGAGATATTAACTTGAGCAATATCTGCTGAATCAACGGCGCTGGAAGATATGCATATCCTATTATTCCGTCTCACGAGATTGATCGAGCGTCAACTGCAAATGCTCGAAGATCCGAACATTGTGACACATACGTCTGCAACTGATTGTTGAGATGCGTCACGAATAAGTCGATCATTGGCCGCTCTCCTTGGTAGCAAATCTGATTGAATACTCGTTTGTTGAAAGTCCATTCTGGCGGCAACAAGCGGCCCCTCCGTGAAGGGAATCCGCTAATACGTTCAGACGACCCGGAATATGACGGACCGATAGGAGAACTTGATGTTCTAGTACAAACAGAAAGATTCCTTCCATTAACACGAATAACAGAATGGAATGAGTGTCTCCTTAGTTCCAAAAATACGTTAATACCGTCGAATTGTCGGACAGAATTAGCACATGAGCCTTCTGAATAACGTTCATCCAATAACGTAGCGCAATCCAAAATGACATCATTCTTGATGTTAATGTGCTTGATAAGAAACTACAGATCCCAAAGACCCTGGCCCTTCAAATCCGTTGGGCTCAATGATACGACCCAACCTGTTTGACTGGCATCCGTCAAAACTGTAAAACTCGGATCCGGCAATTGCAGTTAACCCTTTATCTAACGTAGAAAGCAGACGACACTTGTAAAAATAATTCTTGAATAACTATTTTTTTTCATTTTTTGTCTCAAAAACATAGGTTATGACCCCTCGTTGGAACGAGCTCGACGAGCTCGTTCCAACGAGGGGTCATAACCTATGTTTTTGAGACAAAAAATGAAAAAAATAATGAAAATTAATTGGCGATTTTTGAGAATAGCGCTGGCCGGTTTTGGCCGTTACGTTGGGTAAAGGGTTAACCAATGAAAACCTGTCCAAATCTGAAAATCTTATTCATTTGATTGACAAGAAGATGTCCGTATCGAGCGAAAAAATCTTCACCCTCCAATTCTGGATCAGAAGAAACTGGAGAGGACAAATGCATAACTGCCCCATCGGAATAAAATCGCGGGAGCTCCGCACAAACGTATCAGTCTCATGAGATCTCTCGCTGAGACCTAGTCTGAGCAAAGACAATAGTGAGCATAACAACTGATTAATTTCGCTCTGGTTAACGACAGACGAACGAGAATGTTGTGCATCTCGAAGCTCATCCCCCGGTGGGTGAATGACTTGGACGATACCAGGTCCGACTTCTCCTCGTTCACATATGAAACCGAAACGTCGGAGCAATAGAAGCAGATTCTGCACATTGTTCTGAAGCATTAACTCATTGCCGTACTTCTAAAGAATGTCGTCCAGGTAGGCCGACATTATCGCAGACGAATGAGCTCGGAAATGAGACATTATCGAGTTCGTTATTCGAGTGAAAGCCCAGGGGGCTAGATTCAGACCGAAGCACATTGCTCGGAGCTGATACACGACTCCTATGATGAAGAAGCGAAGATACTTTTTGAACGCCTGATGTACCATGACGTGAAAGTACGCAACTTGAGATCTAAGCATGTAGCATAGTCGTACACCCGAAAACTCGCTCTGACCGATCGGATGGACTCCATATATAAACTTGGAGCCACAATCAGCTTGTTTATCCAGCTCAGATTTATGAGTGGACGGAACGAGCCGTCTGGTTTTGGAACCAGAAAAGGATGGTTGTAGAAACCTGGAAATTCCTGGATTTCTATGGTCTCTTTCGCGATCATTCCAGAAGAGACTGGACTTCTGATGGAAGTGAGCCTCTTCCCTGCGGACTAGATGAAAACTGAGTCCATCTTGGACTTCGAGTTAACTGAGGTTTTCGTTTGAAGGACAATCTAGTCCTTCCGAAATCACCCCTCGAATCCAAGGGACGTCCGTAATCCACTCCCAATTAATTGAACAACTCGATAGTCTTCCGCTCACAGGTACACGGTAAAGGATAATACCATTACCTCTTGGTCATGTGAGGCTTTCAGAAGGAGAAGCCATGTCCTCCACGGCCCGCACCTCGCCCCGTCTACCTAGGGGCATCTGACCAGATGTCTCAGCCAGAATTACGGCCCCTACCTGAGTCGCTACCCTGATGGTCTCTAGAGTAAGACCTAGAGGACACATAGGAACCCCTATAGGAACTTCCCTTGGACGTATTCATCCCAGAAGTGCATGTCCTACTTTTCTCCACTGAATCCGACTAAAGGGAAGCAGATATGAATAGCAGAGTCTGAAGCTTTCTTAGTTATCTGATCATAGACTGAGCAAAGCTTGCCGTCGAAGAGAAACTCTCCGCAGACCGGAGCGACTCTGAGAGAGTTTTTCACCTTATTATCCACACGCGAGGATGTAGCCAGGGCCGCGTCACGTCTAACCAACACCATATTACCACTAAAAGAGCGGAGTTTTACGTGAGGCCCTTGAAAGAACTCTTAAGTTTGTACATCCTGAAATTCTTTTTCCTTTGAGACATAATGATAACGCTCTGGTAAGGTGATCTGCGTACGATGATGCGTCTAAGCTAACCCTGCTAGACGATATTGTCGTTTCCAACATCGTGGTTGGAATTGACATTGACGACGGTATAAACAATACTAGGTCCTCGCCTGGTCGTCTAGATGCAGTGAACTCTCAGAATGCTCTGTCCTGCCGTTTCAAAATATTCCTTGAATTGATGAAAGGCAGATGTAGAGCATTTGCCGATAAGAAACCTGACCTGCCCATTTAAGTAGCAAGTTATATATATATAGCGTCATTCAACAGATCAAATGTCCGTGAGACATTTCTGGACTATGTCGGAAACTGAGGGATGATGTCCCTAAACCGATAAGAATTCTGAGTCCAGTGGCGCTATCAGTCTCTTATCCGGCAACACAGCAATTTTGGTCCGGAGGAACAATATCAGAAGGTAATGCCGGATGCACTCTATGGCAATTATGTTGTTCCGAAAGGGAAAATACAACTCATCCGTATCCCTTTCGCTATCCTGTCGGACCCCTTGTAAATCTTGGTCATCCGTGCCTGAACCTGCAGTGGAACGTACCAACCCAGCTTCCTTGGATAATTCTTAATCCGATAGAGTTACTGTCGGGTGCTGGGATGCTGCGATAATTTGTGCTATCTGCGATAGCACGTCTGTAACGGAGGCCTATGGAGCTGCGGTCTTACAGAATTTAGCCGCTGGAAGCTCCTTGGACGCTGACTCCTGCATATTTCTTATATGCGAACGTCCGGAGTATGAAGGCCTCATATCCTTGGCTACCAGATGGCGTGACCTGGTTGCCGTAGAATCCCTGGTCGGCGAGTTGGTTGAATATGACTGGTCATGTAGCCAAGGTGCGGTCGCATGTGCTGCCGTGAGGATGAGGAAGCCGAAAAAGCAGTCTCTCTGGACTGTCTATATAACAGAGCGTCCCGAACGGTGGACGTATGCCCCGACTGAGGAACGTTTTGTACCACAATATCTATGCCCAGATGTTGTAGTACGAGAGAGGGACCTCTCTCGCTCACAGCCCGGATGGACCTGGACGAGCTAGGAACCGGACTAATAATAGGCTTCCTCCGTACAATCCTCGTATCTGTCGTCACTGGGTGTGCACATTGTATTTATAGTGCTCGCATCACCCAAATTTCCTTCCTGGACCGCAACGGACGAACCCGGGTGCTGAGCCATTCGGTGAATGGTCGCGACACCGGGCGAGCTAGTGGATGCCAAAGACATCGCTCCTACTAGGGAACTCCAGGCAATTGACGCATCTACATGAGCACTTTTGCCGCTAACTCTTTATTTGACTTTGACGACTGAAGCACACTTTACAAAGACATCACGGTAACAACACCTTGTTCATGTTACTCTATGAGACCTGTGGAGCCACGGTCCTACGTAAATTATCCGCTGGAAGCTCCAGGGACGTTCATTCCTGCATTTATATAATATGCTAACGTCCCAACTGGAAAGGTCTCGTATCCTTGGCTAGCAGATGGAGTGACCTGGTTGACATGTATTCCTTGAACGGCGAAGCAGGAGCACCAGTGACGTTCAATCCTGCATTTATATAATATGCGAACGTCCCCTGGAAATCTGTGGTCACATAGCCAAGGTGCGGTCGTGTGTGTTGACGAGGATGAGGAAGCCAATATAACAGCCGCGTCGGACTGTCATGCGATGGAGCGTCCCGATCAGGAGGAGTGGACGTAAGCTCCGACTAAGCGAACAAACATACAACAACATCATGACGCAGATGTTGATGGAAGAGAGAGGGGGCCTCTCTCGCTCGCGGTCTGGGTGGACCTGGACGAGCTAGCTACCGGACTGACAGGCTTCCTCCGTAGTATCCTCGGATCCGTCGTTGCTAGGTGTACACATCTGATGTTTTATAGTGCTTGCATCACCCAATATGCTTCCCTGGACCGTGACGGACGAACCCGGGTGCTGAGCCATTCGGTGAATGGTCGCGACACCGGGCGGACTAGCGGGCGAACAATGCCTTCGATCGGACTAGCAAACTCCCGGCAATTGTCGTAATACCTTGAGCACTTCCTGCTAGTCCTAATATTGCAACGACGGAGACACACTTGTTGAAGACATCACGGAAACATCACTCTGAATTCTGAAAAAGAAACAGATAATATAGAGTGACCCTACGGAGAGAGGACCATAATGGACCCCTCACCGATAACAAAATACCGTGACACACGTCTCCAACGTTGTCATATCACTCAATACACACAGAGCAAGAATTAGTGCGAATACATTGACTATAAGAAACACAACGAACCTGTGAATTAGAGGAAGATTTGCTCGCATTACATTTTGAACAATATTTTTTCAACATGAAAAAATATTCACAGTCAAATTACTCGCACTAACCCTTGAAATAAATATACATAATATATTATAATCCATTAATATATTTCAAAAGAAAATAATTTCAAAAAAGAAAAAAAAAAGAAGAGCCCAAGTTCCCAATGGGAACAATGAGCCCAAATGGATCCCAAAAAAGCCTAAGTGTGGACAAAAATTTTAAAATCATTTCAAAACATTAATGTAACACTTACGGACAATATTAATGTATCCTGCTATGAACTGAACTAAGCAGAAGACAAGTTATCACTATAAGAAGTAACCATTGTCAACATAAACAAAAAGTGTAAACAAACCGGAAACATGACTCCAGGCACTGATAAACATGGCCAGAAATCAGTTACCAATTTAAACACTATCCTATGCAAAACAGAGACTTCCAGAGAAGAAACTGCAGAGCCTCAGATGGTAGATGCAGACCAAAACGCCTAAACACCCAAGGGTGAGGACGTAAACATGGGGAAAAAAAACAGAAAATAATTCTGTTTCCAAGCCAAAACTCCCAAGAAATTTTAGTAATAAACATTACTAAAAATAAGCCAAAAGCATGGGAGAATAGCTAGGGAGGAATAAAGGAAAGGGAGAGAGGAAACACTGATTAAACAATGGAGCATTCATAGCAAGAATGACCACAACAAGGTCATGCTTCGAAAATAGGTAACATGAATAATTTCATAAAATGATTATAAGTTACAGCCCTGAACATCTCTTTCCACTTTTTTTCCTCTCTCCTCCTTCCATTTCCTCCTTATATCCACCATTTCTCTCATAATTATGTGTCTGGCATCATTAAAACTGAGATTTACTAGCACAAATAACAGTGAAGTGTAGCGTATTGAGGGCCAAACAAAGAAAGAATGATAATTGTGTCAATTTCGAGACCTCCTTGACACTGCACATGCGCAGTGGAGTAAAAGTATGGAGGACCATATAGGACATGTAATTTTCGGTTTTAGATGCAAATTTTGGATATTGGGGGTAAAATTTGCGTTTGGCCCTAGATATTTTAGAGTTAGCACCAGCTAAGTCTGGGTCATTGGTACAGTATAAAAATATAAGCAGTCAGACATTTGCAGAATGTGGTCCCCAGAGGGTTAACTTGATATGTTATCCATACAGTGGGCCCCATTTATCCTATGGGAACCTCTTTCTGTTTAGTTTTGAGACCCTGATTCAGAATGAGGTCCACAGAGGGTAAACTTAGTGATGCTACCCTGCTATGCAGGGTAACATCACTAAATTCACCTTCTTGGGACCTCATTTTGCAGACGACAGTCTGCTTATTTTCTAGCTTCTGCACTGCCAGAGTTTATGGGTTAACAAGTTATATGATGATAATAATGAAAGCTAGTATTAGGCAGATTGACTTTAACCAATATTAAACTCTATTCAGTTACCTTGGATTTACCATGGGATTTAACTGGTTGAATGCTGGATGACACTATCATGGCTGAATTAAAAAGTGTTGGAAGCCACTTTAGTAGATTTAGTAGATTTACACTGTATGTGTTAGATACTTTCTTCCTTATCAGTAGAAAAAGAAATATTTATCTCAAAATTGTTCTGTTACAATTTTATAGAGTGCCAGTTAACACTCTCCAATAAATTTAAATAAAACATTTATGGACAAATATTGCTAAATTAAGATACCCTTTGCTGGTAGTGTAAGAAAATACTTTACCTAACTAACTGACTGAATCCACCTGGGCAATTTTCAAATTTAGCAGAGTAAAAAAAAAAATTTTTTTCAAAAAGTTTCCACAAACTGAAAAAATTTATAGTAATTTATATATTTTTTATACTTACCAATGACCCAGACATAGCTGGTGCTAACTCTTAAAAATATAGGGCCAAACACAAATTTTGCTCAGCGGGGAGGTAAGAGTTCCCAACTCCTGGGAGGGCCGTCTGGGTCATTGGTAAGTATAAAAAATATATAAATTACTATAAATTTTTTCAGATTTTTATACTGTACCAATGACCCAGACATAGCTGAATAGTAAAAAGGCTGGAAGGCCCAGGACATAGAGGAAAATCCAATAAGCTCAACTATATAAAATAGAGTCATCTCCTGTAGGAGAAAAGGAGAAATAGGCTTCACGTGTATCTTTCTTATTTATGACAAATTAGAAAGACACAATACCTTCTATAATTGAGCATCATAACATCCATGTTCTTTATTAATATCCAGTATAATTCGTATACTAATTATATTTAAAGTAAGCCAATAAATAAAGTTAGTCCAAAGAATTGAGACTCTTTATACTCTTTTAAAAGTGTCCGAGGATAGTATAATAACATCCGTTTGACACATGACATATTCAAATGCTATACTTTAAAACTATGACATGAATGAATTAAAAACATAACTTTCACTTAAGAAACCATCCCAGTAACAGCTCAGAATTACTAACTCCGGAGGAGGTATCCCCTTGTTTTCATAATAAAAACAGGTGACCCAAGGGAACACCCTCCCGCCCCCCCCCCCCCCCCCCCCCTTTTTCTTGCCCTGAGTCAAATAGCCCAGAGCGAAGAGGGCAGCAGGACGGAGTCACTGCTGGAACATAAAGCCTACATAGCTATAATTGCAATTGTTAAGTGATCGACTTTCTGAGCAGCTGATAATGGACCTAAACAATGCAGGTCTCCAGAAATGGATACAATATTTCTGAGATAAAAAATTTGTGAATGTGGATGGTTGAAACCAATATGCAGCCTACTTAATCTATAATAGCAAAACTATATGTCAGCCCAAGATGTAGAAGAGCTCTTACTTCATGAGCCGAAATCTTAAGCACAGACTGCTGAGTTAAGGATAGATTATCCTAAGCAGTACCGATAGTTAACTGAATGCATTAAGTAAAAGAATGGACCGTAATGACCTTTCTATTAGGCATCAGAGCCAGAAGAAGCTTTACGTCCTACTGATAAATTGAGATCTGTTAATAAATACATAAAGGTCTATCCGGACAGAGTAAAGGCCTATGCCCGCTCGAAGACGGAAGAACCTTAAAAACAATAGGTTCCGGATATCATTAGGAGCCTGATTCTTAACCAAAAATACAACATTAGTAGTAAAGGTAATAGAGTTCCCGATACTACGAAAGTGAGAATCGTCCACCGATAGTGCATGAAGCTCACTGACTCTTCAGCAGAAGAGAAGGCTAAGAGAATCGCTGCCTTAAAAGACCAGAATTTGAAACTGCTGTCCCAAGGATTCAAATGGTTACTTTAGTTAATAAGAACCCAAGCTAAATTCCGAATAGGAATTAATCTAACGATTCTAGGTCTCTTATCGAAAAGTTTCAAACTAACTTAGATAAAGAGACATTAGGCTCCATTGTAAACTATCATGGTGTGCATAGGTATCAGATAACATAGACCTATAACCTATAAAAGTAACTGGCTGCAGATGATTTCGTTAAACAAGTATACTAGAAAGTTTGCAATGTCTGGTATGGAGGAATCAAAAATATCAACATAAAGATCCCTACACCAACGATGGAAGACCCTCCACTTTAGCCACATAGTATAGCGAAGAGGAGGTCCTTCTACAGTTAGGAATTGCGTCCACTGCTGGTCCTTTCCAGTGCTTACTATGCAAAAAGGACCGCACAACGGAATACGTGAAGGTTGAGACCTTGCGGGTTGTGATAGAGTTGACACGATTTCCCCAGCGAAAAAAGATCCTCTCGTGGAGGAAGTTTCCGCGGTAAGTCCCACAGAAGACATCTAAGTAAATTTATCCACCGTCTCTGTGGGACAGAGATGCTACCAACAGAATTGTATTGTGAATGAATAATCCTAGCAATACTTGCTGAATCAACAGCACTGGAGGATACTATATCCTATCATCGCGTCCTACTAGATCGATAGAGCATTAACTACATATGCTCAGGGATCCGGACACGGTGACACATACGTCTACAATTGATTGGAGAGTTGTGTCGCAAATAAATTTATCACTGGGTGCTCCCATTGATAGCAAATCTGATTGAATACTTGTTAGTTGATAGTCCATTCCGACGGCAACAAACGACCCTTACGTGAAAGGGAGTCTGCTAATACGATCCGACGACCGAGAATATGACGAACCGAAACAGAACTTGGTGTTCTATAAAAAACAGAAGGATTCTTTCCGTTAAAATCCATAACGGAACCGAATGAGTGCCTCCCTGGTTGCGGATATACGCAACTACTGTCGAATTATCGGACAGGATTGAACATGCGTTTCTGAATAAAATTCATCCAATGATGTAGTGCAAGCCAACATAATATTCTTCCTTGGAAGTAAAGAGCTTGCCTAAAAACTACGGAACCCAAAGACGCCGGCACTTCGAATCCGTTGGGATCAAAATGTGTCCCAACCTGTTTGACTGGCATCCGTCATAATCGAAAAACTCGGATCCGGCAACTACAGTGGAACTCTCTGAGTCAACCACCGAATGTTTGCCCACGTCTGAATCTCTTGTTACACTTGATAGACAAGAGAACGAGTATATCGAGCAATTCAAGATTGCTGAAAGGTTACCGTCGAAGAGAAGCTTCTCGGGGACCGAAGCGACTCTGAGAGAGTTCTTCACCTTACAATCCACGTGCGTGGATGTAGCTAGGGCTGCGTCACGTCTAACCAACTCCAGGTTGCCACTGAAGGGCGGAGTTATACGTGGAAAACTACTGCCCCTGAAAGAAATCCCATTGAGGATCATATCCTGGAATTCTTTCTCTTGAAGTCGTAATGATAACGTCTCAGTACGGTGGTGTACGTATGATAAAGCGTCTAAGTTAAGTCTATTATACATCATTGTCGTTTCCAACATTGTGGTTGGAATTGACATAGACGGCGAAAAAGACAATTGCAGTCTTGAGTCTCGCCGTCTTAGACGCAAAGGAACTCTCGGTAAGCCCAGTTCTGCCAATAAACAATTATTTCCTAGAATTCACGAAAGGCAGAATAGAGCATTGCGGACAAGAAACTATACTAGCATGTTGATAGCAAGCTTATATATATATAGCGTCGTTCAATAATTCGAATGTTCTAAAGACATTATTGGACTGCGTCGGCAACTCAGGGACAATGTCCCTGAACCGATCCAAAACTCTGTGTCCAATGACGCTATTAGTCTCTTATCCAGCATCGCAGCAATGTAGTCCGACGGAACAACCTCTGGAAGATAATGCCGGAAGAAATGTATGGCAGCTTCTGTTGTTCCGAAAGGGAAAGCTCGAAATCATCCGAATCCCTTTCGCCATCCTGTCGGACCCTATGAAATATTCGGTCGTCCGTACCTGATGCAACAGCGAAGCGTACCAACCCAGCGCTGTCGGATTATTCCTGATCCGACCGAGAATCTGTCGTTTGCTGGGATGCTACGATAAGCTGTGCTATTTTGGATAGCATGTCCATCACTGAGGCCTGTGGAGAAGCGGTCTTACGATGCATTGCCGCTGGAAGCTCTGTGTTCGTTACCCCGTGCATACTTCTATTATGCGAGCGACCGGAGTGTGCAGGCCTCGTGTCCCTTGGCTACCGGATGGCGTGACCTGTTCGCCATGGAATCACTGAATGCCGAAGCTGGCCGGATATTCAAGGTCACGTAGCCAATGTGCGGTCGTGTGCGCTGCTGTGAGGATGAGGAAGCATTATCGACAGTCACTCGGACTGTCTATATAACGGAGCATCCGGAGTGGCGGACATACGCTCCGAAGGTGAAATGTCTGTACCACAACATCCGGTCCCATATGTTGTTGCACGAGAGAGGGACCTCTCTCGCTCGCCACCCGGACGGACCGGACAAGCTAGGAACCGGACTAACAGGCTTCCTCCGATCTCTCCTCTAATCCGTCGTCACTGGGTGTGCACTAAAGTCTATTATAGTGCTCGCATCACCCAAATCTCCATCCTAGACCGCAACGAACGAACCTGACTGCCGAACCATTCGATGAATGGACGCTACACCAGGTGAGCTAGCGAATGTCAACTCCGTCGATCCTACTAGGGACCTCTTAGGAGATTGACGTAATCCATGAGCACTAATTGCCGCTAGCTCTTCATTAACTATGACGACAGAGGCACACTTTTGAAAGACATCTCAGTAATTTTGCGAACAAGAAACCAGATATGCTTGTACATAGCAAGCATATAAAAAAAATATATAGTGTCGTTCAATAAATCGAACGTATCTGAGACATTATTGGACTGTGTCGGAACTGAGGGACGATGTCCCTGAACCGAACCAAAAATTTCTAAGTCCACCGACGCTTGCGACAGAGATTCTGTCGTTGCTGGGATGCTGCGATAAGTTGTGCTATTTGGGATAGCACGTCCGTCACCGAGGCCTCTGCAGAAGCGGTCTTACGATGCTTTGCCGCTGGAAGCTCCGTGTACGTTGACTCCCGCATACTTTCTTATGCGAACGTCCGGAGTCTGCAGGCCTCGTGTCCCTGGCTATCGGATGGCATGACCTGGTCGCCGAGGATTCTCTGATTGGCGAAGCTGACTGGATATCGGAGGTCACGTAGCCAAGGTGCGGTCGTGTGCGCTGCCATGAGAATGAGGAAGCCTTATTGACAGTCTCTCCGGACTGTCTATATAACGGAGCGTCCCGAGCGGCGGACGTATGCTCCGAATGCAAGACATTTGTACCACAACATCTGGGGCCAGATGTTGATGTACGAGAGAGGGGCCTCTCTCGCTCGCAGCCCGGATGGGCCTGGACGAGCTATGAACCGGACTAAAAGGCTTCCTCCGTTCTCCCCTCTAATCTGCCGGCACTGGGTGTGCACATGGATGTTTATAGGCTCGCATCACCCAAAACTCCTTTCTAGACTGCAACGGACGAACCCGGCTGCCGAACCATTCGATGAATGGACGCTACACCGGGCGAGCTAGCGGACGTCAAAGGCCGTCGAACCTACTAGGGTCCTCTTAGGCAATTGACGTATTACCTGAGCACTTTTCCGCTAGCTCTACATTAATTGTGACGATGGAGGCACACTTTTTGGAAGACATCACGGATACATCACCCTGATCATGATCATCTGAAATAGAGATTGATAAAGTAGAGTGACCCTGCGGGGAAAGGACCGGAATGGCCAATTCCCCACTAACATACCGTGACACACGCTTCCCATGTTGTCATCGTAATCAACACATACAGAACAGGAGTTAGTGCGAGTACACTGTCTACATTATACAATGAATATGAAAGTCAGAGGAAGATTTCCTCTTATTACAATTGAACAATATCCTTTCAATGTGAAAAGAAAACAAAGTCCTAGTACTCGCACCAACCCCTGACAATCAAAATACATAATAACAAGATCCATTAACATAGAAAAAATAACTGAATCAAAAACTTTTGAAAAAATATTTTTTCAGAACAGCCCAAGTTTCTGAAAAGTAACGTTGAGCCCCAATGGATCCCAAGTCTAAGTGTGGACAAAAATTCTAAAAATATTTTAAACAATTTATGCAACACTTACGAACAATAATAATGTGTCTAGTTATGATTAAATTAACATCAAGATATTATTTTCAAGAAATCCCCCCTCACACAGAGGGCTGTTGGAAATGTAAACAATAAGTGTAAAAACACTAGATCAAGACTCCAGGCACCCTGGCCCGAAATCAGTTACCAATAATACACTATCTGATGCAAAACAGAGACTTCCAGGGAAGAAACTGCAGAACATCAGATGATAGATGCAGAACACTACGCCTAACCACCCATAGGTGAAGACGTAAACATGGGGAAAAGAACAGAATACATTCTGTTATCCAGCTAAAACTCCCAAGAAATTTTAGTAATAATATTACAGAAAATATGCCAAAAGCATGGGAGAATAGCAAGAGGGGACTTAAAGGAAAGGGAGAGAGGAAAACACTGAATAAGCAGTGTAATCTTGATAACAAGAATGACCACAACAGGCAGTTGCCTCGCAAATAGGTAACTTAACATAATTTCATCAAAAAAAATTTTAAGTTACAGCCCTGATTATTTTCTGTCACTCATTTTTCCTCTCCTCCTTCTATATGCTCCTTAGAATCACCATTTCACTAATATTTATGTGTCTGGCATCATTTAAACTGAGATTTACAAGCACAAAGATCAGTCAGATGTTAACTGATGAAGGACCAAACAAAGAATGATTAATGGCGCCAATTTCGGGACGTCCTTGACACTGCACATGCGCAGTAGAGGTGAAGTATGGAGGACCATTCAGGACATGTTTTCTTTGGTTTTAGATGCAAATTTTGGGGATTGGGGGGCAAAATTTGTGTTTGGCCCTATATTTTTAAGAGTTAGCACCAGCTATGTCTGGGTCATTGGTACAGTATAAAAATATCATATTGCATGGCTCATCACTGAGAATGAGCTTCTCAAGCTTGTTCATATTTATTTATTATTTATTTATTTATTGATAATTAAGGTCACATATTTATGCACAATGGCTAATCATGACAGTGACAGTTTTATGGGTGGAGGAAGCCGGAGTACCCGGAGAGAACCACCGAGCAACGACGAGCAGCTGCCAGCTCCCCAACATCGTAACTCTGCACTGCAGCACAGGCAGGGTTAGATTGGTTGAAGACATGCGTACCATTGACGTGCAGTACGCCTTAGTACACAGCATCACCGTGCCCCCACATGGGCAATGGGGGTGAAGCGTCTTGCCCAAGGACACAACGCAGTTGCCGCAGGTGGGATTCGAACCGAGGACCTCTCGGCTTGCAGCCTGCACCTCTACCTACTGAGCCACCGTGCTCCCTCAAGCTTGTTCCAATGAGGGGTCACATGATATGGTATCACAGAGATTCTTTGAAAAATTTAAAAAAACAATAATTAACCCTTTACCTAACATGGAAAGCAGACGACACTTGCAAACAAAAGTCTAGAATAACTAATTTTTTTAATTTTTTGTCTCAAAAACATAGGTTATGAACCCTCATTGGAACGAGCCCAACAAGTTCGTTCCAAAGAGGGGTCACAACCTAGATTTTTGAGACAAAAAATAATGAAAATTAATTGGTGACTTTTGTGAATAGCGCTGGCCGGTTTTTGCCGTTACGTTGGGTAAAGGGTTAAAATAGCAAATTTTGATATCCTGTGTGTTGGGTAAAGGGTTAACTGATAAACTGATACTATAAACTGGACATGCTGGGGCCCCCAACAATACTAGAGACCTCAATTTGTTCGACCGACTGTGTATGCGACACAAGTACAAGTCTAATTTGGTAAGAAAGTGCATGATTACAAGCAGGAGCAGGCCTGAAAATAAACAGTCTGACATTTGCAGAATGGGGTCCCCAGAGGGTGAATTTGATGATGCTATCCCATACAGTGGACCAATTTATCCTCTGGGTACCTCCTTCTGTTTAGTTTTGAGACACTGATTCAGATTGAGGTTCACATGGGATAAATTTAGTGATGCTACCCTGCTGTGCAGGGAAGCATCACTAAATTCACCCTCTGGGGACCTCATTTTGCAGATGACAGTCTGCTTATTTTCTGGACTGAGCAGGAGACCATTGATACCTTAGGCTCCAATCCCAAAGCATTGTAACTGTATGCATGGGATTTAAATTAACAATTCTTTCTGCCAAAACGCTAATGATAACGATTATTGCGTATTCGATTTAATATTCAATTTGCAAATAGTGTCCTCAGTTCGAATTCCACCTGCGGCAACCGCATTGTGTCCTTGGGCAAGACACTTCACCCCATTGCCCACGTGGGGGCACGGTGATGCTGTGTACTAAGGCGTACTGCACGTCGATGGTGCACCTGTCTTCAACCAATGCTAACCCTGCTTGTGTGGAGTTGGTATGTTGGGGAGCTGACAGTTGCTTGCCGTTGCTCAGTGGTTCTCTCCGGGTACTCCGGCTTCCTCCACCTGTAAAGCTGTCACGGTCATGGTTAGCAATTGTGCAGAAATATGTGACCTTAACCACCAATAAAAATAAAATAAAAAAATTAGATTCCTTATTTGCTTTGGTCATCTTCGAATATTTGCAGAGGCCTACCCAAAACTCTTATCAAGAAATGAACAAAGCAACTTTTAACCAAGCCAGAAAATAAGTAGACTGTCATCTGCAAAATGAGGTCCTCAGAGGGTTAATTTAGTCATGCTACCCTGCACAGCAGGGTAGCATCTCTAAATTAACCCTCTGTGAACCTCAATCTGAATCAGGGTCTCAAAACTAAACAGAAATAGGTACCCAGAGAATAAATTTGCGCACTGTATGGGATAGCATCATCAAATTCACCCTCTGGGGACCTCATTCTGCAAATGTCAGAGGGCTTATTTCAGCAAATGTCAGAGGGCTGCTTTTAACGATCTCAAGTTTAATAAATAAATCTCTCATATACTCCCACAATGTCACTGGAAAATAAACAATAAGCTAAAGATCGAGGTCATTCCAACTTAGTTAAAATCATAAACCGATTTGTAATTTAAACAACACTTCATTCGGAACATGGTCTGCTGCAAGTATAAAAAATCAAATGATGCGGTTTGCAAGTCACTAAATTGATTGAAAAAGGGCAACCTCAAATATTTTTGTGTGGTGATGTCAGATGGTAATACAGTGGAGCCCACTTAATGGGATATCTCTTAACTGAATAACCCTGTTAATTGAATATAATTTACCAACCCAAAACCATTTACCATATCTCCAGTACAAATTTGACCTGTTAACTGAACATAGGTTATAGAGTAAACTCCTAAATATAGGTTATAGAGTAAACATGGAGCTCTGTCAAACAAGATATCACAGATTAAATGCTAAGTTTATCTCTAGAATACAAGAAAATGACACAATCCCTATTAATTGAATACTCCTCTTAATTGAATAATTTTCATTGGCAAAGTGGCTATTCAATTAACAGGGTTCCACTGTATATGCTTCTGGAGCTGTAAATATAAAAAAAACTATGCGAGCTGTTGTTCAATCAGAATGCGATGATTTTCGTCTTATTGGAACACAGTTTAACAATACTCGATCAAGTATTCTGGGTAGAACTGGTTAACTTGGAAGAGTACATAAATTTTGGGATCACTCACTTTATCCACACAACTGTCAAATAAGATGTTGGGGTTTTGGGGATCCACAGGAGGAGGTTTTTGATATGATTTATTACCAGCTACCATTTTACCTGCAACTACTGACGCTCGAAATACAAATTTATGTCCATTAGGATCTGAAGATGCATAGCCATCAGCTAATTTTGCATCTCTTGCAAAGTAGGCTCCTTTTCCATAGAGTGTTCCAACCCTTTGCCCAGCAATACGAAAATCAAAGTTATTGATACAGATTCCTTCAACTGCATCTGGCACAGTTCCATGAAATACATTAACTTCATTTGAACACCCTGTTCCAAGAATCTTTTCCATGTTACGCTTTTGTCTGTAAAAATAAATAAAGCACATCAAGAAATTAGAGAAAAGAATAGAGCTGTCCATAATTTGATATAAGAACTGGTATCAGGTGGGTGAAAAAAATGTCTCTTGAGTCAGGTTTGATAAAGAACGGTTCAGTCTTTTTTTGTCTATAGTGCACTTTCGCCTACAATATAAATCTAGTAAATGTGTAGATGAAAGTGCACTGATTAAGCTGAGAATAGGTAACTAACCAGTATTAGGACACCAGGTTAAGTGCACCATCCACTTTTGGCCCCACATTACCCTGGTTTGGTCTGTTTTTTGTCTTTTTGTCTCTTCGTGCTCTATAAGGGTTTTTCTCTGATTCTTCAAAACTTGCTCATTTTCATTTGAGTAATTATATGAGGTTAAGGCAGTTTTGTTACTTTGACAAGATGCAAACAGATGTGACAAAAGATTTTCTACAAAAACTAAAAAGATTTTTGTTTTTCTCAGCCTGCGGCTTATGATCAATCCCCCTGTTTAGAGAATTAGTTTGATTTTGGTTTCATACTCAAAACAGAACCTGGTGATATACTAGGAGACATATACTTTTGGGTTTCTAATTCACATCATAGTGTTTATTTGAATTTTGATTTTTTAATTGACCTCCCAATTTGATCTGACTAATCACCAATTTCAGACATTAGATCAAACTGAATCTACCCAAGTGAACAATGATGTGGAAATGAGAGAAACATTTAACGTAGCATATAAACTTGCTAGGGTTTATTCATAACTAAGAGGGCAATAATAGACCCTCAACTCAAGGTGAATGGCACATCTTCATTCTGTGTGATGTACGAATACTAACATAACATGATGACAATCTATTTATTTATTTATTGGGGTTTAAGGTCACAAAATCCTGCAAAATGACCAATCATGACTGCAGCATGGATATAAAGTCAAGTTCAGCCTATCATTTATGCCCAGGTTGCCTATTTTAGAGGAACTGCACCCCAAGCATTGGTTACCAGATCCTATTTTATCAATAAAACAGTTACCATATTAAACAACCATTGCAACACATCCTACAGTTCCCATGGAGATGATGACAATCATATTAATCGCAGCTGCAACTACAGCAAAAACAATCATCTCATTCCTGTATCTCTGTATTCCAACTTTTAGCACTACCTGGGACCTGGGTAATGTAAGGAAGTTGGAATCCAGAGAGACTGGAATGATACTTACCACATGGCAAGGGTTGTACCTTCCTATCATATTAACTATAGCGTAGTGGAAGGAATACTACTGTACAGTTGATAATGGTGTCTAAAGTGTCCATGTTGCAAGATCGGCTGCAAAACACAATAAAATTTCCAGTTTCTCTGCAGCTCATAACAACATCTTTTAATGGAATATATGCAGTTTTCCTAACAAGGCCAACAAGAGATAAGCAACATTTTCTTTGAGGAAACCTTCTCAATTAGGTCCATTTCTAAACACTGAACATGTAATCACATTCACTGCATAACATGGTAAACCCAAATAAATAAAATGTGAATTCCAGAGTTTCGCTTTGAGTATACAAAGACTATTACTTTACAAAGTGTTTGAATGGTATTTTTTTTAAATTGAAACATTTTTCAAGTTTGTTCAAAAAATTATTTTCTATACTTTTTTCAATACCCACAGGACTTGACAGCTTATTTTTCTATCCATTTCAAGACCTTTTCCAGACCACCTTGAATTTCCACACTGTTTCACAAATTTCGGTAAGATTCCTGTATCAGGAGCTTTGGGAACAATATAAGTATAAAACAATATGCTTACAACATATACTGCTGCCAACAGATTTTGTTCTGGATCCGACTGATCTTCACAATATTGACTTGTGGAAGTGTTTTCATGAAATGTTCTTTCACTTGTCCGTATTCTGATTGGTCACTGTCACTCGGCATCAATTCCTTGGCTAAGTAACGAGCTTGACTTGGAATCTTTTCCCATGTTAATGGAATCAGCATATCATCTGACGTGTCTGGTCTAGTTGATTTCTTGGTAGATTTTTTCTCTTTTACACGAACTTGAGCCATTTTACTAAAGCTATGCAAAATGTAAGGAAAAATGAAATTAATAACAAATTGAGCTTCAGGATAAAACCATTTGTATTTGATATACTACTATCTACAGTACAAGTCAAAATAAGTTGTAGGATAACTGCTATAAACTATATATCTTTCTCTTCCTGCTCTGATAAGACCAGAATCTGACATCATTTTCTAAAAAAGCTCTCACTGAAAGCTTTCCAGAAAATGCTGTAGATTCCGATCTTATCACTGCAGAGGCAGCAGTATACTTAGTTTATTGCAGTTATGCTACAACTTATTTTGACTTGTCCTGTATCAGTAAAAAGGTTAGTTCCCATGTTTCAGTGTGTCCTGTACTATTTTTGGCCTTGGTAAATTTTAAATCTGAGAAGCTAAAAAAGATGTACTGTGAAATTGTGTTGTACAACCTTCTATCATTTGCATAATATATTTTTGCAGAATAACTTTTCGAAGTTAGGGTCTCACAAAGGAGATCTTCTGTTTCTAAGGCCATTTTTTTGTAAAATTGCATGTGGGCAGGCAGTTTTTTTTAATTTTTTTTATTGTAATTATTTCTTTTCCATCAAAAATTCATGTTCTTGATTTGTTTTATGTTTTAGGCCTAATAATCTACAGAATAGCATGGGTGGTGGTGTATTTCATCCCTTGAGTGCAAGGCTTTGCAATGCTGCACTCAATGGACAAATTTATTAATTCTATTAACTTGGGTAAAATATCAGACATAAACCATTTAATTTTTATTTTTCTAAGTTTGCAATGATTATTTATTTATTTATTGGGATTTAACGACCCTTTCGACACCCAGGGTCACCTCATGTCAGACTCCACACAAGCAGGGTTAGCACTGGTTGAAGACAAGTGCACCATCGACGTGCAGTATGCTTTAGTACACAATGCCAACATGCTCCCACATGGGCAATTAAGTATAGTGCTCAAGGACACATCGCGATTGCCGCAGGTTGGATGCGAACAAAGGACCTCTCGGCTTGCAGCCTGCACCTCTATCTGCTAAGCCTCTGAGCTTTCTTGCAATGATTATAAAGAGAGCATCCAGCAGACAAAAGGACCATGCAGGAGGACCTGAGAAACAGATTTTTAATTTTTTAGGCCTAGAATATCATGTCTGGCCACACAACAGAGTATAAATTTTGAACACTTTTTTCAACATAGTTTTCATGAACTGACAGTAAAAATGAATATTCAAAACCTAATTTGATACAGTGGAATACCGTTAATTGAATATTATATATTCATAGTAATTTGTATATTTTTTATACTTACCAATGGTCCAGACTAGCTGGTGCTAACTCAAAAATAATCCAGGGCCAAACACAAATTTTGCCCCCAATCCCCAAAATTTGCATGCAAAATAGAAAATTTTATGTCCAATCTGGTCCTCCATACTTTTGCAAACTGTGCGCAGTGTCCAGGAAGACACCGAAATTGGCGCCAACCATCATTCTTTCTAAAAATTGCCTGCTAAATGTTGTAAACAGCGGGGAGGTATGAGTGCCCACTCATGGGAGGGCCATCCCCATCTGGGCCATTGGTAAGTATAAAAAATATACAAATTACTATGAATTTATAATATTTTTATACAACAACCAATGACCCAGACCAGCTGAATCGTAAACAGGCTGGAGGGCCTAGAACATAGAGGAAAATCCAATCACTCAATCACTTCATAAAGGATATCTTCTACAGGAGAATAGGAGAGAAAGGAATTATATATGTCTTTCTCATTTGCAAGAAACGAGAAAGACATAACACCAACAATGTAAATGAGTATTACATATATAATTCTCCATTTAATGCCAGCATAACCCTTTATGCTAATTCGGTGAAGGAAAGCCAAAATATAAAGATAGTCCAGAGAATGAGACTTTATACTCATTTAAAAGTGTCCGAAGATTGTATATTAACGCCCGTTTGACACGTGACATATACAAATGCTTCTCAGTGAGCTACACTTTAAAAACCATACATAAATGAGACATATTATTTGCTTCACACCGAGCTACACATTAAAACCATCCAAGCACCGACTCAGGACTACTGACACCGGAGGAGGTCTTCCCTTGCTTTTCACTAAAAAGCTAGATGATCATAAGGGAAAAAAACCACCCCCCCCCCCCTTCCCCTTGTTCTGAGGTACATGACCACAGAATGAAGAGGGCAGCGGAACAGCGTCACTGCTGGAACGGGTTGCCTAAAAAACTACAGATGTAATCATTTAGTGGATGACATTCTGAGCAACAGACAGGACCTAAACATCTAAGGGTCACCAGAGATGGACTCTAAATTTCTAAGGTAAAACTTGGTAAATGTAGAAGGCTGTGTCCAGTACGCAGTTTTCATGAGATCAGTAATGGCTATACTGTTACAATAAGCCCAAGAAGTGGACAGCGCTCTAACTTCATGCGCTGATATCTTATTTACTGAAAGCTGATCCGAAGACAGACTTTCATAGGCAATGCGTATTGCCAACTGAATCCATCTAGCAATAGAATGAACAGGAATATCTCTTCTGTTAGGAATTAGTGAAAGAAAGAAGCTTTTCTTCTTTTTCTTAAAAAATCTGATCGGCGTTTATATGTGCACATAGCCCTGACTGGACACAGCAGAGGTCTACGGTTGTCCGTAGACGGCAGAGCCTTTATGGTAATAGGCTCAGGTCGTTTATCTGGAGCCTGGTTCTTAGCCAAAAATCCAACTTCTGCAGTTAAAGTAATGGTATTACCAACACTACAGTAGTGAGATTCGTCAACAGATAAAGCATGGAGTTCACTAACTCTTCTAGCAGATGCAAAGGCTAAGAGAAATGCTGTTTTATAGGTCAAGAATTTGAGCTTTACAACGTCCAATGGCTCAAACAGAGCTTCCTTAAGCTTCAACAGAACCCAAGCCAAATTCCATTTAGGAATTAATCTGAGGGTTCTAGGTCTATTTTTTGAGAAATTTCTAATCAGCTTGGATAATGAAGCATTAGATCCAATTGCCAAGTTATCATGATGAGCATAAGTGTCTGATAACATAGACCTATAGCCCTTAATAGTGACGGGCTGCAGTTTGAGAACGTCAAACAGGTAGGCCAGAAAGTTGGCAATATCCGGTATGGACGGATCATAGATGTCTATCGACTGATCCTTACACCAACGGAAGAAAACCTTCCACTTCACTACGTAATTCAACAAAGAGAAGGACCTCCTGCAGTTAGAAATTGTGTTGACTGCTCGTCCTGTAAATTGCTTGCCATGCAAGAAGGACCACACAACGGAAATACATGAAGGTTGAGACCTCCCGGGTTGTGGTGCAGTGCATGTGACTTCCCCTGATAAAGAAAGTCCTCTTGTGGAGGAAGGTTCCGGGGAACGTCCCATAACAGACACCTGAGAAGATTGATCCACGGTTTCTGTGACGACAGAGATGCGACTAGCAGAATTTTGCAACAAGACTGTTTGATCTTTAACAGAATCTGCTGAATCAACGGAGTTGGAGGATATGCATATCCTATCATTCCGTCCCAAGAGATTGACAGAGCGTCTACTGCGTACACTCGATGGTCTGGACATGGCGACACGTACGTCTGCAACTGATTGTTCAGGTGTGTTGCGAACAAATCTATCATGGGTCGATCCCACTGGTAGCAAATCTGTCTGAATACCCGCTTGTTGAGTGTCCACTCCAATGGCAACAGGCGACCTTTCCGAGAGAGCGAGTCTGCTAGTACATTCAGACAACCCGGTATATGACAAACCGATAGTTGAACATGATGATTCACAACATACAGAAGAATTTTTTCCGTTAGTTCGCATAATGGAATTGAATGAGTGCCTCCCTGGTTCCTGATATACGCTACTACTGTCGAGTTGCCCGACAATATCTGAACATGAGCTATAATGTGAATCCAATGTTGTAGCGCAAACCATATTGACATCATCTGTTTGATGTTTATGTGTTTCCCTAGGAATCGAGGGTCCCAAAGACCATGACACTTTGAGTCTGTCGGGCTCAGGGTCGCGCCCCAACCTGTTTGACTTGCATCCGTCATAATCGTGAAAGCCAGATCCGGCAGCTGCAGCGGAACTCCCTAAGTTAACAACTGAATATCCGCCCAAATCTGGACCCTTTGTTTTACCAGGTCCGTTAAAGCAATACTGGTCTCGAGCGAATGTGTCTTCACACTCCAGTTCTGAGTAAAGAATATCTGGAGGGGACGTGTGTGCAAGTGACCCATCAAAATAAGATCTGCAGCCGCTCCGCACAACCCCATCAGTTGCATGAATTCCCTCGCTGTTAATGCGTCTGAGTGTTGACAAAAGCGAGCATAACAACCGATTAATTTCGCTCTGGGTAACGGCAGATGAACCAGATTGTTGTAAGTCTCGAAGCTCATCCCCAAGTGAATGAATGACTTGGACGGAGCTAGATCCGACTTCTTCTCGTTTACGATGAAGCCGAGACCAGACATCGGAGCAAAAGAAGCAGACTCTGAACATCGTTCTGAAGTATAGTTTTGTTGCCATATCTCTGAAGAATGCCGTCCAAGTAAGCCGACGTTACCGCAGACGAATGAGCTCGGAAGTGAGACATTACCGAGTTCATTATTCGAGTGAAAGACAAGGGCACCAGGTTCAGACCAAAGCACATCGCTTGGAACTGATACACTGTCCCTTGCACAGTGAACTGCAGGTACTTTCTATATGTTGGATGTACCAGGACATGAAAGTATGCATCCTTTAGATCTATGCTTGCCGCATAGTTATTCACTCAAATGCTCGCCCTTACCAACCGAATTGTCTCCATATAGAACTTTGGAGCTACGATAAGCTTGTTTATCCAGCTCAAGTCTATTACCGGCCAGAATGAGCCGTCTGGCTTCGGTACGAGGAACAGGTGACTGTAAAATCCTAGAGAATTTTGATTCTCCATGACCTCTATTGCTTCCTTTGATAAGAGAGCCTGTACCTCCACTAGGAAAGACTCTCTTTTGCAAGGATTTGACAGAAGATTTATCCACCGCAGACACCTTGTTAGTGGCGGTTTCACTCGGAATGTTAGCCGTACTGGTCTTCCGTAACTGTTATCCAGTTTGTTATGAATCTTGATAACCTTCCGCCAACTGGCAAGCAATGGAGGTCCTGACCATCACCTGTAGGACTTGCGAGGCTTACGGGAGGAGAAACCACGTCCCCCTCGCGAAGAGCTTCGACTCGTCGGCTTAGGGGCTTCTGACCGGTAGTCTCGACCAGACCTACGTCCCTTTCCGAGTTACTGTATTGACGATCTCTAGAGTAATTATAGTACGGTTTCCTATACCCTCGCGAGGAGTCCCCTTAGACAATTTCTGTCTGGGACGTCCTCCTTTACTCTTTTCTGCTGTAGCGGGTCGATTAGACACCGACTTTAGAAGCAGAGTATTAGATGCTTTCTTTGTAACTTGGTCATAAACCAATGAAAGCTTGTCGTCAAATATTGTGTGTCCAGAGACCGGAGTGACCCAGAGAGAGTTTTTCACCACCTTGTCATCTATTAAAGATGACGACGCAAGGGCACCATCATGTCTGATTAACTCCAAATTAGCCACAGTTAAGACAGAGTTATACGTGGTAAACATAATTGCCCTGGAAAGAACTCTTAAAGAGGTACGAATGTCCTCAAATTCCTTCCCGTTGAGATGTTGCGCCACATCTGTTGACAAGTAATCTGTGTAAGACATAGCGTCCAAATTCGCTCTATTTGAAGAAATTGGCGTCTCAATTGTGTCCAAGTGAATTGTGAATGACCCAGGCAAGGATAGCTCTAGATCCTTGGCCTGTTCATCCAAACGCAGAGAAACTCTCTGTACATCTTCCCCGACTGTTTTAAATGAACATGGTCCAAGAAACGGTAAATTTATGGAAGATGTCAAGAAACCGCCTTTCTTCTTCCCACTGGAGAGTTTGAATATGGTGTCATCTAAATGGCTCAAGGCCTGCGACACCTGTCTAGAAGGAACCGGAAAATACAGAACCTTCTCGAAAGTCTGCGTCCAACGACGCCAAGGTTTCTTTCTAGTAGTCGCAGCATTCTGATTCGGCGGAACAAATTCAGGGTAGTGTTGATGGATTAAAACCATCGCAACCATGTGATGTTCCGAAAGGGAAGGGTAATATTCGTCCATATCCCATTCACCATCCGACTGAATCAGTTGGTAGTCTAGGTCTATGGCATCTGAATGTGCAGATGACTGGACCGACCTAGCACACCGTCCGACAGATCAGGTTGTGAGACTGCCATAGGCTGCTCTTGCACTTGCTGGGATGCTGCGATGAGCTGCGCAATCTGCGACAGCAAGTCCATAATGGAGGCCTGAGGAGCAGCGGTCTTCTGTTCTTGGCTGCTCCTGGGACAGTGTGTCCGAGATGGCTCTTTTCTCCGGATGTCCTGCTAAACGAGGTCTCGTCTCCTTAGCTACCGGATGGTCCAACTTCGCAGATGATGAGTGGTCCCTTCTCAGCGATGCAGGCTGCATATCTGAAGTCGTGTAGCTAAGGTGCGGTCATGTGTTGCTTTTAGATGACATTGTAGAAGCCGTAACTGCAGCCGAGGCCGGCTGCAAACTATACGGAGCGTCCCGGATGGAAGGTGTGGACATATGCTCTGACTCACGCAAGTTTCTAATCACAACATCTGGCCCCAGATGCTGCTGGAAAAGAGAGGGACCTCTCTCGCTCGTGGTCCTATCAGACCTCGCCAAGCTTCCCACGGTACTTGCCGGCTTCTTCCTCTGTTCTGTCGTTGCTGGGTGAGCATGTTTATGTTTTAAGGTGCTCGCTCTACCCAATTCACTCCTATTGACTGCAACAGACACACCCGGTGACACGGTACCCACGGATGGAGTAACCGCTTCACCGGTCGAGCTAGCTGGTGACAAGGGACTAAAACCACCAGCTAGTGGCTTTATCCCCTGCCTAATATTCATGAGCACCTTGTCAGCTAGCTCTGTTTGCTCATCAGAGTGTGATGACGGTAGCACACTATCTCTAGGCATCATGTAAACATCACCATGTTCTTGTTCCTCTGAAAAAGAAACTGAGAAACTTGATTGACTTTGTGGCAAGAGGACTGGCATTGGTCTCTCGCCACTAACAACGTACCGTGACACCCGCCTCCAACATTTGTCATGCCATCCGACACAGGTTGGACAAGAATTAGTGAGAGTACATCAACTACAAGCAAGTCAACAACCACGTAAATCCGAGGAAGACTTCCTCGCCTTGCATTTTGAGCAATAAGCTTTCATAATGAATCAAAACAAAGTCGACAGTACTCCCACCAACTCCACAATAAATATATGAAAAAGATACATAATAAATACATTCTAAATATAAATCGAAAAATTAATTTCAAAAAAAAAATTTTCGCAAAATTTTGACAGGGAACAAGACGAGCCCAAAGGTATCCCGATAGAGCCTAAGTGTGAACAAAATTCCAAAAAATAATTAGCTACACTACCGGAATATTATAAATGTATCTTACAACAATCCTACCATGAATTTATTTATTTATTTATTTATTGATGTTTAAGGTCACATATTTGTGCACAATGGCTAATCATGACCGTGATAGTTTTACTGGTGGAGGATGCCGGAGTACTCGGAGAGAATCACCGAGCAGCTGGCAGCTCCGCAAAATCGTAACTCTGCACTGCAGCACAGGCAGGGTTAGATTGGTTGAAGACATGTGTACCATCGACGTGCGGTACGCCTTAGTACACGGCTTCATCATGCCCCCACACGGGCAATGGAGATGAAGTGTCTTGCCCAAGAACACAACGCGGTTGGCGCAGGTGGGATTCGAACCGAGGATCTCTCTGCTTGCAGCCTGCACCTCTACCTACTGAGCCACCACGCTCCCCCTACCATGAATAAATAGGAAACTACATATATTTATACAACGTTGCCAATGTAAACAACGTCAGAAGAAACTCGGGAAACAAGACCTCAGGCACTGAATAAAGAGGCCCGAAGTCAGTAACAGAATTTGAACTATCCGATGTAAAGCAAGATCTTCAGAAGAAGAAAAAACGATACATCGGAGGCAAGATGCATGACCCAAAATGCCTAAACACCCCTAGGGTGAGGACGTAACCATGGGGATATACAGAATAAACATTCTGTGTAACACGTCAAACTCCCAAGAAATTTATAAAAAAAATTTCAATATAATAAGCCAAAAAGCTTGGGAGTTTAACTGCGGGGCTTTAAGGAAGGATAGGGAAGGAACACTTAACAAACAGTGGAAAAATCATTAGCAAGAACGATGATGTCAGGCCCATGTCCCGAAATTGGGAAACATGAAATAATTTAGATAAAAATTATAAAGTTACAGCCCAGAATGTTTCCAACCACCGTTGTTCCCTTCCATCATCCAATTATGTCCTTGGATCCACAAATTCTACCATTGATTTGTGTCTGGCATCATTAAAACTGAGATTTAAAAGCACAGATGTCAGTTTGTTGTTACTGACTGGAGGGCCAAACAAAGAATGATGGTTGGCATCAATTTCGGTGTCTTCCTGGATACTGCGCATGTGCAGTTCGCAAAATTATGAAGGACCAGATAGGACATAAAATTTTCGGTTTTGCATGCAAATTTGGGGGATTGGGGGGCAAAATTTGTGTTTGGCCCTGGATTATTTCTGAGTTAGCACCAGCTGGTGTGGGCCATTGGTTGTATAAAAATACCCACTTTGCCAGTGAAAAATATTGAACAGGAGTATTCAATTAAAAGGATTCTGGTTAATTTCCTAGGTCAATAAACAAACAGAATTCAGAGGTCATCTAAGTAATTCTTTGATATTTAAATTATTTTTTTCAGTTAACAGGAGTTTACCCTATAAGTTATATGCAATTAACTGGTGGGGTGCTGGATTTCCATATTTGGGCTTTATACCACAGCCTAAGGGCTTTATATTCAGTAGATCTGCTCATATTATCTTTGAAGTGAAATTATTATGTCTGTTAGGGTTTGCCCTATTACAATTTATGAGAGAGTGCCTATAGGGACTTTCACATAAATTGCAACAAGGCAGAGACTTGCAAAGAAATTTTGAGGTCCAAATGTAATTTAGCACTCTACCAGTTAAGAGGACAAATTTGTACTGAAGGTACTTACAGTATGGTAAATGGCTTGGTGTGTGAAAATGATAGTAATTTGTATATTTTTTATACTTACAATGGCCCAGACTAGCTGGTGCAAACTCAAAGTTATCAAGGGTCAAACACAAATTTTGAACCCCCCAATCCCCAAAATTTGCTTGCAAAAGCAAAAATGAAAAGTCCTATCGGGTCCTCCATACTTTTACTCTCTGCGCATGGCGCAGCCGTCAGGAAGTAATCGGAATTGGCGCCAACATCATTCTTTGTAGAAGAGAGTACTACATAATAACTCTGAGGGGAGGTATGAGTGCCCACTCACGGAAAGGTCATACCTGTCTGGGCCATTGGTAAGTGTAAAAAATATACAAATTACTTTAAATTTATCATATTTTTATACTATAAACCAATGGCCCAGACTAGGTGAATCGTAAAAAGGTGGAGGGCTTAGGACTTCAGAATTAGCAGACCAACATAGTTCCCAAGCCTGCAATCCAAGGTGAAAGGAAATTAAATTTAAAAGGAATTACACGTATGTCTCTCTATACACTAATAGAGAAGACATATCATAAATAAGGAGTCAAATTCAAATAATTCTGTATTCTTAGCATGAATGACTATGCTAATTGGATGTAACGAGTTCACAATTTTAAGGCTAGTCCAGACTAAGCCCTAAAATTTAGGATAGCGTATTTGAGAGTGAGAGGTTAACCCCCACAAACATATGCCATATACAATAATACACAAGCTGTATCCAGGATATAATCTACAGACAAAACAGCTTCACTCATAGTTATACACTTATCAAGCCGGAGGCGATTTAAAAAATCACCCCCTCCCCCCCCCATTTTGAAGGAATCTTCTTCAAAAACAAAGAGGGGAGCGCTCTCGAATCAGTAAAAGCGGTACCAAATAACAATATATATTCGTCGAACAGGCACCCAGATATTAATTATTATTAATAAATTGGTGCGTAATGCCACTTCAGAAGCTAAGGCTATCGCGGCAATCCCGGTAATTTAATAGTGCCCGCTTGTAACGTATACCGGAGTCGGCATACGTAGATAGGTCAAAAACCGTTGATATAATATGTACAACATACACATGTTCAATAGAATCACAATGGACAATCTCTGGAGAGTAAACACACTTCCGAGGTAACCCACAGGCGATCCCGTTCAGGTGTACAATAAATTCCAATAAATAACACTCCCAGACATGTTCTATCCGATATCTATGCTCCCAGACACGTGTGAATATATACAAGAATGCACAGACAACTCGTCACGGACCTCCCCCGAAATAATTCATTGTTTCTAAGGTCCATAACATACAATTATGCGTCTGTCAAATAATACACCTATTATGCACGTGAGCAATGAAATCCTGCATGTAATCATCTGAATACCAGTTAACTGACTAGACAGCCTCCCAGGTACCCAAAGGCTATCAATTTATTGATGATGAATCATATGCTCGTATATGACATATAAACGAACAACCACAGGAAACAAACCAACTAAAAAGTGGATGTGCCCATGAGGTCGCCATAGAACACGACCCAGCCACCAATCGAGAAGTCATGAAATGCATGTATATACTTAAATGCATACGAGGCTTACAGGAAGAAAAACTACATCTTGCCCGGTAATTGCCTCTTAACACATTGGCGGTGGGGAGGGGGGGGGTTCAAAATCATATCGAAACCCCCTCACCCACATTACTTGAATCGTTCTTGTGTTAGTCATCAAAATAGTATAGGAAACGCAAGGCTCCCTCACGTCTGCCCGACTCCATAATGCCACTAAGGGCGGAGAAGGACGTGATGAACGAATACAGCGTATTAACATAATAACTCACACCAAGCCATACCGGTTTGAAGGGAATAACTTCCTCTAACAAACAGTATCATGTCTGATAGGACAACTAACTCAGCCTAGCTGAAGCAGCTAAAGGTCTTCCTGTACGTGAAGACCATTAAAAGCTGATAACTGAGGCCCTAGAAGCTCACTAAGGAGACTTACAATGCTAGCCATAGCTTATAAGTCTTCATCTTCGTGAAGACAGATATATCGGTGTAAGTTGCGACCCTGAAGGCTCACTTAATAGAGACTTACAATTATCGTCGCGCAAGGTAGGGAATGAAAAGCCGCTATATAAACAGACCTGAATTCGCAGTCCCAAGAGATTATAAATTCAGTTATGCCACTGCATAATACTGAAAAAATCTCACTATGATTTTAGCTAGGCTTCTATGGTGTAACAATAAGACTCAAGTCTATGACACCTAGGAAAAACAAACCGAAAAGCACAGTATCTTTTTCGGTTTTATTCCCAAAAGACAGAGAACAGAGCCTAACCCAAGAGACCGCTGTAACCATACAGAAGGTTACTATGGCATCCACAATGACATAATTGTCTTGACGCCAAGGCATATCTCAGTCTATCTATGCACTATCCATCTGGATTCAGAACGAGAAACAGGTGATAATAAAAAACTGGAGAATAATTTCGACGATGTCTAATGCTTTTCTTCAATAGGAAAGCTTATACCTCCAGAAGGAAAGCCTCTCTTGGGAGATTTGTCTAACAAGTATTCTTGCAAGTGGAGCTTGCTCGGGCTGATAGCCGCAGGCCTGCCGAGACTACATTCTCATCCACTGATCTTCCGCAATTTATCCACTTTTTGCAAGGTTGATAACCTACCGCCAAGTGGAAAGCAACCAAAATCTATTCTCGATGACCTCAATTGTTCCCTCCAATAAGAAGAGCCTTTACCTCCACTAGGAGCGACTCTCTTTGAAAGGAACTTCCGTGATTAACATCCATTTTCTCGTGAAGATGATAACCTTCCGTCAACTGGCAAGCAATAGAGGTCATGTCCATCACCTGAATGACTTACGATGCTTATGGGAGGAAAAACTACGTCCTCCCCACGAAGAAGCTTGTCTTGTCGACCTCAATTGTTCCCTTCAATAAGAGAGCCTTTACCTCCACTAGAAGTGACTCTCTCTGAAAGGAACTTCCGTGATTAATGTCCAGTTTCTCATGAAGATGATAACCTTCCATTAATTGTCGGCCTAGGGGAGTCTGATCCATACCCTTGATCAGACCTATGCCCCTTTCCCGAGTCGCTATAATGACGACTTCCAGAGTAAATATAAGAGGGTTATTGTACCCTTGCAAGACATTCTCATGATGCTTTCTTAGAAGCAGAATGGCCTCGCTTACCCCGGTCTGCTGAAGTGTGTTGATGAGACAGAGACTTCAATAGCAGAGCACTGGAAGCTTTCTTGTAGCCTAATCATATATGAACGCAAGCTTGTCAGCAAATAGTATATTTCTGGTAACCGGAGTGATTCAGAGAGAGCTTTTCACCTTGTCATCTATAAGTGATGATGACGCAAGGGCAGCATCACATCTTACCAACTCCATATTCACTGTCCGTGCAGAGTTGTATGTGGCATACTGACTGCCCTAGAAAGAACTCTTAGCGAGGAACCATGTCCTCATACTTCTTTCCATTGAGACGTTGAGCCATAGCTCTGGTAAGGTGATCTGCTTAGGACATTGCGCCCAGATTTGCTCTTTTCAATGAAATAGCACATTATATCATTTTCGAGCATATATTAAATGATGCAGGTAGGGACATATTTTCATCCCCGGCCTGCTCATCTAAATGCAGACTTATATTCAGATGGAACAATATTCTTAAGAGCTTAAGACTTTTCATAGTCTTAAAGTGTCCTTCTGTGAGAGATGGAGACTCACACTCTGTATCCCTCTCATCATCCAAATGTTCCATCCGCAAATATGAACGGATGACTGGACCAATGCAGCACTGTCTGACAGCTCACCATCAGAGTCTGTTAAACGATAGTACCAGTCTCAAATGACTAGCTATCAGCCCGAACCTGCAAAGTCAGATAGCTAGTCTGTGGTCAACGTGCTTCATTAATGAAGCAAGGGAAGATGCCATAGCTGCCACCGGATCCGGCTGCGGAAGAAGCATCCCGACTCATCACATAGGATGGAAGCTCCTCCTCATTTAAGTTTCTTACAACACAAAACAGTCGTCCCCGACTGTCAACAGGACGAAAAAAATGCTCTGCACTCGTGATCTGTCCCCAGATCTCGCAGAGTATCCTGCTTAGAAACTTCTAGACTAATCCTCTTTTGTGCGCTTACATGTAAGCAGAAGAAGCCATAACTACTGCCGGCCCCGGTTGCAGTGTGGAAGGAATGTTCGACGCATGTTCTGACTCAATATGGTTTCTAACAACAGACACAGTCGACTCCGACTGTTAAAGGGATGGAGAGGGTTCTCCAAACAGAGATCTGACCCCAGATCTAGCCGAGTGTCCCGTAGAGAAACTTCTGGCTTCTTCTACATGCACAACTGACCGGACCAACCCAGCACCATCCGATAGCTCAACACTGGAGTCTGCAGGAGGCTGCTCTTGCATTAGCTAGGATGCTGCTAATAGCTGCGCAACTGCGACTGCAAGTCTGTTCCCGAGGTATGAGGAGCAGCGGTCTTCTGTTTTTCCACCACTTGCTGCTCCTGGGACGAAGATCTGGAGATAGATCTGTTCTCCGAACGTCCCGTTGATCGATGCCTCGGATTGCTAGCTATCGGATGGTCCGACTTCAGGGGCGAAGAATGGCTCCGTCTTCGCGCAGCTGACTGGATATCTGAAGTCGGGTAGCTAGTCTGTGGTCATGTGTGCTTTAATAACGTTGTGGCGGAAGCCGAGCCTCCCAATATGAAAACTTGATTTCGGCTTGTGAAACGTAGTGGAGGAAGCCATGACTGAAGCCGACCCCGGCTGCAGACTACACAGAGCGTCCCGAGTGGTGGGCAGACATATGCTCTGGCTCGTGCAAGTTTCTCATAACAACATTTGGCCCCAAATGTTGTTAGAGAGGGGCCTCTCCCGCTCTCTTAAACCTCGCAAAGCCTCCCCACAAGAAACTTGCTGACTTCCTCCCAATTTACTCCCTATTTCCGTCATCGCTGAGTGAGCTTATTTATATTTAAGTGCTCGCTCTACCCACATCTACACTTCCTTCGACCGCAATGGACTTACCCGGTGTCACGGCTCCCAGGGACGCAGTAACCGCTTCACCAATCGAGCTAGCTGCTTGCAAGAGATTAAGAACACTAACTAGAGGCCTTATCCCTTGCATATCATGAGCACTGCAGCTAGCTCTATTTGCTCAATGGAGCGTGACGATGGTAGCACACTTGGATGGGTGTCACAATATCAGCACCATGTTCATGTTCCTCTGAAATAGAAACTGAAATGAAAGTGTCAATGACACTGCAGCTTAACTTGTGTGTTGTGTTTGATGAAAAGGATAATGTTCAATGTTTATGAAAGGATTATGAAATAAGACAAGAATTGTGATAATTGGGAATATGTTCATTTCTGTTCCCTGTATGCTATGTTTTTAATAAAAATAATATGAGGTGTGGACTGTACTAAAGAACTAAGGGATGGGTTAATGTGGCCCTCACAGTTAATGTATATCAACGAAAGTTACCAAGTTACAGAGAAATTATTCCAAAACGAGTCATCCTATCAAGTTACATTGAAATCCCTTCACAAATAAGGCTTGTAGACTGTGCTAAAGGTTTTCGGGCTTCGGACCCTGTAGCTGTCAGTTTCCCAATTGCGTCCAAAGGGGACGTTCTCATCTAGATATTATATGAAGTCAACCTAACAAGTTACAATGAAATCTCTTCATAAATATGACCTTTAGACTGTGCTAAAGGTTTTTGGGCTTTGGACTTGGGCACCCATCATGGTTGAATGATTGCAACCAAAAGGGGGCATTCTAATCTGGGCATCATCTGGAGTGATCCTACGAAGTTACAATGAAATCCCTTCATAAATATGACTTGTAGACTGTACTCAAGGTTTTTGGGCTTCGGGCCCCTGAAGCCGTCACAGCTGACCAATCACGACCAAAAGGGGAGTCATCATCTTGGCATTATATGGAGTCAAACTTACAGGTTACAATGAAATCCTTCCATAAATATGACCTATAGACTCTGCTAAAGGTTTTGGGGTTTTGGGCTCGGGCAGCCATCAAGGCTGAATGATCGCGACCAAAGGGGGACATTCTCATCTAGACATTATGTGGAGTCATCCCACCAAGGTACAATGAAATTCCTTCATAAATATCACCTGTAGACTGTGCTAAAGGTTTTCGGGCTTCAGGCCCCTGTAGCCGTTACAGTTTCCTAATGGTGTCCAAAAGGGGCTGTTCTCATCTAGACATTATATGAAGTCAACCTACCAAGTTTCAATGAAATCCCTTCATAAATATGACCTGAAGACTGTGCTAAAGGTTTTCAGGCTTTGGGCTCGGGCAGCCATCATGGTTGAATGATCGCAACCAAAAGGGGACATTCTCATCTGGACATCATCTGGAGTGATCCTACGAAGTTACAATGAAATCCCTTCATAAATATGACCTGTAGACTGTGCTCAAGATTTTCGGGCTTCAGGCACCTGTAGCCATCACAGTTGACCAATCACGACCAAAAGGGTATTTCATCATCTAGGCAATATCTGAAGTGAAGCTAACAAGTTACAATGAAATCCTCCCATAAATACGACCTATAGACTATGCTAAAGGTTTTTGCGCTCGGGCAGCCATCAAGGCTGAATGATCGCGACCTGAAGGGGATGTTCTCATCTAGACATTATTTGGAGTCAACCTACCAAGCTACAATGAAATCCCTTCATAATTATGACCTGTAGACTGTTCTAAAGGTTTTCGGGATTCGGGATTCGGACCCCTGTAGCTGTCACAGTTGCCCAATCGTGTCCAAAAGGGGTCGTTCTCATATAGACATTATATGAAGTCAAACCTACCAAGTTACAATGAAATCCCTTCATAAATATGACCTGTAGACTGTGCTAAAGGTATTCAGGCTTCAGGCTCGGGCAGCCATAATGGTAGAATGATCGCAACCAAAAGGGGACATTCTCATCTGGGCATCATCTGGAGTGATCCTACGAAGTTACAATGAAATCCCTTCATAAATTTGACCTGGGGACTGTGCTCAAGATTTTCGGGCTTCGGGCACCTGTAGCCATCACAGTTGACCAATCACGACCAAAAGGGGATGTCATCATCTTGGCATTTATGGAGTCAACCTAACAAGTTGCACTGCAATCCTTCCATAAATTAGACCTATAGACTATGCTAAAGGTCTTTGGGCTCGAGCAGCCATAAAGGCTGTATGATCGCTGTATATGTATAAAGGCTGTATGATCGTGACCAAAATGGGACGTTCTCATCTAGACATTATTTGGAGTCATCCTACCAAGTCCCTTCATAAATATGACCTGTAGACTGTGCTAAAGGTTTTTGGGCTTTGGGCTCGGGCAGCCATCATGGTTGAATGATCGCAACCAAAAGGGGACATTCTCATTTGGGCATCATCTGGAGTGATCCTACGAAGTTATAATGAAATCCCTTCATAAATATAACCTGTAGACTGTACTCAAGGTTTTTGGGCTTCGGGCACCTCTAGCCGTCAGTTTCCCAATTGCGTCCAAAGGGGACGTTCTCATCTAGACATTATATGAGGTCAACCTAATAAGTTACAATGAAATCCCTTCATAAATATGACCTGTAGACTGTGCTAAAGGTTTTTGGGCTTTGGGCTCGGGCAGCCATCATGGTTGAATGATTGCAACCAAAAGGGGACATTCTCATATGGGCATCATCTGGAGTGATCCTATGAAGTTACAATGAAATCCCTTCATAAATATGACCTGTAGACTGCACTCAAGGTTTACGGGCTTCGGGCCCCTGAAGCCGTCACAGTTGACCAATCACAACCAAAAGGGGAGTCATCATCTAGGCATTATATGGAGTCAAACTTACAGGTTACAATGAAATCCTTCCATAAATATGACCTATAGACTATACTAAAGGTTTTGGGGTTTTGGGCTCAGGCAGCCATCAAGGCTGAATGATCATGACCAAAAGGCGACGTTCTCATCTAGACATTATTTGGAGTCATCCTACCAAGGTACAATAAAATTCCTTCATAAATATCACCTGTAGACTGTGCTAAAGGTTTTCTCCAACATTAGTCATCCCAGTGAACACAAGTAAGACAAAAGTCCGCAGGAGAGCATTGACTAAAGTCGATATCACTCCTCCAAACTCCACAACAAAATATATAATTAAGATACATGAATAATAGCAATCAAAATTAAATTCAAAATATTTTAGAAAATTTTTTTTTGGAAAAATGCCCAAGTTCCCAAAGGGAACATTAAGAGCCTAAGGGCATCCTGATAGAGCCCAAGTGTGGACAAAATCAAAATTTATTGAGCTACACTACCGGAATAATAATCCATGTATCCTACAGTAATTCTACAGTAATAGAAAATAACATACTACCCATATATGAGGACGTTGTCAATGTAAACAACGTCAATGAAAAAACCAGAAACAAGACATCAGGCACACAAAAAGGCCCAAAGTCAGAAACCAATTTAAATGCTACCATATGCAAAGCTAGATCTTCATATGAAAAAAAAAACAAACACCAGAAATAAGATGCAAGACTAAACGACCTAACCCCCCCCCTAGGGTGAGGACGTAACAATGGGGAAAAACAGACAAAGTATTCTATAATACATGTTAAACTCCCAAGAAATTTAATAAAAAATGTCAATAAAAAAAGGCTTAAGAGTTTAACAAGAATGGTTCATGGAAGGATAAGGAAGGAATACTTAACAAACAGTGGAATAATCATTAGCAAAAATGATGACGTCAGGCATATGTCCCGAAAGGTGAATCGTAAAAAGGTGGAGGGCTTAGGACTTCAGAATTAGCAGACCAACATAGTTCCCAAGCCTGCAATCCAAGGTGAAAGGAAATTAAATTTAAAAGGAATTACATGTATGTCTCTCTATACACTAATAGAGAAGACATATCATAAATAAGGAGTCAAATTCAAATAATTCTGTATTCTTAGCATGAATGACTATGCTAATTGGATGTAACGAGTTCACAATTTTAAGGCTAGTCCAGACTAAGCCCTAAAATTTAGGATAGCATATTTGAGAGTGAGAGGTTAACCCCCACAAACATATGCCATATACAATAATACACAAGCTGTATCCAGGATATAATCTACAGACAAAACAGCTTCACTCATAGTTATACACTTATCAAGCCGGAGGCGATTTAAAAAATCACCCCCTCTCCCCCCCCCATTTTGAAGGAATCTTCTTCAAAAACAAAGAGGGGAGTGCTCTCGAATCAGTAAAAGCGGTACCAAATAACAATATATATTCGTCGAACAGGCACCCAGATATTAATTATTATTAATAAATTGGTGCGTAATGCCACTTCAGAAGCTAAGGCTATCACGGCAATCCCGGTAATTTAATAGTGCCCGCTTGTAACGTATACCGGAGTCGGCATACGTAGATAGGTCAAAAACCGTTGATATAATATGTACAACATACACATGTTCAATAGAATCACAATGGACAATCTCTGGAGAGTAAACACACTTCCGAGGTAACCCACAGGCGATCCCGTTCAGGTGTACAATAAATTCCAATAAATAACACTCCCAGACATGTTCTATCCAATATCTATGCTCCCAGACACGTGTGAATATATACAAGAATGCACAGACAACTCGTCATGGACCTCCCCCGAAATAATTCATTGTTTCTAAGGTCCATAACATACAATTATGCATCTGTCAAATAATACACCTATTATGCACGTGAGCAATGAAATCCTGCATGTAATCATCTGAATACCAGTTAACTGACTAGACAGCCTCCCAGGTACCCAAAGGCTATCAATTTATTGATGATGAATCATATGCTCGTATATGACATATAAACGAACAACCACAGGAAACAAACCAACTAAAAAGTGGATGTGCCCATGAGGTCGCCATAGAACACGACCCAGCCACCAATCGAGAAGTCATGAAATGCATGTATATACTTAAATGCATACGAGGCTTACAGGAAGAAAAACTACATCTTGCCCGGTAATTGCCTCTTAACACATTGGCGGTGGGGAGGGGGGGGGGGGGTTCAAAATCATATCGAAACCCCCTCACCCACATTACTTGAATCGTTCTTGTGTCAGTCATCAAAATAGTATAGGAAACGCAAGGCTCCCTCACGTCTGCCCGACTCCATAATGCCACTAAGGGCGGAGAAGGACGTGATGAACGAATACAGCGTATTAACATAATAACTCACACCAAGCCATACCGGTTTGAAGGGAATAACTTCCTCTAACAAACAGTATCATGTCTGATAGGACAACTAACTCAGCCTAGCTGAAGCAGCTAAAGGTCTTCCTGTACGTGAAGACCATTAAAAGCTGATAACTGAGGCCCTAGAAGCTCACTAAGGAGACTTACAATGCTAGCCATAGCTTATAAGTCTTCATCTTCGTGAAGACAGATATATCGGTGTAAGATGCGACCCTGAAGGCTCACTTAATAGAGACTTACAATTATCGTCGCGCAAGGTAGGGAATGAAAAGCCGCTATATAAACAGACCTGAATTCGCAGTCCCAAGAGATTATAAATTCAGTTATGCCACTGCATAATACTGAAAAAATCTCACTATAATTTTAGCTAGGCTTCTATGGTGTAACAATAAGACTCAAGTCTATGACACCTAGGAAAAACAAACCGAAAAGCACAGTATCTTTTTCGGTTTTATTCCCAAAAGACAGAGAACAGAGCCTAACCCAAGAGACCGCTGTAACCATACAGAAGGTTACTATGGCATCCACAATGACATAATTGTCTTGACGCCAAGGCATATCTCAGTCTATCTATGCACTATCCATCTGGATTCAGGACGAGAAACAGGTGATAATAAAAAACTGGAGAATAATTTCGACGATGTCTAATGCTTTTCTTCAATAGGAAAGCTTATACCTCCAGAAGGAAAGCCTCTCTTGGGAGATTTGTCTAACAAGTATTCTTGCAAGTGGAGCTTGCTCGGGCTGATAGCCGCAGGCCTGCCGAGACTACATTCTCATCCACTGATCTTCCGCAATTTATCCACTTCTTGCAAGGTTGATAACCTACCGCCAAGTGGAAAGCAACCAAAATCTATTCTCGATGACCTCAATTGTTCCCTTCAATAAGAAGAGCCTTTACCTCCACTAGGAGCGACTCTCTTTGAAAGGAACTTCCGTGATTAACATCCATTTTCTCGTGAAGATGATAACCTTCCGTCAACTGGCAAGCAATAGAGGTCATGTCCATCACCTGAACGACTTACGATGCTTATGGGAGGAGAAACTATGTCCTCCCCACGAAGAAGCTTGTCTTGTCGACCTCAATTGTTCCCTTCAATAAGAGAGCCTTTACCTCCACTAGAAGCGACTCTCTCTGAAAGGAACTTCCGTGATTAATGTCCAGTTTCTCATGAAGATGATAACCTTCCGTTAATTGTCGGCCTAGGGGAGTCTGATCCATACCCTTGATCAGACCTATGCCCCTTTCCCGAGTCGCTATAATGACGACTTCCAGAGTAAATATAAGAGGGTTATTGTACCCTTGCAAGACATTCTCATGATGCTTTCTTAGAAGCAGAATGGCCTCGCTTACCCCGGTCTGCTGAAGTGTGTTGATGAGACAGAGACTTCAATAGCAGAGCACTGGAAGCTTTCTTGTAGCCTAATCATATATGAACGCAAGCTTGTCAGCAAATAGTATATTTCTGGTAACCGGAGTGATTCAGAGAGAGCTTTTCACCTTGTCATCTATAAGTGATGATGACGCAAGGGCAGCATCACATCTTACCAACTCCATATTCACTGTCCGTGCAGAGTTGTACGTGGCATACTGACTGCCCAGGAAAGAACTCTTAGCGAGGAACCATGTCCTCATACTTCTTTCCATTGAGACGTTGAGCCATAGCTCTGGTAAGGTGATCTGCTTAGGACATTGCGCCCAGATTTGCTCTTTTCAATGAAATAGCACATTATATCATTTTCGAGCATATATTAAATGATGCAGGTAGGGACATATTTTCATCCCCGGCCTGCTCATCTAAATGCAGACTTATATTCAGATGGAACAATATTCTTAAGAGCTTAAGACTTTTCATAGTCTTAAAGTGTCCTTCTGTGAGAGATGGAGACTCACACTCTGTATCCCTCTCACCATCCAAATGTTCCATCCGCAAATATGAACGGATGACTGGACCAACGCAGCACCGTCTGACAGCTCACCATCAGAGTCTGTTAAACGATAGTACCAGTCTCAAATGACCAGCTATCAGCCCGAACCTGCAAAGTCAGATAGCTAGTCTGTGGTCAACGTGCTTCATTAATGAAGCAAGGGAAGATGCCATAGCTGCCACCGGATCCGGCTGCGGAAGAAGCATCCCGACTCATCACATAGGACGGATGCTCCTCCTCATTTAAGTTTCTTACAACACAAAACAGTCGTCCCCGACTGTCAACAGGACGAAAAAAATGCTCTGCACTCGTGATCTGTCCCCAGATCTCGCAGAGTATCCCGCTTAGAAACTTCTAGACTAATCCTCTTTTGTGCGCTTACATGTAAGCAGAAGAAGCCATAACTACTGCCGGCCCCGGTTGCAGTGTGGAAGGAACGTTCGACGCATGTTCTGACTCAATATGGTTTCTAACAACAGACACAGTCGACTCCGACTGTTAAAGGGATGGAGAGGGTTCTCCAAACAGAGATCTGACCCCAGATCTAGCCGAGTGTCCCGTAGAGAAACTTCTGGCTTCTTCTACATGCACAACTGACCGGACCAACCCAGCACCATCCGATAGCTCAACACTGGAGTTTGCAGGAGGCTGCTCTTGCATTAGCTAGGATGCTGCTAATAGCTGCGCAACTGCGACTGCAAGTCTGTTCCCGAGGTATGAGGAGCAGCGGTCTTCTGTTTTTCCACCGCTTGCTGCTCCTGGGACGAAGATCTGGAGATAGATCTGTTCTCCGAACGTCCCGTTGATCGATGCCTCGGATTGCTAGCTATCGGATGGTCCGACTTCAGGGGCGAAGAATGGCTCCGTCTTCGAGCAGCTGACTGGATATCTGAAGTCGGGTAGCTAGTCTGTGGTCATGTGTGCTTTAATAACGTTGTGGTGGAAGCCGAGCCTCCCAATATGAAAACTTGATTTTGGCTTGTGAAACGTAGTGGAGGAAGCCATGACTGAAGCCGACCCCGGCTGCAGACTACACAGAGCGTCCCGAGTGGTGGGCAGACATATGCTCTGGCTCGTGCAAGTTTCTCATAACAACATTTGGCCCCAAATGTTGTTAGAGAGGGGCCTCTCCCGCTCTCTTAGACCTCGCAAAGCCTCCCCACAAGAAACTTGCTGACTTCCTCCCAATTTACTCCCTATTTCCGTCATCGCTGAGTGAGCTTATTTATATTTAAGTGCTCGCTCTACCCACATCTACACTTCCTTCGACCGCAATGGACTTACCCGGTGTCACGGCTCCCAGGGACGCAGTAACCGCTTCACCAATCGAGCTAGCTGCTTGCAAGAGATTAAGAACACTAACTAGAGGCCTTATCCCTTGCATATCATGAGCACTGCAGCTAGCTCTATTTGCTCAATGGAGCGTGACGATGGTAGCACACTTGGATGGGTGTCACAATATCAGCACCATGTTCATGTTCCTCTGAAATAGAAACTGAAATGAAAGTGTCAATGACACTGCAGCTTAACTTGTGTGTTGTGTTTGATGAAAAGGATAATGTTCAATGTTTATGAAAGGATTATGAAATAAGACAAGAATTGTGATAATTGGGAATATGTTCATTTCTGTTCCCTGTATGCTATGTTTTTAATAAAAATAATATGAGGTGTGGACTGTACTAAAGAACTAAGGGGTGGGTTAATGTGGCCCTCACAGTTAATGTATATCAACAAAAGTTACCAAGTTACAGAGAAATTATTCCAAAACGAGTCATCCTATCAAGTTACATTGAAATCCCTTCACAAATATGGCTTGTAGACTGTGCTAAAGGTTTTCGGGCTTCGGACCCTGTAGCTGTCAGTTTCCCAATTGCGTCCAAAGGGGACGTTCTCATCTAGATATTATATGAAGTCAACCTAACAAGTTACAATGAAATCTCTTCATAAATATGACCTTTAGACTGTGCTAAAGGTTTTTGGGCTTTGGACTTGGGCACCCATCATGGTTGAATGATTGCAACCAAAAGGGGGCATTCTAATCTGGGAATCATCTGGAGTGATCCTACGAAGTTACAATGAAATCCCTTCATAAATATGACTTGTAGACTGTACTCAAGGTTTTTGGGCTTCGGGCCCCTGAAGCCGTCACAGCTGACCAATCACGACCAAAAGGGGAGTCATCATCTTGGCATTATATGGAGTCAAACTTACAGGTTACAATGAAATCCTTCCATAAATATGACCTATAGACTATGCTAAAGGTTTTGGGGTTTTGGGCTCGGGCAGCCATCAAGGCTGAATGATCGCGACCAAAGGGGGACATTCTCATCTAGACATTATTTGGAGTCATCCCACCAAGGTACAATGAAATTCCTTCATAAATATCACCTGTAGACTGTGCTAAAGGTTTTCGGGCTTCAGGCCCCTGTAGCCATTACAGTTGCCTAATGGTGTCCAAAAGGGGCTGTTCTCATCTAGACATTATATGAAGTCAACCTACCAAGTTTCAATGAAATCCCTTCATAAATATGACCTGAAGACTGTGCTAAAGGTTTTCAGGCTTTGGGCTCGGGCAGCCATCATGGTTGAATGATCGCAACCAAAAGGGGACATTCTCATCTGGACATCATCTGGAGTGATCCTACGAAGTTACAATGAAATCCCTTCATAAATATGACCTGTAGACTGTGCTCAAGATTTTCGGGCTTCAGGCACCTGTAGCCATCACAGTTGACCAATCACGACCAAAAGGGTATTTCATCATCTAGGCAATATCTGGAGTGAAGCTAACAAGTTACAATGAAATCCTTCCATAAATACGACCTATAGACTATGCTAAAGGTTTTTGCGCTCGGGCAGCCATCAAGGCTGAATGATCGCAACCCGAAGGGGATGTTCTCATCTAGACATTATTTGGAGTCAACCTACCAAGCTACAATGAAATCCCTTCATAATTATGACCTGTAGACTGTTCTAAAGGTTTTCGGGATTCGGGATTCGGACCCCTGTAGCTGTCACAGTTGCCCAATCGTGTCCAAAAGGGGTCGTTCTCATATAGACATTATATGAAGTCAAACCTACCAAGTTACAATGAAATCCCTTCATAAATATGACCTGTAGACTGTGCTAAAGGTATTCAGGCTTCAGGCTCGGGCAGCCATAATGGTAGAATGATCGCAACCAAAAGGGGACATTCTCATCTGGGCATCATCTGGAGTGATCCTACGAAGTTACAATGAAATCCCTTCATAAATTTGACCTGGGGACTGTGCTCAAGATTTTCGGGCTTCGGGCACCTGTAGCCATCACAGTAGACCAATCACGACCAAAAGGGGATGTCATCATCTTGGCATTATATGGAGTCAACCTAACAAGTTGCACTGCAATCCTTCCATAAATTAGACCTATAGACTATGCTAAAGGTCTTTGGGCTCGAGCAGCCATAAAGGCTGTATGATCGCTGTATATGTATAAAGGCTGTATGATCGCGACCAAAATGGGACGTTCTCATCTAGACATTATTTGGAGTCATCCTACCAAGTCCCTTCATAAATATGACCTGTAGACTGTGCTCAAGGTTTTTGGGCTTTGGGCTCGGGCAGCCATCATGGTTGAATGATCGCAATCAAAAGGGGACATTCTCATTTGGGCATCATCTTGAGTGATCCTACGAAGTTATAATGAAATCCCTTCATAAATATAACCTGTAGACTGTACTCATGGTTTTCGGGCTTCAGGCACCTCTAGCCGTCAGTTTCCCAATTGCATCCAAAGGGGACGTTCTCATCTAGACATTATATGAGGTCAACCTAATAAGTTACAATGAAATCCCTTCATAAATATGACCTGTAGACTGTGCTAAAGGTTTTTGGGCTTTGGGCTCGGGCAGCCATCATGGTTGAATGATTGCAACCAAAAGGGGACATTCTCATCTGGGCATCATCTGGAGTGATCCTATGAAGTTACAATGAAATCCCTTCATAAATATGACCTGTAGACTGCACTCAAGGTTTACGGGCTTCGGGCCCCTGAAGCCGTCACAGTTGACCAATCACAACCAAAAGGGGAGTCATCATCTAGGCATTATATGGAGTCAAACTTACAGGTTACAATGAAATCCTTCCATAAATATGACCTATAGACTATACTAAAGGTTTTGGGGTTTTGGGCTCAGGCAGCCATCAAGGCTGAATGATCGTGACCAAAAGGCGACGTTCTCATCTAGACATTATTTGGAGTCATCCTACCAAGGTACAATAAAATTCCTTCATAAATATCACCTGTAGACTGTGCTAAAGGTTTTCTCCAACATTAGTCATCCCAGTGAACACAAGTAAGACAAAAGTCCGCAGGAGAGCATTGACTAAAGTCGATATCACTCCTCCAAACTCCACAACAAAATATATAATTAAGATACATGAATAATAGCAATCAAAATTAAATTCAAAATATTTTAGAAAATTTTTTTTTGGAAAAATGCCCAAGTTCCCAAAGGGAACATTAAGAGCCTAAGGGCATCCTGATAGAGCCTAAGTGTGGACAAAATCAAAATTTATTGAGCTACACTACCGGAATAATAATCCATGTATCCTACAGTAATTCTACAGTAATAGAAAATAACATACTACCCATATATGAGGACGTTGTCAATGTAAACAACGTCAATGAAAAAACCAGAAACAAGACATCAGGCACACAAAAAGGCCCAAAGTCAGAAACCAATTTAAATGCTACCATATGCAAAGCTAGATCTTCATATGAAAAAAACCCCAAACATCAGAAATAAGATGCAAGACTAAACGACCTAACCCCCCCCCCCCCCCCCCCCCTAGGGTGAGGACGTAACAATGGGGAAAAGCAGACAAAGTATTCTATAATACATGTTAAACTCCCAAGAAATTTAATAAAAAATGTCAATAAAAAAAAGCTTAAGAGTTTAACAAGAATGGTTCATGGAAGGATAAGGAAGGAATACTTAACAAACAGTGGAATAATCATTAGCAAAAATGATGACGTCAGGCATATGTCCCGAAATTGGGAAACATGACAAAATTTCATAATTATTATAAAGTTACAGCCCTGAACGTCTAAAACCACTGTTGAACACTTGCATCATCCAATAACAGCCTTGGATCCACCAATTCTTGCATTGATTTGTGTCTGGCATCCTCAAAAAAGGAGATTTTAAAGCACAGATGTCAGTTCATTGTTGCTGACTTTAGGGCCAAACAAAGAATGATGTTTGCGCCAATTCCGGTCACTTCCTGATGGCTGCGCATGTGCAGAGAGTAAAAGTATGGAGGACCAGATAGGACTTTTAATTTTCGGTTTTGCAAGCAAATTTTGGGGAATGGGGGGGGGGGGGGTTCAAAATTTGTGTTTGGCCCTTGATAACTTTGAGTTTGCACCAGCTAGTCTGGGCCATTGGTTTACAGTATAAAAATATTATATTCAACTGACAGGGTTATTCAGTTAAGAGCTATCCAATTAGGAGGGCTTAACTGTAAAGGTAATTATTTATCCATAAGTTTTTCAGGAAATACAACAGAAAAATCGCGACATCGACGCCGTAGCTGCACCGAGTGGTGCAATCTCACAAAATTCTAAGTTCATCAAGGGCCATAACTCCAAGAAAAATATTTGGAACAACACATGCATTGAACAGTGGCTAGACATCAATACGATACACTTACATGCCAAATATAAAGTCATTCCATCGAGTATTTCAAAAGTTATTGAGTTTTGAATCTCGTTTGTCACAGACAGACAGACAGACCGACCGACCGACCGACCGACAGACAGACCGACAGACACACCGACATTGCCACTTATAGAGCTGCTAGTCGCAGCTAAAAAGCAAATTAGATGGTATATGAACTAAAAACTGACAACTCCTGGGTCCATTAATCTCCCCCCCCCCCCTCCCAAAAAAAAAACAACAAAAAAACCTTAAGTTCGGACTCAAGATTTGCGATGTAAGCTCAAATTTGGAGTTGGGTGAGAGTTGAAAAAATTAAGATAAAAACTTACCCAAGTTCAAAGTTTCTGTCACTGTTTTGTTCCATTTTTGTGATAAAAATCAATAGTTCCTTGACTTAAGTATGCATAAATTTTAGACTTAATAAAATTCAAAGATCGGTAAGTAAACCACATAAAAAAAACAAGTACCTCAAGAGGTTTGATGAAAATTTAATTGTACCACCTTGTAGGATTAAATTTCCACTGAACCTCTCCACAAATGCAAAATATATTCATCTACTTGCTATAGCTTGTATTGTGTTTGATGACTCAAGATTTCAAGTCAAGACTTCAGTCTGAGTTTGATACTGAACTTAAGCTATTTTTGAAAAAACTTTACTTGAGTTAAACTCAGATTCAAGTCCACTTTACGATTTAAGTTAAGTGAGGTTTGATTCTTGCAATTATCTACATGTCTAGCTATGCAATATCCAGTTAAGGAATCAAAACTTATTGATCAGTTATATTATTACCAGGGTTTAATCTAGACCCTTTCTGGGGACAAATTAAGGCCTCTTTCACAAATGGGGAACAAGCTATAAACTCCCAATTTCTGACACAAAATCCCCAAACTTATAAAACATAATCAGGATACACTGGGCACTTTTGATAATTAATCCTAATAAAATATCCATTTTAACCTGTATTCTCTCTGGAAAAGATCTTCCAGCTGGATTTATGTTTAGACGACCAACTAAATAATTTTCTCTAAACCAGGAAAAAGACCCCTTTCTCTGTCTACTTGGATCAAGCCCTGTCATAACATACAAAATCAGTCTCTATGATCCAATGATCTATGAATAAAAGTGTAGACATTCCAGTCAGATGGACATTAGGTAATATTACAACCGAGATTGTGAGGTTCGGAAATTTTTCTGGTATTTATAACATGTAAAATCTGAATATAGTGTTTCAGCTGCAGGTTTATCACCATACTGAAAAACCAAACCTACACATTTTAGGACTAAATGTCAGTAACCTATTAACACTGTGCAGTCAAGACAGAAAATAAGCAGACGGTCATCTGCAAATTGAGGTCCCCAGAGGGTGAATTTAGTGATGCTACCCTGCACAGCAGGGTAGCATCACTAAATTTACCCTCTGTGAACCTCAATCTGCATCAGGGTCTTAAAACTAAACAGAAAGAGGTACCTAGAGGATAAATTGGCCCACTGTATGGATAGCATTATCAAATTTACCCTCTGGGGACCTCATTATGCAAATGACAGACTGCTTATTTTCAGGCCTGTGTGCAGTGTAATCCTGTTAATTGGGAGCACAGTGGCTCAGTGGTTATTGCAATGAACTTGATACTGAATTCAAACTTGGCTGACATTATGCCCATCTCAGCCAATATTAACCAAGCTAGAGTTGTCACCCTTGATGCATTACTAGGCTCAGCCAGTTTGTTTACATCAAAATCATTCACCACTATTTGTCAAAGGCAATCAATCAGTAAAACTTGCTTTACCTGGCAAAAGGGAGTAGTTTTTCTTTGGTGAGGACTTAATGATGTCAATAAGTAAGGATTAGGTGGATGAACAGTTAAAAGAAGAGAGTTGGACATAAAATGTAATGCAAACTAAGATTTGGAGTCGTAATTGGAGATTTGTTGAAGTGAGTGAAAAAATAGTTCAGATATCCAAATGTTGCGGCTTCCCAACTCAACTTTCGGATGGCTGAATGAGAGAAAATAACATTGTCAGAAACCTGTAACAGATCTGAGAACATTTTGTAATTATTTGATTTGGTTTAATAAATAAAGAGGTCATTACTTTGCTATTTTCATATCGGCCAACATATCAAACCTCGGTAACTTTACATCAGCATTTGACCTTCGGTCTCAGGCTGATATGAGGTTACTTCAGACTGATATCTCAGGTATCAACTCTCAGTAACTTCACATCAGTCTTCAGTCTCAGGTGATAAGAGGTTACCTCGGACTGATATCTCAGGTATCAACCCTTGGTAACTTCACATCAGTCTTCAGTCTCAGGTTGATATGAGGTTACCTCGGACTGATATCTCAGGTATCAACCCTTGGTAACTTCACATCAGTCTCAGGCTGATATGAGGTTACCTCGGACTGATATCTCAGGTATCAACTCTTGGTAACTTCACATCAGTCTTCAGTCTCAGGCTCATATGAGGTTACCTCAGACTGATATCTCAGGTATCAACCCTTGGTAACTTCACATCAGTCTTCAGTCTCAGGCTGATATGAGGTTATCTCGGACTGATATCGCAGGTATCAACCCTCGGTAACTTCACGACATCAGCCTTCAGTCTCAGGCTGATATAAGGTTACCTCGGACTGATATCTCAGGTATCAACCCTCGGTAACTTCACATCAGTCTTCAGTCTCAGGCTGATATAAGGTTACCTTGGACTGATATCTCAGGTATCAGCCCTCAGTACCTTCACATCAGCCTTCTGGCTTCAGTCTCTGACTGATATGAGGTTTCCTTAGGCTGATATCTCAGCTGATATGAAACATACAAAGTAATAACCTCTAAATATTTTAGTCTGATAGCACTCCTGGTCCGTTTTGACTGTTATGTTATGTAAAGGATTAAAATATGTGCTTTTATCCATTATCCAATGCAAAATTTGTTTTCAATTATTTTTTTTTCAGACAATTTCAGCAAAACCATATCATGTGACTCCTCAATGGAACGAGCTCAATGACCGGTAGACCTGTTTGAAGTAGCCTAAAAGGTATTGTGGGACAGAAACATTTTCTAGGTCAAAAGAGTGAAAACAGAAAAATTTTCTAAATCCAAAAAGTGAAAAAGGGCCATAATTCTGTGGAAAATTATTGGACGGAACCCATTCCTTGAACATATCCATTCCCCCATGTGGGTCTATCAGCATACCAAAGTAGGTCAAAATCCAGCTATTGGCTTTGAAATTACAATGCAAAACATTTGTATGGACAGACAGATGGACAGACAAATGGACAGATGGATGGATGGATGGAGGGCTTCACTAGATACCCCCGAATTGTCCTTCGGAGGTCGGGGGCATAATAATTTCTTTTAATAGTTCAATTTGTAAATTAAGTGGGTGGTGGCAGCCGATTCATTAAATAAAGGATTAATCAATATTAGAGTAAAGTAAAGAGCAGCTTTTATACCATGATTACCTATTGTACTAAAAATGAAAAGCCTATGATATAAATTTTAGCTTTACACACCAACTGTGGAGAACACGTCAGTAATGGGATTTCAATAGTAAAAATTTACACCTACAGTAGAACTACATCCAAGTTGACCTTTGGTAACGTCAAATTTATCGCACGTCGCCTCACGAAGAGTGAAATGAAAGTGGCAATTATTTATTACGTTTCGAAATGAGTTTACCCCATAAAACACAAAAAATTAACATTCATGCATTATCTCGTGTTAATAAAGCATCTATAACTCGAAATAGTATGTTATTATGTTACTAAAACGAAAATGGCTCCGTTTTGTTTTCCATTTAGTTTCGGTGATAAAATTGACAGCCGAAGTTCTGCCCACCGATGCTCATGTAAACAAAAACAGATTCGCACGTATGTCTGTCTGTTGCTCAGTAAAATAGAGAAAAAATACTAACAACTCTTAATAATCTGACGATCATGGTATAAATAAAATACACCCAAAGTAGCTTGGTGTACCAAATGTTCACCACTCATGGTGAAGTGGTGTTAACCACGTGCCAAAGACACGTGGTTAACACCACTTCACCATGAGTGGTGAACATTTGGTATACCAAGCTACTATGGGTATATTCTACATATACATACCTTTTAAACATATGCTTTAGATCTTCAGATACAAGTTCTAGTGGTGTTTGGCCTAAAGCGTTCTTTATTCCTAAATCTGCTCCATACTCCAACAACAGGCATATTAGTGGTGTAAACTGTTTACTTGGACTGTGTTTGACATTCTCACAATTTTTCTATAATAAAAAAAAATGCTCATTAACCTTATTTCATCTGTCTGAACATATAAAATGTAGGGCATTTTGAGCACACATATTTTAGCAAGGACCTTTTAGCAACGAATCCTTTGAATCAGTTTATTTTGGCGATATACATTTTGACCTATGGTTCAGCGTGCAGTAGTGAGTGGTAGTCGGGTATTTATTTATATATTTTATTTACACATATTTCTGCACAATGGCTAATCATGACCCACCACTAGACCATAGTCAGTAGTAGTCAAGAAATGGCCCCCAAAATAATCTGAGTGTGAACTAATTACTCAGTACACAATTTTTAGTTTTCTGTGTGTGGAATATACCAATCTCCCTCCCATAAAATGAAATGTTGCACTGAAAACAGTTGCACATTTGGTAGATTTGGGGGTGAAAATATGAGTTTTTGACAAAAAATGAGAGAAAATTGGAATTTCACTACATGTTCATGTTACGGTCATTTTGTGGTACTTTTCAGTTTTTATTGCTTAAGTTGTACATTACTAATGTGATGGGGTAAGAAATTAGGTAATCTATTGCAAATTTTCTTGGAATTCTGGGAAATTTACCTATAGCACTAATTCGGTTAAAAATTATAAATTTAAAGTAATTTGTATATTTTTTATACTTACCAATGGCCCAGACTAGCTGGTGCAAACTCAAAGTTATCAAGGGCTAAACACAAATTTTGAACCCCCCCAATCCCCAAAATTTGCTTGCAAAACCTAAAATTAAAAGTCCGATCTGGTCCTCCATACATTTACTCTCCGTGCATGCGCAGCCGTCAGGAAGTGACCGGAACTGGCACCAACATCATTCTTGGTAGAAGAGAGTACTATATAACAACTCACTGGGGAGGTATGAGTGCCCACTCACGGGAGGGCCATCTCCGTCTGGGCCATTGGTGAGTATAAAAACTATACAAATTACTTTAAATTTATAATATTTTTATACTATAACCCAATGGCCCAGACTAGCTGAATCGTAAAAAGGTGGAGGGCCTAGGACTTCAGAATTAGTAGACCAACATAGTTCCAAGCCTGTAATTCAAGATGAAAGGAAATTAAATTTAAAAGGAATTACATGTATGTCTCTCTATACAGTAATAGAGAAGACATATCATAAATAAGGAGCCAAATTCAAGTAATTCGGTATTCTTAGTATGAAGACTATGCTAATTTGGACGTAACTAGTTCCCAAATTTTAAGGCTAGTCCAGACTAAGCCCCAAAGATTAGGATGGCGTATTTGAGAATGAGAGGATATCTCCCACAAATATAAGCCATATACAATAAAACACAAGCTGTATCCAGGATATAATTACAGACAAAACAGCTTCACTCATAGTTACATACTTATCAAACCGGAGGAGAGGTAAAAAATCCCCCCCCCCCTCCCTTTTTGAAGGAATCTTCTTCAGAAAGAAGAGGGGAGCGCTTCGGAATCCATAAAAGTGGTACCAAATAACAAATATAAATATTCGTCAATAGACACCCAGCTATTAATTAATATTAATAAATTGGTGTTTAATGCCACTTCAGAAGCTAAGGCTATAGCGGCGATCCCGCTAATTAATACTGCTCGCTTGTAACGTGTACCGGAGTAGGCAAACGCAGATAGGTCGAAAACCGGCGATATAATATATAACATAACATGTCCAATAGAATCACAATGGACGATCTCTGGAGAGTAAACACACTTCAAAGGTAACCCACAGGCGACCCCATTAAGGTGTACAATAAATTCCAGTAAATAACACTCCCAGACAAGTTCTATCCAATATCTATGTTCCTAGAAACGTGCGAATATACGAGAGTGTAAGATAAGATGTATTTGAATGGGTACCGCAATTAATAGAAACCTGGATCTAGAAATGGATTGTGCTATGATTAACATACTCGTCATGAACCGCCCCCGAAATAATTAATTGTTTCTAAAGTCTTTAACATACAATAATGCGTCTGCCTAATAATGCATTTATTATGCGCGTGAGCACTGAAATCCTACATGTAATCATCTGAATACCAGTTAACTGGCTAGGCAGCCTCTGAGGTACCCAAATACTAGCAATTTATTATGAATTATGTGCTTGTATATGACATATAGATGAACAACCACAGGAAACCAACCAACTAAAAAGTGGATGTGCCCATGAGGTCACCACAGAACACGACCCAGCCGCCAAAGGATAAGTCCTGAAATGCATGTATGTAATGAAACTCATACAAGGCTTATGGGAAGAAAACTATGTCTTTGCCCGATAATCGCCTCCAAACACATTGGCGGTGGGGAGGGTGGTGCGGGGGGGGGGGGGGGGGGAGGGGGGGGGTATATTCAAAGTCATATCGAACCCTCCTCACCCACATTACTTTAATCATTCTTGTGTTAGTCATAAAATAATATAGGAACCACAATGGTTCCCTCACGTCTAACCGACTCCATTATACCACTATGTGCGGAGAAGGACGTGAAGAACAAAAACTTCCCCAGATAAAGAAGGTCCTTTCATGGAGGAAGCTTCTGGGGAACGTCCCATAACAGACACCTGAGAAGACTGATCCAAGGTTTCTGTGACGACAGAGGTGCTACTAGTAGGATTCACAACGAGACTGTTTGATCTTAAACATAATCTACAGAATTGGAGGATACACATATCCTATCATTCATCCCCATGAGATCGACAGAGCATCTACTGCATACGCTCAATGGTATGGGCATGGCGACACGAATGACAGTAACTGATTGTTCCAGTGTGTCGCAAAGAGATCTATCATGGGGCGATCCCTCTGGTAGAAAATCTGCCCAAATTCTCGTTTGTTGAGCATCCACTCCAATTGCAACAGGCGACCTTTCTGAGAGAGCGAGTCTGCTAGTACATTCAGACGACCTGGTATATGATGGATAGAAAGTTGAACATGATGATTCATGACGAATAGAAAATCTTCTACGTCAGTTGGCATAACAGAAATGAATGGGTGCCGCCCTGATTCCCGATGTACGCTACTACTGTCGAGTTGTCCGACAAAATCTGAATATGGACATATGCTATTATATGTATCCAATGTTGTAGCACTAGCCATATTGACATCATCTCTTTGATATTTATGTGCTTCTCTAGGAACCGAGGGACCCAAAGACCCTGACACTTCAAGTCTGTGGGACTTAGGGTCATGCCCCAACCCGTATGACTCGCATCTGTCATAATCGTGAAAGCCGGATCAGGCAGTTGCAGCAGAACTCCCTGAGTTAACCACTTAATATCTGCCCAAATCTGAAACCTTGTTTTACTAGGTCCATTAAAACAATACTGGTTCAAGCAAAAGCATCTTCACACTCCAGTTCTTAATAAAGAATATCTGGAGGGGACGTGTGCGCAGGCAGCCCATCGGAATGAGATCCACAGCCACTTCGCACAACTCCAACAGTCCCATGAATTTCCTCACTATTAATGTGTTTGAGTGTAGACAAAAGTGAGCATAACCACTGACTAATTTCGCTCTGGGTAACGGCAGATGAACCAGATTGTTGTGAGTCTCAAAGCTCATTCCCAAGTGAATAGACGACTTGTACGGATCTAGATCCGACTTTTTCTCGTTTATGATGAAACTGAGACGTCGGAGTAATAGAAGCAGACTCTGAACATTGTTCTGAAGAATAATTCTGTTGCCATATCCCTGTAGAAGGTCGTCCAAGTAAGCCGATGTTACCGCAGACGAATGAGCTCGTAAGTATGACATTACCAAGTTCATTATTCCAGTGAACGCCCAGGGGGCCATGTTCAGACCAAAGCATATAGCTCTGAACTGATACACCTTCCCTTGTACGGCGAACCGCAGATACTTTTAGAATGCCGGATGTACCAGAACAAGTACGCATCCTTAGATCTATGCTTGCCGCATAGTCGAAGACTCGAACGCTCGCTTTTACCGACCAAATGGTCTCCATAAATAAATTTTTGGAGCCATGATAAGCTTGTTATCCAGCACAAGTCTATTACCTGTCGGAATGTGCTGTCTGGCTTCGGTACGAGGAACAGGTGACTGTAAAAATCTTGAGAATCCTGATTCTCGATGACCTGTACTGCTTCCTTTGATAAGAGAGCTTATACCTCCGGTAGGAGAAACTCTCTTATGCAAGAATTTGATGGAAGATTTGTCCAGCGCGGACAATTTGTTAGTGGGGTTTTTGCTCAGAATGATAGCCGTAAGCCATCCGAGACTACACTTCTCACCCACTGATCTTCCGTGATTTTTATCCAATTTTTTGCGGAGCTTGATAACCTTCCGCCAACTGGTCAGCAATAGAGGTCTAAACCATCACCTGTATGACCTGTGAGGCTTACGGGAGGAGGAATCACATCCTCCCCGTGAAAAACCTTGTCTCGTCAGACTAGGGGCGTCTGAGCTATAATCCTGATCACACATACGCCGCTTTCCCAAGTCGCTATACTCACGACCTCCAGAATAATTATAAGAGGGTTTCTTGTACCCTCATGAGGAGTTTCCTTTTGACGATTTTTGTCTGGAATGCCCTCCTTTACTCTTGTCTGCTGAAGCAGGTCGTTGATACGCCGACTTCAAAAGCAGAGCACTAGACGCTTTCTTAGTAGCCTGTTCATGGACTAATGAAAGCTAGTCGTAGAAAATAAAATGTCCGGCAACTGGAGCGACTCGGAGAGAGCTTTTCACCTTGTCATCTTATCAGTGATGACGACGCAAGGGCAGCATCATGTTGATTAACTCCAGATTAGCCACTGTTAGGGCGGAGTTATACGTGGTATACATAATTGCCCTGGAAAGAACTCTAAGAGAGGTACGAACATCCTCAAATTCCTTTCCCTTGAGATGTTACGCCATAGCCCTTGTAAGGTGATCTGTGTAAGACATAACGTCCAAATTTGCTCTATATGAAGAAATTGCTGTCTCAATTGTGTCTGAGCGAATAGTGAATGATACAGATAAGGATACCTCTAGATCCCCGGCCTGCTCATCCAAACGCAGAAGAACTCTCTGAACATCTTCCCCGACTGTTTTTAAATGAACGTGGTCCAAAAAACGGTATGTATATGGAAGATGAAGATAAGAAACTGCCTTCTTCCTCGCACTCAAGAGGATAAATACGGCGCTGTCTATATGGCCGAAGGCCTGAGACACCTGCATAAACTGAACCGGAAAAGAAAGGACTTTCTCCTTTGTCCGGATAAAGTCTGCGCCTCCTAATGACGCCAGCGGTTTCTCTCTTGTCGTAGCAGGATTCTGATTCAGCATAACAAAATTAGGGTAGTATTGATGGATGAAAGCCATCGCAACCATGTACTGTTCCGAAAGGGAAGGGTAATCCCCTTCCTTATTCCTTTCACCATCCGAGAGAATCAGTTGCGAACCTCGGTCCGTTGCATCTGCATGAACAGATGACTGGACCGACCCAGCACCGTCTGACAGCTCAGATTCTGAGTCTGAGGGAGGCTGCATCTGCACTTGCTGGGATGCTGCGATCAGCTGCGCAATCTGCGACAGCAAGTCCGTCATCGAGGCCTGAGGAGCAGCGGTCTTCCGCTCCTTAGCCACATGCTGCTCCTGGGACAGTGTGTTGGAAACAGATCCTTTCTCTGAACATCCCGATGATCGATGCCTCGTCTTCATAACTACCGGATGGTCCGACTTCATGGGCGAAGAGTGGTTCCTTCTTCGTGCAACAGGCTGGATATCCGAAGACGGGGAGCTAGGATGCGGGGGTGTGTGTGCTTAAATAACATAGTGGAGGAAGCCGTGACTGAAGCCGACCCTGGCTGCAGACTAGACGGAGCGTCCCGCGAGCAGCAGGCGGGCAGAGGCTCCGTCTCATGCAAGTTTCCAACCAGAAAACTTCATTTCGGCCTTGTGAAATGTAGCGAAAGAAGCCTTGACTGAAGCCGACCCCAGCTGTAGACTAAACAAAGCGTCCCGAGTGGAGGTCGGACATATGCTCCGTTTTGTGCAAGTTTCTCAAAACAACATCTGATTCCAGACATTGCTAGATTAGAGAAGGGGCCTCTCCTGCTCGAGGTCAATCAGACCTCGCCGAGTACAAGAACTAGCTGACTTCCTCCCTATTTCCTCCTTATTTCCATCATCGCTGGGTGAGCTATTTATATTATAGTGCTTGCTCTGCCCACATCCACTTCCTATGACCGCAATGGACTTACCTGGCGTCACGCCTGGCGAGCTAGCTCCTTGCAAGAGATTAAAACCCTTAACAAAAGGCCCTAACTCTTGCAACTGGATCGAGTTATTTGTGTGCAAAACACACAATGGTGTATCCTCGCATTTCCTTAGCAACACCTTAGCACAGTCTTAACATTTCGAATTAATACCCTAGGACCCTTTCGATGAAAACTGATTTTCTAACGATAAAAGTGGAACCACCTGGGGCAAAATCAAAATTCCAAAACCTTCATGCAGATCTAGAAATGTTACCTGAACACATTAGCATAGTTTAAACATTTCGAATTAAATACCCTAAGAGGCTTTTCATGAAAACTGATTTTCTAACAATAAAAGCGGTTCCACTGGAACCACCAGGGGCAAAATCAAAATACTGAAACCTTCATACACATCTAGTGATGCTACATGAACACATTAGCATAGTTTATACGATTCAAATTAAATATCCTAGAAGACTTTCAATGAAAACTGATTTTCCAATGATAAAAGTGGTTCCACTGGAACCACCTGGGGCCAAATCAAAATTCCGAAACCTTCATGCACATCTAGAGATGTTACCTGAACACCTTAGCATAGTTTTAACATTTTGAATTAAATACCCTAGGAGCCTTTCGATGAAAACTGATTTTGTAATGATAAAAGTGGTTCCACTGGAACCACCGGGGGCAAAATCAAAATACCGAAACCTTTGTGCACATCTAGAGATGTTACCTGAACACATCAGCATAGTTTAAGCATTTCAAATTAAATACCCTAGGAGCCTTTCAATGAAAACTGATTTTCTAATGATAAAAGTGATTCCACTGGAACCACCGGGGGCAAAATCAAAACTCCGAAACCTTCATGCACATCTAGAGATGTTACCTGAACACATTAGCATAGTTTAAGCATTTCGAATTAAATACCCTAGGAGCTTTTCGATGAAAACTGATTTTCTAACAATAAAAGTGGTTCCACTGGAACCACCGGGGGCAAAATCAAAATTCCGAAACCTTCATGCACATCTAGAGATGTTACCTGAACACATTAGTATTGTTTAAGCGTTTCGAATTAAATACCCTAGGAGCTTTCGATGAAAACTGATTTTCTAACGATAAAAGTGGTTTCACTGGAACCACCGGGGGCAAAATTAAAATTCCAAAACCTTCATGCACATCTAGAGATGTTACCCGAACACATTAGCATAGTTTAAACGTTTCGAATTGAATACCCTAGGAGCCTTTCGATGAAAACTGATTTTCTAACGATAAAAGTGGTTTCACTGGAACCACCGCGGGCAAAATCAAAATTCCGAAACCTTCATGCACATCTAGAGATGTTACGTGAACACATTAGCATAGTTTAAACGTTTCGAATTGAATACCCTAGGAACCTTTCGATGAAAGTTAAAAAATTTATAATAATTTATATATTTTTTATACTTACCAATGACCCAGACATAGCTGGTGCTAACTCTTAAAAATCTAGGGCCAAACACAAATTTTGCCCCCAATCCCCAAAATTTGCATCCAAAACCAAAAGAAATCATGTCCTATAGGACCTCCATACTTCGCCCCTACTGCGCATGCGCAGTGTCAAGGACGTTCCGAAATTGGCGCCAATTATCATTCTTACTGGCAGTGCCTGGTCAGCGCTATGTACTCAGCGGGGAGGTAAGAGTTCCCAACTCCTGGGAGGGCCATCCCCGTCTGGGTCATTGGTAAGTATAAAAAATATATAAATTACTATAAATTTTTTAACATTTTTATACTGTACCAATGACCCAGACATAGCTGAATAGTAAAAAGGCTGGAGGGCCTAGGACATAGAGGAAAATCCAATAAGCTCAACTATATAATATAGAGTCAACCCCTTAAGGAGAAAAGGAGTATTAGGCTTTACATGTATCTTTCTTATTTTATGTTAAATTAGAAAGATACAATACCCTTCATAATTGAGCACAATAACATTCATGTTCTCTATTAACATCCAGTATAACCCTTTATACTAATTATTTTTAAAGTAAGCCAATAAATAAAGTTAGTCCAGAGAATTGAGACTCTTTATATTCTTTAAAAGTGCCTGAGGATTGTATATTAATGAATGTATGACACGTGACATATACAAATGCTTCACACCGAGCTACACTTTAAAAATATTACATGGATGAGTAAACATTAGCTTTACACTTTAAAATCATCCCGGTACCGACTCGGAATTACTGACTCCAGGAGAGGTATTCCCTTGCTTTACACTATAAAGCAGGTGACCTAAGGGAACACCCCCCCCCCCCTCCCCTTGATCAAATACTCCAGAGTGAAGAGGGCAGCCGGAACAGAGTCACTGCCGCAACTGTTTGGTGGACGACATTCTGAGCAACAGTTAACGGACCTAAACAATGCAGGTCTCCAGAAATGGACTCAAAATTTCTGAGATAAAAATTCGTGAATGTGGATGGCTGAGACCAATAAGCAGCCTTCATTAAATCTGTAATAGCAATACTATTTGCGTAAGCCCAAGATGTAGAAAGAGCTCTTACTTCATGAGCCGAAATCTTATACACAGACTGCTGAGAAGATAAATTTTCATAAGCAGTACGGATAGTTAATTGAATCCATCTAGCAATAGAATGGACTGAAATATCCTTTCTATTAGGCATCAGAGACAGAAAGAAACGTTTTCGTCCCTTTCTGATAAACTGAGATCTCTGTTTATAAATACGTAACGCTCTAACAGGACAGAGTAAAGGCCTACGCCCGTCTGAAGACGGAAGGGCCTTAATAACAATAGGTTCTGGATATTTATTAGGAGCCTGATTCTTAGCTAAAAATTCCACATTAGTAGTGAAGGTGATAGTGTTCCCGACACTACGATAGTAAGAATCATCCACCGACAGTGCATGAAGCTCACTGACTCTTCTAGCAGAAGAAAAAGCTAAGAGAAAAGCTGTCTTATAAGACAAGAATTTGAAATCTACTGTCCCAAGAGGTTCAAATGGCTTTTCCTTCAGTTTAAGAAGAACCCAAGCTAAATTCCACTTAGGAATTAACCTAAGAGTTCTGGGTCTATTTATCGAGAAGTTTCTAACTAACTTAGATAAAGAGACATTAGATCCAATTTGTAAACTATCATGATGTGCATAGGTATCAGATAACATAGACCTATAACCCTTAATAGTAACAGGCTGCAGTTTGATTTCGTCAAACAAGTATACTAGAAAGTTTGCAATGTCTGGTATGGAGGGATCGAAAATATCTACAGAATGATCCCTACACCGACGACGAAAAACCTTCCACTTAGCCGCATAGTTTAGCAAAGAGGAGGTCCTCCTACAGTTAGAAATCGCGTCCACTGCTCGTCCTGTAAAGTGCTTGCCATGCAAGAAGGACCACACAACGGAAAAACGTGAAGGTTGAGACCTTGCGGGTTGTGATGAAGTTGACGCGGTTTCCCCTGCGAAAGAAGATCCTCCCGTGGAGGAAGCTTTCGCGGTAGGTCCCACAACAGACACCTGAGTAGATTTATCCACGGTCTCTGTGGAGACAGAGATGCTACCAACAGAATCTTGCATTGAGATTGTTTTATTTTTACCAATACCTGCTGAATCAACGGCGTTGGAGGATACGCATATCCTATCATTCCGTCCCAAGGGATCGACAGAGCGTCTACTGCAAATGCTCTTGGATCCGGACACGGAGACACATACGTCTGCAACTGATTGTTGAGATGTGTCGCAAATAAGTCTCTCATTGGCCGTTCCCATTGGTAGCAAATCTGATTGAATACTTGTTTGTTGAGAGTCCACTCCGACGGCAACAAGCGACCCTTTCGTGAAAGGGAGTCTGCTAGTACATTCAGACGACCCGGTATATGACGGACCGAAAGTAGAACTTGATGTTCTAGAGCAAACAGAAGGATTCTTTCCGTTAGATTGAACAACGGAACTGAATGAGTGCCTCCCTGGTTCCGTATATACGCCACTACTGTCGTATTGTCAGACAGGATTTGGACATGAGCATTGTGAATAATGTCCATCCAATGACGTAACGCAAGCCAAATTGACATCATTTCCTTGATGTTTATGTGCTTGCCCAGGAATTGCGGATCCCAAAGACCCTGGCATCTCGAATCTGTTGGGATCAATGATGCACCCCAACCTGTTTGACTGGCATCCGTCATAATCGTAAAACTCGGATCCGGCAACTGCAGCGGAACTCCCTGAGTTAACCACTGAATGTTTGCCCAAGTCTGAATCTCTCGTTTCACTTGATCTGACAAGAGAACGTCTATGTCGAGCGAATGAATTTTCACACTCCAATTCTGAGTCAAAAAAATTTGGAGAGGACGAGTGCGTAACCACCCCATCGGAATGAGGTCCGCAGCGGCTCCGCACAGACCTATCAGTCTCATGAACTCCCTCGCTGTGACTTTGTCTGCGTGAAGACAATAGCGAGCGTAACAACTGACTAATTTCACTCTGTTTAACGGCAGACGAACGAGATTGTTGTGCGTCTCGAAGCTCATTCCCAGATGTGTGAATGACTTGGATGGCACCAGATCCGACTTCTCTTCGTTTATTATAAAACCGAGACGTCGGAGCAATAGAAGCAGATTCTGCACATCATTCTGAAGCGTTAACTCGTTGCCGTACCTCTGAAGAATGTCGTCCAGGTAGGCCGACGTTACCGCAGACGAATGAGCTCAGAAATACATCATTACCGAGTTCATTACCCGAGTGAAAGCCCAGGGTGCTAGGTTCAATCCAAAGCACATCGCCCGGAATTGATACACCACTCCTAGGACTGCGAAGCGTAGATACTTTCTGAATGTCGGATGTACCATGACGTGAAAGTACGCATCTTTGAGATCTATGCTTGTTGCATAATCGTTCACCCGAATACTCGCTCTGACCGATCGAATCGTCTCCATATAAAACTTCAGAGCGACGATCAGCTTGTTTATCCAGCTCAAATCTATGACTGGACGGAACGAGCCGTCTGGTTTCGGAACCAGAAACAGATGGCTGTAGAATCCCGGTGTTTCCTGGTTTTCTACGACCTCTACCGCGTTCCTCATTAAAAGAGACTGCACCTCTGATAACAGAGCGTTTCTTTTCTGCGGATTTGACGGAAGTTGAGTCCATTTTGGACTTCGAGTTAATGGAGGCGTTCGTTTGAAGGATTTTTTTAGACCTTCCGAAATCACCCCTCTCACCCAAGGGTCGTCCGTAATCGATGCCCACTCTTGTGAAAAACTCGACAACCTTCCGCCAACCGGCACGCGATAGAGGTTGAAGCCATCACCTTCTGGACCTGCGAGGCCTGCGGGAGGAGAAACCATGTCCTCCACGACCCGCACCTCATCCCGTCGACCTCGGGGCGTCCGACCGGTTGTCCCGGCCCGAAGGACAACCCGCACGTGAGTCGCTGCCTTGACGGTCTCTTGAATAAGACCAAGAGGACGCACCGGAACCTCTATAGGAACCTCTCTTGGGCGCATTAGACCCAGAAGTGCCTGTCTTACTCTTATCTGCCGAGTCCGACTTCTTAGAAGCGGATTTAAACAGCAGAGAATCCGAAGCTTTCTTAGTAATTTTATCGTAAATTGCAGAAAGCTTGCCGTCGAAGAGAAGTTCTCCGGAGACCGAAGCGACTCTGAGAGAGTTCTTCACCTTACTATCCATGAGTGTGGATGTAGCTAGGGCTGCATCACGTCTAACCAACTCCAGGTTTGCCACTGAAAGGGCGGAGTTACACGTGGAATAAGCTACTGCCCTTGAAAGAAGGATTGTATATCCTGGAATTCTTTCCCTTGAAGACGCAGTGATAACGCCTTTGTAAGGTGGTCTGCATAAGATAAAGCGTCTAAACTAGCTCTGTTAGACGAAATAGTCGTCTCCAACACCGCGGTTGGAATAGACGTAGACGACGGTAATGATAATTCTAAGTCTTCCGCTTCGTCGTCCATACGCAGAGGAACTCTTGGGATACCCTGTCCTGCCGTATCGAATTTATTCCTTGCATTAATGAAAGGCAGGTTAAGAGCATTGGCGGACAAGAAACCCGCTTTTCCTGTTTTGGAAGCAAGCTTGAATATAGTGTCGTTCAATAATTCAAATGTTCTTGTGACATTATTGGACTGAGACGGAAACTTGGGAGCGATGTCCCTGAACCGCTCGAAGAAATCAGTGTCCAATGACACTATAATTCTCTTGTCCGGTACCGCAGCAGTCTGGCCCGACGGAACAACCTGAGGAAGAAAGTGCCGGATGAAGTCCACGGCAGCTTTATGTTGTTCCGAAAGGGATAGCTCCAAGTCATCCGTATCCCTTTCACCATCCGGTCGGACCTCACGATGCTCCCGGTCGTCCGCACCCGATGCTTCGGCGGAGCGTACCGACCCAGCGCCGTCGGATAATTCCCGATCCGACACCGTTTCTGTCGGTTGCTGGGATGCTGTGATAAGTTGTGCTATTTGAGCAAGCACGTCCGACATCGAGGCCTGCGGCGGCGCAGTCTTTCGCTGCTTCGCCGAGGGCAGCTCCGCATCTAGTGACTCCCGCATACTCTTCCTATGCAAACGTCCGGAGTCAACCGGCCTCGCGTCCCTGGCTACCGGATGGCGTGACCTGGTCGCCGAAGAATCCCTGATCGGCGAAGCTAGTAGAATATCGGCGGTCACGTAGCCAAGGTGCAGTCGTGTGCGCTGGTGAGAGGAAGAAGCCTGAGCACTCTCAGCGGACTGCCTATACAACGGAGCATCCCGAGCGACGGACGTGTGCTCTGCTTGCGACACATTTTGTACCACAACATCTGGTCCCAGATGTTGTTGTACGAGAGAGGGGCCTCTCTCGCTCGCGGCCCGGCTGGACCTGGACGAGCTAGGAACCGGACACGAAGGCTTCCTCCGATCTCTCCTACTATCCGCCGTCACTGGGTGTGCACCTTGAATGTTTATAGTGCTCGCATCACCCAACATTTCCTCCTGGACAGCATCGGACAAACCCGGTGCCGAACCATTCGGTGAATGGACGCTACACCGGGCGAGCTAGCGGACGACAACTGTCGTATCTCCATGAGCACTTTTGCCGCTAGCTCTGCATTCATTTGTGACGACGGAAGCGCACTTGCGGAAGATAACATGGAAACATCACCCTGTTCTTGTTCCTCTGAAATAGAAACTGATAGAGTAGAGTGACCCTGCGGAGAAAGAGCCGGTATAGCCCTTTCTCCACTAACAACATACCGTGACACACGTTTCCAATGTTTGTCATCCCAATATTGACATATTGAACAGGAGTTAGTGCGAGTACACTGACTACAATTAATACAATGATCATGAAAGTCAGAGGAAGATTTCTTCCTATTACAATTTGAACAATATCCTTTCATTGTGAAAAGTCAACAACAAGTCCTAGTACTCGCACAAACCCCTAAACACAAAGATACATAATAACATGATCCATTAATATTGAAAAAACAATTGAAAATCAAAATAATTTTTGAAAAATATTTTTTCAGCGAAGCCCAAGTTTCTGAAAAGTAACGTTGAGCCCCAATGGATCCCAAGGCTAAGTGTGGTCAAAAATTTTAAAATTATATTAAATAATTAATGCAACACTTACGGATAATAATAATGTATCTTATAGTGAGATAAACTACTCCAAAGGCAAACAGCCCCCCTCAAAAGAGACTGTTGCCAATGTAAACAAACAGTGTAAAAACACCAGAAAAAATTACTCCAGGCACTGACAATACTGGCCCGAAATCAGTCATCAAAATTACACACTATCTGATGCAAAACAGAGACTCCCAGGGGAGAATCTGCAGAACATCAGATGGTAGATGCAGAACACAACGTTTATACACCCATGGGTGAAAACGTAAACATGGGGAAAATAACAGAATTCATTCTGTAACCAAGCTAATTCTCCCAAGAGAATTTAGAAATGATCTTTCTCAAAAATATGCCAAAAGCATGGGAGAATAGCAAGGGGGGACTTAGAAGACCAGGGGAGAGGAAACACTGAATAAGCAGTGCAACTTTATAGCAAGAAAGACAACAACAGGCCCATGCCTCGAAAATAGGCAACTTAACATAATTTCATTAAAAAATTTTAAGTTACAGCCCTGATTATTTTCTGTCACTCCTTTTTCCTCTCCTCCTTCTATATCCTCCTTAGAATCACCATTTCTCCAATAATTATGTGTCTGGCATCCTTTAAACTGAGATTTACAAGCACAAAGATCAGTGAGATGTTGACTGATGAAGGGCCAAACAGAGAATGATAATTGGTGCCAATTTCGGAACGTCCTTGACACTGCGCATGCACAGTAGGGGCAAAGTATGGAGGTCCTTCAGGACATGATTTCTTTTGGTTTTAGATGCAAATTTTGGGGATTGGGGGGCAAAATTTGTGTTTGGCCCTAGATTTTTAAGAATTAGCACCAGCTATGTCTGGGTCATTGGTACAGTATAAAAATACTGATTTTTTAACGGGCAAAATCAAAATTCCGAAACCTTCATGCACATCTAGAGATGTTACCTGAACACATTAGCATAGTTTAAACGTTTTGATTTGAATACCCTAGGAGCTCTTCAGGATGTGACGTATGGACGGATGGATGGACGTATGGACAGACGTATGGACGGAGATCACGACAATATAATAATGAGCACTGCAGGTAGCTCTGTATGCTCCATGGAACACGATGATGGTAGCACACTTGGATGGGTGTCAGAATATCATCACCATGTTCATGTTCCTCTGAAATAGAAACTGACAAAATGAATTAAAACGCAGTGAGAGGCCTGATCCTCAGAACCTAACCACCAACAATGTACCGCGACACCCGACTCCAACATCAGTCATCCCAGTGAACACAAGAATGAGAAGAGTCCACAGGAGTGTATCAACTAAAGTCAATATTAGAGCTGTGCGGTTATGGAATTTTGCCTTGGTTTCAGTTCGGTTCGGTTTTTACAAAAATAGTTGAGCATTTGTTTCAGTTTCGTTTTTTGGGGGCATATTGATTTAAAGGCCGGAAATGAACATATATAAGGGGTTCTGACCAGTGAATAAGCCACAGGTGTGCGTAAAGTAATGGAGTGGTAAAGGTATAGGTGTTGGATTGATATTTTTGGGATGTTGAACCTGAACACAGTATCAGAATTCGGACGCAAACTTGAGTTGACACGAGGTTAGTTGACCTTTTCCAACCCGGCGGTGGTCAGTGATGGTACCGGTAAGAATTTTTTTGCAAAAAAAAGAAAAACCCAAAGAATAATACATACTGGGGAGTATATGGAAGAATTGTTCCTCAATAAGACATATTTTGATATGCTGTCATTTCATAAAGAGAACGTTTCCAAAAACGGGAGGATAAAGACCAGAAGGCAAACTTATTATCAGCTGTTCAAAATATGTTGCACATCAAGGGAGAGTACTCAAAACACACGTGGGGGAAATGACGTGACACACTGCAAACAAAAACAAGACTTTTTACAAAGCTGTTGAACTCAATTTAATATAAAAAGCCTAGCGATTTTAACTGGGGCTGTGCGCGATATCGTCTCAAGCTCTGTTGATATGTTGGAGCTGATAAATATTTATCGCCTGCTGTCAACTGTGGTATTTTGTGTGAGGCAGGCGATTTGGGTCCGTGGGAATCGCTCGCCTCAAAATGACAAGCCTGTACCCCAATCAGAAATTCTCCGCCGTGTTGAACAATGTTGATGTAATGGAAATAGTTTCTAAAAAGGTTAAAAAGTCTTCAGAAAGTTAGAACAAAAAAAACACCGTCCACATATCGAATGTCGGTACTCGGAGAAAAAGTTAGTCGGTTATTTAAAAAAAAACGAAACCGACCGAATTTCGGTTAACCGCACAACACTAGTCGATATCAGTCCTCCAAACTCCACAACAATATATATATATATAACTGAGATACATGAATAATAGCAATCATAATAAAATTCAAACAAAAAATTTTCAAAAGGGCATCCCGATAGAGCCTAAGTGTGGACAAAATCCAAATTTTTTGAGCTACACTACCGGAATAATAATCCATGTATCCTACAGTATACTACAGTAATAGAATATAAAAAACTACCTATATATGAGGACACTGACAATGTAAACAACATCAATGTAAACAAGACATCAGGCACACAAAAAGGCCCAAAGTCAGAACCAATTGAAATGCTATCAGATGCAAAGCCAGATCTTCATACGAAGAAAAAACAATACATCGGATAGAAGATGCAAGACTAAATGACCTAACACCCCTAGGGTGAGGACGTAACAATGGGGAAAAAACAGAATAATATTCTGTAATACATGTTAAACTCCCAAGACATTTTATAAAAAATGTCAATAAAAAAAAGCTTAAGAGTTTAACAAGAATGGTTCATGGAAGGATAGGGAAGGAATACTTAACAAACAGTGGAATAATCATTAGCAAAAATGATGACGTCAGGCATATGTCCCGAAATTGGGAAACATAAAATAATTTTATAAATATTATAAAGTTACAGCCCTGAACATCCAAAACCACCGTTGAACACTTCCTTCATCCAATAACAGCCTTGTGTCCACCAATTCTTGCATTGATTTGTGTCTGGCATCCTCAAAAAAGGAGATTTAAAAGCACAGATGTCATTTCATTGTTGATGAATTTAGGGCCAAACAAAGAATGATGTTGGCGCTAATTCCAGTCACATCCTGACGTCTGTGCATGTGCGGAGAGTGAATGTATGGAAGGCCAGATAGGACTTTTAATTCTTGATTTTGCAAGCAAATTTTGGGGATTGGGGGGGTTCAAAATTTGTGTTTGGCCCTTAATAACGTTGAGTTAAGCACCAGCTAGTCTGGGCCATTGGGTTATAGTGTAAAAATATGCCTGTTTGCCCATTAGCCATAGCTCATGTAAAAATAATTGGACAAGACTCATATTCGAACTTGGCCTGTATTATTAGCTTGAAAATACCCATACCAATTTTGGTTGAGATCAAATGATCCCAACTGGAGTTATCAGGCAGAAGCCAAAAATGTTAATAGACATTTGAATTCTAAGTCAAAAAAGGGCTGTAAATCATGTAAAAATAATTGGACGTAACCCATATTTGAACTTGGCCTGTATTACTAGCTGGTACCCATACCAGCTTTGGTTGGGATCAAATAATCCAAACTGGAGTTATCGGTTGGAAACCAAAAAAGGTAATGGATGGATGGACAGATGAACAGACTGACAGACAGACTGACAGATGGACAGACTGATTACATAATATGACTGTTTTAGTATAAAAATGTGTAAAAAAAAAAATGGGTTAAGAGTGAACAGAATAAAAAATAAACTAAAATCTTCCACCCCATCATCAAAAAAGGTTGAAGCTAAATTGCCTGACAAACAAGACACTTTTTTCTAATAGGTCAAAGCTTCTTAATCTTTGGTCTTTGGTGCCAGCCATGTATCAGAATTATTAACCCCCTGCACACTGATGTCAAAATATCTAAAGTTCAGGGTGCAAATTTTTCCCATAATGCAACTAGAAATTTAACCAATTCAATCTTGTTTGACAGAGCTCATTGTGCTCTGTCAAACAAGATTTAATTGGTTAAATTCCCAGTTGCATTATGGGAAAAATGGCTACTTGAAATTTGGATATTTTGACATCAGGGTGAAGGGAGTTAAGTCAAGATTTGATAGAGTAAAATGACATACATGAGTTTCTGATGGATCTACAGTCTCTGCTAAACTTAGATGTAATGATGTGTCTCCATTCTGGTTCTGTTTATTGACATCAGCACCTGAAATTTAAAGCATATTTAACCCTTTACCTAGTGCGAGTGCAGTGGCTCAGTGGTTACTGCAATGGGCTATAAACTAAAAGGTCCACAGTTCGATCCCTACCAGGGATAACTGCACTGTGTCCTTGGGCAAGGCATTTAATCCCGACTGTCCATGTAGGGGCATGGTGGTGTTGTATACTAAGACATACTGCATGTTGATAGTCCACTTGTCTTCGACCAATGCTAACCCTGCTTGTGTGGTGTTAGTACGTTGGGAAGTCTGACACAGACAGTTGCTTGCCATTGCTCAGTGATTATTTCTGGGTACTCCTGCTTCCACCACCCATAAAACTGTCCGAGATGAGGTGACCCTGGTAGTCAAAAGTGTTGTTGAACCTCAATAAACGAGTGCAATGTCAATCGCCAGTAATCAGACAATAATCAATGGGGATGTCACCAAATGGTGGACTTATGTCTGATGAATGTAGGAAGATTGAAAGCACAGCACCAAAATATGTCTGAGATACAGGTGGTAACAGGACACACGACATTTTATTTATTTATTTAATCTTATTTGTTTTACAAGGATTGGCGAACAAGTTATGCAACTTATATTAACATGACACACAACATAATATATACAAAAATGGATGAAAAAAGCTTAAGTTCACCTAATTTGCATAATTCATGTGCAAGAAAAACTTGTAAGAAATGTTATTTAGCTTATGCTGCTACACCTCCATACCAAAAATTATTGAATTCAGAAATGTTGTTTAGAAGTTCTATGTATAAAACTAATTACACGTATTTACTCTATGTATTGGGACACTCTATGATTTGGGACACACATTTTTTCCAGAAAACTATATTTTTTTTTATGCTCTAAAGTTTGGGACATTCAAGAAATTTGTTTCCAGTTGACCCGTCGCTAGTAGCAGACGACACTCATAAAAAAAATTCTTGAGTAACTAAAAATTGTCATTTTTTGCTTCCAAAACATTGCTTATGATCCCTCACTGGAACGAGCGCAATGCGCTCGTTCCAATGAGGGATCATAAGATATGTTTTGGAAGCAAAAAATGAAATTATAAAAAAAATTGGACGTCGATTTTTGTATATAGTGATGGAAAATGAATCACACACAACTTTATTCAGCATCAAATTAAGACCAGGCTGTGTTCTTTTCCCATTTTCTAAGAATTGGGACACCTGCGAAAATAATTATTTTTAGCTGTCCCAATACATAGAGTAAATACGGTAATTGCCAAAATGGCTGCCAGTTAGCCATCTTTAATATTTTCCTAAAAAAAAATTGACGTGCATCAGTTAGGGGATAACTATGTTGTATTTGATTGTTTGGGGCCGTAAATGGTGGTTTTACTGTTGCAAATTTAGTTTTGCCAGCGATGTGTTAGCATTATCTGGTAAAACAGATCTGAAAACAAAATATGCCAGCTGGTTTCCCTGTTCAAAGTTTAGAATACACCTTGTGATGTTGTTTCAGTCTGAGTCGGAAAGCACTCGAGGATTTACCATTAAAGTTAAAAATTTTGGGAGCTTTGATTGGAAGCACTTGGTTGACAGTAATAATTACTTATGGTTACAGAACAGTTATTCATTTCAAACTGTTTCTGTTGAGCCCAAATATGAACCAAGGGGGTCGATTTGAACACACTTTTATTTGACCGTCCTATGGATGCTGTATACCAAATATCAAAAGATTCTGATCAGCGGTTCTGAAGAAAATTTCTTTTCCAATTTTTGCAAATATGCTGACTCAAGCATTTTTTCAAACACCCCTACAGAACACCCTAACACAACCGATGGCCATTTTTTTTTTAATCCATTCTACCGGTCAAAAGGATGATTCATACCAAATAACAGTTCTCTGTTCCGTGTAGTTTGTAGAATATGGGCATTTGAATTTTTTTTCTATTTTTAGCTCCTGGGGTACCCACGGGGCAACGAAAAAAAAAAATTGGGGGCATCAATCAAGTACTTTGGACCCACTTATGCTACATGCCAAATTTGGTTCAAATCAGCCCATTGGTTTTTGAAATAGAAATTTGGGGCAGAGCCCAAAATAGGTACATGCCCAAAGAGAGCCCAAATATTGATCTACCAACTTCTCTTGAATAAACTTTAATCTTCAACACCAAAGAGTGTTACATACCATATATCAAGGCAATCTCTCTGGTGGTTCATGAGAAGAAGATTTTTAAAGATTTTTATGCTTTGGCATCACTGCCCAGAGCCCGAAGAAGGCAGCCACTCCATTTGAACAAAATAGAAAGGGTATACCCCAGGGATGGTTTGTGCAATATATGTTTGAATTTGGCTGAATGGCTGTGGAGAAGAAACCAGGTTTGCAAAAGTTAACAGATGACGGACGCCAAGTGACGGCAATACCTCACACTCACTTGCAGTCAGGTGAGCTAAAAATGGAAAAAATATTGAATTTTGAATCAAAATGTCCAAGCAATGTCTATCTGATCTCAATTCAGGAAGATGGCCCAGAAAAGCTTCCAGCTCACTGTCGAATTTCATATCTCCAAGTTTATTTTAGCTTTGCTATTTTGTGTTCTATTAATGGAGATTTTGCTTTGTTACAACTTCTTTTTTATTCAATATGATGTATACATGTAACAATTTTTTTTATTTGAAATAAAAAAAAATTTGATTTGAAATATAAAATTTTTTTTATTTGAAATAAAAATATTGTTTAACTCTTTACCCACTGAGTATTTTAAAGATATTTTTCATCAAATCTAGTCAATGCTGCTGTGAAGCAGCCATGACTAGATTTCATGAAAAATTCATCTAAATTCAACTTGAGAAATCATTGATGAAAAAATCCATTCACTTTACAGGGTGGAAATTAGATTAAAAGTGCCCAAACTATACCAATTTTAGTGGCAAGATAAATCCGGTCCTGAGCAGAAATATCCAAAAGCAGCATGCAAGGGGTTAGACTAGATCTCAGTTTCCCATTCAAGCAACAATAATTACATTGTTAATGTAGTTATACGTTTTGGGTCCAAATACTCAATTCCCATTGGTCAGGTGGATGAAAACGTCATGACCAAATGTAATTCATTTTCCAATGAAAACATTTGGTCGAACTTTGACCCGCATTTACGGTGGATCGCAGTTGACAGAATGTAATTCGTGCGGTGTTTGGGTGGGTTTTTAACTTTTAGCGCCTCTCGTGGTGATCAACTCTGCTGCTGTTTCTTTGGTGTTATTTCCCATCTGTGGCACAAAGCCCGTTACTAAAATACTCGTTTCCATTTCTGAGTTGTGAAAATTAAAGTTTATTTGCCTTTGGGATATCATTTAGACGGAACCTGCGCTCAACTTAGAGTTGTGCGCTTTGTCTTTTGTGTGAGGGTGGTTTTTCGCCTCATGCATTTGTACATGTTTTATTTCGTCTTTCTGCTTTGTTGTTTGGTAAAAAGTAGTTTAAACAGTTACAGAATGTAATTATAAGAATTGAATGCAATTTTTATAATCTTTATTGGAGTATCATCGTGTGAGAATGGGTACAAATTGTATGAACCTCTTCGGGATTCATACATAATTTGTACCCATTCCCACACGTTCATACTCCAACAAAGATTATAAAAATTGCATTCAATTCTTAAATGTTAACAGTTAAATATATTGAGTTTTCTTGAAGAATGAATAGTAAAATTATCACAAGTACAAAGTGACTCACAAATAGTACTCACCAGCATCTAGGAGAACTTCTACACAATTTTTATGTCGTTTCATTGCTGCCAGTTGTAATGCAGTAAAGCCTTCACCATCAACTGAATCAATCGGAATTAACTGTAACAAAAACAAGCTTCAGTTCAAATTACACAAAAAATTTATCAACAATTCCAGGGGGGGGGGGGGGGGAGCAGGGGGGAGAAAAAAAACAAAATGTGGGAACATTGGTGGAAATTTTTATATTGCAGAATTTTTGCCCCACCCACCCTTTCCTACATAATTTTTCCATGACATTTTGGGGGGGGGGGGGGGGGGGGGCCCACCCCTTCACATACATTTTATATACAAAACTTCAGCACTCAAACACCAACTCGAAATGCATAATGCACACTGAATCATTGCATATTTTTATATCTTGAAACATATTTCCATTAACTCTATCAGATGCATTTTCAAGACTTACCAGATTTACGTCAATTCACAAAGCCACATTACTGTATAGCCTGAACCCTGTGTGGGCCTGGGTATAATAGGTCCACATTTGGTAGCCAGGTTGTTAATGCACAGCAGCGATGGCCTGGCTGTTCATATAGACATTTTACTATATTGATGTAGCAAATTCTAAGGAATTTGTTTTATACTTATATTGAGGTATCTGTGTGTGGATGAGCTTGGGAACTAACAATGTTGTGATATAGGCATCATATAGCCATAGTTTTATAGTTGTTGAAAGCGATGTAAAACCCCAATCAAACCAGATCAAACTAAATGTATAGCTTAATATTCTTACAAATCTAGTTTCTCGGTGTTTACCTTGCAAATGAAACTCAATTGTTCTTTTTCCCAGAAACCTCTGATTTCAAATCAAATTTAAATAAGTTTTTTCGAATTTTGATATTCAGATATGAAGTGACATGCACTTCGAACAGTCCAGTTTCTGTAAATCATGGCATATGCAGGCATATGTGAGCACAGTGCCCATAATTAATTTACAACTGCTTATACCATAGCTATGTATATGTTGTAAATATTGGTTGTGTAAAAGAGAATTTGTTTTTGTTCTGACTCAAGAGGAGCAAACCTTGTCTTTTTGTTTTTGTTATGGCATCTGCATAGCAGAATAGCTACCAAAAAGACTTTTTTTGTTTTTGTTAAATCAGACATTTTTGTTTTTGTTGAAATAAAAGTTAGTATTTTCATTTTTCTCATTTTGAAAAACCAAACCCTCCTAGCAATTATGACTCATTGTACAATATTATATATACTATGCTTCATTTTACAGAATCTTCCATAAAAAAAATCTTGAATACCAATGAATTATGTTGTGAATGGACATTTTAGTCAACTTCAGGAGAAAACTGTCAATTTTTTTTCGTTCAATATTGGACACCCACCTAAATCCTCAAGCCGGATTTTGCTGAAATTGTCCAATATTTTTCATATTATTACTTTTTTTAATAGAGTGGAATCTTGTTAATTGAATTGCCAATTTTGCAAAGAAAAATTATTCAATTAACAGGAATATTCAATTAACAGGGATTGTGTCACTTTCCTGTATTCTAGAGATAAACTTGGCATTTATTCTATTATATCTTGTTTGATAGAGTTCCATGAGCTCTGTCAAACAAGATATAATAGATTAAATGTCTGCATTGGATTACTAAGGCCAAATAGGTCTATAAACAAAGGAAAACTGGGGAGAGTCAGAGTAATTTCTTGACAGGTTGCAAGATTTTTTATTCAATTAACCCTTTACCTAACATGAAAAGCAGATGACACTTGCAAACAAAATTCTTGAATAACTATTTTTTTTCATTTTTTGTCTCAAAAACATAGGTTATGACCCCTCATTGGAATGAGCTTGGTGAGCTTGTTCCAAAGAGGGGTCATAACCTATGTTTTCGAGACAAAAAATGAAAAAATAATAAACGTTAATTGGCGATTTTTGTGAATGGCGCTGGCAGGTTTTGGGTTGTTACATTGGGTAAAGGATTAACAGGAGTTTACTCTAAAACCTATGTTCAATTAACAGGTCAAATTTGTACAGGGGGTATGGTAAAAGATTTTGTGTTAGGAAATTATATTCAATTAACAGGGTTATTCAGTTAAGAGATATCCAGTTAAGTGGGCACCTATTGTAATGCTTCTGAATAGACTTTTCAGGTCAATTGGTGACATTTTGTTACTGTTTGAAGCACAAAAGATGCCATAATTGTGAAAAAGGAAAGAAATTACATTAACTGTTCACACACAATTTTTTGGCACTTGACCACCTACTCACTGAGCTCTGTCAAACAAGTATATTTGGTTAAATATTGAACTGCATTATGGGAAATAATTGCCACTGAAAACTGCCATTTTGCCATCAGAGTGCAGAGGGTTAATTATTCTTCAAGACCCATTGTGTTAACCCTTTAACAATGCACATGATATGAAAATTATAAATTTAAGTAAGCAGCCTTCATAAGATCAGTAATGGCTATACTGTTAGAACAAGCCCAAGAAGTGGACAGTGCTCTAAGCTCGTGTGCTGAAATCTTGTTGACAGAACGTTGACCCGAAGATAGATTTTCATAAGCAATGCGTATTGCCAACTGAATCCATCTACCGACAGAATGAACAGAAATATCTTTTCTGTTAGGAATCAAAGAAAGGAACAAACGTTTTCTTCCCTTTCTAATAAAATCTGATCTATGTTTATAAATGCGCATTTCTCTGACTGGACACAGCAAAGGTCTATGGTTATCGATGGATGGTAAAGCCTTAATGACAATAGGCTCTGGCCGCTTATCCGGAATCTGATTCTTAACCAAAAACCCCACTTCCGTAGTGAGGGTAATAGTATTATCCACACTACAGTAATGGGATTCATCAACAGATAATACATGAGGTTCACAGACTCTTTTAGCAAATGCAAAGGCTAAGAGAAATGTCATTATATAGGTCAAATTGAACTCTACAACATCTAACGGTTCAAAAGGAGCTTCTTGAAGCTTCAACAGAACCCAAGCCAAATTCCATTTTGGAATTAATCTGAGGGTTGTAGGTCTATTAATAGAGAAATTTCTAACTAGCTTGGATAAAGAAGTATCTGATCCAATAGCCAAGTTATCATGATGAGCCCAAGTGTCTGATTACAAAGACCTATAGCCCTTAATAGTGATGGGCTGCAGTTTGAGTTCGTCAAACAGGTAGACCAAGAAATTGGCAATCTGAGGAATGGACAGATCATATACGTCGACAGACTGATTCGTACACCAACGGAAGAAAACCCTCCACTTCGCTGCGTAATTCAATGAAGAGGAGGCCCTCCTACAGTTAGAAATTGCATCCGCTGCTTGTCCTGTAAAATGTTTTCCGTGCAAGGACCGCACAACGGAAATATGTGAAGGTTGAGACCTTCCGGGTTGTGATGCAGTGTGTGGAACTTCCCCTGATATAGAAGGTCCTCTCGTGGAGGAAGCTTCCAGGGAACGTCCCATAACAGGCACCTGAGAAGATTGATCCAAGGTTTCTGTGACAACAGAGGTGATACTAGCAAGATTTTGTAGTGAGACCGTTTGATTTTTAACAGAATCCTCTGAATCAACAGAGCTGTAGGATATGCATATCCTATCATCCTGTCCCATGAGATCGACAGAGCGTCCACTGAGTACGCTTCATAATATGGGCATGGCAACACGGACATCGGTAACTGATTGTTTAAGTGTGTCGCAAAAAGATCTATCATGGGATGGGACGATCCCACTGGTAGCAAATCTGTCTGAATATTCGCTTGTTGAGAGTCCACTCAGATGGCAACAGGTGACCTTTCCGAGAGAGAAGTCTGCTAATACGTTCAGACAACCCGGTATATGGCAAACTGAGAGATGAACGTGATGATTCAGAATGAATAGGAGAATCTTCTCCGTTAATTCGCATAACGGAATCGAGTGAGTGCCGTGTTGGTTCCTGAGGTAAGCAACTACTGTCGAGTTGTCCGACAGAATCTGAACATAGACATTCGCTATCTGACGAATCCAGATTGACAAAATCTCCTTGATGTTTATGCGTTTTCCCAGGAACCGAGAGTCCCAAAGACCCTGGCACTTTAAGTCTGCGGGACTTAGGGATGCGCTCCAGCCCATCTGACTTGCATCTATCATAATCGTGAAAGCCGGATCCGGCAGCTGAAGTGGAACTCCTTGAGTTAACCACTGAAGATCTGCCCAAATCTGAACCTTTTGTTTTACTAGGTCCATTAAAACAATACTGGTTTCGTGCGAATGCATCTTCACACTCCAGTTCTGAGTAAAGAATATCTGGAGGGGACGCGTGCGCAAGCGGCCCATTGGAATAACATACGGAGCCGCTCCGCACAGCCCCTTCAGTTGCATAAACTCCCTCTCTGTTATTGAGTCTGAGTTCAGACAAAAGTGAGCATAACAACTGACTAATTTTGCTCTGGGTAATGGCAGACGAACCAGATTGTTAGGAGTCTCGAAACTCATTTCCAAGTGAATGAACGACTTGGACGGAGCTAGATCCGACTTTTTCTCGTTTACTGTGAAACCGAGACGCCGGAACAATTGTAACAGACTCTGAACATCGTTCTGAAGAATAATTCAGTTGCTGTGTCTTTGAAGAATGTTGTCCAAATAAGCAGACATTATAGCAGACGAATGAGCTCGGAAGTTTGACAATGCCGAGTTCATTATTCAAGTGAAAGCCCAAGGAGCCAGGTTCAGACCAAAGCGCATTAATCTGAACTGATAAACCTTTCCTTGCACGGCAAACCGCAGGTACTTTCTGAATACCAGATGTACCAGGACATGAAATAAAGCGTCTTTTAGATCTATGCTTGCTGCATAGTCGTCCACTCGAATGCTCGCCCTTACCGACCGAATGGTTTCCATATAGAACTTTGGAGCCACAATCATCTTGTTTATCCAGCTCAAGTCTATTACCGGTCGGAACAAGTCGTCTGGCTTTGGTACAAGGTACAGGTGACTGTAAAAACCTTGAGAATTTTGATTCTCGACGACCTCTATTGCTTCCTTTGATAAGAGAGCCTGTACCTCTGCTAGGAGAGACTCTCTTTTGAAAGGATCTGCTGGAAGATTTGTCCAACGCAGACATCTTGTTAGTGATGGTTTTGCTTGGAATGATAACCGTAGGCCTTCTGAGACTACACTTCTCACTCACACTGATCTTCTTGTTTGGAACATTTGACAACTTCTCACAAAACACGCACTTCCCCATGTAAATGGTGCTTTTTGCAGAAAATACGGCGAAATTATGTTGTTGAAATGTTGATTCAAGTTTGACATCAAACACTTAAAAAGAATCAAACACCATCACAAACTTTGGGAAGTTAAACTTAGTAAAATAACACAGCGTGTGCGATACTCAGTACGACAATTTCCACATATGTCCGGTGTTCACCAACTCTCAGTTGCATTCAAAACACCCTCGGTCGTATTTTGTCATTAATGATTGAAGGTTTCCGACTTTCATTTTTATCTTACAAATTCAGAGTTTTGTTCGATTTGACAATGACGAATTATTACCATGTGGTTTAACCAATGTATTTTTTATTTTAAATTAACCTATGCTTAAGAATAACTTCCATACTTTTGCCAGACCTCCAAGGCTTAAATGCATATTTTTCCATACTTTTCAAGACCTTTTCCAGACTGACCCAAATTTCCATACTTTTTCAAGGACTTCAAAACGGCGTACAAACCCTGAGAGGAGCTCTCTGAACATCTTTTCCAACCGTTTTAAATGAATGCATCCAAGGAACGGCATATTTATGGAAGATGTTGATAAGAAACTGCCTTTCCTCTTCACACTAGAGAGGTTAACATGGCCGAAGGCCTGCGACACGTATCTAGACTGTATCGGGAAGGAAAGAACTTCCTATTTCCTCTGCACGAAGTCGGCGTCTAAAGACAACAGCAGTTTCTCCCTTGTTGTCGCAGCTTGCTGATCAGGTAGAACAAATTCAGAATAGTATTGATGGATAAATTCCATCGCTACCATATGTTGTTCCAAAAGGGAAGGGTAATCCTCTTCTTTGTCCCTTTCACCATCCGACTGAATCAGCTGTGATTCTTGGTCCATCGCATATGGGTGTGCAGATGACTGGACCGACCCAGCACCATCTGACACCTCACTACCGGAGTCTGCGGGAGGCTGCTCTCGCACCTGCTGGGATGCTTCAATCAGCTGTGCAATGTGTGACAGCAAGTACATCACCAAGGCTTGAGAAGCAGTGTTTTTTAGTTTTTTAGCAGCTTGCTGCTCCTGGGACGGAGTTCCGGAGATGGATCTCTTCACCGCACATCCCAAAGATCGAAGCCTCAGTTCCCTAGCTACCAGATGGTTCAACTTCACAGGCGATAGACTGGCTCCATCTTCACGCAGCTGGCTGGATATCCGAAGTCAGGTAGCTAGGATGTGGTCGTGTGTACTTATGAATCGTAGCAGAGGAAGCCGTGAGTGTAGCCAAGGCCGGCTGCAGCCTAGACGACGCACCCTGAGCAGCAGGCATGGATGTATGCACCAACCTGTGCAAGTTTCTCAAAACAACCTCTGGCCCCAGATGTTGTTGGGTTAGAGAGGGACTTTTCCTGCTCGCTGCCTTGTCAGACCTCGCCGAGCCTCACGAAAAGAAACTTGCTGACTTCCTCCCTATTTCCGTCGGTGGGTGAGCTTTTGATTTTAAGGTGCTCACTCTACCCAAATCTGCACTTCCTTCGACCGCAACAGACTTACCCGGTGTCACGTCTCCCACGGATGGAGTAACCGCTTCACCGGTCGAGCTAGCTGCCTGCAAGGGATTAAGAACACTAACTAGAGGCCTTATACCTTGCTTAATATTCATGAGCACCTTTGCAACTAGCTCCGTTTGCTCATCAGAGCGTGACGATGGTAGCGCACTTTTGGCGGGTGTCACAATACCATCACCATGTTCTTGTTTCTCTGAAACAGAAACTGAATAACTCGAATTATCTTGCAGTGAGAGCACTGGCATAGGCATCTCACCACCAACAACATACCATGACACTCGTCTCTAACATTTGTCATCCCAATCAACACATGTAGGACAAGAACCTACAGGAGTACATCGACTACAAGCAAGGCAACAACATGTAAATCCAAGGAAGACTTCCTTGCCTTGCATTTAAATCAGTAAGCTTTCATGATTCAATCAAAATATAAAGTCGATAGTACTCCTACAAACTCCAGAATAAATATATGATAAAGATACATAAATAATTGCAATCAAAATCAAAATCTAAAAATTAAATCCCCAAAATTTTGCGAAATTTTTTTGAAAAAGCCCAAGTTCCCAAAAGGAACATGAAGAGCCCAAGGGCATCCCAATAGAGCCAAAGTGTGGACAAAATCGAAATTTTTTGACCTACACTACTGGAATCATAATCAGTGTATTTTAAAATAATACTACAGTAATATAATATTACAGAAATTTAAAGACGCTGCTAATGTAAACAACATCCAAAGGAAAAATCGGAAACAAGACATCAGGCACAGAAAAAAGGCCCAAAGTCAGTAACAGATTTTAATGCCATCAGATGTAAAGCTAGATCTTCATATGAAGAAAAAACGATACATCGGATAGAAGATGCAAGACCAAAATGACCTAACACTCCTAGGGTGAGGACGTAATCCTTGGGGATAAACGGAATAAATATTCTGTAATACACGTTAAACTCCCAAGAAATTTAATAAAAAATTTTTTAAAAAAATAGCCAAAAAGCTTAGGAGTTTAACAGGAGGGCTTCAAGGAGGGATAGGGAAGGAACACTTAACAAACAGTGGATAAATCATTAGAAAGAATGAAGCGGTCAGGCATATGTCCCGAAATTGGGAAACATGAAATAATTTTTATAATTATTATAAAGTTACAGCCCTGAACATTTCCAGCCACCATTGTTCACTTCCATCATCCATTCCAGCCCTTGGATCCACCAATTTTACTATTGATTTGTGTCTGGCATCCTCAAAAAAGGAGATTTAAAAGCACTGATCAATGTCAGTTCATTGTTGCTGACTTTAGGGCCAAACAAAGAATGATGGTTTGTACCTTCCTGGATACTGCGCATGCTCAGATCACAAAAGTATGGAGGATCATCTAGGACTTAATTTTTTTGGTTTTGCATGCAAATGTTGGGGATTGGGGGGCAAAATTTATGTTTGGCCCTGGATTAATTTGAGTTAGAACCAGTTAGTCTGGGCCATTAGTTGCAGTATAAAAATATTCGTTATTTTAATTTTTATCTTTTCAAATTTTTTCAAAATTTCAACAAAACCATATCATGTGAATCCCTCATTAGAACAAGCTCAATGAACTCGTTCCAAGAGGAGTCACATGATATGGTTTTGTTGAATTGTTTTGAAAGTTAAAAAATTTATAGTAATTTATATATTTTTTATACTTACCCAGACTTAGCTGGTGCTAACTCTAACAAAACCAGGGCCAAACACAAATTTTGCCCCCCAATCCCCAAAATTTGCATCCAAAACAAAAAGAAATCATGTCCTAAAGGACCTCCATACTACGCCTCTACTGCGCATGCGTAGTGACGCAGTCGTCCCGAAATTGGCGCCAATTATCATTCTTACTGGCAGTGCCTGGTCAGCGCTATGTACTCAGCGGGGAGGCAAGAGTTCCCAACTCCAGGGAGGGCCATCCCCGTCTGGGTCATTGGTAAGTATAAAAAATATATAAATTACTATAAATTTTTTAACATTTTTATACTGTACCAATGACCCAGACTTAGCTGAATAGTAAACAGGCTGGAGGGCCTAGGACATAGAGGAAAATCCAATAAGCTCAACTATATAGTAAAGAGGTAACCCCTTAAGGAGAAAAGGAGTATTAGGCTTTACATGTATCTTTCTTATTTAATATTAAATTAGAAAGATACACTACCCTTAATAATTGAGCACAATAACATTCATGTTCTCTATTAACATCCAGTATAACCCTTATACTAATTATTTTTAAAGCAAGCCAATAAATAAAGTAGTCCAGAGAATTGAGACTCTTTATAATCATTTAAAAGTGTCCGAGTATTGTATATTAAAGCCCGTTTGACACTTGATATATACAAATGCTTCACACCGAGCTACACTTTAAAAATAAGACATGAATGAATTTAAACATTAATATTACACTTTAAAACCATCCCGGAAGCGACTCAGAAATACTGACTTGGAGGAGGCATTCCCTTGCTTTTCACTATAAAGCAGGTGACCTAAGGGAACACCCGCCCCCCCCCCCCTTCCCCTTGCCCTGGGTCAAATAGCCCAGAGCGAAGAGGGCAGCCAGACGGAGTCACTGCCGGAACAGAAAGCCTGCATAACTATAGTTGCAACTGTTTAGTGGACGACATTCTGAGCAACAGATAACGGACCTAAACAATGCAGGTCTCCAGAAATGGACTCAATATTTCTGAGATAAAAATTCGTAAATGTGGATGGCTGAGACCAATAAGCAGCCTTCATTAAATCTGTAATAGCAACACTATTAGCATAAGCCCAGGAAGTAGAAAGAGCTCTTACTTCATGAGCAGAAATCTTAAGCACAGACTGCTGAGAAGAAGATAAATCTTCATAAGCAGTACGGATAGTTAACTGAATCCATCTAGCAATAGAATGGACTGAAATGTCCTTTCTATTAGGCATCAAAGACAGAAAGAAACGTTTCCGTCCCTTTCTGATAAACTGAGATCTCTGTTTATAGATACGTAGTGCTCTAACAGGACAGAGTAAAGGCCTACGCCCGTCTGAAGACGGAAGAGCCTTAATAACAATAGGTTCCGGATATTTATTAGGAGCCTGATTCTTAGCTAAAAAACCCACATTAGTAGTGAAGGTGATAGTGTTCCCAACACTACGATAATGAGAATCATCCACCGATAGTGCATGAAGCTCACTGACTCTTCTGGCAGAAGAGAAAGCTAAGAGAAAAGCTGTCTTATAAGATAAGAATTTGAAATCTACTGTCCCAAGAGGTTCAAATGGCTTTTCCTTCAATTTAAGGAGAACCCAAGCTAAATTCCACTTAGGAATTAATCTAAGAGTTCTGGGTCTATTTATCGAAAAGTTTCTAACCAACTTCGATAAAGAGACATTACATCCAATTTGTAAACTATCATGATGTGCATAGGTATCAGATAACATAGATCTATAACCCTTTATAGTAACAGGCTGCAGTTTGATTTCGTCAAACAAGTATACTAGAAAGTTTGCAATGTCTGGTATAGAGGGATCAAATATATCTACAGAATGATCCCTACACCAACGACGAAAAACCTTCCACTTAGCCGCATAGTTTAGCGAAGAGGAGGTCCTCCTACAGTTAGAAATCGTGTCCACTGCTCGTCCTGTAAAGTGCTTGCCATGCAAGAAGGACCGCACAACGGAAAAACATGAAGGTTGAGACCTTGCGGGTTGTGATGGAGTTGGCGCGATTTCCCCTGCGAAAGAAGATCCTCTCGTGGAGGAAGCTTCCGCGGTAGGTCCCACAACAGACACCTGAGTAGATTTATCCACGGTCTCTGTGGCGACAGAGATGCTACCAACAGAATCTTGCATTGAGATTGTTTTATCTTTAGCAATACTTGTTGAATTAACGGCGCTGGAGGATACGCATATCCTATCATTCCGTCCCAAGGGATCGATAGAGCGTCTACTGCAAATGCTCTTGGATCCGGACACGGAGACACATACGTCTGCAACTGATTGTTGAGATGTGTCGCAAATAAGTCTATCATTGGCCGTTCCCATTGGTAGCAAATCTGATTGAATACTTGTTTGTTGAGAGTCCACTCCGACGGCAACAAGCGACCCTTTCGTGAAAGGGAGTCTGCTAGCACATTCAGACGACCCGGTATGTGACGGACCGAAAGAAGAACGTGATGTTCTAACGCAAACAGAAGGATTCTTTCCGTTAGATTGAACAACGGAACTGAATGAGTGCCTCCCTGATTCCGTATATACGCCACTACTGTCGTATTGTCGGATAGGATTTGGACATGAGCATCGTGAATAATGTCCATCCAGTGACGTAACGCAAGCCAAATTGACATCATTTCCTTGATGTTTATGTGCTTGCACAGGAATTGCAGATCCCAAAGACCCTGGCATCTCGAATCCGTTGGGATTAATGATGCACCCCAACCTGTTTGACTGGCATCCGTCATAACGGTAAAACTTGGATCCGGCAACTGCAGCGGAACTCCTTGAGTTAACCACTGAATGTTTGCCCAAGTCTGAATCTCTTGTTTCACTTGATCTGACAAGAGAACGTCTACATCGAGCGAATGAATTTTCACACTCCAATTCTGAGTCAGGAAAATTTGAAGAGGACGTGTGCGTAGCCGCCCCATCGGAATGAGATCCGCGGCGGCTCCGCACAGACCTATCAGTCTCATAAATTCTCTCGCCGTGACTTTGTCTGCGTGCAGACAATAGCGAGCGTAACAACTGACTAATTTCGCTCTGGTTAACGGCAGATGAACGATATTGTTGTGCGTCTCGAAGCTCATTCCCAGATGAGTGAATGACTTGGACGGCACCAGATCTGACTTCTCCTCATTTACTATAAAACCGAGACGTCGGAGCAATAGAAGAAGATTCTGAACATCGTTCTGAAGCGTTAACTCGTTGCCGTACCTCTGAAGAATGTCGTCCAGGTAGGCCGACGTTACCGCAGACGAATGAGCTCAGAAATACATCATTACCGAGTTCATTACCCGAGTGAAAGCCCAGGGTGCTAGATTCAATCCGAAGCACTTCGCCCGGAATTGATACACCACTCCCAGGACTGCAAAGCGTAGATACTTTCGGAATGTCGGATGTACCATGACGTGAAAGTACGCATCTTTGAGATCTATGCTCGTTGCATAATCGTTCACCCGAATACTCGCTCTGACCGATCGAATCGTCTCCATATAAAACTTCGGAGCGACGATCAGCTTGTTTATCCAGCTCAAATCTATGACTGGACGGAACGAGCCGTCTGGTTTCGGAACCAGAAACAGATGGCTGTAGAATCCCAGAGATTCCTGGTTTTTTACGACCTCTACCGCGTTCTTCATTAAAAGAGACTGCACCTCTGATAACAGAGCGTCTCTTTGCTGTGGATTTGACGGAAGATGAGTCCACTTTGGACTTCGAGTTAATGGAGGCTTTCGTTTGAAGGATATCTTTAGACCTTCCGAAGTCACTCCTCTCACCCAAGGGTCGTCCGTAATCGACGCCCACTCTTGTGAAAAACTTGACAACCTTCCGCCAACCGGAACGCGATAGAGGTTTAAGCCATCACCTCCTGGACCTGCGAGGCCTGCGGTAGGAGAAACCACGTCTTCCATGACCTGCACCTCGCCTCGTCGACCTCGGGGCATCCGACCGATTGTCCCGGCCTGAAGGACGTCCCGAACGAGAGTCGCTATCCTGACGGTCTCTCGAATAAGACCAAGAGGACGCACCGGAACCTCTATAGGAACCTCTCTTGGGCGCATTAGACCCAGAAGTGCCTGTCTTATTCGTGTCTGCTGTATCCGACTTCTTAGAAGCCGATCTGAACAACAGAGAATCATTAGCTTTCTTTTTAATTTTATCATAAACAGCGGAAAGCTTGCCATCAAAGAGAAGTTCTCCTGAGACCGAAGCGACTCTAAGAGAGTTCTTCACCTTAGAATCCACTAGTGTGGATGTAGCTAGGGCTGCGTCACGTCTAACCAACTCCAGATTTGCCACTGAAAGGGCAGAGTTACACGTGGAATAAGCTACTGCCCTTGAAAGAAGTCTTAAAGAGGATTGTATATCCTGAAACTCTTCCCCTTGAAGGCGCAGTGATAACGCCTTAGTAAGGTGATCTGCGTAAGATAAGGCATCTAAATTGGCTCTGTTAGACGCAATAGCTGTTTCCAACACCGCGGTTGGAATAGAAGCTGACGACGGTAATGATAGCTCTAAGTCTTCCGCCTCGTCGTCCATACGCAGAGGAACTCTCGGTATACCCTGTCCTGCCGTATCGAATTTATTCCTTGCATTAATGAAAGGCAGGTTGAGAGTATTAGCGGACAAGAAACCTGCTTTCCCCGTCCTGGAAGCAAGTTTAAATATAGCGTCGTTCAATAATTCAAATGTTCTAGCAACATTATTGGACTGCGACGGAAACTCGGGAGCAATGTCCCTGAACCGCTCAAAAAATTCAGAGTCCAATGACGCTATAATTCTCTTGTCTGGAAGCGCAGCAGTCTGGCCCGACGGAACAACTTGAGGGAGAAAGTGCCGGATGAAGTCCACGGCAGCTTTATGTTGTTCCAAAAGGGATAGCTCCAAGTCATCCGTATCCCTTTCACCATCCGGTCGGACCTCACGATGTTCCCGGTCGTCCGCCCCCGATGCTTCGGCGGAGCGTACCGACCCAGCGCCGTCGGATAATTCTCGATCCGACACCGTTTCTGTCAGCTGCTGGGATGCTGCGATAAGCTGTGCTATCTGCACAAGAATGTCCGGCGTCGAGACCTGCGGAGGCGCAGTCTTTCGCTGCTTCGCCGAGGGCAGCTCCGCATCAGATGGCTCCCGCATACTTTTCCTATGCGAACGTCCGGAATCCATCGGTCTCGAATCCCTGGCTGCCGGATGCTGTGACCTGGTCGCCGAAGAATCCTTCATCGGCGAAGCTGGTAATATATCGGCGGTCACGCAGCCAAGGTGCGGTCGTGTGCGCTGACGAGAAGAGGAAGCCTTAACAGTCTCTGCGGACTGCTTATACAACGGAGCGTCCCGAGCGACGGACGTAGGCTCCGCCAAAGACACATTTTGTACCACAACATCTGGTCCCAGATGTTGTTGTACGAGAGAGGGACCTCTCTCGCTCGCGGCCCGGCTGGACCTGGACGAGCTATGAACCGGACTAAAAGGCTTCCTCCGTTCTCGCTTACTATCCGCCGTCACTGGGTGTGCATCTATTATGTTTATAGTGCTCGCATCACCCAAAATTTCCTCTTGGACCGCATCGGACGAACCCGGCTGCCGAACCATTCGGTGAATGGACGCTACACCGGGCAAGCTAGCGGACGACATTTGTCTAATCTCCATGAGCACTTTTGCCGCTAGCTCTGAATTCATTTGTGACGATGGACGCACACTTGAAGAAGATAACATGGAAACATCACCCTGTTCTGGTTCCTCTGAAATAGAAACTGAGAGAGTAGAGTGACCTTGCAGAGAAAGAGCCGGCATCGCTCTTTCTCCAGAAACAACATATCGTGACACACGTTTCCAATGTTTCTCATCCCAATGTTCACATATAGGACAGGGATTAATGCGAGAACACTGACTACAATTAATACAATGATCATGAAAGTCAGAGGAAGATTTCTTCCTATTACAATTTGAACAACGTCCCTTCATTGTGAAAGAACAACAATAAGTCCTAGTTACTCGCAAAAACCCCTGACACAAAGATACATAATAACATGATCCATTAATAAATGAAAAAACAATTGCAAAACAAAATAATTTTGAAAAAATATTTTTTCAGAGAAGCCCAAGTTGCTGAAAAGTAACGTTGAGCCCCGATGGATCCGATGGCAAAGTGTGGTCAAAAATTTTAAATTTATATAAAATAATTAATGAGACACTTTCGGATAATATAAATGTATCTTATAATGAGATAAACTACCACAAAGGCAAACAGCCCCCCCTCAAAAAAGGCTGTTGCCAATGAAAACAAACAGTGTAAACACACTAGAAAACATGACTCCAGGCACTGAAAAAACTGGCCCGGAATCAGTCATCAATTACACTCTATCTGATGCAAAACAGAGACTCCCAGGGGAGAATCTGTAGAACATCAGATGGAAGATGCAGAACACAAACGTTATACACCCATGGGTGAAAACGTAACTATGGGGAAAATAACAGAAAACATTCTGTAACCAAGCAACTCTCCCAGGAAATTTTAGAAATGAAATTTCTCAAAAATATGCCAAAAGCATGGGAGAATTGCCAGGGGGGACTTTAGAAGGCTAGGGGAGAGGAAACACTGAATAAGCAGTGCAACAATTAGCAAGAATGACAACAAGAGGCCCATGCCTCGAAAATAGGCAACTTAACATAATTTCATCAAAAAATTTTAAGTACAGCCCTGATTATTTTTTGCCACTTCTTTTTCCTCTCCTCCTTCTATCCTCCTTAGAATCACATTTTCTCCAAAAATTACGTGTCTGGCATCCTTTAAACTGAGATTTACAAGCACAAAGATCAGTGAGATGTTGACTGATGAAGGGCCAAACAGAGAAATGATAATTGGCGCCAATTTCGGGATGACTGCGTCACTGCGCATGCGCAGTAGAGGCGTAGTATGGAGGTCCTTTAGGACATGATTTCTTTTTGTTTTGGATGCAAATTTTGGGGATTGGGGGGCAAAATTTGTGTTTGGCCCTGGTTTTGTTAGAGTTAGCACCAGCTAAGTCTGGGTCATTGGTACAGTAATAAAAATACTCCTTTTTTCAGCTGCTCAATTTATAAATGACAAGGGCAGATGTGACCGATTCGTTAGATAGCGGGTTAAAATCTGTGACCTTCATGACACCACTAAATAGGACCTAAGAAGCTTGTTATGAACAAATTTATAAATCATCCTTATAAATATATACAATGGAACCATGTTAATAGAATAGCCATTTTGTTAGTGAGAACTTTTCAATTAACAAGGTTATTCAATTAACAGGGATTTGGGTACTTTCCTATATTCTGGTCAACATCTGATCTGAGCATTTATTATATTATGTCTTGGTTGACAGAGCTCATGGAGATCTGTCAAACAAGATATAATACGTTAACCCTTTACCCAAAGCAGGCGATATCAAAATTTATTATTTTAAATATAATTTTTTAAAATTTTTCAAAAACTTTCAACAAAACCATATCATGTAACCTCTAATTGGAACGAGCTCAAAGAGCTCGTTCCAATGAGGGGTCACATGATATGGTTTTGTTGAAATATTTTGAAAAATTTAATTTTTTCAACTGCTCAATTTGCATATTACACAGGCGGATGCGGGCGATTCGTTAGGTAATGGGTTAAATGTTTATACTGTATCCCCTGAGGAGAAATGGGCCTATAAACAAGGGGAATTTGGTGATTGTCTTCATAATTTCCTGAAGAAAAAAATTTCCCACTTAACAGGAACTCACTATATAACCTACATGCAATTAACATGTCAACTTTGCACTGAAGGTATGGCAAATAGTTTTGTGTTTGGAAGTTATAATCGATTAACCAGATTATACAATTGTAATATATTGAAGATGGAAGAATTTGAAGTAGTGATTTGATAAAGTTTATGGGTCTTTCCCATAACCAATCATACTAAAATCTAGGATTCCCATCCAACAGCTAAATATCTCCCCAGGAGCTTGATATAAACAAAATTGTACATCATTCCCAGAAACATATCTTGTGTGAAATATGGAAGCATCTGGAGCAGAGGGTCAGGATAGAAAGAATTTTTTAACATGTTTCCCTCTATATTATTATTTATTTGTTGGGATTTAATGACATTTTCAACAGCCAGGGTCACCTTGTGTCGGACAGTTTTACGAGTGGAGGGAGCTGGAGTACCCGGAGACAACAACCGAGCAATGGCAAGCAACTGTCAGACTCCCCAAGGTACTAACTCCACACAAGCTGGTTTAGCCAAGTTCACCATTGACGTGCAGTATGCCTTGGTACACAGCACTATTTTGTTGTAACCTATAGTTTGGTCGCATATTTTACAACTGACATAACCTTTCTGTAACCTAAACAATTGTTCGTGAGTTATTTCCAGGCCTGAAACTGGTAATAATCTCAAACCAAATTGAGCAGGGAGACTACTACAATAAATGATAAGAAAATAGCTTTAGTTATTGTTTTTGTACGAGAGCTGTGATTGACAGATAACCGACTTCATACAGAACAATGAAGCTCCATATGGGTTATGGAGTATTGTAACTGATCAGATGAACTTGACCTCAATGTTCTTTCTGAATCCATAACTTGATTGGCTGAGAGCAGGTAGGCTGCTTGTCCTAATCTCAGGAAAACCATTTGGGGCTTGCTAACAAATGGTTTTCCATAGTCAAATTTCCAGATGTCTAACTCAACAAGATATGTTTATCTTATTATTTGTAAACCTATCATCGCAATTTCTGATTGACATGATGTGATTTTTCACTCACCATAATTGATTTCAGGGAGTTATTATTTGAACTTTGCGGTTTAGCATCAGAGGCTATTTCAGCATAACGTTAGCATTATTGGCTAGTCCAGCACCCAATGCAATGAGCTCCTGCCTTTTGTACCCTTCTGTGATACGACTGACCAATCAGAATCATCCATATGACATAACAAGTGCATATCTCATTCTCCATGTTTTGTTATAATCGCTTTTATTAATGGCTTCTTAAAAAGAGTAGTTTTCAGTAATGGCTTCTTTGAAAGTGATAAAATCGACAGACTGGCATTATCAAGACAAGGACAAGGAAATAAGTGGATTATGAGCTTACAACACTTGTTGTGGAAGCAAAGTTATTCTTTGATGATAATCCATAGATGATAAATTTGAATGATTCAAGTATACAGTGAAAAATGCAAACTTTTCATTAGATGAGATGACTACACTTTTCAACTTTACAAAAAGTATGTTTATGGATGAAATAATGAACTGAACACCTTACGACTATTTGAAACAAATTGGAGTAAAATCTAAGTAATGATTTTGTAATGTAAGTTATATAAGAAATTGAGATGAGATCTGAGAGTAATAATTTTTTTGTAAATGAGTATTTTAAAATGCTTTGGTTTGATGGGGCTGTCACAAGAATATTGTTTAACTGGTAGAGTTCTGCAAGCCCATATTTAGGCTTTATTCTGAATTGCAGGTACCACAGCTTGAAGGCTCATGTTCAGAGGATGCGTTTTCTATTATCTTTGAAGTGATATTATTTAGTCTCTAAGGGTTTGCCTTGTTACAATTTATGGGAGAGTGCCCATAGGCACTCTCCCATAAATTGTACCAAGGCAAAGACATGAGTACAAGATTTGATTGTCAAAAATAATTTAGCACTCTACCAGTTAAGGTACACACCAGTCCATTAACATACCTTCAGTATAAATTTGTAGTAATGAACCGATAACCAGAATTAGCAATTGGAACCGGCCGGTTATGAGGCATTGGCTGATTATGACAACCGGCAGTTAAAAACTGGCAATTTCCGGTTATTCCATATTTAGCACTGACTATTAAAATCTCATTGATGTCTGGCCATGTCAGTAAAGTTTCCCCACAAAAAACGTGTGTAGTGCATATCAGAATATTTAGGGATTTGCAGAGCCGATATATTACGGAATTTACTATCTGCAATCGGTATGTGATTGCCACTATTCCCAGCTGATCGAGTCACTGGCCTTCAATCATGCCCGATTTATGGTGCTGTACAGCACTGCATTGGATACATGTATAAATAAAATGTGTTCAGCCGGTAGTCTGTAGTATACTTCATGATGCAAGCATCACAATACAATAAGAAATTAAAATTGGCAGAAAAAACTAAAAAAAAACAACATTTTTCGATTCATAGATCATTGTTACACAACATTAAGTCGAATGACTGTCACAAACACGTTTTCAGTTTGACAAGTTCATTTTTTTTATTCAGTTATCTCCCTTGATGTTTCTCTCCAATGTTGATTGCAGATAACATGTTTACACTGAAGAAACACATCAAGGGAGGTAACAATGAACATTAAATAGTATATTCTGAGATGTTGCATGTGTATATGTAAACAAAGCGCCATACAACTTCACAACACACATCAACATCAAAGTTATTATTCAATTAAGACACAAAGTATGTGTTCTCTGCATCTTCCTGGTTAATGCAGCCAAGTATATTGTGTTATTACACAAAACCATATTAACACTATTTACCAGAATAACACACAAGCTTCACAAGAGAACAATATCGTGGGATTGTATCATTAATTACAACCTTCCCCCACCCCAACTCCCAAAAATGCAAATATTATTTGGGCTAAAATTGCCCAGCACTAAACATGCATACTCTGAGAACTTATGTGCTATTAAGCTTTCATAATTGGTGATTTATCAAAGAAATTCAGCAGTATAATAGGCACTAACAGGTTTTCTTCTGTGTCCTATTTCAACCATCAAAATAGACATAATCAGCAGATACATAATCGGTAATTGGTTCATAACAACTTTTGATAATTGGTTCTTCACTACTAATTTGTCATGGAAACTGCATGTAGTTTGTCAAGTAAAATTGAGTGAGGGAAAGGGGGGTGGGTGGGTAATATCAGTGTTGATTCTTGATCATTTGTTATGTGCAGGTACTGCCATATATAGAGGATATGGAATGAGTGTTTTTCTCATATAATATTTATGAAACGAGTCTAAGAATTTTCCGTTTTGGCGAGCCTCTGGCGAGCCCAAACAGAAAATTCAGACGAGTTTCATAAATATTATATGAGAAAAACATTCATTTCATATTCTATTTATCATATGACACACACACGCACAAATTAGCCGCTTAGTATGACTTTTTAACACATCACCTAACTTGAGTTGCAGATGGCACTTGGAAAAAACATCCTCATATAACTAAAATTTTTTCATTTTTTGCTTCCAATACATAGGTTATGACCCCTCACTGGAACGAGCTCATCGAGCTCATTCCAATGAGGGGTCATAACCTATGTTTTGGAAGCAAAAAGTGAAAATATAAACAAAAATGAATGGCATTTTTCTTGTAGGTAAAAGATTAATACAATATAACCCACCCTAAATAGGACAGATAACATAAATTCTCCCTACTGAAATTATGCAAATGTCACCCAGTTGTATTTTGTTTAGCCAATCAAATTGTCCAGTTTTGAAATTGACCAATGAAAGCTCCCAACTCTAATTATGCAATTATGAAAATGTGGCCCAGTTTTATTTTGTTCAGCCAATCAAATTGTCTAGTTTTGAAATTGACCAATGAAATTGACGGAAGGCTTTATTTATTACTGATTAATATGAAAACAAAATATCAAATGTTTTAAAGTGAACAAAACGGACGAGTCATATGATAATATATAATAGTAATTGTACTTACATTATTTTTTATGAACAGATGTAATATATCAAAATGATTGTTCAAAGATGAAATGTGTAGAACTGTGAAGCCACCCTTTGATGCTACTTGCAGAAGGTGTTCATTTAAATGCATTATCATTTGAATAGCACTGAAAAGCAAAAAAAATTCATATTTCAGACAAAGAACCACATACTATCATGTTACCCATTTATCAAACATGTGCAATGCCAAGGGTGGCTATCCCCCCCCCCCCACTCCCAAGCATGAGTTTCTAGTCATTCATCTTTGTTGATATTGAATTAATTAATATATTACCTTATCTCCATTAAACCATAGCACCAATACAGCAGGCCACCAAATGTGTCCATGGGACTCTAATGCCCCCACTTTTAGATAAACATTTGTAAATATAAGTCGGAAAAGGGCCATAACTCTGCCAAAATATATTGGATCAAGCCCATAAATCACAATCTGTAAAATTTGGTTACAAAGCTATGTATAAAATTTTGGTTCATTTCGTTCAGTCAAACTAAAGTTGTCATCTGAAAACCATATTAGAGACATGCTTACGAATGTACGTATGTATGGACAGACATACGTATGGACGGATGTACAGACAAGAACAACACTTAATGCCCCTTCACCAAATAGGCGGGGGCATAAAAATTGTCCTACAACAGTTACAATGTTTTCCAGCAAGTCATAAATGTATTTTATTACCACTCATTGGAATCATCTCACTGAGGTTGGCAATTGAAGTTTTGGAAAAAAAGAATTAAAATGAAAAAATTGTTAACCCTTCACCTAACACACATGATATGAAAATTATAATATCAATGGATTCTGAATGATGGATCTGAAGAAGGAGATTTTTTAAATTATTTGTCATCTCATTATTAAGTTAAAATTTGGGTTCCCATAAGGAGCCCAAATATGAATCCAGGGACTTGATTTGAACATACTTGAATCTGAGCCCATTTAGGGAGTTGTATACCAACTATCAAAATATTCTGGTTGGTGGTTCTCAGAAATATTTTAAAGAATACAGTGGAATCCTGTTAATTGAATAGCCACTTTACCAGAGAAAAATATTCAATTAACAGGAGTATACAATTACAGGAATTTGGGCATTTTACTATCTTCCAGCTATAAACAGAGCATTTATTCTATTATATCTTGTTTGACAGAGCTCAAGGAGCTCTGTGAAACAAGATAAAATAGAATAAATGCCTATATAAATGCCTACATTTGATGTATTAGACTAAAAATGTCTATAAATGTGCGGAATTCAGACTAATTCTTCAACAAATTGCAAGATATTTTATTCAATTAACAGGAGTGTACTCTATACTCAATATGCAATTAACAGGTCAAATTTGTACTGAAAGTATGGTAAATGGTTTTGTGTTTGGAAGTTATATTCAATTAACAGGGTTATTCAGTTAAGAGATATCCAATTAAATGGGCTCCACTGTATTCCTCTTTTACATCAAGTTAAAATTAGGACTCTAATTGGGAACACAAATATTAATTCTGAGACATTATTTAAACAAACTCAAAGCTTCAGACTGGGAGGTTTGTGGGAAAGAGATTTTTAAAGAATATTCCTGATATCGCACCAGTTAAAAATTTGGGCTCCTGCAGGGAGCCCAATATTAATTAAGAATTTTTTCGAAATTTTTGCAATTATGCTAACTCAGCATTTTTTCAGTTCCTCCTGGGTACACCCGAACACAACCGATATCTTTGCAAATGTGCTGACTCAGCATTTTTTCAGTTCCCCTGGGGTACACCCTAATACAACCGATGACAATTTTTTTACCACTCAATCCTAAGGATGCTTCATACCAAATAACAGGTCTCTGGCCTGTGTGGTTTGGGAAAATGTGGAAATTTAGCTCCTGGAGTTGTAGGAAATTTTTTTTTCATGAATCAAGTGCTTATGATATACCAAATTTGGAACAAATCAGTTCCTCGGTTCAGAAAATATAAATTTTGGTTGGGAAAAAATCTGGCCCCTCCCATATCACAGGCAAATATTGCCCCATGAACTTCATTTGAACGGACTTGATTCACACCTCAAAAGGAAGCTCAATACCAAATAGAATAGAATAGAATAGTTTATTTAACAATATACCAAATAATTACATTCACATAATTACACAAAACATATACAAGAGATTGAGGTACATTGTTAGGAGACAGCATAGCCAATTGGCTGTCTTCCTGTTGTCTCCTCAAAGAAAATTTAAAAGCAAAACTACACTATAATGGAGACGTTCTTAGGAAAGTTGACCACGGTTACCACTACCCAAGGTTCAGCAGTTGTATGGCTGTACGGATGACCTCAAATACACATTGAGAATCTTTTGGAGGCATGAATGCGAGGTCCTTTAGGATGAGATAGCAAATTATGTTTTGACCAGGGTCAGTGAGTCATGGGGGAAGTAACAAGTATTCTATTAACCCTCTGCACAACAGGGATAGAAAACGGTATTTGCAGAGTAACTGTTTTATATAAAAAAAAAAAAAAAAAAAAAAAAAAAAAAAAAAAAAGAGTTATCAATCCCTGTTCCAGACCTGCACATTGGATCGAAGTCAATGAGCTCGCTCCAATGATGGGCCGCAAGCTATGCTTACGAAAAAAAAACAAAAAAAACACTGGGGAATTATTTTTTTATCTATGGTACTAGTCGGTATAGGCCGTTACGTTGGACGAAAGGGTTAACATATACGGATGCAACTGTGTACTATAGGCTGCGTTATTCTTAACAACAGAAGACTTGCATTTCGAAGTTTGCTTAATTGCTCATGTATTATCAGTAAAGCTGAATTTGTTTATAAGCATAAATAGCTTTCAAGAGGTAGGCCGACAGTCTGGGCACCTACGATACATGCATGTGACATTCGCGGAATAACTGTGTATACATTTTCTAATTATTTGTTTCCTAAAGACCTGTCTGGATGGTAAGGATCTTAAGTCCACTTCAATTTCATTCCAAATTTTTGGGAAGTTATGTTTCGGCAGATTAGCAGAGAACTGGGTTCTTGCTTTATGTGTCTGTATCAGCCCAGCTTGTCTTGTACGACTTCCGGTTGTGGGATGAATATTGAAAAATGTATTGAATGACTCGGGTAGATTCATATTTTTCCAATCGTACATAAATAGTGAAACATTCAATGTATAGAGATCCTTAAATTTCAAGATATTATTCTCTTTGAATAAGGGATCAGTATGACAATTGAACTGTTTGCGACTAATAACTCTCATCGTGCGCTTCTGCAAATAATTTATTTTACTTGTAGATGGCGCATGACCCCAGCTTTGTATTGCGTAGAGTAGGTGACTGTGAACAAGTGCATAGTACAATGATTTCAATGCTTGCTTAGGAAGAATGTTTTTTACTTTGTTCAAACAATAAATCGTGCTGGACATTTTTGAGCAAATGGTCGATATGTGATATTTGAAGTTGACATGTTCATCAATGTACACTCCTAAAAACTTAGCCACTGTATCATTTAAAGAATTGCCGACGGGTAAGAGCTTGGTATTATTGAGGAATATGTTTAACTTGTTAGCTTTATGTGGACTGTTTTGAGGGTGCAGCATAATATATTTACACTTATTAGAATTAATCTGAAGCTTATTACAGCAACACCAATTGAATATTTTAATTAGCTCGGTATTCACTTTTGTTTCTAAAACTTTCATGTCATGTCCTGCTGTGTACGGGGTTGTGTCGTCCGCAAATGACAGCAAGTTAAGAGAGGTGGAGTATCGCATATCGTTGACATAGAGTAAGAAGAGTATTGGCCCCAATACAGATCCCTGAGGAACGCCGCAGGTTACAGTTCGAGTTGCAGATTGATGAGAATTAAATTCCACAAATTGCTGCCGGCCCGATAAGTAACTTTCAAACCAAGAGTTACATATTCCCCTGATACCATAAAATTCCAATTTCTTTAATAATATTTCATGGCTGATAGTGTCAAATGCCTTGGACAGGTCTATAAACACTGCTAAAGTCGAGTCCTTTGTATGTTTATCGCTGCATTCAGCTACATACTGTAGAAGATGCAAAATTGGATGAACAGTAGAGTGTTTTTTTCGGAATCCGTACTGGTGTTCATAAAGTATATTAAAATCATTCAGAAAGTCGGAGAGTCTCCGACACATTATTTTTTCAAGAACCTTGGAGAAGACCGGTAATAAGCTTATGGGTCTATAGTTTCCTATTTCTTGTGAGTTACCTCCTTTGGAGATCGGTATAATCTTCGCTATTTTCATTTTGTCTGGGGCTTTGCCTTGAAGAAATGACAGATTAAAAATGTGAACCAGTGGTTTAGCTACTTCATGTATGGACTCCTTCATAATTATCGTCGATAAGTTATAGCAGTCGGTACTCGCTTTTCCCGTCAGTTTGTTAGTTGTCAAAATAATTTCCTGCTCGGTTGTGGGAGTAATGAAAAACATATCTGGGTGGTTTCCATTCATAAAGCCGCTGTAGGTTTTGCTCGACTGTGGAACATGGTCGTTAATTGTCTGACCGATTTCTCCAAAGTAATCATTAAATTTCGAGGCAATTTCATCAGGGTCAGTAATGTTTTGATTGTTGTGGGTTAAGTTAAGAGGTAGAGCCCTCGAGGATTTTGATTTATTGATAATAGTCCGCAGTATTTGCCATGTTTTTTTTTATATTGTTTTTATTGTTTTCTATAATATTGTTATAGTATGTCGCCTTATTTCGCCTCTTTATTCGGTTAAAGATTAGGGAGAATGTTTTATATTTGTTTTTGTTTGATTCGGTGGGATTTTTCAGTTTAAGTAGGTAAAGTTTGTTTTTATTAAGCGACGATTGTAGGAGACCGGATGTCATCCACGGCTGACGTTTGATGAACTTTTTTGGTTGTCTCACGCTTTTTAAGGGGAATGCAGTTTCAAATGCTTTGCGAAAAATATTAATAAAATGTTCATAAGCAGCATCGGCACATGCACTATTGTGGACTCAATCGAAGGTGCTATTTCTTAAAATATGTTTGAATAAATCCACGTTTTCTCGCTTGTAAGATCTTCTATATGTGGGTAAGGTATCTTCCATATAAAATGTAGCGAAGTGATCTGAAATATCCGTAATTATTATTCCCGCTTGGTAATTAGTTGAGACGTTATTGGTATAGATGTGATCGATTAAGGTTGCTGAGTGCTCCGAAATCCTTGTAGGCTTTGTTATGACTGGCATGAAGCCATCACTGAACATGTTGTCTATGAACGATGCGGTTTTAGTGTGGTTGTTGAAGTTGAGCAAATCAATATTGAAGTCACCCACAAGAAAAGCTTTGCTGTGTTCCGCGCCGATTTTAGAAAGAATATCTGTTATGGAGGAGATAAATATATCAATGTCGGCTAAGGGTGGAGTGTTAGGTCTATATATGCAACCAACAATATGTGAATTTTTACGTCCAGGGTTAATCTCAACGAAAATTGTTTCAATTACATGTGGAATAAAGGTTGAGAGGTCAGTTCTTACTTTAAATTTTACTTTTTCAGAGACAAAGATTCCCACTCTCCCTCTGCCCTCATCACGACCAGGACGAGTCCTGTACACGATAGGGTGATAATCATCAATTTTATAACTGAGGTGGTTATGTATTTTGAATATTTCAGTAAGGCCAATAGCCTCGAACCTGCTTTCACATTGTTGGATTTCACATAGAAAATTGGTAAATGAGTCCCAGTTGGCATTTAGGCTTCAGCAGTTCAGACTGAGAAGGGTTGAACTTTTGCTTCGCTTATGAAACTTTTCTTTAAAGTTGGAGGGCGAAAGATATTCGCAGGAATGGCCATGTATAGTAAAGGGAGACGGGGAAATCTCGTCTAGTGTGTTATTTACTGCATCATTGTATTTAGACACAAAGTTAAACTTGTCCTCGTTTTGTATCTCATCCAATGTTATGTTTCTATTCGCCATGGGGGAACATTGTATAAAAAAATACTTCGTGAACCAAAGGTAGTGGCAAAAGTGGTTGTGAGTCAGTGTAGTAAATATAGAACAAAAACAAAAAGATTCATACTGTGAAGGGGTGAAAAAAATTGACTAACAAGATGTGAGGCTTCTTTGTCGATGCGGAAGTATGGTTGCAGAAGTATTCATATAAATCTAGAGTGGGTAGGGGCAGATAAATAATAGTTACATAATTCAAGTGTAAGTATCTCAGTGAAAATTCAAAGGGGCCTTCGAATACACATAACGCTAATTTTATATTTGGCATCGGAAATAATAAACAGAATAATAACGAGGTTTTATAGGGGATGGAAGATAAAGAGATAAAAAGGGATTTTTTCCTTTGGGTACAATAATTTTGTGTGTGTGTGTTTTTTTTTTTTGGGGGGGGGGGTGGGGTTGGGGTTGTGGAAAGTGGGGGTGGAAGGGGCAGCAGGTATTTGTTTCGCAAGTCGAGAGTATTCATATAGATCTAGATAATGTACGGGCAGACAAATGATAGCAATCTAAATCAAGTGTAAAATACTTCATGATTATTTCAAAGGGCCATGAGAAACCCATATCTGTAACAAGGATGGGGAAGGTGGGGGGGGGGGGGGGGTGGAGGGGGATGGAAGATAAAGAGATAAAAAGGGATATCAAGTCATGAGAAGATTTTTGTAAAATTTGGGAGCATGTTCCCCAATCCCTTCCACATGGGGCAGGGCAAGTTGATTTGAACAGAACCAAAATGCGATGTTAGAACAAACAAAAACCTCAAATTTAACTGAAATCGGTTTAGTGGTTTTGCAGAAGTCACAAACACCATGTTCAAGGACGATGTACAACATACGACAGATGATGGACAGTAAGTGATGTCTACAGCTCACCCTGACTTCCAGCCAGGTAAACTAAAAAGTATATCTGCCCTAAGCTTCATTTGGAGGGTATAATAATTCATAAGTTCAAGTTTTAAATCAGTGCGGCTTCTATGAATGTGTATCTTCAGTAAAATGGCACCATGTGCACAACTAATACAAATAATTGCAAGGTTGCACCTACAGTACAGGTTAAAATAAGTTGTAGGATAACCACTATAAACTATGTATCTTTCCCTTCCTACACTGATAAGACCAGAAGCTGACATCATGTTCTGGAAAGCTCTCACTGAGAGCTTTCCAGAAAATGATGTCAGATTCTGATCTTATCAGTGCAGGAGCAGCAGTATACTTAAGTTTTTTGCAGTTTTGCTGCAACTTATTTTGAATTGTTCTGTAGGCTGGGATTGATGGAAAAAATTAGCACGTCCATTGAACAGGGGATGGACATCAATAAGATACACCTGCATTCCAAATATGATGTTATTCCACCACATATTTTAAAAGTTGTTGAGTTTAAACTCAAACTCAAAGGTCACCGACTGACTGAACCAATCAACCAACCAACTGACCGACCGACCACCAGATAGAAGGGCAGACAGATGGACAGGACAGGACACAGGACAGGACAGGACAGGACAGGACAGGACAGACAGAGACAAACTGACTGACTGATATTGTCAGATATAGAGTTGCTTGTCACAGTTGAAAACCTCTCCTTTCTTAAACAAATGTTCTGAAGAAATTAAATATTATATTCAGTTAACAAAGATATTTTTTATAATAAAGATACATACATATTATCGATCCAACCTCTTCAACGAGGAGTGATGCAATGACCCAGATCACTTCACTGTAGCAGTAAAAGGTTTATTATATGACCTATAGTTCAACGTCGCATGCCAACACCAGCATTAACAGTTCCCCCAAACTTTTTGGGGTAAATTGGATTGATGTAAAAAAGAACTATTTTTGTTTACACTTATTTTTGTAACAGGTGCACACTTCTAGAGAATCCCCCGATGCACATGAATATGATAAAAAAATATTATGAATATGATAAAAAAAAAACAGACTGCTGTTCAAGTGCACTCATTTCAGCCCAGAGTAAAGTCCTCTCTGCAACCAGAACAGCTAATTATGCAAATTCGAATGCCGCCGTAAATAGTCCATCATACTATAGTGATAGAGAATCGGATTCCACACTGTAGATTTTCCGGGGACCAGGAAAAGATCGTCAAATAGTAGTAATATTTAGCAGTTAAATTACATAGTCAAAAAAATAAAATTATGAAATGGTGCAATTTCCATGAAATGAAAATGGAATTTTAAAGTATGATAGGTCAAGTATATTAACTCTTCACTCAATGCACATAACAAATTTGTTATTTTAAATATTTTTTTTCAAATTTTTCAAAATATTCTACAAAAACCATACCATGTGACCTCCTTATTTGAACTCAAGTTCAAAGAGTTTGTACCAATTAGGGGCACATGATATGGGGTTTTCTAATTTATTTGAAAATTTCATTTTTTTCAACTGCTCAATTTGTAAATTATGCAGGCACAAGTGGCTTATTTGTCAGGTAAAGGGTTAACCCTTTCCCTTAACATAATGGTAATATCCATCGGTGTTATTCACAAAAATCACCATTTAATTTTACTATTTCTAAATTTTTGCCTGTAAAACATAACTTATGCCCCTTCAATGGAACAAACTTGTCCATGCTCAACCATGGAAGGGACATACCATATTTATCCCCAGAACTGGCACACTAATAATTAAGATATTTTTTGTCTGGATCAAAAATTAGAAAACGAAATAAAATGTCAGAAACACCATCTTCCATTGTGTGTCAATTTTTAGAAAACATTACGTGTACAGTACCCATATGAGACTGGTCAATTAAAACCCCAGTTATTGATGCTAAATTTAGATTAGTGCTGTCTATTTATAGAGGAACTATTTATGAGTGGGCGTGTACAATTAATTACTTATCTTCATTAGCATCAGAGCAACATTAACAAGAACATTGGCTTTGATATGTTTTATTTCATTCAAGTGTTCTAACTTTTAACAAGCGATAAACTAGAAACATAATACACTGCACATAGATATTAACATAAATAAGTTTGTTTTTTGCACATAGATATTTACATAAATGAGTTGTCTTTTTTTAATCTTTTAACTTCATTTGGTTTCTTATAACTAACATTACAGTACGTTCAACATGGATTGAAACAAAAACGCTGCCGCGGGGTGTTCTCCATCATGAAGTTTCAGTGGACCGCAGTGTTTGATCAGTGGAAGACAGTTTTCAAAACACTGACCCGCCGTGGTCACGAGCGTTAAGGGATTAGCTTGTAATTGCTTTTGCATGTCAGTTTCTCTGCTGATTAATAAATATTGTCTTGCGACGTCAACTGGCAAAACAACTGCGTTTGTTACTGGCAGTAGATAATTTATTTTAAATTAAAATTGGAATTTGGAGGAGGCAGACGGCGACTATTGTTGTGGTTTGAAATTGTAAATTGGGAATAGAACAGTCAGTTCCATTTGGTTAAGTACAAAGTCCTCGTCACTTTCGAAACTAAACTGTTGTGTTTGCGCGATCGATTTGATCGAGGAAATAAATAAATCAGACTTGAGAAAAACAACTAATAATCGCGAAGTTCCCAATTTCACATTTTGTTTACAGCTGTAGGCCAACACGCGATGAACCGTGTTTTCCTTGGGTGGGAAGTTTAGGCGAAAAAACCTCCTGCGACCAGCCCATCCTCTTTTCCCGTCTTACTCTTGTTGGGCTACGCAATTAAAGATTCTTATAAAAGGATATAGTAAAAAGAAAAAAATAGTGTTTTTGAATGGATACCAAAAAGTATCTCACTCGTGACTGAAACTAATGATTATTTCACATGGGGGGGGAGGGGGGGGGTGGGGGGGGGGGAGGGGTGGACGGGAGATATTTGCATACCGCGGAAACAAATATCCTTCATCCAATTCTGTAGGGGTTTGTACATACTTTTATACTCTTTGCATTTGCAGATTTTTCAACGTTCCTCGACATTGTTGTTATTTGTATTAAAGCCGGGGGGGGGGGGAGGGAAGGGGGGGGGGGGGGCGGTGGTGTCGCGGTAACCGGTTCTCGTCAGATCACCGAAGTTAAGCAACGTCGAGCGCGGTTAGTAGTTGGATGGGTGACCATTTCAGCGACCGATTCGTGCTCCCATGTTGTGTCCTTGGGCAAGGCACTTAACCCCGATTGCCTACACGGGGGCACGATGACGCTGTGTACTAAGGGCGTACTGCATGTCGATGGTGCGCATGTCTTCAACCAATCTAACCCTGCATGTGCCGCAGTGCAGAGTTCAGAGTTCAGAGTTACGATGTTGGGAGCTGACAGCTGCTCGTCGCTGCTCGGTGGTTCTCTCCGGGTTACTCCGGCTTCCTCCACCCGTAAAACTGTCACCGACATGATGTGGCTGTTAATGTGTCCTGTTAATGTGTCGTTAAACCCTAATAAATAATAAAAAATAATAGCTAAGCCTGAGTGTATGTAAAAAATACGTGGGTGAATATAAGGGGGATACCGAATTAAAATATCTGCGAATGTGCCATTCTAAGAGAGAGTACACTTCAGTGGGAAAGAGATAGAGAGAGACAGATATACGTGATGGGGGGGGGGGGGGGGGGAGTAAGAAAAGTGAAAGAAAATTAGTACACGAAAGTATGCCCAAGTGCACTTGGGCGTATGTCTGCATATTACTCTGTGTGTGTGTGTGGGGTGGGGGGGGGGGGGGGGGGGGGGGGGCGCAAGTGTGTGTGTGTGTGTGTGTGTTGGTGTGCATGCATGTGTTTTGGTTTTTTCGGGTTTGGGTTTTTGTATTTTGGGGGATTTTTTTTTGGGGGGGGGGCGGGGGGGGGGGGGGTCTTTTATGAACTACTGTAAAAAAGACCTACCTCTGATGAAGATATGTCTCGTAAGCCTTCATAGGCTGGATTTCATATAAATATTTTGTAAATACTCTGTATATTATGTATGTGTATTGAAATGTGACACTTGAATAAAATATTCTACTACTCACATTAAAGTAGTCGGGATTGATGTGATTAATTAAATATAGTAGATTAAATTATTCACTTGGACAAGGTTGTGAAATAACATTTGAGTGGTGCAACAAAGCACAGAGCTGTCCTTCAAACCAACATCTGTTTTAACACCTCTGCACATGACAAGCTTGAGAAAAAATAAGAGACAAATCAACATTTTCAATTACTTTTTTTTTAATTCAGCAATCATAATTATAACCATATGTAAATAAAAATCAATAGAAAATAATATTTTTTTTTATTTTTCAATAATGACATGCCGAATCGACAAGCCAGACCACCACACGTCATAACCCTAGCTCAAACATGCCCCGAAATTTCGTATTATAATTTTTGGGGTTTTGTTCCCCCACACGTGTCTTGAAACCCCAAAAATTAAAATAGGTCTTTCAGACAGGAGATTTTAGTTCCTCTATCGAGATTTTTCTGGCGCTAGGCCTGATTTTTACGTGCAGCCAGCACATCAAAAATTTCAGTGTCTTGGCAGTGTAAGATTCAGTCATCCATACCACTCCTAAATGGTGAAGTAAATCAGCCCCCCCCCCCCCCCATTCCCCATCCCCAAAATGAGGCAATTGGACTCCAGACTCCCATAAACCCACACACACAAATAGGCCTATATCATCGATTGCTTGCCCATCTGCACCCCCCCCCCCCCCCCACCCACCAATCTTGGCCAGTTTTCCTTGTTAGTTACATGCAGGTGCTTCAATATATGGATTCCGAAGCGTGTTGGGCTGAAACGTCCCAGGGTCACCACAAGCATTCCGTTTTCGTTAATGTAGTTTATTTATGTTAATTCCACTCTCAACATGTACATTTTAACATTCCACTCTGGACATAATATTTAAAATCTTAAATCGGATTCCCTTCCTACCCAACCCACAATTTATTCAAAATTCAGTACCGGTAACATGATTCTTCTCCGTCAATAGCTATAGTTAGGTAAAGACCGTCGGGGGAATGTCCAGATATTGTGCTGGTCAAGTTATAATTTTTTCAACTCACATCCATGATTTCAGTACGGTATAATATTTATTTTTTCGTAATTCCTCGAGTTCTGAATCGATTTTGATGAACAACATTCGGAATCGCAATAGCTTTTAATAACTTTTTCAAATATTGAACTATCTTTTTAATATTTCAAGTAAAAGTAAAGGTAATTTTTCACTGACTGAGAAAAAAATTGATCTAATTAAGAGCCGGCGACTGAGAGATCAAAGGATAAACCGACGTCAGCTGAACATCCCATCACACAGTTTGACATATTCATGCGAGATTAAAAACCTATTCAAACTCCATATTTTGATCGTTTTTTTCTGCCATATTAATGCGTTTTATTATCAAAAAAACATGTATGGAGTATACGTATTCAATTTATACTTAAGTGCAATACCTAACAATCACTAAATAACAATGAACTGAAACTATTTTTGGTGGAAGAATAAACCTGATTACCGGCACTTGCAAATAACACAAGTTAATTATAGACAAATTGAAGTCACGTGGTGGGGTTTTGAGACCCCACCTCGTAGTGTAATTAGTGGGGTCTCAATTTCTGTGTTCATATGGGCAGCGTACACAACATGAATGAATGGAAAATACCTCCACATGGTTTCGAACCGATAATTTATAGTACAGAAGAACTGACCGGACCACAATTTCTCTTCCATTTTTGGTTTTTCTGTAGCACACATAGAATATCCATTTTCAAAGATTACCTATTTTAATTAGTCTGTATAATAGTCTGTGTATTTTCAGTTATGATACTGATAAATATTCCCATTTAACCGTTTACCCAACGTAACGGCCAAAACTGGCCAGCGCTATTCTCAAAAATTGCCAATTAATTTTCATTATTTTTTCATTTTTTGTCTCAAAAACATAGGTTATGACCCCTCATTGGAACGAGCTCATCGAGGTCGTTCCAACGAGGGGTCATAACCTATGTTTTTGAGACAACAAATGAAAAAAATTAGTTATTCAATAATTTTTTTTGCAAGTGTCGTCTGCTTTTCATGTTAGGTAAAGGGTTAAAATGAATTTCCAAGTGAATTTACGCACAGAATTTGTAAACGTGATAAAAAACAGCTGATTTTCAATTTGATAAAGGTCATGTCGCAAATCAAATGGTTTCACGTGCCGAAGGCGCGCAGAGACGGTGTGGAGCAAGCCCCTTTTGACCCTCAGTAATGACTGTCTTAAATTTTCTTTCTATCATGTCTGGGCATGGCAAAGGAGGAGAAAGCTGAAGTACTTAGCGCGTCTGTGTTTTTGTCTGTTCTTCTTAGGAGGAGGTGGCTTGAAGGAGTGTTGGATGGCTGAATTGGTTGGTAAGGTCTAGCCCTCGCAGCTGCCGGTGGTGAAGAGCTCTTTGGCATTGTGCATAAGTAGTGGCAGCTAACACTCTCTATTGCTATTCTGAACATGTTTTCATTGAGCCCATGGTTTTCCAAGTTTTTAATCATGGCTAGTAGAAATGTTCAGTGGTCGTCATCTCTGACCTTTTCTCTTAGGATGCTTTCCATGGACTCCACGGTGTTTGCTTCCTGGATGGTGACCCGGTTGGAAAAGGCAGAAAGAGCAAGAGTGGGTTTAGCGACAAGTGCGATGTCTGACTCAACTTCCTGCTCCACAAACAGACCTTCCTTCTCCATCTCCTCTTCCGAGGAAGAGTGTGATGAGCTGGAGATTGGAGTGTTACCTGGCGAACCAGCGTCCTCCAGACATTCCATTGGAGTGGAAGGAACCGAGCTGAACGTGGAACGGTCAGGGTAGCAGGCATTGAGCTTTCAACGCCATGGTCAGCCTCCCTCTCTTCCTTTTCTGTCCTTTTCTTTTCCATGAACTCCGTCAGTCGGCGGGCATTGCGTCGTCTGGCGGAAGGTCCCTTCTTTCTCTTTCTTTTCTTCTTTATCTTGGCGGCTTCCATCTTCTTGGCATCATCCAGCAAGTCTGTGTCAGTTGGAGGGTGACCAGTGCAGGGGGAAATCCCCTCACAATAGGTGCTACACCTCTCCAAGGACGTCAGTTCGGTTTCTTTCTCAAAATTCACTGTCAGGTGAATTTTACCCTTGAACCTCCAGGTGGTAGCAAGTTTAGCCTTCACTCTGACCAGTGTTTCTTGGATTACAATTGGTAGCTCCATTGTCAAGTTGTTAGCACCTCGGAGTCTATCCCACATGAAAGGTCACATATTCACTATTTGCGTATATATATCTCCAACAACACATGCAACCACTTTGATTGACTTTCCAACATACTAAAATACTTCTTCGATCCGCTTTTTGGGAAACTCATTGGCTGTTTTGCAGTTCACTGAGACACAGTGACCATGCTTCTGATGCACAGACATCAATACATTGTCTTTGCTCAAACAAACGTCAATACATTGTCTTTGCAGGCCTTAAAATTTGTCTCGATTCACGAGAATCAGTTTCAATTCTCGCGTGTTCCCGTTGCGAGAATCAATTTTTAATTCTTAAATATTTTGAATTTGAGAGTACTGTTATTCCCTTGTGAGTGAATAATGTACATATGCCATAGTAAAAGGCAAATGTCATATTCTTTTGGAGAGTTTATCCATTGAGGACCCAGCTTCAATTTTGTCAAGTTTCTCATACATGTGCTTGTAGAATACACGATCTATCATATAGGCTTTTGGTGGTCTTGATGGTGGAAATTACAGAATCGAGGAAGTGGTGTTTAGTGAAGTCTTGGCTGCCTACACAGGCAGTGAAGACTTCACTAGACACCACTGCTAAGTGAAGTTTTGTTACCTTATGAGGGGGCGAAGACAAAGCATTCTCCTGGTTTTTAAAACCACTAGAATCTACTACAAGAATCAAATGAACATTTTGCGCGAATCAAATGTTGATTCTCGTTGTTTTCCTTGCGCGAATCATTTGTGCGAATCGATTCGGATTTGCGCATGAATTTTAAGCCCTGTCTTTGATTTCTCATTCAAAGTTAAAAACAATGATGAGGTTTAATTGTGAGTACTGGGTACTTGATTAAATATCACTGACACAAAACAGGTGTTTTCCACATCAAACGAACCACTGAAAATGCTGTGCATAAATAAAACATTGCTGAAAATCACATGCTCAGGGTTGATTACAAAATGATACCGCTAGTGTGTTGACAAAAATAGACACAGAATGCGGTTTGCCTTTTCAGTGAAATTAAATTTGCAAAAAAAAATATGTAAATCATCAAAGTGAGTTCATTGTTGTTTTTTGAACCCCTAAAACAATATAAAATTTCATGTTTGGAGTGATAGTTTCAAATGCAACCATGGATAGATTCATTGTAAAGTATCAGACAGCAGAGGAGGCAAGACCAAAAGTAACAATGAGCCCGCAGAAACCTGTTGTTAAACGTCCCGATGGAAGACCAGCAAAGAGAAAGATAGAGGAAGTCACAGAGACAGAAAGCCCACCAAAGAAATTAATCGCGAACAATAACAATGAGCCTTCACAAACTGTAGCAGATATCGTTGATTCTGCACCAGTTAAAAGAGGAAAATACAAAAGTATGAGTGCAAAAGAAAAGAAAGTGGCCACTGATCTCGCAAAACAGGTGGGAATACAAAAGGCAGCCTCCAAGCTCAACATCCACCCAACTTCATGGAGCAGATGGTCGTCGCCTGAGTGCTAGAATGTTCTATGTCCCCTATGGGACATAGAACATTCGAGCACTCAGCCGACGTGGTGTAGAATCGATTTTGATGATCCAAATGAGAAGAGAAACAAAGCGGTCATCTGGTTAAAAGTGGGAGGTCTGTATCTTCTGGCATGGACATTGATGATAAAATTGCAGAATGGGTGTTAGTACAAAGAGATATTCATTTACCAGTCTTTGTTGAATCCTTGTGTTTGTCTGCTCAAGAGCTGGCAAAAAAAGCAGATATCCCCGCTGCAAAAGACTTTCAAGCCAGTTATGGATGAGCTGAAAAGTTTATGCAGTGCCATGACTTGACATTTCGTGTAAAGACAACACTAGGTCAATGGCTTCCGAAGGATTTAGAGGAGAAGACAACTAAGTTCTTAGCTTTCATCAAAGAAAAGAGATTGGAGAATGAGTCTGACAATGAATGGCTACATGACACTTCGTTAAACGAAACTTCACCGAATGGACACTTTGTCGAAGATCATTTGGTCAAATGAACATTTGGTCGAATGAATACTTCGTCGAATGGACACCTGGTCGAATGAACATTTGGTCAAATACAATTTTTGTCGAACTTCCGTTGACTTTTCTATGAAAGTCGTTTGAAATTTTTATTCGGGTTAATTTAATTTTTTTTTGCTAAACATTGTTCAGTGATTGGGGAATATGCATGGAAAATATATATACTTTACACAAATAACTTTACTGGCAACGTAATTTGTGTTTTGGGGCTATAGCATATCAAAATAACTTTAAAATGTTTTTTTTTTTTCAAAACCAGCATATGATTTAATAAAGAACAGAGAAACCCAAAGAAACAAATATAATGGTTTGGGGTTTTTTTGTAACACATATATGCAGGTTGATGACACAGGCACTCAACATATTATCAGATTTTATCAATTTTAATAAAATATATATTATATTATCAATACTAAAAAAAGTAAAGGTATGACAATTCCCAGATCAAACTTTTCAACAATCTCTAAAATAGCGAATACCTCATCAATCTCACTCAAATAAATGACAAAATGTTGTGTAATTCGTGGAGCCACTGAGATTACGAGCCCAAGCTTGATGAAAGTTGGCTTTTATTCGTATTTTTTTCACTTTTTATCAAGTGAATCGAGACAGTTGGCTATCGCAACTGCTGCTATCCAGTAAATGAGCAATGAATGCCACTCCACACTTTATTGGTCATCAACTTATAGCCACAACTGTGGGAAATTCAAAAGTCTGTTTATGTTTTACTCAATACAACACAAGATTACACAACAACTTAACTTCAATAACAAAACATTTTAATGGATCGAAAAACAATGTCAAAACCAACAATGATGATGTCATGGTAACATGTCATATACAGATACTTAAAATGCTATTGATATTTTAACAGGAGGGTTGGGGAGGAGAGGGGGTGGGCGCATGTCATCCACAGGCAAACTACAAAAAATCCTCAAGCTAATCTGATACCCCAAATCAGAAATTCACTAGTATCATTATGCCTTAAATACATGTGGTTTACATGGGAAGTGAAAATTTGGAAAGGGCAGCAAGAAGTTTTCTCCTTTAAAACCCCCTCTGGGTTAGGGTGCCAGAGTTAATTTAAAGTGTCTGGATACTGATGCTGATGCCGAAATCAATAGGGATGATGGGAGGGGGGGGTGCAGTGGGGGGGGGGGGGACTCTCCCACCCCAATCAAAATTTTTAAATCATCTATTAATTGGATACTTTTGATGGCTTTCACCCTACAATTTACTTCTACTGGAACTGCAAAGCCATTTTGCACACTGACATTCAGACTAAATTCAGTGTGAAATGTATAATTCAAATACTTACTTTGTCAAACAATCTAAACTTATAATTTTATATATTTTATATATAAAAATCATAATGTTCAGTCTTTTTTTTTGTTGAAGTACAACATATTACTATCTTTTGCAAGTAATTATTGCATATCTTCTTTGGTATTTTTCAATCAAATCTACTATTTGTTCAATTTTTTTAGGTACAGTACAAGCTGAAACAAGTTTTAGGATAGCTGAGAAAATATTTTCGGCTACATGACACTTTGTCGAATGGACATTTCGTTAAATGATCATTTGGTTGAATGAACATTTGGTCAAATGTATACTTCGTCGAATGGACACCCGGTCGAATAAACATTTTGTCCTATGATGAAACCAAACTCTCACGTATATGGAATCAAGAATAGAATGCACCAAACTCCCAGTCAACTCCATATCAAGAAAAATAAATACAACACTTACAAAGGTGATCCCCTTCCCCCTCTCTCTCTCTATCTATTTTTTCTTTCTATTTACTCTCTCTCTCTCTCTCTTTCTGTCTCTCTTTATTTCTTCTTTCTATTTCTCTTTTTCCAGCAAGAGAGAGAGATAGGGAGAAGAAAGAGAGAACTAACAAACCTGTCTAAGCTGACTTGAGGAGAAAGTGAACTGAATATATCGGGCACTCTTCAAGGCTAATATTCTTTATTCATTTGAAGGAAATGCTTTTTACAATTATTTGGGGAGGTGGGGGGGGGGGGGGGGGAGGGCAGGTTATCATTATCAGTAACATATAGGTGTGGTGTACAGTTTATATTTACAGACATTATTTGAGATGCAAGGTGGGGGGGGGGGGGGGTGGCAGGTTATTAGTAACATAGGGGTGGTGTACAGTTTCCAGACATCATCCAAGACAACAAGAACATGAAAAATTTTATTGCAGTTGTCCCACAGTTGTGCTATCACCGTCTGAAGATTTCTATGATTTTTGCTTCTTTGGTAATATCAGGCACTCTTCAAGGTTAATATTACTTATTCATTTGAGGGAAACACTTTTTACAGATATTTCAAGGGTGCCCTGGCAGTTTATCTGTAACATAGGGTGGTATATAGTTTATATTTCCAGACATTATCCATGAAGCAAAAATCAAAAAAATTCTCTTGAGGTTATCCCACAACAAAGTTGTGTTATCACTGTCTGAAGATACAACAAAGTTGTGTTATCACCATCTGAAGATTTCTATGATTTTTGATTCTTTGGTAATATCAGGCACTCCTCACTCTTTTTACAGATATTTCGAGGAGGGGGGGGGGGGAGGGGGAGGAGGGGGAGGGGGGACAGGTTATCAGTAACATAGGGGTGAAATACAGTTTATATTTCCAGACATTATCTGAGACACAAAAATAATAAAAAATATCTTGCAGTTATCCCACAACAAAGTTGTGCTATCACCGTCTGAAGATTTCTATGATTTTTGCTTCACTGGTAATATTGGGCACTCTTCAAGTCTAATACTGCCCATTCATTTATGAGAAGTTCTTTTCATCGATAATTATTAAACTCTTATTGTTAAGCTTTATTGTTTAGATACTGTTTACACTGCTCTTTGATTTCTGTCACTATAGCGTCAATTGACATACCATTATTTAATTCAATGAAAGAATAAAAAGAAAGCATTTAAGCCGTGTTTTGTTTTCTTTCCCATCACTCATTTTGCAGTGAAACATTTCATTCCCCCTGGCTTATGAAAGATGAAAACGTCCTGATTTTGAAGTGGCAAAGAACTGTTTAGATTTCTTTCCCATCACTCATTTCACAGCAACACAGTTCATTTCCCCGGCTTATGAAAGACGAAAACGTCCTGATTTCGAAGTGGCAAAGAGCTGCCTTGTCCTGTCTGTCTTTTCAAATGCCCTGTTGTATTTTACTCAGACACTCGTGAAATCCCGGTACATTCTCCAAGCACTGAGAGAATGAAGCGGAATCTCATGACTTGGTGACTGACCTATTTGTCTGCACATGTTGCTGTGTTGATTTGCAAGGAGAAGAACCACAATACCGTTTTCTTCAAATCTTCCTGTATCTTTGAATTTAACTTGCCTTATCTTCATCACAGATTATTTCTCCGGAGTAAGTAATAACAAACACAGTTGGTACATATCTTTTAACCCTTTACCCAACGTAACGGCCAAAAACGGCCAGCGCTTTTCACAAAAATCGTCAATTAATTTTCATTATTTTTTTCATTTTTTTGTCTCAAAAACATAGGTTATGTCCCCTCTTTGGAACGAGCTCGGTGAGCTCGTTCCAACGAGGGATCATAACCTATGTTTTGAGACCAAAAAATGAAAAAAAATAGTTATTCAAGAATTTTATTTGCAAGTGTTGTCTGCTTTTCGTGTTAGGTGAAGGGTTAACAAACATATTGAAAGTCTCAACGAAGTACAGAATTGTTCAAAATTAAGTTTATCTTTTATTAAAATGAACATACAAAAACAATCACTATGAGTCGTATTACACCACCCCATTCAGGCTGTGTCAATACTTAGGATGAATTCGCAAAAATAATTTATAAACTGAATCATTAATTACAGCAGTTTAAGAAATTATTTTTAAAGAAAATTTTGGTGTGTCAATACATGTACAACAAATGAGTCAATTCTTGGAATAAATACGGTAAGTGATGTTTCTAAAAAAATTTCAAGGAAACCACTCCATGTGATCCCCTTATTGGAATGAGCTCATTGAAGTCATTCCAATGAGGGGTCACGCGATAAGATTTTCTTGAAAAAATAATATACGTACGATAGGGATGTATGGACAAACGAGGGATCACAACCTATTCCAATAGCTCATACTTGACGTTGTCAAGTTGAGCTAATAATTCTTGTAATCTGTTATAGAACTACTCTGATAACCACTGAATTCTCTATGTTTTTCGACCTATTTGACCTCCATTACGTGTACAGTCCATTTAAAATATTCTCTCCTCTCCACTAGTCGATTGCATAATAGGGTGTCTAAAAATAGGATAAGCTAATTGGCTTTGAGGGGAACTTTTTAGTATCCATGGTAATTACTTCAACAATAACAAGTGCAGTTGTCAATGATGATCTTATGGACAATTTTTTTTATTAATGATATCTGACTTTAATGCTTTGCAAGTATCTACAAACATTTGCACACACGAATAACAGAATATATTATATTTTAAAAAAATATATACGCAAGCACTCTTTCAAAGCACTATAATATCGATCGAGTTTTGTGATTAATGATATCTGATTTTATTTCTTTACAGGTATCTATAAACATTTGCACACATGAATGACAGAATATATTATCTTTTAAAAAAAATATATACACAAGCTCTCTTTCAAAGCACTATAATATCGATCGGGTTTTGTTTGCACTTTTGAATAGAAAATCTCTGCTAATATTCCATGGACTTAGCACTCAACTACAAATGGGTAAAAATACACAGTACATGACAGGTGGAGTTCTACCAAAACACTTGTCAAGTGAATGTTTTACAGAACTCATATTTTTTTACACAAACCGATTTTTTTTAAGGGCCACCAGATTTATCTACACATCCATCAAGAGACAATTTGCTTGCTTGTCTGCTGTTTATCGGCACCTGTAAGTTGAAGTTGAGTGGATAATTCACTCTGTGTGTGATTTGGTTGTAATCCACCCTGCACTTATCTACACACACGAAATAAATTGTGTGAACAAACCAGACACTTTGCAAGAAGCATTAGCTATTTATTTATTTATTTATTTATTTATTTATTTATTGGTGTTTAAGGTCACTTTTCATCAGCTATGGCTAATTGTGCCCATCGGTCGCAATAGGTCATAGCTGCAGAAAAGTGACATCAAACACCAATAAATAAACAAGAGGCCCCACGGGGCCTGAAGCGCTCATCTTGTACAGAACACAATTTGAACAGAGTCCAAGAATGAGTCTACATTAAGCAAGCCATCTCTATAGGCTACACTGTCAATCCTTGAGTCCCTCAGGAAAGACAAAAATAATCTGGGCATCATGCCTTTTCTTCAGTTGATCATAAGTAAAATGTACAGCTCCCCTATGAAGCCCCTTGATACAACCTATGTGGATTAATCTTAGTACCTCTAGAGGGTACTGAATACAAAATTTTTAATTCTTCAGCAAAATGGCCAATTCCGGGTCCCATAGAGAGCCCAAATATTAACCCAGGCTCTTGATTTGAACACAGTTAAATCTGACTTCCCTAGAGATGTTGTGTACCGAATATGAAAGCATTCTGACTGTTGGATCTGAAGAAGAGAAATTTAAAGAAATTTCTTCGAATTGCACTAAGTTCAAATTTGGGCTACCATAGCGAGCCCAAATATTGACCTATGGATCCGATTTGAACAAACTTGAATCTGACCCCCCCTAGAGATGTTGTATACCAAATGTGAAAGCATTCTGACAAGTGAATCTGAAGAAGAAGATTTTTGAAGAAATTCCCTCATATTGTACTAAGTTAAATTTCATGTTCCCATATGGAGCCCAAATATTAACCTAGGCACTCGAATTGAACAACCTGGAATCTGACCCCCCTAGAGATGTTGTATACCAAATATAAAAGCATTCCAACTGGTGGATCTGAAGAAGAAGATTTTTAAAGAAATTTTCTCACATTGCACTAAGTAAAAATTTGGGCTACCATAGTGAGCCCAAATATATACCTAGTAATTTGATTTGAACAAACTTGAATCTGACCCCCATAGCGATGTTGCATACCAAATATCAAAGCATTCTGACTGATGGATCTGAAGAAGAAGATTTTTTTAAATTACCCTCCATATTGAACAAAGATAAAATTTGGGCTTCCGTAGGAAGCCCAAATATTAACCTAGGGACTTGGTTTGAACAATCTAGAATCTGACCCTCATAACAATGATGTATACCAAATATTAAAAGATTCTGACTGGTGGTTCTGAAGAAGAAGATTTTTAAAGAATATTCCCCATATTACCCTATGTTAAAACTTCGGGCTCCTGTAGAGAGCCCAAATATGAACCAATGAGCTTTATTTCTACAAACTTTTATCTGACCCCCCCTATGAATGCTGTATACCAAATATCAAAAGATTCTGATGATTGGTTCTGGAGAAAAGATTTTTAAAAATTTTTGCAAATATGCTGACTCAGCATTTTTTCAATGCCCATTACAGAACACTCTAACATAACCGATGGCAATTTTTTTTTACCATTCAATTCTACTGGTCGTAAGGATACTTCATACCAAATAAAAGCTCTCTGTTCCGTGGGGTTTGGGAAATATGGGCGTTTGAAAATATTTCTATTTTTAGCTCCCAGGGTTCCCATGGGGATGCGGGAATTTTTTTTTTTGCATGGGTCAAGTACTTATGACCCAATACTACCACAAACCAAATTTGGTTCATACCGGACCATCGGTTCAGAAAATAGAAATTTTGGGCGGGGCCAAAAATCTTACCCCTCCTATTACAAAGCCAAATATTACTTTAAGAACTTCGTTTGAACAAACTTGATTCTACACCTCATATGGAAGCTCCATAGCAAATATCAAGTCATTGTACACACTGGTTCTTGAGAAGAAGATTTTTAAAATATTTTGGAGCATTTTCCCCCACTCCCTCCCTATGGGGCTGGGCATGCTGAGTTGAACAAAAATGAAATGCCCCTTTGGGACCATCACTCACACAAACTTTCACTTGAATTGGCCCAGTGGCTTTGGAGGAGAAGACCAAAACATGGTGTTGACGGACGCCGGATGCCGGACGACGGACGACAGACGACGGACGACGGACGACGGACGGGAAGCGATTAGATTAGCTCAGCTTGACTTTGTCAAGATGAGCTAATAAATTGTGACCACAACAAAGGTCTAAAGTCATGTTTAGCCGATCGTTTACCCATTTGGTGCCCATTTTAGTGGACATCCATCCCAGGCACTGGTGACTGGGTCCTATTTCACCAGTAAAGCGGAACTTTCTAACCATAGTAAATAAGCACTGCTTCACTTCCCGTTCCCACGGGGAAAGAAGCACTATTAAAAATTATCACAGTGTACATTATTGTCTAAGAAATTCTGTGGAAATGCAATGAACCCCCCCCCCCCCACCCCCCCCCAAATATTTCAGACAGCACACCTCTTGAGCGAGGTGGTAGTGATCCATTGAACATGTGCTTATTTAAACACACAAGAATAATTTAACCGTTTTTTTTTAAACAATTTTTTGTGGTTGGAAGACGTGATTTGTTTATACTCACGCAACTCGTGTTTTTTTTTATCTTGTTTAAAAAATAGCTTTCCCTGGTTCAACTTTCGTTTCTCCATTGCTGGCGACATTTATCTTTTTGGCGAGGAGATAACTGCTTCCAATTTTCGTGAAGTGACACAAACAATTCACGAGTCTCTTTAAAATTTAATCGGGGTCCTTTTTTAGAATTCCACTTCTTTTTTTGAAAACAAAGTACAAAGAACTGTTTCGACTAGGGGAGATAAGTTTGACCGGTGTTTTTATTTTTTTCTTCTTCATTTTTTTTTCATGTCAGTGATCATGTTGCGTGTCCTGCCCAAATATTTTTTTTCAAGGGTGGTATCTTTTAAAATGGACACATTTTTCGGTAAATTTAACTGATAACTTTCTGTTGGTAAACAATTTTTACTGTCAATGCAGTCCAGGATGTGATGGAAGGGGATGACGGGGAACCCCCTTCGAAGTGCTTGCCTTATCGGAATGGGAATCTTTTTCCCTTTCAGTGCTCCATCGCAGGTCAAAACAACATAAACCTTGGTTGACATTCCTTTACCGTGATCATCGAGATCGTTCCAATGAGAGGTCATAAGCTATGTTTTTTTAACAAAAATTTAAAACATAATAAAATTTGAATGGAGATTTTTGTGTATAGTGCTGGCTGAATTTGGCTGTTGACGTTGGGTAAAAACAGAAAGCTTGCTAGCGGTTTTCATGCTTTTTCCCGCACATTGGACGATTAATTTTTTTAATGAATAATACATTCTCATTTTAGTTCATCTAAACTATTTCGGTAAAATGCTTATGCTACAATAAAAATTAAATCACCTGGTTTTAACTTTGAAATGTTCGGGCACTCGGCACAGTGTAGAATCCATAATCCAGTATCGGAAAAGCTATTGCCGCAGCGAAAGGCCAGGATGTTTCGCCAAGACTGTCACATTGTTGTTTCAAAAACACCGTACACCAAGAACACATCTTATTCACTGAAATACTCGTTCTATTCCATAATTTCATTTAAAAAATACAGATGAAGCATTATGGGAATGAACGAAGACAAGATCATTTCGACGGAGACAATCCGACCTTCAATTATACGAAGGTGTGGGGGGGGGGATCCAAATCATATATCAGTGAAAATTTTATTTTAATATGAAAACAAATCGAAAATCTCACGAATTAATGAACAGATTTTTTTCAATTCCTATATTAAACCGCAGTACAGAGTTCTGGAAATGAAAGATATTGCATTTGTATCTGAATATTTTACTAAATGTTGGGTTTAGAAATTTTCTGTCTGAACAATATATAATTGCTAATCAGGGACAGTCTCTGAAATATTTTTCCCCGCCAAACATTAATTGGTTATGTAATCCTTCTCACATGACCGCACTAAAACAGCTTTTCATACCCGATCATTTCTACATAAATGACGAGGTAATTAACAAGTGCGGTTTTGTATGCAATGTACACGTAATGCAAAGATGAGGGCGTTCTTGTTATCAATGTGCTTGAAATTAATTCGCATTCACAACAAACTTGTTGTCCATCATTTATGCTGTATTTTTGTTTAAATAAATAGTTGATTCCTATTGGGGGACAAATAATGAATTAGTCTACATTCATTTTTATTATTTTTGAAAACGAATCGATGTATTAATTGCATAAACACAGAATGTTTTTCATATGCGACTGGATATCAGTAATTCGGTTTCATCAAGAAACGAACTGCCTTTGATGTCTGGATTTTCCCGTCGTCTTTAATTAGCCTCGCAAAGGGGGTTGTGGACCCGTGAAGACAATGTGTTCACCGGGTGTGACGAAAGGGGGTTTTAAATGGAGCGTACACGTAATGTCAGTACATTCAGCATAGACATATAATTTATTATATCTTCTTTCACCGAGTTCCATGAGCTCTGCCAAATAAGATATAATACAATAAATGGCCAGTTTATCACTAGAATACAGCAAAATGACCAAATTCCTGTAAACTGAATATTCCTGTCAATGAATATTTTTCACTGGCAAAGTGGCTATTAAATTAACAGGGTTTCACAGCAAAAGAATTGAAAATTTTTAGTTATTAGTTATTCAAACAAGAGGCCCCAGGGGGGCCTGAGGGCGCTCACCTGACATGGTAGCCTAAATATCAACCCAGAGAATTGATTTCAACAAGTTGCATCTGCTCCTAAGAAAAGCTTATACCAAATATCCAAAGATTCTGACCAGTGTAGCTAAAAAAAAAGAAGACTTTTAAAGAATATTCCTCATATTGAACTAAATTATAATTCGGGCTCCCACCGGGAGCCCATATACGAACCCAGGGCAATAACAAACTTGAATCTCACCCCCCTAAGGATGCTGCATACCAAATATCAAAACATTCCGACTGCTGGATCTGAAGAAGAAGATTTTTAAAGAAAATTCCTCATTTTGAACTTAGTTACAATTCGAGCTCCCACAGTGAGCCCAAATATGAACCCAGGGACTTGGCTTGAACAAGCTTGAATCTCACTCCCCTAAGCATGGTGCATACCCAATATCAAAAGATTCTGCCTGCTGGATCTTGAGAAGAAGATTTTCAAAGAAATTTGCCTGAAATGCACTAAGTTCAAATTTGGGCTCCTATACTGAGCCCAAATATAAACCCAGGGGGCCGATTTGAACAAACTTGAATCAGATCCACCCCATAATGTTGCATACCAAATATCAAAAGATTCTGCCTGCTGGATCTGGAAAAGAAGATTTTTTAAGAAATTTGCCAGAAATGCACTAAGTTAGAAATCGGGCTCCTATACCGAGTCCAAATACGAACCCAGGGGGTCGATTTGAACAAACTTGAATCAGATCCACCCTACAATGTTGCATACCAAATATCAAAAGATTCTGCCTGCTGGATCTGGAGAAGAAGATTTTTTAATGTTTTTCCCATTGCCTGCAGTGTTAAAAAGTGCTGACTCAGCACTTTTTCAAAGTCTCGAAACTGTACCCTATGATAAAACCGATGGCATTTTTTTTTTACCAATCCTTTCTGTTGGTCCTAAGGAAGCTTCACACCAAATAAAAATTCTCGGTGCCTTGCAGTTTTGGAGATATGGCCGTTTTAATTTTTTCTATTTTTAGCTCCTGTGGTTCCCACAGGGCTGCAAGAAAAAAATTTTTGGCATAAATCAAGTACTTATAACCCAATAATACCTCATATTAAATTTGGTTCAAATCGGCCTCTGGGTTCAGAAAATAGAAATTTTGGGCAGGGCAAAAATTCTTGTTCCTCTCAGAACAAAGGTAAATATTGCCCATCAAACGTCTCTTGAACTAACTTGAGTCTACACCTCAAATGGAAGCTGTATACCAAATATCAAGTCTCTGCTATGGCTGGTTCATGAGAAGAAGATTTTTGCCCCACACCACTCCACAATATGAGCAGAAATCCAATTTGAAGAAAACCCCAAATGCCCCTATATAACCACTACTTACATGAAATTTAATTAAAATGTGGTCAGTGGTTTAGGAGAAAGAGGCTGAAACACCACCTTCACGCAGGACGACGGATGACGGATGACAGACGATGGACGAAGAGTGATGAGAAAAGCTCACCCTGACTTTCAGTCAGGTGAGCTGATAATGTGAGGTGTAAACTGTATAAAAGAATTAAGGCTGGGGTTGATGTGGCCCTCACAGTTAACGCTTGTCAACCAAAGTTACCAAGTTACAGTAAAATCATTGCAAAAGGAATCATCCTACCAAGTTACAATGAAATCCCTTCAAAAATATGACTCATAGACTTTGCTAAAGAAATGCAGGTCATGTGTCAGTGCGGCAGTCACAGTTGACCAATTGTGACCAAAATAGGATAGTCTCATCTAGATATACCAAGTTATCCTACTAAGTTACAATGAAATCCCTTCATAAAAACAACCTGCAACAGCGCTAAAGAAATCTAGGTCACGGGACCAGGTGGCGGTAATGTCTGACCGATAGTAACCAAAATAGGACAGTCTCATCTAGACATCATACCAAGTTATCGTTCAAAGTTACAATGAAATTGCTTCATAAATATGAACTGTAGACTGTGCAAAACAAATCTAGGTTACATGCCTGTGCAGTCGTCACGGTTTACCGATCATGGCCAAAATAGGATGTTATCATTTTGACATCATACAGTCATCCTACCAATTTACAATGAAATCCCTTCATAACTGCAACTTGTAGACTGTGCTAAAGGTTTTCAGGTTTCAGGGTCGAAAGGGGACGTTCTCATCTAGACATGACCTCGAACATGCATATGAAATTTTGTGATGATTGTACAAGAACTACAGGGTGTAGCCTGTGCTAAAGAACAGATTCACAGACTTCCGAACGTGTGATGGCAATAGCTTATCTTGACACTGTCAAGTTAAGGTAAAATTATTTAATTATTGGTGTTTAAGGCCACATACTTATGCACAATGGCTAATCATGACCGTGACAGTTATATGTGGAGGAAGCCGGAGTACCCAGAGAGAACCACAGAGCATATACGAGCAACTGTCAGATCAACATTTCTAACTCTGTTCAAGCTCCGCTCAAGTAGGGTTACAGCAGTTGAAGACATGTGCACCATCGACGTGCAGTATGCCTTAGTACATGCGTCATTGTGCACACATGTAGGCAACCGGGATAAAGTGCCTTGCCCAAGGACACAACGCAGGTCATCCCAGATGGGGATCGAACTCGGGACCTCTACCATAGTAGTCCAACAGACTACCACTGAGCCACCGCATTCCCAGTTAAGCTAAAAATCAGGAAGATTTGGCACAAATGGTTTGCTATGAGTCACACATGCACAGTGGGTGATGACATTGCAATCAAAGCCAGCTTTGACGAAATGACAGAATCATTCATGTTGTCTGCAACACTGCTAACTGACAAGTAACTAGGTCACTCACAGTCAGTTCTGTCACTCACAGTCAGATCTGATGTAATGGTATCCCAGTGGCTGGTCGCAAAACTGCTAGTGCATGTCATGTTTCCATCTGCCACATTAAAATTAACTAGAAACTGTTTTAGCACGCTAAAACATATGTCTCCCCATCCTTTCTATTTAATGCACTGCAAATTATATATACATGAATAATATTGACAATCATGCCAAATATCTAAGGTCTAGGTCAAAAGACAAAAAAGTTCTGGTCCGGACTAAGTTTCCCTTAAAAAAGCACATAAATCTGACCTTCAGGTCAAAGGTCAAAGTCACATGAAGGTCACGATGGTACACGACACACAGGCTCATGGTGATACATCCACATGCCAAATATCTAAGGTCTAGGTCAAAAGACAAAAAAGTTATGACCCAGACAATGTTTCCCTTAAAAAGCACATAAATCTGACCTTCAGGTCAAAGTCACATGAAGGTCACTATGGTATGCGACACACCGGCTCATGGTGATACATCCACATGCCAAATATCTAAGGTCTAGGTCAAAAGACAAAAAAGTTATGCCCCGGACAAAGTTTATAGGAGAAGAAGAAGAAGAAGAAGAAGAAGAAGAAGAAGAAGAAGAAGAATATGCACTAAAACAATATGTCTCCCTTCTGGGAAGGAGAGACATAAATATACATGTGAAAAATCATGACATGCACAATTTTTTGTTCACTGCTTTTCAATTGCAGACGTGTTGTGGTGTGCAAGCACAGTTTCATGACTCAAAATCAAAAATATGGTCCATGGTAATCCACTCTCCGCAAACACAAAAATTTATACTAATATTAACTCACTAAATACTATTCTTTAATGTAGCCCAGTGTAGAAGATTGAAGCCTCTTTCATTTTCTATTGTTAAATCAATATCTTGTACTTTTAATACCATATCAATAATGTCTTCATCATCTTTCTCTATTGCATCATGCATTACTGTGTCTCCATCATCATCCTACAAATGTTAACAAAAAAGAAATTTTCCTTGAATTATTTCATCATTTATTCGTTCCAATAAAACAGAAAGAGGTACAGTGGGGTCCACTTAACTCTTTTGGTGTGACAGGCAACTAAAGTCTACAGCATGGCAGACTGGGACAGGCAATGGTAGTCAATATTTTAGCTGATTGTGTGCATCCATCTCCAAGTGCTATTAACCCTTTACCCAACGTACACGATATCAAAATTTATTATTTTAAATATCATTTTTCAATTTTTTTTTTTAAATTTCAACAAAACCATATCATGTGACCCCTCGTTGGAACGAGCTCAACGAGCTCGTTCCAACGAGGGGTCACATGATATGGTTGTGTTGAAATTGTTTGAAAAATACTATTTTTTCAACTGTAGAATTTGCATATTACACGGGCAGATGCGGGCAATTCGTTGGGTAATGGGTTAATCAAACATGTACATGTTCCTATATTTCATGCACTGTTTCTATTTTAGTCAAAAACAACTATATTACACTGTTTTGAATACTATAGCTCATGTTGTGTTTATTTTGACTGCAGAAGTAGAAAAATACCAAACAACGACCAAAAAAATCCCACACAAAAGTATTATCAATTACACCCAGTAGTTCAGACTCAAATTCTGAACTTGATAATGACTGAGAATTAGAATCAGAATCTAAAGGACAAACTTTGTATAACTATGATGATGATAGTGACAGTGATGCAAATCTGATTACGATTCTGACAGCTGCCAGGTGCCACCCCCGCCTCCAATTTGGCAATTTCCACCATTACAAGAAAGAAATGGTACCAAAGTATATTCCATCAGGTTCGTGAAATTTCTGTTGAGAACAGCTACATAATATATAAATAAATCATTAATCCCTTCTGAAAAAACTTTCAATGAAACCTCTTGTTTTAAAATTAGAAACCATTAGTATAAAAACTCATACCTTGGAAAAATTCCAGAAAAGTATCACATGCCAAGAGTTTTGTTTTTCAGAGCATTCTATGCCAAAAGAGCAAATCATAACTGAACAAGAGGTCTGCATCGCAAAGTGCTGCTAATGCTCCCGACCGCAAAAAATTTTCTAAGTCGAAAAATTGTCTGGAAGAAACTCATGAAACACAGGTATCAGGTATCATCCGATGATGCTATATCACAACACCAAATATCATCCAAATTGGAGTAGCAGTGACTGAGATACAAGTGAAAATATTGGTATGACGGACGAATGGACAGAGGTCTCCACTAGATAGCTCTTCAATTTTCAAGTCAGGGGCATAATAAATCTGTTTCTGGTAACTGAATATATTTCCCAGACACAAGCCAATACAATACCATCAGTACAAATTTGATCTGTCAACTTCAGAACGGTTGTGGAGTAAACTTCTGCTAATTGAATACACAAGGCCCCATGGGGGCAGAGGCGCTCAGCTGACCATAGCTGTTTAAATAAGGATTTAATTAGCATCTATGGCTAGTTAAAACTACAGAGAAATGAAGTTATTTAATTATTTATAAATTGGTTGTCTATGCCAGATGACTTTTTTTCTAGTAGTGGGATGCTACCACACAAATAATGAAGTAATGTAAAACCGAGGAGTCCAAATATCAACCTAGGAACTTGACTTGAACAAACTTGCAGGATGCTGTATACCAAAAATCAAAAGATTATGACTGGTGGTTCTGGAGAAGATTTTGAGAATATTACCAATTTAACACTATGTAAAAATTTGCTCCCCCCCCACCCCCCACCGCCCCTCCATAAGGAACACACAGACTTTAATTGAACAAATTTAATTCGAACCCTTTAAGAATACTGTATATCAAATATCAAAAGATTCTGAATGTATCTCAAGAAGCAGATTTTTAAACATTATTCCTCATATTGGACTAAGTTAAAATTTGGGCTCCAATAGGGAGCTCACATATTAACCCAATCACTTGATTTGAACAGCTTAGATCTGACTTCCCTAAGGAAGCTGTATACCAAATATCAAAAGATTCTGACTGGTGGATCTGGAGAAGAAATTGTCAATTATTCCTCATATTGCACTGAGTTAAAATCTGTGCTCCCTTAAGCCTTTACCCAACGTAACGGCCAAAACCGGCCAGCGCTATTCTCAAATATCGCCAATTAATTTTCAAAATATTTTCATTTTTTGTCTCAAAAACATAGGTTATGACCCCTCGTTGGAACGAGCTCATCGAGCTCGTTCCAACGAGGGGTCATAACCTATGTTTTTGAGACAAAAAATGAAAAAAATTAGTTATTCAAGAATTTTTTTTGCAAGTGTCGTCTGCTTTTCATGTTAGGTAAAGGGTTAAAGACCAATTATTATATGATGGACCTGAGTTGAACAAACTGAATTTAACTCCTGTAAGGATTCTGTATGCTATACATTAAATGATTCTGACAGGTGTTTCTAGAGAAGAATTTTAAAGATTATTTCCCATATTGTTAAAAGCAGATTTTCAAACATTATTCCTCATATCGGACTAAGTTAAAATTCAGGCTCCAATAGGGAGCCCCAATATCAACCCAAAGACTTGATTTAAACAAACTTAGATCTGACTTCCCTAAGGATGCCGTATACCAAATATTAAAAGATTCTGACTGGTGGATTTGAAGAAGATTTTCAAAGATTATTCCTCATATTGCATCAAGTTAAAATTCAGGTTCCCCTAGAGAGCCCAAGTAACAACCAATGGACTTGAGTTGAACAAATTGAATCCAACTCCTGTAAGGATTCTGTATGCCATATATTAACCCTTTGAGACATTAATTATCCTGACATTCAAACGTCACTGGGAATTCAGTTTCTTCAACGTTTTTCAATATGCGACGTCAAATGTCGGAAAGCACAAATAACAAGATATTTTTCCCATTAGTGTTTATCTGGTTGCGGGCTAGATTATTTTTTGTGGTCTGAATTTGTTATTCAAAACTTGTTTTATTACATATTATTGGCGAGTGCCCACAGGCACTCTCCAATAATTTGTACTAAAACAAATTTATATAACCAAAATAGTATTTGTGTTTGACTGAATATGAAATATAAGCAAGGAAAGTGTTGACTTTTGCTCTGGTATCCTCATTTTTGAAAGCCCTGATATAAATATGAACCCAGGGGGCCGATTTGAACAACTTGAATCAGATCCACCCTACAATGTTGCATACCAAATATCAAAAGATTCTTCCTACTGGATCTGGAGAAGAAGATTTTTTAATGTTTTTCCCATTGCCTACAGTGTTAAAAAGTGCCGACTCAGCACTTTTTCAAAGTCCTGAAAAAAGTACCTTGTGATCAAACCGATAGGGATTTATTTTAACCATTCTATTCTACTGGATAAAAGTAAGCTTTATACAAAATAAGAATTCTCTGTGCCATGTAGTTTTGGAGATATGGCAGTTTTTACGGTTTTTCCTATTTTTAGCTCCCGAGGTTCCCACGGGGCAGTGAGAAAATTTTTTTTGCACCAATCAACTACTTATGACCCATTATCATCTCATATCAAATTTGGTTCAAATCGACCTCACGGTTCTGAAAATAGAAATTTTAGGCGTGGCCAAAATTTCTGCCCATCCCATAACCAAGGCAAATAATGCCCGACAAGCTTCTCTTGAACAAACTTGATTCTAAACCTCAAAAGGACTCTGTATACCACATATCAAGTCTCTGCTACTGGTGGTTCATTAGAAGAAGATTTTCAAAAAATTTGGCCATTTTTTCCCCACCCCTCTGCTCAATATTTGCCGAAACCTAATTTGCATAAAAATAGGCTGATGAAATCGTCAGATGTGTACCCATACGCGCAACTAGTAGAAAGCTGTATGATGGAGGGCCACCACGGATGCCGACATTATGTACACCATACAAGGTATGGGTACATATAGAAATGGATTGAAGGAGTGTCTAATTTGATGGATAAAGGGTTAATATCTCCGGAGTAAATTATCAGATTTCAATAAAATCTATACAGCACAGCACATCAGTAACCTGAATAAATATATAAAGTAACATGACAATCGGATTGATATTTTTTGAGTTATCTCATGCCAAAGGGATTGGAGGAATTTTCAATTTGAAGGATAAAGGGGGTTAATATCTCTGGATCAAATTATCAGATTTACACCAAAAACTATACTGCTCAGCACATCAGTAACCTGAACACAATTATAAAGTAACTTGACAATCCAAGCAAAATTTTTCAAGTTATCGAATGCCAAAGGGATTGGAGGAATTTTCAATTTGAAGGATAAAGGGTTAATATCTCAGGTTCAAAATAACAGATGTACACCAAAAACTATACAGCTCGGTGCATCAGTAACCTGAACACAAATATAAAGTAACTTGACAATCCAAGCAATATTTTTCAGGTTATCGAATGTCAAAGGGATTGGAGGAATTTTTAATTTGAAGGATCAAGGGTTAATATCTCAGAATCAAATTATCCGATTTACACCAAAAACTATACAGCTCGGCACATCAGTAACCTGAACACAAATATAAAGTAACTTGAGAATCCAAGCAATATTTTTCAAGTTATCGAATGCCAAAGGGATTGGAGGAATTTTCAATCTGAAGGATAAAGGGTTAATATCATAGGATTAAATTATCAGATTTACACCAAAAACTACACAGCTTGGCACATCAGTAACCTGAACACAAATATAAAGTAACTTGACAATCCAAGCATATATTTTCCAAGTTATCGAATACCAAAGAGATTGGAGAAATTTTCAATTTGAAGGATAAAGGGTTAATATCTCAGGATCAAAATGACAGATTTACACCAAAAACTATACAGCTCGGCACATCAGTAACCTGAACACAAATATAAAGTAACTTGACAATCCAAGCAATATTTTTCAAGTTATCGAATGCCAAAGGGATTGGAGGAATTTTTAATTTGAAGGATAAAGGGTTAATACCTCGGGATCAAATCATCAGATTTACACCAAAAACTATATAGCTTGGCAAATCAGCAATCTGAACACAAATATAAAGTAACTAGACAATCCAAGCAATATTTTTCAAGTTATTGAATGCCAAAGGGATTGGAGGAATTTTCAATTTGAAGGATAAAGGGTTAATATTTCAGGATCAAATTATCCGATTTACACCAAAAACTATACAGCTCGGCACATCAGTAACCTGAACACAAATATAAAGTAACTTGTCAATCCAAGCAATATTTTTCAAGTTATCGAATGCCAAAGAAATGGATCTAGATGCCGTACGAACAGACGGACAGATGGATGGATGGACGGACAGACAGACGAACAAAGGATGGACGAACGACGGATGGTCACCCCGGATGCCGGCATTATGTGTACCATACATAGTATGGGTACACATAAAAATCAAAATGCCCCTATATAACCACTACTCACATGAAATTTCATTAATATGCGGCCAGTGGTTTGGGAGAAAAAGGCCCGAACACCACCTTCACGATGGACGAAGAGTGATCAGAAAAGCTCACCCTGACTTTCAGTCAGGTGACCTAATAAAAGATTTTGTACGTAATAACACATACAAAAATACCAAAGGGTTAACTGATTCTGACTGGTGTTTCTGGAGAAGAAGAGTTTTAAAGATTACTCCTTATACTGGACTAAGTTAAAATTTAGGCTGCAATAGGGAGCCCAAATATTAACCCAGGTACTTTGTTTGAATGAGAACTAACCTCCCCAAGATTGCTGTATACCAAATATCAAAAGATTCTGACTGGTGGATCTGGAGAAGAAGATTTTTAAAGATTATCCCCCATATTGCATTGAGTTAAAATTTGGGCCCCCAAAGGAAGCTCAACCATTAACCGAGGGACTTGATTTGAACAATCTTGAATCTGACCCTCATAACAATGATGTATACCAAACATTAAAAGATTTTGACTGATGGTTCTGAAGAAAAAGATTTTTAAAGATTATTCCTGCATTAAAATTCAGGCTCCTGTGTTGAAACCCAAATATGAACAAAGTGGCTTAATTTTACCAAACTTCTATCTAAACCTCCCCCACACACACACCCTATGGGTGCTGTATACGATATATCAAAAGATTCTGATCAGTGGTTCTGGAGAAGAATTATTTTTTTTTTAATTTTTGCTGACTCAGCATTGTTTGTTACCCTACAGAACACCCCGACACAATTGATGGCAATTCTTTTTTACCATTCCATTCTACTGGTCCTAAGGATGTTTCATACTAAATAACAGTTTTCTCTGTTCAGTGTGGTTTGGGAAATATGGGTGTTTGAAAATATTTCTATTTTTAGCTGCAGGGATTCGCACAAGGATATAAGAAATTTTCTCTTTTTTGCATGAATAAAGTACTAATGACTCAATAATGCCACAAACCAAATTTGGTTCAAATTGGTCCATAGGTTAAGAAAACACAAATTTTTGGCTGGGCCAAAAACCTTGCCCCTCCCATTACAAATTAAAATATTGCTACACAAACTTTGAACAAACTTTCTACTACACCCTTCTTACAACAATATGTGTATACTCAAAGCTCTGTTACAAAACCTTTATGGTCATGATTAGCCATTGTGCAGAAATATGTGACCTTAAACACCAATAAATAAATAAATAAATACAAAACCTTAAATTTTTAAATAAGGCCTACAAAAGTTAAAAGTATGTTTCTCTGGCACTCATGCACTAGTTGTTTTGGCTGCAGCATGCTCTCTTTTTACAACAAAAGCAAATTTAAACAAATAAAAATTAAATTTACCTGAATATTAACATCACAATCTGCAAATAATAACCTTTGCACAGTGGCTGCATCTCCCTTACTGACAGCAATGTGTAGAGCTGTTCTTCCATTTCCATTCACTGCATTTATACAGCTACATTCTGATTTTAACAACAAACTAACTATATCAGATGACTTACTGTAAAAAAACAATTAGAAAAAGTAAGTATATAATAGTGGAACTCAGTGAAAAATATTCAGTTAACCCTTTAACTAACACAAAATAGCATACATTACTTGCAAATTTCTTGAATAACTAAATTTAATTTTTTCCACTTTTTGCTCAAAAACAGCTTATGACCTCTCATTGGAATGAGTTCAATGAGCTCGTTCCAATAAGGGGTCATAAGCTATGTTTTTGAGACAAAAACTGGAGAAATAATGAAAAACTGAATGGTAATTTTTGTGAATAGCGCTGGCCGGTTTTGAGTATGATGTTGGTTAAAGGATTAACCCTTTACCTAGCGCATCAGTAGTGCACTGCAAATATGTTTTTTTCCCCAAATGGCATTTTTGAATCGAAAAAATCACAAATCAAATCGAACTGAATATTGAATTGAATATCATACCATATATTAGTTGAATCATCAACAATGAAAAAAGTCTCTGGACTAGTGTTATGGCAAAGCTTGCAACTGACAGACATTTGCTACAATCAAGTTAGAGGTAGAGAAGAAATGAACATTTAATTTATTTGATTATGATATTTTCATTTTATTATGCATCATTGTTTTTCATATGGCTCCACAAGTACGGCGTCATACCTGTCTTCTGTGTAGTTCAAGTAGCAGCGCATAATTTGCAGATGAATTTGACATTAACCCTTTACTCAACGAATCGGCTGCATCGGCCCACAGAATATGCAAATTCAGTAGTTGAAAAAATATTATTTTTCAAAAAATTTCAACAAAACCATATCATGTGACCCCTCGTTGGAACGAGTTCGTCAAGCTCATTCCAACGAGGGGTCACATGATATGGTTTTGTTGAAATTTTGTGAAAAATTTGAAAAAATTATATTTAAGATAATAAATTTTGATATCGTCTGCATTGGGTAAAGGGTTAAATCATAATCAAAGTTTTATTTCTGTCATGCCAAACAGACACATGCATTTTGTTTACAGGAAACTTCAAGAAATTCATGACATCACTTGCAAACATAAAACAAAAACAGGGACCTGGAATGAAATAAATGCTTTACCTGCTGACCTGAAACACTGACAATGCTTAAAAATGTGCATGCATTTCATGAATAAAACAGTTTTTTTCATAGGGGAATGGGGGGATGTGTGGCATTATATTATTTTTTTCATCTGGTCCAGCTCGTTTGCATGCATTGTTTTCAGTGTCTCATTTCATGGCCCCTTGGTGAAAAAGCAGAAACTCATAATATCGCACCTGGAACCCCACTAAAGATTTTTTATGAATATAATAGATTATAATCAAATCGAATCCAAGATTTGATACATTTCTGAATCAAATCAAAAGTTAAAAAATTTATAGTAATTTATATATTTTTTATACTTACCAATGACCCAGACTTAGCTGGTGCTAACTCTAACAAAACCAGGGCCAAACACAAATTTTGCCCCCAATCCCCAAAATTTGCATCCAAAACAAAAAGAAATCATGTCCTAAAGGACCTCCATACTACGCCTCTACTGCGCATGCGCAGTGACGCAGACGTCCCGAAATTGGCGCCAATTATCATTCTTACTGGCAGTGCCTGGTCAGCGCTATGTACTCAGCGGAGAGGCAAGAGTTCCCAACTCCAGGGAGGGCCATCCCCGTCTGGGTCATTGGTAAGTATAAAAAATATATAAATTACTATAAATTTTTTAACATTTTTATACTGTACCAATGACCCAGACTTAGCTGAATAGTAAACAGGCTGGAGGGCCTAGGACATAGAGGAAAATCCAATAAGCTCAACTATATAGTAATGAGGTAACCCCTTAAGGAGAAAAGGAGTATTAGGCTTTACATGTATCTTTCTTATTTAATCTTAAATTAGAAAGATACACTACCCTTAATAATTGAGCACAATAACATTCATGTTCTCTATTAACATCCAGTATAACCCTTATACTAATTATTTTTAAAGCAAGCCAATAAATAAAGCAGTCCAGAGAATTGAGACTCTTTATAGTCATTTAAAAGTGTCCGAGTATTGTATATTAAAGCCCGTTTGACACTTGACATATACAAATGCTTCACACCGAGCTACACTTTAAAAATAAGACATGAATGAATTCAAACATTAATATTACACTTTAAAACCATCCCGGAAGCAACTCAGAAATACTGACTTGGAGGAGGCATTCCCTTGCTTTTCACTATAAAGCAGGTGACATAAGGGAACACCCCCCCCCCCCCCCTCACCCCTTCCCCTTGCCCTGGGTCAAATAGCCCAGAGCGAAGAGGGCAGCCGGACGGAGTCACTGCCGGAACAGAAAGCCTGCATAACTATAGTTGCAACTGTTTAGTGGACGACATTCTGAGCAACAGATAACGGACCTAAACAATGCAGGTCTCCAGAAATGGACTCAATATTTCTGAGATAAAAATTCGTAAATGTGGATGGCTGAGACCAATAAGCAGCCTTCATTAAATCTGTAATAGCAACACTATTAGCATAAGCCCAGGAAGTAGAAAGAGCTCTTACTTCATGAGCAGAAATCTTAAGCACAGACTGCTGAGAAGAAGATAAATCTTCATAAGCAGTACGGATAGTTAACTGAATCCATCTAGCAATAGAATGGACTGAAATATCCTTTCTATTAGGCATCAAAGACAGAAAGAAACGTTTCCGTCCCTTTCTGATAAACTGAGATCTCTGTTTATAGATACGTAATGCTCTAACAGGACAGAGTAAAGGCCTACGCCCGTCTGAAGACGGAAGAGCCTTAATAACAAGGAGCCTGATTCCTAGCTAAAAAACCCACATTAGTAGTGAAGGTGATAGTATTCCCAACACTACGATAATGAGAATCATCCACCGAAAGTGCATGAAGCTCACTGACTCTTCTAGCAGAAGAGAAAGCTAAGAGAAAAGCTGTCTTATAAGATAAGAATTTGAAATCTACTGTCCCAAGAGGTTCAAATGGCTTTTCCTTCAATTTAAGAAGAACCCAAGCTAAATTCCACTTAGGAATTAATCTAAGAGTTCTGGGTCTATTTATCGAAAAGTTTCTAACCAACTTCGATAAAGAGACATTACATCCAATTTGTAAACTATCATGATGTGCATAGGTATCAGATAACATAGATCTATAACCCTTTATAGTAACAGGCTGCAGTTTGATTTCGTCAAACAAGTATACTAGAAAGTTTGCAATGTCTGGTATAGAGGGATCGAATATATTTACAGAATGATCCCTACACCAACGACGAAAAACCTTCCACTTAGCCGCATAGTTTAGCGAAGAGGAGGTCCTCCTACAGTTAGAAATCGCGTCCACTGCTCGTCCTGTAAAGTGCTTGCCATGCAAGAAGGACCGCACAACGGAAAAACGTGAAGGTTGAGACCTTGCGGGTTGTGATGGAGTTGGCGCGATTTCCCCTGCGAAAGAAGATCCTCCCGTGGAGGAAGCTTCCGCGGTAGGTCCCACAACAGACACCTGAGTAGATTTATCCACGGTCTCTGTGGCGACAGAGATGCTACCAACAGAATCTTGCATTGAGATTGTTTTATCTTTAGCAATACTTGTTGAATTAACGGCGCTGAAGGATACGCATATCCTATCATTCCGTCCCAAGGGATCGACAGAGCGTCTACTGCAAATGCTCTTGGATCCGGACACAGAGACACATACGTCTGCAACTGATTGTTGAGATGTGTCGCAAATAAGTCTATCATTGGCCGTTCCCATTGGTAGCAAATCTGATTGAATACTTGTTTGTTGAGAGACCACTCCGACGGCAACAAGCGACCCTTTCGTGAAAGGGAGTCTGCTAGCACATTCAGACGACCCGGTATGTGATGGACCGAAAGAAGAATGTGATGTTCTAACGCAAACAGAAGGATTCTTTCCGTTAGACTGAACAACGGAACTGAATGAGTGCCTCCCTGATTCCGTATATACGCCACTACTGTCGTATTGTCGGATAGGATTTGGACATGAGCATCGTGAATAATGTCCATCCAGTGACGTAACGCAAGCCAAATTGACATCATTTCCTTGATGTTTATGTGCTTGCACAGGAATTGCGGATCCCAAAGACCCTGGCATCTCGAATCCGTTGGGATTAATGATGCACCCCAACCTGTTTGACTGGCATCCGTCATAACAGTAAAACTCGGATCCGGCAACTGCAGCGGAACTCCTTGAGTTAACCACTGAATGTTTGCCCAAGTCTGAATCTCTTGTTTCACTTGATCTGACAAAAGAACGTCCACATCGAGCGAATGAATTTTCACACTCCAATTCTGAGTCAGGAAAATTTGAAGAGGACGTGTGCATAACCGCCCCATCGGAATGAGATCCGCGGCGGCTCCGCACAGACCTATCAGTCTCATAAATTCTCTCGCCGTGACTTTGTCTGCGTGCAGACAATAGAGAGCGTAACAACTGACTAATTTCGCTCTGGTTAACGACAGACGAACGAGATTGTTGTGCGTCTCGAAGCTCATTCCCAGATGAGTGAATGACTTGGACGGCACCAGATCCGACTTCTCCTCGTTTACTATAAAACCGAGACGTCGGAGCAATAGAAGAAGATTCTGAACATCGTTCTGAAGCGTTAACTCGTTGCCGTACCTCTGAAGAATGTCGTCCAGGTAGGCCGACGTTACCGCAGACGAATGAGCTCGGAAGTAGATCATTACCGAGTTCATTACCCGAGTGAAAGCCCAGGGTGCTAGATTCAATCCGAAGCACATCGCCCGGAATTGATACACCACTCCTAGGACTGCGAAGCGTAGATACTTTCGGAATGTCGGATGTACCATGACGTGAAAGTACGCATCTTTGAGATCTATGCTCATTGCATAATCGTTCACCCGAATACTCGCTCTGACCGATCGAATTGTCTCCATAAAACTTCGGAGCGACGATCAGCTTGTTTATCCAGCTCAAATCTATGACTGGACAGAACGAGCCGTCTGGTTTCGGAACCAGAAACAGATGGCTGTAGAATCCCGGAGATTCCTGGTTTTCTACGACCTCTACCGCGTTCTTCATTAAAAGAGACTGCACCTCTGATAACAGAGCGTCTCTTTTCTGCGGATTTGACGGAAGATGAGTCCACTTTGGACTTCGAGTTAATGGAGGCTTTCGTTTGAAGGATATCTTTAGACCTTCCGAAGTCACTCCTCTCACCCAAGGGTCGTCCGTAATCGACGCCCATTCTTGTGAAAAGCTCGACAACCTTCCGCCAACCGGAACGCGATAGAGGTTTAAGCCATCACCTCCTGGACCTGCGAGGCCTGCGGTAGGAGAAACCACGTCTTCCACGACCCGCACCTCGCCCCGTCGACCTCGGGGCATCCGACCGATTGTCCCGGCCTGAAGGACGTCCCGAACGAGAGTCGCTATCCTGACGGTCTCTCGAATAAGACCAAGAGGACGCACCGGAACCTCTATAGGAACCTCTCTTGGGTGCATTAGACCCAGAAGTGCCTGTCTTATTCGTGTCTGCTGTATCCGACTTCTTAGGAGCAGATTTGAACAACAGAGAATCCTTAGCTTTCTTTGTAATTTTATCATAAATAGCGGAAAGCTTGCCGTCAAAGAGAAGTTCTCCTGAGACCGAAGCGACTCTAAGAGAGTTCTTCACCTTAGAATCCACTAGTGTGGATGTAGCTAGGGCTGCGTCACGTCTAACCAACTCCAGATTTGCCACTGAAAGGGCGGAGTTACACGTGGAATAAGCTACTGCCCTTGAAAGAAGTCTTAAAGAGGATTGTATATCCTGAAACTCTTTCCCCTGAAGGCGCAGTGATAACGCCTTAGTAAGGTGATCTGCGTAAGATAAGGCATCTAAATTGGCTCTGTTAGACGCAATAGCTGTTTCTAACACCGCGGTTGGAATAGAAGCTGATGACGGTAATGATAGCTCTAAGTCTTCCGCCTCGTCGTCCATACGCAGAGGAACTCTCGGTATACCCTGTCCTGCCGTATCGAATTTATTCCTTGCATTAATGAAAGGCAGGTTGAGAGTATTAGCGGACAAGAAACCTGCTTTCCCCGTCCTGGAAGCAAGTTTAAATATAGTGCCGTTCAATAATTCAAATGTTCTTGCAACATTATTGGACTGCGACGGAAACTCGGGAGCGATGTCCCTGAACCGCTCAAAAAATTCAGAGTCCAATGACGCTATAATTCTCTTGTCCGGAAGCGCAGCAGTCTAGCCCGACGGAACAACTTGAGGGAGAAAGTGCCGGATGAAGTCCACGGCAGCTTTATGTTGTTCCGAAAGGGATAACTCCAAGTCATCCGTATCCCTTTCACCATCCGGTCGGACCTCATGATGTTCCCGGTCGTCCGCCCCCGATGCTTCGGCGGAGCGTACCGACCCAGCGCCGTCGGATAATTCTCGATCCGACACCGTTTCTGTCGGTTGCTGGGATGCTGCGATAAGCTGTGCTATCTGCACAAGAATGTCCGGCGTCGAGACCTGCGGAAGCGCAGTCTTTCGCTGCTTCGCCGAGGGCAGCTCCGCATCAGATGGCTCCCGCATACTTTTCCTATGCGAACGTCCGGAGTCCATCGGTCTCGAATCCCTGGCTGCCGGATGGTGTGACCTGGTCGCCGAAGAATCCTTGATCGGCGAAGCTGGTAATATATCGGCGGTCACACAGCCAAGGTGCGGTCGTGTGCGCTGACGATAAGAGGAAGCCATAACAGTCTCTGCGGACTGCTTATACAACGGAGCGTCCCGAGCGACGGACGTATGCTCCGCTAAAGACACATTTTGTACCACAACATCTGGTCCCAGATGTTGTTGTACGAGAGAGGGGCCTCTCTCGCTCGCGGCCCGGCTGGACCTGGACGAGCTAGGAACCGGACTCAAAGGCTTCCTCCGTTCTCGCTTACTATCCGCCGTCACTGGGTGTGCATCTATTATGTTTATAGTGCTCGCATCACCCAAAATTTCCTCTTGGACCGCATCGAACGAACCCGGCTGCCGAACCATTCGGTGAATGGACGCTACACCGGGCGAGCTAGCGGACGACATTTGTCTAATCTCCATGAGCACTTTTGCCGCTAGCTCTGAATTCATTTGTGACGACGGACGCACACTTGAAGAAGATAACATGGAAACATCACCCTGTTCTGGTTCCTCTGAAATAGAAACTGAGAGAGTAGAGTGACCTTGCGGAGAAAGAGCCGGAATCGCTCTTTCTCCAGAAACAACATATCATGACACACGTTTCCAATGTTTCTCATCCCAATGTTCACATATAGGACAGGGATTAATGCGAGAACACTGACTACAATTAATACAATGATCATGAAAGTCAGAGGAAGATTTCTTCCTATTACAATTTGAACAATGTCCCTTCATTGTGAAAGAACAACAATAAGTCCTAGTTACTCGCAAAAACCCCTGACACAAAGATACATAATAACACGATCCATTAATAAATGAAAAAACAATTGCAAAACAAAATAATTTTGAAAAAATATTTTTTCAGCGAAGCCCAAGTTGCTGAAAAGTAACGTTGAGCCCCAATGGATCCGATGGCAAAGTGTGGTCAAAAATTTTAAAATTATATTAAATAATTAATGAGACACTTTCGGATAATATAAATGTATCTTATAGTGAGATAAACTACAGCAAAGGCAAACAGCCCCCCTCAAAAAAGGCTGTTGCCAATGAAAACAAACAGTGTAAAAACACCAGAAAACATGACTCCAGGCACTGAAAAAACTGGCCCGGAATCAGTCATCAATTACACTCTATCTGATGCAAAACAGAGACTCCCAGGGGAGAATCTGTAGAACATCAGATGGAAGATGCAGAACACAAACGTTATACACCCATGGGTGAAAACGTAACTATGGGGAAAATAACAGAAAACATTCTGTAACCAAGCAACTCTCCCAGGAAATTTTAGAAATGAAATTTCTCAAAAATATGCCAAAAGCATGGGAGAATTGCAAGGGGGGACTTTAGAATGCTAGGGGAGAGGAAACACTGAATAAGCAGTGCAACAATTAGCAAGAATGACAACAAGAGGCCCATGCCTCGAAAATAGGCAACTTAACATAATTTCATCAAAAAATTTTAAGTACAGCCCTGATTATTTTTTGTCACTTCTTTTCCTCTCCTCCTTCTATCCTCCTTAGAATCACATTTTCTCCAAGAATTACGTGTCTGTCATCCTTTAAACTGAGATTTACAAGCACAAAGATCAGTGAGATGTTGACTGATGAAGGGCCAAACAGAGAATGATAATTGGTGCCAATTTCGGGACGTCTGCGTCACTGCGCATGCGCAGTAGAGGCGTAGTATGGAGGTCCTTTAGGACATGATTTCTTTTTGTTTTGGATGCAAATTTTGGGGATTGGGGGGCAAAATTTGTGTTTGGCCCTGGTTTTGTTAGAGTTAGCACCAGCTAAGTCTGGGTCATTGGTACAGTATAAAAATATCGGATATTCGCAGGGCCCTTCAAATCTGCTGCATCTGCCCACATAATTTACGAAGTGTGCAGTTGGAAAAAAATTATTTTTCAAAATATTTCAACAAAACAATATCATATGACTTCTCACTGGAATGATTCCTGACCTTGACCTTACAGCTTTGACCTTGGCCAAGGTCATAGCATACCATTGAGTCATAAGCAATCATTGTGTGGAGTATGAACAAGGTCAGTCACCTGAATAATTTTTTAGCTGGAGTTGGGTAAAATTTCAAGGTCAGTTTCGGTATCAATATTTTCAAGATGATTAAAATTGATGTTGGTATGGTAATCAGTATGTGCAATATATTTATACCAGTACCAATAGTGAGTGGAAATTTAGGTTTACTGTCTTCTTGTAGGTCGCCGTTTACAGCAGTCCGAGACCCAGAATGCTCATATTCACTTGTGCAATTGGGAGGGTGATAAGAGAGGCCAACTCAATGAATAAGGACTGTACAAGTAGTATTTGTCAAAATGCTGGAACAGATCATGGGCTCTTCTTCTTGTCAGGAATTTTGGGCAGTGTTCTGGTGTATGATTTTTTTATGTTTAAAATTATGTCGGAAATATTTTCCAATATCAAAATTTTGGTATCTGAGATGCTCTCAGAATGGTAAACCAGTAATGGCATGATACTGATATTGATTGGTATTTATGATATATCACCCATCTTTAGAGATAACTTCTGTTGAATGTACAGTCTAGGTTAGGCCTGTGATGCTTAATCAATAAGTTGACCAATCATCGAAAACACTCATAATCATCTAAAATTTCAAAGTCAACAATTATGTGTTTTTATCACGTCTTTAGTGATGACTTATTAATTATTGCTCCCCTCCCCATCGTGCTCAGCTGACAGAGGCTGTAGAATATCAAAATACATTGTAATTGATATGGGAAAGAAGTATAAAGATACAATACATGACACCAGGTCTGACATTCTAAAAAGTATTTAAGTATAAATAATTGCCCTTCTTAGTTTGCCAAGGAAATGCAATGCAGCTATTAGACTCTTGACCACCTGAGGTCCAAACCTGAGCCTTGGCTCAGGTTTGGACCTGAGATGGTCAGGAGTTTGAATTTCTCTGGGAAAGCAATTGGTGTGCAGCATGCCTGTATGCCAAAAGAATGTCTGGCCTCAGGAACTAATGACCAAAAATATTGTTTTCTATCTAGTTGTTTCTAGAGGTCACAGAGTATGATTAAAAATGACTTGATTTGATTATTCTTCTTCAAAAGTCAATAATGAAATTTCCCAATTGTGCCAGCCCTAATCTAGGTGGGGGGCCCATATCTTACCTCAGAGCAGCATAATGAAGAGCTGTATCACCACTGTCATCAGTGATGCTTAAGTCGGGTCTTGTCTTAGAATTAAGTAGTTCTTTAACACAGTCAATGTGGCCTTTGTAGCAAGCAGCTTGTAAAGCTGTTTTCCCCTCATACTTTTGATTAACCTGCAAAAAATGTAGTCTTAGCATCAGGAGCTGTTGTATAGAAACAACAAAGATGAAGTATGGGAGGGTAGTAATCAACAGAGGGTTTCACGAGCACCGTAAGCAACCACCACTGAAATATAGAAAAAACTTCAACAATTGCTGTTGATTTCTATACCCCGTCAACAATTATGTGTTTTCATCACATCTTTACGTCATGTGTTTACTGATGAGTGTGTTCTGTATGTTCTGTATTTATGCCATGATTCAGCTTGAACTAAGTGTACCAAGCTCAGATTTTTAAAGAAAAATAACACCTTCGACGGTCTGGTTACTTTCTTAGGTGACACTATTTTTTGAAAAGCATTTCATTGGCTCAAAGCAGCATTCCATGACTACGAATCCCTGCATCATCAATAAGGATACATAATGACCAAGCATATTCATATCTGTACCCCATACTCATCCGGAGTTGTGTTCTGTACTTCTGTACTTACAACATGAATAACATTTAACCCACTGAATATTTTCAAAATATTTTTCATCAAATCTAGTCATTTTCAAACTTGATCAAGAAAATGTTCCTGGAAATACACATAATGAAAATGAATTGAATCGGTTGATGTTTGTTCAAGTTATAGCTCTATCGAGCACAAAATTTGCAAAAATGACCATGTCAGCCCAATAATTTTGCTGCTGTATAACGGGCCGAGCCCATTTTGGAATCCAATTGAGATAATCTTCTTAGGAAACCATAATGAAAGTGTCAATGTCACTGTAGCTCAATTTGACAAAGTTGAACTTGGTAAGTTATAAATGAAATGGCAAAACTGAAGATCATTGTTACGAATGTTATTTGATAAAATTTCAACATAACAGCATTGTGTGTGCACAACGTCAGAGTAATCCATGCATTTTTAAATATAAACTGTAAGACTGGCTAAAGGAAGAATGTTGATACACAAATGCAGTATGTTCAGAGGTTATTGTAAATGGCAACTTTTTTCAAAGAAATGAATGCTAATCAATAGCTCTTATCTAAAGGTCTTGCCTAATGAGCACACCAAGTTCAAAAACAATCCTATGATAAAATGTGACCTGTAGGACATGTCAAAGAAGAATGCTGATGCACAATTGCAATAAATTCAAAGATTGTTGCTAACAGTAACAGTTTTTGATGGAACTGAAAAGAAAATCAATAGCTCCTATCTTTGTCACCCTGCATAAGCATACAAAGTTTCAAAACAACCTGATAATGAATGCGCCCTCTGAGGCATGCCAAAGGAAGATGTTAATGCACAAATGCGCTAATTAGAAGGTCATTGCTTGTGGCAATGTTTTTTGGAGGTTTTTTTATGGAAATTCATAAAAATACCCTGCAGAGAGTGCAAAAGGGATAAGTTGATGCACAAATGCAATAAGTTCAAAGGCTGGTGATAGCGACAATAATTTTTTAAGGAAATAAAAAAAAGCAATAGCTCACATCTAGAGGTCACCCCGAACACACAAACCAAGTTTCAAAGTGATCCGATCATAAATGTGCACTGAAGGGTGTCTTAATGGGAAATATTGAGGTCTGACTAAACTAAGTTCATAGGTCAGCGGCAACATTTCCTGACAGAAATGGAAGAAAATCGACAGCTCCCATATAGATGTCACCCCCATATAAGCAAACAAGTTTGCAAGCGATCCAATCATAAATGTGCCCTGCAGAGTGTCTCAAAGGGAAATATTGATACTTAACTGCACTAAGTTTTTACTAAGTTCATCAGAGGTTGTAGCCAATGGCAACTGTTTTTGACGGAAATGGAAGAAAGTCGATATCTCCCATCTAGAGGTAACCCCAAACAAACATACCAAGTTTCAAACCATCCTGATCATAAATGTGCCCTGTAGGGCATGCCAAAGGAATATGTTGATGCCTGACTAAACTAAGTTCAAAGGTCACTGCCAGCGGCAACATTTTTTGATGGAAGTGGAAGAAAATCAATAGCTCCCATCTAGAGGTCACTCCACACAAACATGCCAGATTTCAAAGCAATCCGATCATAAATGTTCCCTGTAGGGTGTGCCAAAGGGAAATATTGAGGTTTGACTAAACTAAGTTCTAAGAATGTTGCCATCTAGACCTTTCCCCAAACAAGCATACCCAGTTTCAAAGTGATCTGCTCAAAACTGTGCACTGCTGGGTGTGCCAAAAGCGAAATATTGATGCATAACTGTACATAAAAGTCCATCGAAGGTCATTGCAAGAGTCAACATTTTTTGACGGAAATCGAAGAAAATTGACAGCTCCCATCTAGAGGTAACCCCAAACAAGCATACAAATTTTAAACTGATCTCATCAAAAATGTGCCCTGTAGGGCATGCTAAAGGATTGATGCCTGACTAAACTAAGTTCAAAGGTCACTGCCAGCGGCAACATTTTTTGATGGAAGTGGAAGAAAATCAATAGCTCCCATCTAGAGGTCACTCCACACAAGCATGCCAGATTTCAAAGCAATCCGATCATAAATGAAGTGGAAGAAAATCGATAGCTCTCATTTAGAAGTCACCCCAAACAAGCACACCAAGTTTCAAAGTGATCCAATAATAAATGTGCCCTGCAGGGTGTGCCGAGTGGAAATTTTGATGCATAACTGCACTAAGTTCATCAAAGGTCATTGCCTGCGGCAACATTTCTTGGCAGATATAGAAGAAAATCGATAGCTCCCACCTAGAGATAACCCCAAACAGGCATACCAAATTTCAAACGAATCTGATCAAAAATGTGCTCCGTACGGCATGCCAAAGGAGTATATTGATGCCTGACTAAACTAAGTTCAAAGATCGTTGCCAGCGGCAACATTTTTTGACTGACGGAAATGGAAGAAAATTGATAGCTCCCATCTAGAGGTCACCCCAAACAAGCAAGCCAGGTTTCAAAACAATTCGATCATAAACGTGCCTGTAGTATGTGACAAAGGGAAATATTGAGATTTGACTAAACCAAGTTCTAAGAATGTTGCCAGCAGCAACATTTTTTGACAAAAATGGAAGAAAATTGATAACTCCCATCTAGACCTCTCCCCAAACAAGCATACCCAGTTTCAAAGTGATCTGCTCAAAACTGTGCAATCCAGGGTGTGCCAAATGCGAAATATTGATGCATAACTGCACTAAGTCCATCGAAGGCCATTGCCAGTGGCAACATTTTTTGACGGAAATCGAAGAAAATCGATAGCTCCCATCTAGAGGTACCCTCAAACAAGCATACAAAGTTTCAAACCGATCTCATCAAGTCGAAAAGAGAATAATTCTTGCAAAAATAATCCAACCGAAGCTATAATTGTAGGTGCACAGGTTCCCATGCTGGTGAACATTTATACTAAGTTTCAAGCAGATTGGTCTATGAACGTCTGAGAAAATCTCCACACAAAATTATGTCTACGGACGGATGAATGGACACAAAGGCAGATGGACAAGGTGATTCCAGTATAACCCTCCCCCTATAACTCAACTAATTATCTTGTTTACTTTGACAGCTACTGGATTTACACCATGTTTATCTTGTCTAAGTACTTTAAATATAGGCGCTTACGGTCCCACAAAGTAGATCTTCTGTTTCTCAAGCCATTTTTTGGTAAAATTGCCTGCAGGTTGGCAGTTTTTTAATTTTTTTTATATTTTTGTAATTATTTCTTTCCTATCAAAATAGAAACAGAAAAGAATGGGTGTTGGGGTATTTTGTCCTTTGAGTGCAAGAAGGCTTCGCAGTGCTAAAGCATTATTGCAAAGACTTCTTGCACTCAAGGGACATATTAATGAATTTTATTAACTTGGGTAAAATATCAGACATAAATCATTTAATTTTATTTTTTTTAAGTTTGCATTTGTTATAAAAAGAGAGCATGCGGCAGCCAAAATGACCGGGGATTGGGGGCAGGGGTGGGGAGAAACAAATTCTTAACTTTCTATGGTCTAATCTAATCTTAGGCCTAATCATTCAAATACAGGAAAATGACCAAATTCCAGTTAATTGACTACTCCAGTTAATTCAATATTTTTCAATGACAATTGATTTATTTATTGGTTTTTAAGGTCACATACTTATGCACAATGGCTAATCGCAACCATGACAGTTTTACAGGTGTAGGAAGCCGAAGTAACTGGAGAGAACCACTGAGCATCGGCGAGCAACTGTCAGCTCTTCAAAATTCTAACTCTGTTGAAGTCATGTGCACCATTGAAATGCAGTACGCCTTAGTACACAGTGTCATCGTGCCCCCATGAAGGCAACTGGGATGAAGTGTCTTGCCCAAGTACATAACAAAGGTCATCCTGACGCAGAACGAACTCGGGACCTCTAGCATAGAAGTCCAACAGTCTACCTCTGAGCCACCGTGCTCTTTCACTGACAAAGTGGCTATTCAATCAACAGGGTCATGTTGATATATAAGAGGCTTGTTCAACAGAATATGCTGAAAGTAAGACATGATAGAGAAAACATTTGGAAAAGCATTTTCTTTTACAATAAATGGACAATCTATAAAGTAAAGTCATTCCAGGTAGGGCTGCATGGTAGGTCGATAAACCGATATATACCGGTATTCAAACCAATATCGATTGAATACCAGTGTAATTACAAAAATATCGGTTTATCATCATTTATTTACCCTCAATTTAATTTTCAAGATGTCTTGAGTTTTTTAACTGTAGCTCTAAATGAATAATATTATCCCTTTATCCAAGGAATCGTCTGCTTGAGCCCTCGTAATACACAAATTCAGCAGTTGAAAACATAATTTTCAACAGTTTCAACAAAACTATATCATGTGACCCCTCATTGGAACGAGCTCGCTGAGCTCGTTCCAAGGAAGGGGTCACATGATATAGTTTTGTTGAAATCTTTGGTTAAAATCTGATGAACTAATTTTGAAACTAATAAATTTTGATATCGTCTGTGTTGGGTAAAGGTTTTTCGAACTGCATCATCAAGGCGTGCTAATTCGTTCCGACTGTGATGCCTCAAGTCTTGGTACACATGTTCATATATCTGATCAGTTTTCGATATACAGTATGTGCCAAGTGTATTACGTCTCAAACACGGTGGTTGTTTTTTAAAAAATCACAGGCAGACACGTGTCACACGGTGTAATTATGAATGAATAAATCACCGTGTCCATACCGTGTTCAAGGGTGAAAAAGATTAGTGACTTTTTTTTTTACACTGGAAGTCTCGATTACCAATAAAACAATGTCCTCCCGTAACTCTTTTGAAGTGCCGCCGGAGATAAAACAAACTTGAAAATTAAAACTTAAAATTAAAAGACACGTGGATATTGTTTCCGACACCCTTCCCTCCATCGACAGACGCCATTGTCACTCATTTGCAAACGCCGTGGGAAATGCAAGTAAACTAGATTTCTTATATTGTAGGTTTCAGAAATCAGCTTTTGAGCGAATTTGTGGGCCGGTTGAGTCTCGTCAGCATTTAAAAAAAACTTTAAAAAGCGATATTATTCAACCTCTAACGTGTGATCAGAATGAAAATACTCAGACTGAGGCAGTATAGGCAGCAATCTCACATGCAATTGATATTGGAAATAAAAATAAAAAATATCGTGACTGACACAATGTTGACATTTGACGCTGCGTGGATCCGAAAAGTTCCAATTTATCGAACGTTCGGTGACATTAAAGTTAACTTTACAGAAGAAATGGAAACACAAGAACAAGGGTTAAATCCATAACCATAATTCTAAGGAAAACACAGAGTAGGCTACATGTACTTAAAGGAACCGAATTTACCCCCATTCCTGCTCCCTCCAAGCCCCATTTTCAAATCGACAAAAGTAAAAAATTTGAAACAAGTATGTGGAGATGTAAATGGATGTGAACAGATCAACACTTGCACAAAAATAAACCTGGTCTGTGCGTGTAAATCCTCAGCGCATCAAACTGAGAATGAAAAGTATTAAGCCTACAGTCTTAACTCCATCCGTCTTTTTATTTTATGGAAATATAGCCTATGGTATCTTGCGTTTGTGGCTGTAAAATTGACGAGCACTTTTACTCAGAATGAGAAGCAGAGTATATTTCAAGGTCTATCAATGAATGTCATGAAGGATTCAGCAGGGTAAGTTTGGAATTTTGAGTTTGGTATTGGTTTCAGTATTTTTAGGGTATTTTTCAGGGGGATATACCTCCGTATAGGTTTGGTATTCGGTATCTGACTTAGACGACTCAGTTTTGCTGATAGTACCAAAGGGGAATTCACATCAGGAAAAACAGAATAAGTTGCTTTAGCATCATTCTACCACAATGCTACAAATGGCACTGCCAATGAGCTCAACAGTGGCATTCTTTTACGACCACAAATCATATCTACAGTAATTTTGTGACTTGTTCTAAAGGCACCTTCAAGATTAAAGACCTATTCAAGGCTTTTGCCATCTCAGAGAACATGCCCTGACCATGCCATCTTTAGGAGGCCCTGCTGACAATAGACAAAACAACTGGGCAGTGCAAAGCAATTGGACATGTATAGGTTGTAGTCTAGGGAATTTAGGACAGTTGCCTTGTCCACTGAGAGTTAAGAAAACTGAAAAGGAGATCAGTCACTTCTTTCCAGAAAATGGACCTTTCAACTGTTTATCAAGCCTCAAAAGGGACTTATGAATAACAAATGTAGGAAAATTTGAAAATTCAGATGGTATCGGTTTTCAAAGATTGGTTCGGTTGGGTTTTTCGGTATACTGCCCATCTCTACTGTAATGTACAAGCCAGAAAATAAGCAGACTGTCACCTGCAAAATGAGGTCCCCAGAGGGTGAATTTACTGATGCTACCCTGCACAGCATGGTAGCATCACTTAATTACCCTCTGTGAACCTAAATCTGAATCAGGGTCTCAAAACTAAACAGAAGGAGGTACCCAGAGGTTAAATTGGCCCACTGTATGGGATAGCATCATCAAATTCACCCTCTGAGGACCTCACTCTGCAAATGTCAGACTGCTTATTTTCAGGCCTGGTAATGTACATCTTACTGCCATCCACACCTCTGCAATGTCTGATCATTGTGCTGTGATTAGTTTCCAAATTACAGCTGAGACACGATTTGGGACAGATTTAATCTTTGAATTTCATGTATCACCTTGACCTAAGAGGAAGTTAACTACCAGGTATATTATACAAGGTTTCAGCTGGCAGGCAAGGGGTCCTTTCAATGGCACTGTTTCTCTCATCAAATTTCCCAAACCAGGATGTACATTGCATTTACACTATGATAAGGCAATTATTTGTGCAATGGGATCCCCAATGGACTGAGTTCTTTCAGTGTTGACTGTGCCAGGTTGAAACCCTGGGCCTTTAAAACAGAAAAGTGTTTTGGATCAGTGAAATAAATTTTGACTCCCATTCTCCATCCATGTATATTTAGTATCAGTGGTTCATTAAATATTACAAGCTGCTCTGCTGCAATGGAAATAATTACTGAATGTAATTAGCATAAAACTGGAGTCAGGTCACCTTGGCTGTATTTTCCATGATTGCATTTAACTGGTAGAATGCTAAAGTCTTTTTGATCAGCAAATTTTGCCTTCTTACAACTTCTGAGGGAGTGACTAGATGCTCTCTCGCATAAACAAGTCAGAAAATAAGCAGACTGTCATCTGCAAAATCAGGTAAAATTTACCCTCTATTAACCTCAGTCTGAATCAGGGTCTCAAAACTAAACAGAAAGAGGTACCCAGAGGATAAATTGGCCCACTGTATAGGATAGCATCATGAAATTCACCCTCTGGGGACCTTATTCTGCAAATGTCAGACTGCTTATTTTCAGTCCTGCCCATAAACCATATTGAATCTAAGCAACATAGATTAAATGTGTGTTTGATTATTGGGGTTTAATGACACTTTCAACAGCCAGGATCACATCATGTTGGACAGTTTTATGTGTGGAGGAAGCTGGAGTACCCAAAGAGAACCACTGAGCAGCAGCGAGCAACTATGAGACTCTCCAGCTTATTTACTCTACACATGCATAGTCAGCAATGTTTGAAGGCATGTGCATCATTGACCAGCAGTATGGCTTTGTATACAGTACCTTCAACTGGACAATCAGGATTAAATATCTTGCCCAAGGACACTACACAGTTACTGCTGGTCAGGATCGAAACATCAACCTTTCAGTTTAAAGTCCAATGCTCTAATCACTAAGCTGCTGTGTTTCTACAGATTGAATAATTTTACATCAATGATATGCAGCACATTCAAAAAAGATTAAAGCTCTAAGATGAGGCACCTGCACTTCATATTAAAGATAAAATTTTGGCTTCAACCATTTAAAGAGCACTTCCTTCATTCTCAAGTCAATTCTGCAAAATTTTACAATAACGGGAGGTTAACTTGGTGATAATTTCAACAAAACAAAAGTGGGGAGTCTGGGGTAGAGGTGAGGGGGAGGGTCACATGCAAACCTGGAAATAAGCAATCTGCCATTTGTCATCTGTCATCAGGCCCACAGATGGTAATTTTGCTGATGCAAGCACATACAGTGGGCCAATTTATCGTGTGGGCACCTCTTTCTATTCAGACCTGAGATCTTGATTCAGATTGAGGTTCACAGAGGGTAAATATAGTGAAGCTACCGTGCTGGGTAGCATCACCAAATTCACCCTCTGGGGATGCCATTTTGCAGCTGATAGGCTGCTTATTTCCAGACTTCATCACATGATTTGTTTTTGTTGAAATGTTTTGAAAAGGAACTTTTTTCAACTACTCAGGCATGAAGGAAGTATGAAAACATAATTACCAGATCAGGCTCTTCATCCAATAATAATTTAATTTTTTTATCATCACCGTTACATGCTGCCTCAACAAGTTCTTTCAGCATTGCAGCTTTGTCATCCTTGGAAAACATTGCTTGAATAACTTGGGCAAAAAACTGTGGGAAATTTTCACCCATATTTTCTGAAACAAAAGTTAAATTTGTATATTGATGGAAGATTACTGAATCTTTACAACCAAATCTACGTAGCTGTTAACCCTTCACCCAATGCTCATGATATCAAAATTTGTCATTTTAATTATATTTTTTCAAACATTTCAATAAATTCCAACAAAACCATTTTGAGGGCTGTTATGATTATTCGACCAGTTGATTAACCATTGACTATTGTTGTAGTCGACGCTTTTTATTTTTAAATAATTACATTGTTAATGTAGTTATACCTTTTGGGTCCAAATACTCAATTCCCATTGGTCAGCTGGATGAAAACGTCATGACCAAATGTAATTCATTTTCCAATGAATACATTTGGTCGAACTTTGACCCGCATTTACGTTCAAGTTAATAATTTGTGATATCTCAAACAACTTACAAGAAATGTCAATCGACAATGTGAAATTATTTCAGTGATTTTATTCTTGAACTTGTTGTCGTTTCATAGGTGATTATAGTTTACTGATATGTTAAATAAATTGTTTTGAACATTCCAAGTTTCGTTGCGAAAGACGGAAATTTGACAAATTTGGGTCAATGCCGAAAACTGATGCTCAACTCAGAGTTGTGCGCTTTGTCTTTTGTGTGAGGATGTTTTTTCGCCTCGTTCGTTCGTACATATTTTATTTTGGCTTTCTGCTTTGTTGTTTGGTAAAAAGTAGTTTAAACAGTTATGGAATGTAATTATAAGAATTGAATGCAATTTTTATAATCTTTATTGGAGTATCAACGTGTGGGAATGGGTACAAATTGTATGAATCCCTTTGGGATTCATACATAATTTGTACCCATTCCCACACGTTCATACTCCAATAAAGATTATAAAAATTGTGACATCGACGCCGTAGCTGCGACGGGTGGTGCAATTTCACAAAATTCTAAGTTCATCAAGGGCCATAACTCCAAGAAAATTATTTGGAACAACACATGCATTGAACAGTGGCTAGACATCAATAAGATAAACTTACATGCCAAATATAAAGTCATTCCATCAAGTATTCCAAAAGTTATTGAGTTTTGAAACTCGTTGGTCACAGACAGACGGACCGACATTCTAAGTCCATCAAGGTCCATAACTCCAAGAAAAATATTTGGAACAACACATGCATTGAACAGTGGCTAGACATCAATAAGATACACTTACATGCCACATATAAAGTCATTCCATCAAGTATTTCAAAAGTTATTGAGTTTTGAAACTCGTTGGTCACAGACAGACCGACCGACCGACCGACCGACAGACAGACAGACAGACCGACAGACCGACATTGCCACTTATAGAGCTGCTAGTCGCAGCTAAAAACTGCATTCAATTTTTAAACGAACATTGTTCATGATGAATGAACAGTTATATTATCAACCTTTGAAATGTCTAACCATAATTACTTGTGATATCCCATGACTTTTGTTTTCCACATCATTGTGCAACAATGTAATTTAAAAACACTGAGCCTTCCCATTTGATCAATCTCTGTTCTCTGAAGTATTAGCCAGCACTGTGTAAATCAGTACATGTGGAAAAGAGTATCATTCAAATGGTGTATCTTTGAATAATTTGTGGTCTGGAAAGTCATTGCAGATTGTTGAGTAAATAAAATCTTCAGTCTTGTACACTCATACAACCCCATTGGAACAATCTGAATCATGAATGTGAGAAAATTGCCACAAGACTCACAACGGACAGTTCACTTGTTGTACTTAGTTGTAACTTGTGTAGGAATGGAGCAATGGCATAGCCGCCAAAAGCAAGTGTGTGTGTGTTTTTCAAATGACACAATCATGTTTTAGAGAAATTTTGAACGTTGTTTTCTGATCCCCCGCCGGAATTCGAACCCTCAGCAACACCGCCCGGCAATCAGGAGTCCAACGCCTAAACCACTAGACCATTGCACACCATCTAAAACAATGTCTGGAATCTAGCTTTTTAGATGAAGCCCTCATGATTACTTGGTTCATCTTTCTTTCGGCAGCAGCATGAAAGTGTGGAATGTGCTGGCTACAGTAAGACGAAAGTGATGTGGATGACCTCAGATGAAGACTGGTACGGGTTTGTGTGTGTTTTTCAATGGCATAGCCACTGAAAGCAAGTGTGCGTGTTTTTCAAATGACACAATCATGTTTTAGAGGAATTTTGAATGTTGGAGAAAATTGTCACAAGGCTCACAATGGACAGTTCACTTATACTAAGTTGTAACTTGAGTAGGAATGGAGCAGCAGTGTAGCTGCCAAAAGCAAGTGTGTGTGTGTGTGGGGTGTGGGCAAACAAACTCTCACAGCCTGGCTTAGAGCCATTTTAATAGTGGGTGAGACCCCCTTGAAGTTGTAACTAGGGATGATGTGGGGGAGGGGTGGGGGAGGGGGTGGGGGTGGTGTGTGCGGGAAGAGTTTTCAGGCCTTCACATTTCAGAATTTTATGTCCCTAAAATTTGAGCTAGGTAAAGAAGGTAACAATAATCAGGGTTAACACCAGGGGGAAATAAATGTGTCCGACATGGGGCAGCCAAGGGTCGTCAGTACCGTGGACTGACCATGGTTCGTCCCTTGGTTGAAAATTTTTGAATTTCAGGGTTCAAAAACCCCCATCTGCTTGCATCTGAGTGGATATTTTGAGGTGTTTCATGTACTGATGACTGTCTACCTTTTCACCGACACAGATATTAGGACAAGCAATCTAAAAATCTACAACCTAACCCCCATGGACCTAACCCCTGTTCGATTTTTATGCCATTTTTGGACATATTTTGAGGAACAACTTTGAGGGAAAGTGTGGGGGGGGGGGGGATGCATCCCCCAATCACAACCCCCCCCCCCCCCCCCCCACTGAATAAATCAAAGTTCATCTAATTTGCATAATTTCTGCACAAGAAAAAAACCCGTACTATATGTGATGTATTCCATGTTACTAAAGATTCATACAAAAATTTATTCAAATCAGAACTTTCATACAGAAGTTCTGTACAAAAGACTGATTGCACTAATTTTGGTACAAAATGGCTGCTGGTGGCCATCTGGAATTTCGGACCACACCCAAAAACACTCGTTCTCATCCCACGTTGATAACAAAGGTACCCAAGAAGTTTTGTAAAGATCGGTTCAAAAGGTACCCAAGAAGTTTCGTAAAGATCGGTTCATAAATGCGGCCTCTAGCCTGAGCCATAGAGAAGTTGTGTACAAAAAACTGATCAGACCTAATTTCGGTACAAAATGGCCACTGGCAGCCATCTTGAATTTTGGACCGCACCCCAAAACACTCGTTCTCGTCCCAAGGTGATAACAAAGGTACCCAAGATGTTTCGTGAAGATCGGCTCATAAATACAGACTCTAGCCCGAGCTGTATTGACATGTGTACTTACTGTGTGTAAGTAGACTGAAAAACTCAAAGTTCATCTAAATTGCATAATTTCTGCACGAGACAAAAACCTGTATTATATGTGATGTATCCCATGGTACTAAACATTCATACAAAAAATTCAGCCATCTTGAATTTCGGACCAGACCCAAAAGCATTTGTTCTCGTCCCACGGTGATACCAAAGGTACCCAAGAAGTTTCGTAAAGATCGGTTCATAAATACGGCCTCTAGCCCGAGCCATATTGGCATTTGCACATACAGTGCTGAAAGTAACACTAAATACATCAAAGTTAGTCTAATTTGCATAATTAACGCACGAGAAAAAAACCTGTATTATATGTGATGTATCCCATGGTACTAAACATTCATACAAAAAATTATTCAAATCAGCGCTTTCATATGGAAGTTCTGCGCAAAAATCTGATTGCACCTAATTTTGTACAAAATGGCTGCCAGCGGCCAACTTGAATTTTGGATTGGACCCCAAAACAATCGTTCTCGTCCCACCATCATAACAAAGGTACCCAAGAAGTTTCGTAAAGATCGGTTCATAAATACGGCCTCTAGCCTGAGCCGTATTGAATTGTAGATGGACAGACGGACAACTGGCCATGGCATTAGCTCAAGTTTGGCTTCGCCAAAGTTGAGCTAAAAATCCAAAACAAATTTTTTTCTCAAATTTTGGTCAAAAATTTCTAAGTCCGAACCAGACTCAAAATTTTCAACCCAGGGACCCAATTTGAACAAACTTCAATCTGACCTCTCCTAGAGATGATGCATACCAAATGTTAAAGGATTCTGACTGGTGGATCTGAAGAAAAAGATTTTTAAAGAAATTTTCTCATATTGCTCTAATGAGATGATGTATACCAAATATGAGAGGATTCTGAGTGGTCGATCTGAAGAAGATTTTTAAAGAAATTTCCTCAAATTGCACCAAGTTAAACTTTGGGCTCCAGTAGAGAGCCCAAATACTAACTCAGGGACCAATCGAACAATCTTGAATATGACCCCCCCCCCTCTCTCCCCCTCCCCACCCCCCCCCCCCCCCCCCCCCCTGAGATGTTGTATACCAAATATGAAAGCATTTTGACTGGTGGATCTGAAGAAGATTTTTAAAGAAATTTTCTCATATTGCACTAAGTTAGGGAACCCAAATATTAACCAAGAAACTCAATTTGAACAAACTTGAATCTGGCCTCCCTAGAGATGATGTATACCAAATATGAGAGAATTCTGACTGGTGGATCTGAAGAAGAAGTTTTTTTGAATTTTTGAAAAAATTTATGGGTGCTATCAGAGTTATGCCCCTTCTGGTGCCCACTGTGGGTGCGGCAAGTTTATTTGTACAAACTTGAATTGACATATGATAAGGTACATGCACACAAGATTTGGTTCAATTTGGTCGAGTAGTTTGTGAGGAGAAATCGATAATGTAAAGTTCATGACGGACGACGGGCAATGATGAACGACGCTGACGACGGACGGCAAGTGATAAGTTAAGCTCCCTTCGGTGAGCTAAAAAGCCACAATAGCCTTATTAAAACAAAGTTGGCAGGGGCCAACTATGTATGGTACACAAACCTGGCCCTCAAAAATAGAAGATTCAGTCCAGATTGATGTGCCTTACTAACCCACATCTGCCAAGACATATTATTTAAGAAGGCAATTGCACTCCTTGTCAAACAGAAAAGGGCAATTATTTGTACTCCCATACTTTCTAGAACACCAGACCCTGTGTACGTACTGTACCTTTATAGTTCTTTCCCATAGCAACTACAAGGTATTTTGATATTCTACAGCCTCTGACACTTGCTATGAGCACAATGGAGAAGTGAGAGATAACTAATAATTCATCAGTAAAGGAGTAATGAAAATCCATAATCATTGATTTTGAAATTGTAGTTGATTATCTGCATTTCTGATGATTAGCTGACTTCTTGATTAATCATGACAGGCCTGAATACTCTCCAATTTTATTCACAAACAACTAAAGCAGCTTAATCCTTTACCCAACGAATCTGCCACATCTACCCACATAAATTGCAAATTTAGCAGCTGAAAAAAACATTATTTTTCTAAAAATTTCAACAAAACCATATCATTTGACCCCTCTTTGGAACGGGCTCATCGAGCTCATTCAAATGATGGGTCACATGATATGGTTTGGTTGGAATTTTTTGAAAATTTTTAAAAAATGATATTTAAAATAATAAATTTTGATATCATCTGTGTTGGGCAAAGGGTTAATCTGATACGACTAGCAAGGTCAAATAGTGGATAAATGTTTCATATATACCTCCCTCCAATCATCCTCTGACCAAACCAGGCTTTTCAGGGCAAGGATACACAAACCACACACAGAAAAAAAAATTTCCATACTTTTTCCAGACATGCCAACTCATTTGCCGTACCCATTTGAGTACATCCACTGATAAAAGTCTGACTGTGCGAAGATTTTTACCAAAACCATAACACAAGGTAACCCTTTCCTTCTTTGAAAAACATTTGCAAGAATGTCATTTCTTCACACCCATTTTTGGGCAGTTGTCACGGTTGACAGATTGCGACCAAATGGGGAAGTTCTCATCTAGACACCATACGGAGTCATCCTACCAAGTTACAATGAAATCCCTCCATATTAAATATGACCTACAGACTGCGCTAAAAGTTTTTTGGTTTCGGGCCTCTGTAGCCATCAGAGTTGACAGATCATGACCAAAAGGGGACGTTCTCATACAGATATTATACAGAGGATATTATACCAAGTTACAATGAAATCCCTTCATAAATACAACCTGTAGACTATGCTAAAGGTTTTTTCGGATTTTGGGCTCGGGCAGCCATCACGGTTGACCGATCGTGACCAAAAGGGGACGTCTCATCTAGGCTTGACACCAAACCTGCATATTAAAATCCATGACGATCGGACAAGAATTACGGGGTGTAGCCTTTGCTAACAGAAAATGTGAACAGACTCACAGACTAACAGACTCCCAGAGACTCACAGACAAACAGACTTCTGCACGCGTGATGGCAATAGCTTATCTTGACTTTGTCAAGTTAAGCTAAAGATTTGGGGGTTCTCAGGCAATCCCTCACTGAAATTGAACCCTCTATACTGGATATTTTTATTGCCTTCAAGTGTCTTCTAATAATACTATGAAATCGAGATACTTGAAACTTTTCACATTTTTTGATTGATGAATGTAACTGAAATCTGAAAAGCGAAACTAAAGACAGTCTACATCCTATGGCTTTGCAGTTGTTTCTTGGAAAGTCTTGGCTGCCTAAATAGGAAGGCAGAATTTGCCTAGAGTCTACTGTCAAGGCACATAGACTGTAACTTGCAAGTTTCCCCAAAGACAGCATGTTCACACACTTGTTCTGTTACAGAAAAGTGTTATCAACAGGCCTGAAAATAAGCAATCTGACATTTGCAGAATGAGATGCCAAGAGGGTGAATTTGATGATGCTATCCCAAACGGTGGACCAATTTATCCTCTGGGTACCTCTTTATGTTTAGTTTTGAGACCCTGATGCAGATTGAGGTTCACAAAGGGTAAATTTAGTGAAGCTACCCTGCTGTGCATGATGACAATCTGCTTATTTTCTGGCTTGGTTATCAAAGTCAACAATAGGTCATTGAGTGTTAAAATTAAATTAGTTAATTTTTATAGTTATGCACTTTCTATATATCTGTATGGGAAAGTCTCTCAACCCATGGTCAATATATGAAGGAAAAAATAAAACTCTTCCTCACCGATTTGAAAAATGAAAATGCCAATGACACTGTAGCTTAACTTGACTGTGTGTTATGTGAGATGAAAAGGATAGTGTTCAATGTTTATGAAAGGATTATGAAATAAGACAAGCATTGTGATAATTGAGAATATGTTAATTTATGTTCCCAACATGCAATGTTTTCAATAATAATAATTTGAGGTGAAGAATACACTAAAGAATTGAGGCCTGGGTTGATGTGGCCCTCACAATTAACGTATGTCAACCAAAGTTACCAAGTTACAGTAAAATAATTCCAAATCGAGTCATCCTACCAAGTTATAATGAAATCCCTTCATAAATATAACTCGTAGACATTGCTTAAGGAATCTAGGTAACATGCCAGTCTGGTTGTCACAGTTGACAAATTGTGACCAAAATAGGAAAGTCTCATCTAGATATCATACCAAGTTATCCTACCAAGTTACAATGAAATCCTTTCATAAAAACAACCTGTAGACAGTGCTAATAGAATCTAGGTCACATGACCAGATGGCAGTAACGGCTGACCGATTGTGACCAAAATATGATAATCTCAGCTAGATATCCTACCGAGTTATCCTACCAAGTTACAATGAAGTCCCTTCATAAATATGGCCTTACGGCTGTGCTAAAGGTTTTCGGGTTTCGAGCCTGCACAGCCATCACAGCTGACCAATCGTAACAAGTTCCTAATTTTTAAGGCTAGCCCGGACTAAGCCACAAAAATTAGGATGGCGTATCTGAAAATGAGTGAAAATCCCCCACAAATATATGCCATATAATAACACCACAGCTGTTTGCAGGATATAATTATGGATAAAACAGCTTCCTTCATAGTTAAGCCAGAGAAGAGATAAAAAATCGACCCCCCCCCCCTTTCTTTTGAAGGAATCTTCAAAAGGAAGAGGGGAGAGCTCTGGAATCAATAAGAGGGGGTCCCAAAAACAATATACATAATCGTCGAAGAGACACTCAGGTATTAATTCATGATTAATAAATGGTGCTTAATGCCACTTCAGAAGTTAAGGCTATAGCGACGATCCTTACATTTAATATTGCCCACTGTATAACGAACTCCGCAGACGACGTACACAGATACGTCGAAAACCGGTGATAAAAAATATAACATACACATGTCCAATCGAGCCACACTGAACGATCCCTGAAGAGAAAACACACTTCCTAAGTAATCCACAGTCAGCCTCTGTACAATAAATTTCAGTAATAACACTCTCCAACGTGTACTATCCAATGTCTACGATCGTAAACACGTGAGAATATGCGAATTGAGAACTGACATAATAGAAACTCGGATCTAGAAAAGGAAGTAGGTATGATTAACAGGCTCCAACACGGACCGTACCCGAAATAGATTATAATTTCATAATTAGCATGTAATCATTTGAATACCAGTTAACTGGTTATGCAGTCTGCGAGGTACTCAAAGAGTAGCAATTTAATTGTGATAATTTTTAAATAAGTGGTCGTATATAACTAATCAACAAATAATCACAGGAAACTAATCCAACTAAAAAGCGGATGAGGTCGCCATAGAACACAACTCAAATGCATAGCATGTATGTATTAAATATATGAGGCTTGCGAGAAGAAAACTACGTCTTGCCCAGTAATTGCCTCAAAACACATAGGCAGTGTGTGGGTGTGGGAGGGGGGAGGATTTCGAAGTCATATCTAAATCTCCTCACCCGCATTATTTAATCGTTCCAGTGCCAGTTATCAAATAATATAGGAACCATGATGGTTCCCTCACGTCTAACCGACTCTATTATGCCACTATGGGTAGAGAAGGACGTGAAGAATAAAACTTCCCCTGAAAGAAGGCCCTCTCATGGAGGAAGCTTCTGGGGAGCGTCCCATAACAGATACTTGAGAATACGGACCCAAGGTTTCTGTGATAACAGAGGTGCTACTAGTAGGATTCACAACGAGACTGTTTAATCTTAAAAGTAATCTATTGAATGAAATGAATTGGAGGAAACGAGTATCCTATCATTCCTCCCCATGAATTCTGCAGAGCGTCTACTATATGCGCTCAATGGTTTGGGAATGGCGACACAAATGACACAAATGACGGTAACTAATTGTTCCGGTGCATCGCAAACTAAACTATCATGGGCCGATCCCACTGGTAGCAAAACTGTCCAAATACTCGCTTGCTGAGTGTCTAATGCAAAAGAAACAGGCGACCTTTCCGAGGAGCAAATCTGCTAGTACATTCAGACGACCCGGTATATGACAGATAGAGAGATGAACATGAAATAGAAAAATCTTCTCCGTTAGTTATCATAACGGAAATAAATGGGTGCCACCCTGGTTCCTGATGTACGCTACTACTATCGAGTTGTCCAACAATATCTGAACATGTGTGTCTGCAAATAATGTGAATCTATTGATGTAGCGCTAACAATATTGACATCATTCTTGATGTTTATGTGTTTCTCCAGGAACCAAGGGTCCCAAGACACCTGCATTTTGAATCTGTCAGACTCAGGGTTGTGCCCCCAACTATTGACCCACAGCCGTCATAATCGTGAAAGCCGGATCTGGCAGTTGCAGAGGAACTCTTGAGTTAACCACTGAATATCTGCCCCAATATGGACATTTTGTTTACTAGATCCATTAAAACAATACTGGTTCTAGTTTTGAGCGAATGTGTCTTCACACTACAGTTCTGGGTAAAGAATAACTGGAGGGGACGTGTGCATAAGCGACCCATCTGAATAAAATGTGTAGCCGCTCCACTCAAGCCCATCAGTCACACATAAAATTTCTCGCTGTTAATGCGTCTGAGAGTAGACAAAAGCGAGCATAACAACTGACTAATTTCGCTCTGGATAATGGCAGATGAACCAAATTGTTGTGAGACATTATTAAGTTCATTATTCGAGTGACAGCACAGGGCACTAGATTCAGACCGAAGAACATCACTCGGAACTGAAATAATATCCCTTGGACAATGAACCGTAGGTACTTTCTGAATGCCGGATATACCAGGACATGAAAGAACGTATCCTTAGATCTATTCTTGTCGCACAGTCAATCACTCGAACGCTTGCTTTTACTGACTAAATGATTACCATAAATAAACTTTTAGAGCTATGATAAACTTGTTATCCAGCTCCAGTCTACTATCAGCTGGAACAAGCTCTCTGGCTTCGGTACGAGTAACAGGTAACTATAGAATCCTAGAGAACCTTGATTTTCGACGACCTCTGTTACTTTCATTGTCAAGAGAACCTTTACCTCCGACTGGAGAGACTCTTATGCAAGGATTTGATGAAAGAATTGTCCATCACGGACATTAAGTTAGTGGTGGTACTCTCGGAAAGATAGCCGTAGGCCGTCCGAGACCACAGTTCTCGCCTACAGGACTTCTGTAACAGTTATCCAGCTTGATGCGAATCTTGATAACCATCCGTCAACTGCTAAGCAATAGAGGTCCTAACCTTCACATGTAGTACCTGCGAGGCCTACGGAAGGAGAAACTACGTCTCCTTCACGAAGAGCCTCAAGAGAACGGCTTAGGGGCATCTGACCGGTAGTCTCGATCAGACCTAAGCCCCCTATTCGAGTTGCTGTATGATGATCCCTAGAGTAAATATAGGAGGGTTACCTATACCCTCATGAGGAGTCCTTTTTAGACGATTTTCTGTCTAGGACATCCCCCCTTACTCTTTTCTGCTATTGCAGGTCGATTAGACACCGACTTAAGGAGCAGAGTATTGATGCTTTCTTTGTAGCTTGGTCAAAAACCAATGAAAGCTTATCGTCAAAACTTAGTGTCCGGATACCGGAGTAACCCGAAGAGAGTTTTTCACCTTATCATCTATTAAAGATGTCGATGCAAGGGCTCCTTCATGTCTGATTAACTCCAAATTAACAACTGTTAAGACAGAGTTATATGTGATAAATATAATAGCCCTGGAAAGGACTCTAAATGAGGTACAAATGTCTTCAAATTCCTTTCCATAAAGACATTGCGTCACAGTTCTTAAAGGTGATCTGCGTAAGACAGTGAGTCTAAATTCACTCTGAATGAAGAAATCGCTGTCTCAATTGTGTCCGAGCGAATAGAGAATGACGAAGGTAAGGCTATAACTAGGACCTTAGCCTTCTGATTCAAACGCAGATGAACTTGCTATACATCTTCCCCATTTTCCGTTATAATCAGTAAAACTATGGAAGATGATGACAAGAAACCGCCTTACTTCTTCCCACTGGAAAGTTGAATATGGCGTTGTCTAAAAGGCCTAAGGCCTGCGACACCTGTCCAGACTTAACCGGAAAAGACATGACCTCCTCTTTTTCCGGATGGGGTCAGCATCCAACAATGCCAGCGGTTTCTTGCAAGTAGTCGCAGCATTCTGATTCACTGGAACAAATTCAGGGAAGTGTTGATGGATTAAATCCATCGCAATCATGTGTTGTTCCGAAAGGGAAGGGTAATTAATCCCCCTCCATATCCCTTTCATCATTCGTCTGAATCAGTTGAAAATCACGGTCAGCAGCATCTGAACGCACAGATGACTGGACCAACCCAGAACCATCCGACAGCTCAGGTTCTGAGACTGCCGTCGGCTGCTTCTGCACTTGCAGGGATGCTGCGATGAGCTGCGCAATCTGCGACAGCAAATTCGTTATGGAGGCCTGAGGGGGCAGCAGTCTTCTATTCTGGCCGCCAGCTGCTCCCGGGACAGTGTGTCTGAGACAGCTCTTTTCTCCGGCCATCCCAACAATTTTTGAGGCCTTGTCTCTTAGCTACTGAATAGTGCTACTTTCGAGCGGTCGCAGCATTATGATTCTCAAGAACGAATTCAGGGAAGTATTGATGTGTTAGATCCATCGCCACCCTGTGTTGTTCCAAAAGGGAATGGTAATTCTCCTCCAAATCCCTTTCGCCATCCGACTGAATCATATTATACTCACGGTCATCGCCATCTGAACGCGCAGATGACTGGACTGACCCAGGACCATCCGACAGCTCAGGTCTGAGACTGCCGCCGGCTGCTTCTGCACTTGCTGGGATGCTGCGCAATCTGCAAAGCAAGTCCGTTACGGAGGCCTGAGGAGCAGTGGTCTTCTGTTGCTTGGCCGCCGGCTGCTCCTGGGACAGTGTGTCCGAGATGGCTCTTTTCTGTAGATATCCCGATGAGTGAGGCCTCGTCTCCTGGGCTACAGTATGGCGTGATTTCTTTGATGAAGAGTGGACCTTCTCGGCGATGCGGGCTGGATATCAGAAGTCATGTAGCCAAGGTGCGGTCATGTGTGCTTGGTAGAAGCTGAAGAAGAAGCAGTAACTGTAGCCGAACCCGGCTGTGACCTGAATGGAGTGTCCCGGATGGGAGGTGTGGACATATGCTCCGATTGACACAAGTTCCGAACTACAACATCTGACCCCAGATGTTGTTATGAAAGACAGGGGGCTCTCTCGCGCCCGGTCCTTCAGACCTCGCCGAGCTTCCCACTGAACTTGCCGGCTTCTTCCTCTCCATCGTCGCAGAGTGAGCCTGTTATTATTTTATAGTGCTACCCTTTCTACTCTCCTCGACGGTAATGGACACACCAGGCGTCATGGTACCCATGGACGGTGTAACCACTTCACCGGTCGAGCTAGCTGGCAACAGGGAGCTGAAACCATGCTGTTGTTTATTGCCCTGTCGAATATTCATGAGCAATTTAGCCGCTAGCTCTGATTCACTATCTAAATGCGACGACAGAAGCACACTCTCTGACGGTGTCACGTAAACATCACCATGTTCTTGTTCCTCTGTAACTAGAAACGAAAAAACTAGAGTGAATTTTTGGCGAGAGGACCGGCGGTGGCCTCTCACCGCGAGAGGACTGGCAGTGGCCTCTCGCTAACAACGTACTGTGACATCCGTCTCCAATGTTTGTCATCCAATGCGACACATGTTGAGCAAGAATTAGTGGGAGTGCATCGAATATAAGCATGGCAACCAACATGTAAATCAGAGGAAAGGCTTCCTCACCTTGCTTATTGAGCAATATGCCTTCATAATGAAGCAAAATAAGTCGATTGTACTCCCACCAACTCCACATTAAATATTATAAAAAAGATACATCACAAATAACATTCAAAATATAAATCGAAAAATAATTTACACAAAGAAATTTTTCGAAAAATTTTGACAAGAGCCCAAGTTCCCAAAGGGAAAACGATGTGCCCAAATGTATCTTGATAGAGCCCAAGTGTAGACAAAAATTATTTTTCTATCCAAAAATTAACTGCTACACTACCGGAATATTTAATGTATCTTACAACAGTCCTACCATATAATAAATAGGAAACTACATATATAAATAGAGCGTTGTCAATGTAAACAATGTCAGAATGAAAACCGGAAACAAGACCCCAGGCAACACAGCCTGAAGTCAGTAACAGATTTTTGAACTATCCGATGAAAGGCAAGATCTCCATCAGAAGAAAAAACGATGTATCGGATGTATGATGCATGATCAAAATGCCTAAACACCCAAAGGGTGAGGACGTAACCATGGGGATATACAGAATAAACATTCTGTCCAACACGTTAAACTCCCAAGAAATTTTATTAAAAAATTTCAATACAACAAGCCAAAATGCTTTGGAGTTTAACTAAGGGACTTCAAGGAAGGGTAGGGAAGGATTACTTAACAAACAGTGGAAAAATTATTAGCAATAATGATGACATCAGGCCCATGTCCCTAAATTGGGGAACATGAACTAATTTTTATAATATTATAAAGTTACAGCCCTGAACATTTCAAACCACCATTTCTTCCTTCCTTCATCCAGTTGTGTCCTTGGATCCACCAAATTAACCATTGATTTGCGTCTGGCATTATTATAAACTGAGATTTAAAAGCACAGAAGTTAGTTTGTTGTTATCTGACTGAGGGCCAAACAAAGAATGATGTTGGTTGGCACCAATTCCGGTCACTTCCTGGCGTCTGCGCATGCGTGGAGAGTAAATGTATGGAGGACAAGATAGGACTTCTAATTTTCGGTTTTGCATGCAAATTTTGAGGATTGGGGAGGCAAAATTTATGTTTGGTCCTCGATATTTTGGAGTTAGCACCAGCTAAGTCTGGGCCATTGGTTTACAGTGTAAAAATATCCAAAATGTTTATGCATATATAGAGACCCTACCTGAACATATGAACACACTTTCAACATTATCGAATTGAACCCCCTAGGAGCTTTTTGCCGGAAACCTTTCTCTAACAACAAAAAAGTGGTGCTACTGGTGCCAAATCAAAAATCCAAAACCTTTATGCAGATCTGGAGACCCTACAGGAACATATGAACACACTTTCAACATTTTGAATTTACACCCCTAGGAACCTTTACCCGCAAACCGATTCTCTAATGACGAAAGTGGCACTATGGGCAGCACATGCCGAATCATCATTATTATTATTATTATTTATTGGTGTTTAAGGTCACATGTTTTTGCACAATGGATAATCATGACCACAACATGAGTATCAACTCAAGACCAGGGGTGAGAGTTAATAAGCCATGTTGCCCATTTGAGAAAGGGTTTGCACCTCCCAAGCAATGGTGACTGGGTCCTATTTTACCAGCAAAACAGACCCTGTTTACCGCAGTGAATAGGCACTGCTTCACTACTCCTGGTTTCCGCGGGGAACATGCCAAATCAAAAAACCAAAACCTTTATCCAGATCTAGACGTGGTCACAATTAACCATTGTACAGAAATATGTGACCTTAAACACCAATAAATAAATAAATAAAATAAATAAATATGTACATCTAGACACCCTACCGGAACATTTGAACACACTTTCAATGTTTTGAATTAAAACCCTTAGCAGCCTTTCACCAGAAACCAATTCTCTAACAACAAAAGTGGCACTACAGGCACCACATGGGGCCAAATCAAAATTTCAAAACCTTTATGCACATCTAGAGACTTGACTGGAACACCCTTTCAATGTTTCAAATTAAAATCCCTAGGAGCCTTTCACCTGATACCAATTCTCTTACAACAAAAGTGGTGCTCTGGGAACCACCTGGACCTGAATAAAAAATCCAAAACCTTTATGCACATCTAGAGACCGTACCTGAACATATGAACACACTTTCAATGTTTAAAACCCCAAGGAGCCTTTCCCAGGAAACAGATTTCCTAAGGACAAAAGTGGTGCTATGGGCGCCACATGAGGCTGAATAAAAAATCTGAAACATTTATGCACATCAATAGACCCTACCGGAACATACGAACAAACTTTCAATGCTTCGAATTAAAACACCTAGGAGGCTTTCATCAGAAACCAATTCTCTAATGACAAAAGAGGCACTACGGGCACCACATGGGGCTGAATAAAAAATCTGAAACCTTTATGCACATCTAGAGACCCTACCAGAAAAAACTAACACACTTTCTGAGTTTCGAATTAAAACCCCTAGGTGCCTTTCACCGAAAAAAAATTCTCCAACGACAAAAGTGGTATTACGGCCACCACCTGGGGCCCAAATAAAAAATCTGAAACCTTTATGCACATCTAGAGACCCTACCGCAATATATGAACACAATTTCAACATTTCGAAATAAAACCCCAAGGCACCTTTCGCCAAAAACTGATTCCTAATGACAAAAATGGCGCTACAGGCACCACATGTGGCCAAATCAAACATTCGAAACCTTTATGCACATCTAAGAGACTCTACCAGAACATAGGAAAACACGTTCAGAGTTTTGAATTTATTTATTGGTGTTTTAGGGTCACATATTTCTGCATAATCATGACCATAAGCATTTTGAATTAAAACCCCTAGGAGGCTTAAGCTCACTAATGAATTGGTTAAATCTATAGTTGTATTGTGGGAAACATTTGCAGGTTGAAATTTAGATATTTTGATATCAGTGTGGGAAGATGTAAAATTTGTTTAAAAAATTAATGTCCATACTTTTTCCAATACCCACAAGGCCTCACCAGGGGTAACTGCGTTGTGTCCATGGGCAAGACACTTAAACCCTAAGGAATACTGCACATTGATGGTACACTTGTCTTCAACCAATGCTACACCTGCTTGTGGGGAGTTAGTACTTTCAGGCATCTGACAGTTGCTTGCCATTACTAGATGGTTCTCTCCGGGTACTCCAGCTTCCACCAGTTGTAAAACTGTCTGACATGAGCTGACCCTGGCCGTCGAAAGTGTTGTTAACCCCAATAAACAAGGGCAATGAGTTGGTACAGCCAACAGATGCTCCCCAAATGCCAATGGTGGCTATACTCCTGCCCCAAGTGCCAAACATGAGTTTCTAGTTATTTGTCTTTGTTGGTATTGAATTAATAAATATATTATTTTATCTCCATTAAACCATACAGCAGGCCATCAAATGTGTCCATGGGACCCTAATGCACCAACTTCATAAAAAAGTATATATTAGTGGTTAACCCTTTTCCTAACAAATTGCCCGCATCCGCCCGCGTAATGTGCAAACTGAACAGTTGAAAAAATTAAATTTTTCAAAATATTTCAACAAAATCATATCATGTGACCCCTCATTGGAACGAGATCATTGAGCTCGTTCCAATGAGGTGTCACAAGATATGGTTTTGTTGAAATTTTTTGAAAAATTTAAAAAAATGATATTTAAAATAATAAATTGTGATATCATCTGTGTTGGGTAAAGGGTTAACAAAGTCCAAAAAGGGGCCATAATTCAGATAAAAATTATCACACCACACTCAAAATAAAACCTGTCTGGTATATTGTCTATAGTAAGTTATATTCCAACTTGAACTCAAGTTACCATCCGGAAACCAATATCAACATGTCTTCTAAGTCAGAAAAAGGGCCATAACTCTGTCAAAAAATATCGAACCATGCCCACTATCATCCCAACCTGTATTATGTTGTTATAAACCAATGTATAAATTTTGTTTTATTTGCTTCACTCAAACTAAAGTTATCATGCGGAAACCAATATTATCATCTTTTCTAAGCCAGAAACGGGCCATATATCTCCAACAAAATATCAGGACAAGCCCCTTATCAATTCCAACCTGTATTATGTGGTTATCAACCAAAGTATATAATTTTGTTTCATTTCGTTCACTCAAACTAAAGTTATTGTCCGGACAACAATATCAAAATGTTGTCTGAGTTGGAAAAGCGCCATAACTTTGCCAAAAATATCTTAGGCTCATAGGAGTCCAATTTTTTCCGTATATACTCACTCTTTTTATCGGATAATAGTGGTCATCGAACTTGAGGTAGACATTGTTCTGAAAGCGATGCACACCAAAAAAAAATTATTCCATAAACAAGCATTACACGATACTTTTAAATAAAGGGCAATAACTCCCATAATTTTCATCGGATATCACTTGTCATCGAACTTGTCGTAGACACTGTTGCTACAGAGACAAATACCAAAAAGAATTTGAAATCCGGTTTTTATTGTTAAAGTTATGCCATGAACAAGCATTACATAATATTTTTTATTAAACAAAGGGCAATAAATCCCATAATTTTAATCAGATATCACAGGTCACTGAACTTGATGGTGATATTGTTGCTTTTGAGACATAAACCAAAACAAAATTGAAATTTGTTACATATTGTTAAAGTTATGCCATAAAAAAGCATTACATGATATTTTTGATTAAACAAAGGGGAATAACTTCCAGAATTTTCATCGGATATTGCTGGTCATCGAACTTGACATAGACAGTTTCTATAGACATCTACCAAAAAGAATTGAAATCTGTTAACTATAGTTCAAGTTATGCCATAAACAAGATTTACAGGATATTTTCATAACAAAGGGCCATAACTCCCATAATTTTTAAGAGATATTGGTGGTCATCGAACTTGATTTAGACATTGTTGCTACGGAGACATGTACCAAAAAGAATTGAAATCCATTGGCTATTGTTCAAATTATGCTATAAACAAAGTTCAGATGGATGGACAGATGGATGGATGGGCAGACAGATGGGCAAAGGGATGGACAAATAGAGCTCTTCACTATATCCCTCCCTTGCGAGGGAATAATAAATACCCACAAGGCTTAACCCTTTATCTAACGTAACGGCCAAAACCGGCCAGCGCTATTCTAAAAAATCGCCAATCAATTTTCATTATTTTTTTCCTTTTTTGTCTCAAAAACATAGGTTATGACCCCTCGTTGGAACGAGGGGTCATAACTTATGTTTTTGAGACAAAAAATTAGTTATTCAAGAATTTTTTTGCAAGTGTCGTCTGCTTTTCAGGTTAGGTAAAGGGTTAACCTACTTTTTTCAATACTTTTTCAAGACCTTTTTCATACTGATGAAAATTTCCACACTTTTTAAAGAATTCCAAAACAGCATAAGAACACTGAAACCAGTGTAGTCTGGTAAATAATGTTAAAAAATGGATGTAGGTTCAACAAAATTTGTAACAAGCATTTCTTGGTGGATTTTATCTAACTGATATCTGTACTTTCCAGGAAAAAAAGTTTACCACTGTCTGCCTGGGGCAAATGTTGTTAAAATGAGTAAATTCAGAGTGACTCTGTGCAAATTTTGTACCAACATAGTGTCATAAAAATAGCTCTCGTAGGATTAGTTCACTATTATTGATTTCCTTTTGTTGTTTTTCATTGCTTCTGGGATGAACTTTTAACAAATGACAAGGTCAATTTTTTTTTTACTCTAATACGGCATTCAAATCCAAGATGGCCACTATTTAATCTTATAAAATAGAAGTTAAAAAATTTATAGTAATTTCTATATTTTTTATACTTACCAATGACCCAGACATAGCTGGTGCTAACTCTTAAAATATAGGGCCAAACACAAATTTTGCCCCCCAATCCCCAAAATTTGCATCTAAAACCAAAGAAAACATGTCCTGAAAGGCCCTCCACACTTCGCCTCTACTGCGCATGCGCAGTGTCAAGGACGTTCCGAAATTGGCGCCATTAATCATTCTAAAAACCAGTGCCTGGTAAGCGCTATGTACTCAGCGGGGAGGCAAGAGTTCCCAACTCCTGGGAGGGCCATCCCCGTCTGGGTCATTGGTAAGTATAAAAAATATAGAAATTACTATAAATTTTTTAACATTTTTATACTGTACCAATGACCCAGACATAGCTGAATAGTAAAAAGGCTGGAGGGCCAAGGACATAGAGCAAAATGGAATACGCTCAATAATATAAAATAGAGTCATCCCCTGTAGGGAAAAAGAAGTAATAGGCCTTACATGTATCTTTCTTATTTATGATAAATTAGAAAGATACAACACCTTCCAAAATTGAGCTTCATACACCATGTATTAATATCCAATATAATCCTTATACTAATAATTTTTAAAGTAAGCCAATAAATAAAGTAAGTCTAGAGAACAGAGACTCTTATATTCCTAAAAGTGTCTGAGGATTGCATAATCATGTCCGTTGACATATGCAATAATCAAAAGCTATACTTTAAAAACTAAGACTTGAATGAATTTTAAAAACCTAAACTTCTCACTAAACAACCATCCCAATAACAGCTCAGAATTACTAACTCCGGAGGAGGTATCCCCTTGTTTTCATAGTAAAACAGGTGACCCAAGGGAACACCCTCCCCCCCCCCCCCCCCTTTTTCTTGCCCTGGGTCAAATAGCCCAGAGCGAAGAGGGCAGCAGAACGGAGACACTGCCGAAACAGACAGCCTACCTAGCTATAGTAGCAACTGTTAAGTGAATGACATTCTGAGCAGTAGATAATAGACCTAACAATAGAGGCCTCCAGAAATGGACTCGATATTTCTGAGATAAAAATTCATGAATGTGGATGGCTGAGCGCAATGAGCAGCCTTCAAAAATCTATAATAGCGACACTATTAATGTAAGCCCAAGATGTAGAAGAACTCTTACTTCATGAGCCGAAATCTTAAGCACAACTGCTAAGTCAATGATATACCATAAGCAGTACCGATAGTTAATAGAATCCATTAACAATAGAATGGAGCGTAACGTCCTTCTACTAGGCATCAAAGACAGAAGAAGCTTACGCCCATAGTAATAAACTGATATCTGTTTATAAATACATAAACTCTACCCGGAAAGAGTAAAGGCCTATGCCCGTACGAAGACGGAAGGACCTTAATAACAATAGGTTCCGGATATTAGGAGCCTAACTCTTATGCAAAAATCCAACCTAAATAGTAACGGAATAGTGATTCCGAAACTACGAAAGTGAAAATCATCCATCGATAGTGCATGAAACTCACTGACTCTACAGTAAAAGAGAAACCAACAGAATTACTGTCTAAAAGGTCAGAATTTGAAAACTACTGTTTCCAGAGGCTCAAATGATTACTTAGCTAAAAAAGAACCGAAGTTAAAATCCATATAGGAATTTAATCTAAAGATTCTAAGTCTATTTATCAAAAAGTTACTAACTGACTTAGATAAAGAGACATAAGACTCAATTGTAAACTATCCTAGAGTGCATAGGTATGAGGTAACATAAACCTATAACCTTAATAATAACAGGCTGCAGTAGATCTTGTGAAACAAGTATACTAAAAAAATTGCAATGAGTAGTATGGAGGGATCAACAATATGAACATAATGATCCCTACACCAACGACGGAAGAGCCTCCACTTTAGCCGCATAGAATAGCGAAGAAGAGGATCTCCTATAGTAAGAAATTGCGTCCAAAGCTCATCCAGTACAATGCTTACAATGCAATACGGACCACACAACGGAATACATGAAGGTTGCTACCTTGCGGGTTGTGATAAAGATGACACGATTTACCCAGTGAAAAAAGATCCTCACATTGAGGAAGATTTCACGTTAATTCCCACAGTAGACAAGAGAGTAAATTACCCATGATCTCTGTGAAGATAGAGATGCTATCAACAGAAATGTATTGTGGTTGTTTATCTTAGCAATACCTGCTGAAACAACAGCGCCGGAGGATACGCGTATCCTATCATTCCGTCATATAGATCAATAGAGCGTTAACCACATTAGCTCAGAGATCTGGACAAGCCAACACATACGTCTGCAATAGATTAGCAAGCTGTGTCGTAAATAAATCATCATTGGGCGCTCCCATAGATAGCAATTCTGATTGAATACTTGTTTGTTGAGAGTCCATTCTGACAGCAACAAGCGACCCCTAAGTGAACGGGAGTCCGGTAAAACAATCAGACGACCCGGAATATGACGGACCAAAACAGAAGTTGGTGTACTATAACCAACAGACGGATTCTTTCCATTAAATTGAATAACGGAAACGAAAGAGTGCCTCCCTGGTTCCGGAGATACGCCACTACTGTCGAATTAATGGACAGGATTTGGGCATGCGTTTATGAATAATGTTCATGCAATGACATAAAGCAAGCCTAAAAAACATTATTCCGCGGAAGAAAATTGGTTGCTAAGAGACTGCGGAACCCAAAGACCCTGGCACTTCGAATCCGTTGGGATCAGTATTATATCCCATTCTGTTTGACTGGCAACCGTCATAACAGCAACACTCGGGTCCGGCAACTGCGGTGGCACTCTCTGAGTCAACCACCGAATGTTTGCCCCAGTCTGAATCTCTTGTAACACTAGATAGACAAGAGAACGTGTAAATCGAGCAATTCATGGATTGCCAAAAAGTTGCCGTCAAAGAGAAGTTCCTCCGAGAACGAAGCGACTCTGAGAGAGTTCTTAACCTTACTATCCACGCGTGTGGATGTGGCTAGGGCTGCGTCACGTCTAACCAACTCCAATCAGCCACTGAAGGGCGGAGTTATACGTGAACAAACTACTGCCCTCAAAAGAAATTACATTGAGAATAATATCCCGTAAATCTTTTCTTGAAGACGTAATGATAATGCCTCAGTAAGGCGGATTACGTATGATAAAGCGTCTAAGTTAAGTCTACTATACATCATGTCGTTTCCAACATTGAAGTTGGAAAAGACATAAACGGCGAAAAAGAATATTTCCAGTCTTTAACCACACCGTCTAGACGCATATGAACTCTCGGTGTGCCCAGCTCTGCCAAAATAAACTATTCGTATAAATGATAAAACGGCAGAAACGAGCAACGCGGACAAGAAACTAAACTATCATGCTTGGTAGCAGGTTGTATGCATATATAGCGTCGAAAAATAAAACACATGTTGTAATGACATTATTGGACTGCGTCGGTAAGTCAGGGACAATGTCCCTGAACCGATCGAAAAATCCGAGTCCAATGACGCTATAAGTCTCTTATCCAAGATCGCAGCAATGAAGTCCGAAATAACAATCACTGGAAGATAATGCCAGAAGATATGAAAGGCAGCTTCCGATACTACTAAAGGGAAAACTCGAAAACTTTCGAATCCCTTTCGCCATCCTGTCGGACCCTATAAAGCATTCGGTCGTCCGTACCTGATGCAACTGCGGACCACACCGACCCAGCGCCGTCGGATAATTCCTGATTCGACCAAGAAACTGTCAATTGCTGGGATGCTGCGAAACAACTGTGCTAACTCGGATAGCACGTCCGTCACTGAGGCCTGAGGAGAAGTGGTCCTACAATGCATTGCCGCTGGAAGCTCCGTGATCGTTACCCCGTGCATACTACCAATATGCGAGCGAACGGAGTGTATAGGCCTCGTGTCCCTTGGCTACCGGATGGCGCGACCTATTCGCCGTGGAATCACTGAATGACGAAACTGATCGGATACTCGAGGTCATGTAGCCAATGTGCGGTCGTGCTGTGAGGATGAGGAAGCATTAAGGACAGTCTCTAGGACTGTCAATATAACGGAGCGTCCCGACCGACAGACATATGCTCCGAATGTAAAATATCTGAACCACAACATGCGGTCCCCTATGTTGTTGGACGAGAGAGGGACCTCTCTCGCTCACAGCCCGGACGGACCTGGACAAGCCAGGAACCGGACTAACAGGCTTCCTCCGATCTGTCCTCAATCTGCCGTCACTGGGTGAGTACTAAAGTAATCAAAGTGCTCGCATCACCCAAATCTCCTTCCTAGACCGCAACGGACGAACCCGGCAGCCGAACCATTCGATGAATGTACGCTACACCGGGTGAGCTAGTGAATGTCACTCCGTAGGCGATAGACATATTCCATGAGCACTTATTGCCGCTAGCTCTTCATTAACTATGACGACAGAGGCACACTTTTGAAAGACATCTCCGTAACTTTGCGAACAAGAAACCAGAAATGCTTGGTTATAGCAAGCATAAAATAATAATATATATAGCGTCGTTCAATAATTCGAAAGTTTGTGTGACATTATTGGACTATGTCGGAACTGAGGGACAATGTCCCTGAACCGAACCAAAAATTTCTAAGTCCACCGACGCTATCAGTTTCTTATCCGGCATCGCAGCATTCTGGTCCGACGAAAGAAGCTGTAGAAGACCAAGTCAGATGACATACACAACAGCATATGTTGTTCCGAAAGGGAAAGCTCGAAATCCTCCAAATCCCTTTCGGTATCCCGTCGGACCGGATGAAATTTTCGGACGTCCGTACCCGCTTCCGCGGAGCGTCCCGACCCAGCATCGTCGGATAAAAAATATGCGACAGATTCAGTTGATGCTGGGATGCTGCGATAAACTGTGCTATTTAGGAAAGCACGTCCGTTCCCGAGGCCTGTGCAGTAGCGGTCTTACGATGCATTGCCGCCGGAAGCTCCGTGTACGTTGACTCCCGCACACTTCCTATGCGAACGTCCGGAGTCTGCAGGCCTCGTGTCCCTGGCTACCGGATGGTGTGACCTGGTCGCCGATGAATCTCTGACTGGCGAAGCTGACTGGATATCCATGGTCACATAGCCAAGAGCGATCGTGTGCGCAACTATGAGAATGAGGAAGCCTTATTGACAGTCTACTCCGGACTGACTATATGTCGGAGCGTCCCGAGCGATGGACGTATGCTCCGAATGCGAAACATTTTGTACCACAACATCTGGGGACAGATGTTGTTGAACGAGAGAGGGGCCTCTCTCGCTTGCCGTCCGGATGGACCGGAACGAGCTATGAACCGGACTAAAAGGCTTCCTCTGTTCTCCCTCCGATCCGCCGTCACTGGGTGTGCATTAGGTTGATTTATAGTGCTCGCATCACCCCAAAATTCCTTCTAGACCGCAACGGACGAACCCGGCTGCCGAACCATTCGGTGAATGGACGCTACACCGGGCGAGCTAGCGGACGTCAAAGGCCGTCGAACCTACTAGGGTCCTCTTAGGCAATTGGCGTATTTACATGAGCACTTTTCCGCTAGCCCTTCATTAATTGTGACGACAGAGGCACACTGTTGGAAGACATCACAGATACATCACCCTAATCTTGATCGTCTGAAATAGAAATTGATAAAGTAGAGTGACCCTGCGGGGAAAGGACCGGAGTGTCCAATTCCCCAATAACATACCGTGACATACGCTTCCCATATTGTCATCGAAATCATACGATACAGAACAGGAGTTAATGCCAGAACAGGAGTTAATGTGAGTACACTGACCACATATAGAATGATTATAAAGTCAGAGGAAGACTTCCTCTTATTACAATTGATCAATATCCTTTCAATGTGAAAAGAAAACAAGTCCTGGTACTCGCACTAACCCCTGGCAATCAAAATACATAATAATAATATGATCCATTAATATAGAAAAAATAATTGAAATCAAAATATTTTGAAAAAATATTTTTTCAGAACAGCCCAAGTTTCTGAAAAGTAACGTTGAGCCCCAATGGATCCCAAGCCTAAGTGTGGACAAAAATTTTAAAAATATTTTAAACAATTTATTCAACACTTACGAACAATAATAATGTATCTAGTTATGATTAAAATAACATCAAGATATTATTTTCCAGAAATCCCCCCCTCACACAGAGGGCTGTTGTAAATGTAAACAATGAGTGTAAAAACACTAAAATAAGACTCCAGGCACCCAGGCCCGAAATCAGTTACCAAAAATACACTATCTGATGCAAAACAGAGACTTCCAGGGATGAAACTGCAGAACATCAGATGGTAGATGCAGAACACAACGCCTAACCACCCGTAGGTGAAGACGTAAACATGGGGAAAAGAACAGAATTCATTCTGTTATTCAGCTAAAACTCCCAAGAAAATTTAGTAATAATAATTACAAAAACTATGCCAAAAGCATGGGAGAATAGCAAGGGGGGACTTAAAGGACAGGGAGAGAGGAAAACACTTAAAAAACAGTGTAACTAAATAATCAGAATGACAACAAAATGGCTGCTGCCTCAAAAATAGGTAACTTAACATAATTTCATTAAAAAATTTTAAGTTACAGCCCTGATAATATTCTGTCACACATTTTTTCCTCTCCTCCTTCTCTATCCTCCTTAGAATCACCATTTCACTAATATTTATGTGTCTGGCATCATTTAAACTGAGATTTACAAGCACAAAGATCAGTCAGATGTTAACTGATGAAGGGCCAAACTTAGAATGATTAATGGCGCCAATTTCGGAACGTCCTAGACACTGCGCATGCGCAGTAGAGGCGAAGTGTGGAGGGCCTTTCAGGACATGTTTTCTTTGGTTTTAGATGCAAATTTTGGGGATTGGGGGGAAAAATTTGTGTTTGGCCCTATATTTTAAGAGTTAGCACCAGCTATGTCTGGATCATTGGTACAGTATAAAAATATACGGCTAAAAAAATAATGTTTTGATTCTCAGGCCCTCCCTCATTGGATTTGAACCTCCTCATTAGACATTTTTATGATGTTGTGTTTTTTTAAGAATTTGTGAAAACTTGGAATGGTCATTTTCACATTTCTCGACATATAATTATTTAGCTGTGTTTGCAGTAAATTGGTTTTTCTTGTTGCAGTTTATGGGAGAGTGCCCAGAGGCACTCTCCCATTAACTGTAACAAGGCAAATTCTGATATACTGGATCATGATTTAATTATTTATTTATTTGCTGGTGTTTAAGGTCATATATTTCTGCACAATGGCTAATAATGGCCGCAACGCCGATATAAACTCAAGTTTAACAATCATTTAGAGCCATGTTTCCTATTTTAAAGGACTCCTACCCCAAGCATTGGTTACTAGGGCCTATTCTAATGGATCATGTTTGACAGATCTATACCATTAAAAACAACAATAAAATACAAATCCTTTTAGCTGTTGTTATGGCAGTTAGTTATAAAAGGGAAAACTATAATTACACTAAAATACAACCTTTTCTCTTTTTCAAGTGGAAAGACAGCAAAAAGATTTTCTGAGTATACTCAACCCTTTACACAAAAAAAAAAAGTAAAAAAAAAAAATAAAAATAAAATCCTCCCTCCCTCCCTCACTGATTTGAAAAAAAAATTGCCTGAGAATCGATTCATTTTTTTTATTTGGCCTAAATTAAATTAATTAATTTGAAATCAAATAAAGCTCTACCTTTTAAACTTTATATAAAATTAGTTATACTATTACTTGATATTTTAGGGTATATTGCATTATTACAAATTCCAATATGTCAAATTAAAAATGGCTACCAAAGAAAATGAATTCTTTAAATAAAAACATTATTAAAATTTCAAATATAATGTTAGGCTACACAAAGTAGATCTTCTGTTTCTCAGGCCATTATTTGTGAAATTGCATGCGGGCGAGCGGCTTTTTATTTTATTTTTTATTTCAGTAATTACTTCTTAGCCTTCAAAAGTTCATGTTCTTGGTTCAAGTTTTAGGCCTCATAATCTACAGAATACCATGGGTGGTGGTGTATTTCATCCCTTGAGTGCAAGAAGGCTTTGCGATGCTAAAGCATTGCAAAGCCTTCTTGCACTCAAGGGACAAATTCAGCAATTTTTTTTAACTTGGGTAAAATATCAAACATAAACCATTTAATTTTAATTTTTTTTAAGTTTAAATTGGTTATAAAAAGAGAGCATGCGGCAGCCAAAAGGACCATGCGGGAGGGCCTGAGAAACAGATTTTTTATTTTTTTAGGCCTTATCTGGCAATTCTGTTTTACAAGCTGTGCAAGCCAATTTTTTGATTGACAGAGTTTTGAATAGCATTGCCATCTCCACTATGTTTAATATTCCTGTCCCAAAGATAAAGGATGACTAACCAAGTGGAGATTCTGACTTAACTGGCATTGATACTGTGTCAATGGATACTTCAAGAAGTGATGAAGACGTCACAGAGAACATGGAAGTAGAATCCAACAAAGTGACACAGAAACTCCTTGAGGCCACTGGTGAGCTGATGTCAAAGATTAGTGATGGAACATTTAGACCTGAAGATACCATAACCAAGCCAGAAATTAAGCAGACTGACATCTGCAAAATAAGTCCTCAGAGGGTGAATTTAGTGACGCTACCCTGCTTAGCAGGGTAGCATCACTAAATTTACCCTCTGTGAACCTCAATCTGAATCAGGGTCTCATAACTAAACAGAAAGAGGTACCCAGAGGATAAACTGGCCCACTGTATGGGATAGCAACATCAAATTCACCTGCTGGGGATCTCATTCTGCAGATGTCAGGCTGCTTATTTTCAGGCCTGACCATAACGTCAGATGGCTTATCTCAGTTGCAGTCAGTCACACGTAACTGTATAGACTCAATGCAACCTTACCACATATCTAAGCTCTGGATAATGTACATGCAAATGATGGGCATACTTCATTTACTAAAAAGGTCAGTCCATACTGGAAATTGGAACGTTATATTCAAGCTCCACACGAAATGCTCCCATATGTGTCTGCAACAGGTCACAACAACAATGTCAAGTCACTTGTACCGTATTTGCATAAAATGGATCAGCTCCAGGAAATGTGCCCAGATGTTCATTCCATGTTTCTTGAAGGGCTATTTGTCATATGCCAAACAAATAGTTACTAGTTTCAGTGATTTGTGCAGTGAGCAAGCCACAATAGGCAGTGTTAAGTCAGTTGGTGGCCTTACAAGAGGATGTGGGTTTAAGGAGTCAAATTTATGGTTACTTACCCATGCCAGCCTGTCGGGAAGTGCACAACGTCATATAAGATGTGACAGATTTGGAAACCATTGGGTCTACGATCCTGACATCTGTGTTTGGGAAGTCTATCTTTCATCATACATTTTCCAAGAAGTATCAGGTAACTATACTAGCATCCTCTCTGAAAACATTTGTTGAGGGCGAGAAGATTAATATTGGTCCAAAGCATCTGTACCAACAGCTTGTTGCTGGTTTTAGGAGTATTGACCCACAGACGCTTCAACAATATGAACTGTGTTCTTATCCACCCTCCTTGTATGATAAAAATCTTTTTATGCATCTTTCCGATAAAGTTGATCTCCAGGGTGGACTTGTTAAAAAGGCACCCCTGTGTGTTGTCCAAAAGCAGCTGACTGACATGACATAAAGTTAGATGGAGGATGATTACTACAGTGAGTGCCCTGGTCTCAAGATTCATCCTATGCTGCACTTTGCCATCTTTACATCCAGTATATTACTAAGCACTTCAGTAATGTGCTAGTAGTTTTTGCTGGGGACAGCAGTGATCCAACTATTAAAGATGAGACACATCAAAGGTAGAGCAGGCTGTAAAATCGGAGATGACATAGATTTTAAAGCAAATATGCTGCATTGGATAAAGAAAAAGGCATTTCTGGCAAATCCTCATAATAAGCAGAAATTTATCAATTTGCTGAGTTCCTTACTGGACGATAATGGTATCCAGGTCAAGCAGTCACCAAGGGATGCTGATTATGATATTTTTATGTCGGCATGCTGTGCTGCATTGGAAACAGAAGTTGTGTTAGTGGCTGATGACACTGACAACCTTGTTCTCCTGCAACACCATTTCAATCCGGCTACTCACAAAACAATCTATTCAATCCTGCTACTCACAAAACAATCTACCTTCAAACTGGCACAAAACTCTGATATTTCAGAACTTCAGAAAACACTTCATCCAGGACTAAGTTGATCTCTTCTTTTTCTCCATGCCTTATCAGGATGCGAAACAATCTTAAGACCATATGGTGTAGGGAAGCTATCAGTAATTGCCAAGTACAGAGAACTAGAAGGCTGCGCTGTGCAGTTTTTGTCTGAAGGGCAAAGTCAAACAGATATTGAATGTGCTAGTCACCAGGCTCTTGCAACTTTGTGCGATTGATCAGATCTTAATTCTGGACATGCATCAAAGTTAAAAAAAGGCAATTTCTAGCTCATCGTATTTGACACCATAACAACTTCCGCCTACAGCTGATGCTGCCTGCTTTCTCAGTCACTGAGTTTATCTCCAGGTATGAGCTTGGCTAGGCAACATGGGGCTGGATGCTTCACAAGACTGCAAAAGGAGATGCTTTTAAACCTCAAAGAATGGAGCAAGCAGCTGCACCTGCATCTTTGCTGAAGGTCATCAGATGTCGCTGCAGTGGAAGATGTGACAAAAATAATTGCTCTTGTAGGAAAAATGGACTTCACTGCATATTGGCATGTGGTAGTGATACAGGACTGCCTAAACCGAAGTATAAGGTGTGACTGTTGGGAGCATGAATGGCTGCCATCTTGGATTTGACTTACTTTAACACCCAACACACTGATGTTGAAATATTTAAAGTTCAGGGTGCAAATATTTCCCATAATGCAACTAGAAATTTAACCAATTCAATCTTGTTTGACAGAGCTGAATTGGTTAAATTCCCAGTTGCATTATGGGAAAAATAGCTACTTCAAATCTGGATATTTTGACATTGAAAAGTAAATGCATATATGACATTACTTAATGTAAACCTGTAATTCTGGAGGCCATTTTGGATTTGACCTATTTTTGGGATGTTGCCCAAAGAAAATTTTGGTAAACTTTTTTTCCCTCAAATACATATCCACCAAAAGTTCATATCCACAGAGACACCTTTGTTACAAATTTTGTCGAACGTTTTCAGTTTCTTTACCGGACTAGTGACCATGATTTTTACAATGAGATGAAATATAAAGTTGACACCTGTTAAAAAAGAGTGTATATGTCAAGGGAGGTATGGGTGGGAGAGTTTGCCTCAATCCCCTCCCTCATAACTTCCACCGTGGCTTGCCCACAGCTGCTTAAAATATGCTTAGAGATACAAACCTGACATAGCACGTTTGGATAGGGGTTTATTAACAGATCTGATTGCAGCTGGTATATTTTCTTGGAGAGGTGTTGGATTTTTCAGGAGAGAAACAGGTGTGCAGCAGACTGGTGAAAATACCCAGGTGCTTCCTTCTGACACAACTTGGAGATCACCATATGTGTCAATTGAGACAACTCGACCAACTTTACCTAATACCTGAAAATATATAATGGAAAAAAAAAGAGTAAATGATACTGGAATTGAAAATAAGGCCATCCAGTAATATCATCATTAGGTCAGAAATACACAGGACAACACATGTGTGTGAATGGGTTAATCAATATGGCATGAGTGCCAGCGTGGAAGGATAGAATGAGAGGCCGCAGGCCTAGAGTTTTATCCTTTTGCGATGACACAAGAGCCATATCAATTAACCCATTCATGCATGTCATTCTGTGTATATTACATGCCTTCACATCTTTAAAAAAATTATTAGAAGGACACTCGACAATTCATTTGACAACTATGAACAAAAAGAACACATTTTATCGCCAAATTTGCAAGGAGAACCGGTGTTACTATTTCGGACCTTGAGGTCCAACGTGTGTTCACCGGCACATAGAACACACTGCAACTCAGGTGATGATTTGCAGCTATTGGTAATGATTCAAATTGTAATTGCGTCGCCAGATTTGTCGAAAATTGCAGTGAAAGTTTGCTACTATTTAAAAATAGTCTGTCAACGATTTCTATTCCTCACATATGTGCGGAAGAGATTTTCGTTTTCCACGTGGTTTAGTGTTCTGTAGATGCAGATTACATAGAACAGGGATGTAATAAAAAGGGGCTTTGGTTCTCAGACAATCCCTCATTGAAATTGAACTCCCACATTGAACATTTTTACTGGCTCACACTGACTTCCAACGTGAGTATGAAATAATGAGATTTAAAACTTCACCTTTTTTGACTGATGTATACTTATTTGCACGTCTGAATTCCCACATTGAATATTTTTATTGGCTCACAATGACTTCCTACGTGAGTATGAAATCATGAGATTTAAAACTTTATCTTTTTTGACTGGTGTATATTTATTTTCACATCTGCAATAAATAATTATTTAACCCTTTACCCAATGTAACAGCCAAAACCGGCCAGCGCTGTTCTAAAAAATCGCCAAATAATTTTCAAAATATTTTTATTTTTTGTCTCAAAAACATAGGTTATGACCCCTCATTGGAACGAGCTCGTCGAGCTCGTTCCAACGAGGGGGTCATAACCTATGTTTTTGAGACAAAAAATGAAAAAACTCAGTTATTCAAGAATTCTTTTTGGAAGTGTCGTCTGCTTTTCATGTTAGGTAAAGGGTTAAATCCAAAGTCTGTTTATTATATTTGTTTTGTTAACATCCAGCTTACCATATTCTTTGGGAGCACTGTGGCTCAGTGGTTACAGAACTGAACTTCAAACTAAAAGGTCCATGGTTCAATCCCCGCCAGGAGTAACTGCGTTGTGTCCTTGGGCAAGGCATTTAATCTTGATTGCCCACATAGGATATGGTGGCACTGTGCACTAAGGCATACTGCATCTCGATGGTGCACTTGTTTTCAACCAACGCTTACCCAGCTTGTGTGGAGTTAGTACATTGGGGAGTCTGACAGTTGCTCGCCATTACTCAGTGGATCTCTCCGGGTAATCTGACTATTTATTTCTTTCTTTCTTTATTTATTTATTGGGGTTTAAGGTCCCATACTTATGCACAATGGCTAATCGTGGCCGTGACAGTTTTACAGGTAGAGGAAGCCGGAGTACCCGAAGAGAACCACCGAGCATTGACGAGCAACTGTCAGCTCCTCAACATTCTAACTCTGTTCAAGCTCCACCTAAGCAGGGTTACAGAGGTTGAAGATGTGCACTATCGACGTGCAGTATGCTTTAGTACACAGCGTCATTGCACCCCCATGTGGACAATCAGGGTGAAGTGCCTTGCCCAAGGACACAATGCGGGAGACCGAATCGATCACTCAGACGGTCACCCATCCAAGGACTAACCGGGCTCGACATTGCTGAACTTTGGTGATCTGATGAGAACCGGTTACCACAATGCCACCACACCCCTGGTACTCCGGCTTCCTCCATCTGTAAAAATGTGCAACACAAGGTGACCCTGGCTGTTGAAAGTGTCATTAGATCCCCAAAAATAAACAAATAAGGCCAATGAAAATACAATTGGTCTTCAGGCAATTAATGTTTCAAATCAGTGAGGGAGGCAGGCTTTTATTTTTTGTTGTTATTAACTTTTTAGTTTGTTTATATACCAGTTTGAATACTGGAAGCCCATATTTGGACACCATTCCTAAGTGCAGGTACAGTGGAGCTCACTTATTTGCATATCTCTTAATTGCATATCCCTGTTAATTGAATATAATTTCCCAATACAAAACCATTTACCATACCTCCAGTACAAATTTGACCTGTTAATTGAATATAGGTTATAGTGTAAACTCCTGTTAATTGAATAACAAATCTTGAAACCTGTCTTGAAATTACCCTGACTCTCCCCAGTTTTCCTTTGTTTATAGACCTATTTGGTCTCAGTACATCCAATACAGGTATTTAGTCTATTGTAACTTGTTTGACAGAGCCCATGGAGCTCTGTCAAACAAGATATAATAGAATAAATGCGTTATCTCTAGTTATCTCTAGAATACAGGAAAGTGACACAATCCCTATTAATTGAATACTCCTGTTAACTGAATAATTTTCATTGGCAATGTGGCTATTCAATTAACAGGGTTCCACTGTACCACAAATTTCATAAGTAACAAGTGTTTCACAATAGAACAGCCAATGAAAATTGGATTTTTTATGTGAATATACTAAGATTCGCATAATTGGAGACTGGAGCGAATCTTTGTGCAAACTGATTTGTGGATTTGCTTCAAATTTTTTTCCCTGTAGTACCAGTGAAGGGAGCCTAAGTTCAAGAAGATTGTACTCATCAGTAACTGTTTTGTTACAATTTATTGGAGAGTGCAACCAAATAATTTTGTATAAACATTTTTTTCTCCTGCTGAGTAAAAACAAGCTACAGCAAATAGTGTAAAGCTATCATAGTGTCTTTCAGCACTTTTCAATAGAGCCATGTTAGTGGCTTCTCGCAGTTGATGGGAAATGAAAGCAAACTTTAATCCACTGTTTCACCAACAATAGTACTCTATGAAATTACTCAAGTGCTTTTGTTGGTTATCTGGGGGGAAAATGCTGATAACATTTACCCCATTACAATCACAGTCTCTTGTATAATATAAGGCAAAGCTCTTTGTAAGAGCTTCCTGGAATGTGATGAAAGAGAATATCAGGGTTCTATCCACCTTTGTTGGGAAAGCTCTTTCCATTGGGGTAAACATGCAACCTAAAAGACAGAATGTGGTGGGGGGATTTCTTTAAACATACAGAAGTCTGAAGTCAAGCTTACTTGGCAACTTGCTCTGTCATCAGTGTTTAACTCCCTGCACACTGATGTCGAAATATCTTAAGTTCATGGTGCAAATTTTTCCCATAATGCAACTAGAAATTTAACCAATTCAATCTTGTTTGACAGAGCTCATTGAACTCTGTCAAACAAGATTGAATTGGTTAAATTCCCAGTTGCATTATGGGAAAAATGGCTACTTGAAATTTAGATATTTTGACATCAGAGTGAAGGGAGTTAAATAATAGTGAGCAGCAAAAATAACATGAGCAGTCATTTGTAGTCAAGTGTCATCTGCCTGAATAGGAAACACCTGACTAGAAACAACTGCTACATCCTAAATTTTCATAATTTTGATGTTTGTTTGGCTTGTCCAAGTTTATTAGTTTACAAAATAAACTTTGCACAGTATCCTCTAGATTTGGGAGCATGGTGGCACAATGGTCAAAGCACTGGACTTTAAACCAAAAGGTTGATGGTTCAGTCCTGCGACTGTGTTGCGTCCTTGGGTGCAAACCTGGAAATAAGCAGACTGTCATCTACAGAATGCGGTCCCCAGAAGGCGAATGTGGTGATGCTACCCTGCACGGCAGGGTAGCATCATTAAACTTACCCTCTGTAAGACTCAGTCTGAATCAAGGTCTCATGCATAAACATAAAGAAGTACCCAGAGGATAAACTGGCGAACTGTGTGTGATAGCATCAGCAAATTTCCCTTCTGAGGACCTCATTCTGCAAATGACAGATTGCTTATTTCCAGGATTGCTTGGGTGAGACATTTAATCCCAACTGCCAATAAGGGGGAGGGGAGGAGCGGGGGTATATAAGTATACTGCATGTCGATGGTGCACTTGCCTTCAATCATGGCTTGTTCTCTCTGGGTACTCGAGCTTCCTTCCCTTGTAAAACTGTCTGAAAGTGTGTTAAAATCCAAAGAACCAAACACACTCACAAAGCCTTATAAGCAAGAGTTTCAAGATTGTCTATGTATGTATATTAGAGTATCTGATATTTGAGTGGTATTTTTATTATGTATGTACCCACTTGATTAAGGAATTGGGATTTTTGGAGGTCAGAGTTGGGAAAGTGTTGATTTAGCATGGTGAACTGAGACACAGAATGATTTTTTTAGTTTGTATATCTGCAGCTGTCAGAAAAATTTAAAAAATCTTCAAGTATTTTTTAAAAGAAATATAAACAAGAAAAATGTTACTAAGGTAACACATGCCCCCCCCCCCCTTCCCCCCCCCCTGTGACCTTCACCATGCAAGTGCAGCGGAAACTATTATATGCGACACACCTTCTGACTGTCCTTAACATTTGTTTAACAATTGTACTATGATTCGTTTCTGAGTTATGGCTGAGACACGAATATTAACCGATTTTTAGTGTGACCTTGAAATGTGACCTTGACCTTGGAGGTACGAACCCGACTATGGTGTGTCACACATCCTCCCATGGTCCTTTATAATTGTGTGAAGTTTGATGACAGTGGCCCTAACAGTGTTCAGTGTGACCTTGAAATGTGACCTTGACCTTGACCTTACAGACCTGGCTGTGGTGTGCAACACATCCAGCTGTTGTCCTTTATAATTGTGTGAAGTTTGATGACTGTGGCCCTAACCGTGTTCAGTGTGACCTTGAAATGTGACCCTGACCTTACAGACCTGGCTGTGGTGTGTGACACATCCACCCGTTGTCCTTTATAATTGAGAGATGTGAGATGATTGTAGCCCTAATAGTTTTGGAGTTATGCTTGAGACATGATTTGTGATCCTGAACATATGAAGGTCAATTGTGACCTCCACCTTGCAGATGTGGCGAAAACTATTATACGCGACACACCTTCTGACTGTCCTTAACATTTGTTTAACAATTGTACAATGATTCATTTCTGAGTTATGGCTGAGACACGAATATTGACCGATTTTTAGTGTGACCTTGAAATGTGACCTTGACCTTGGAGGTACGAACCCAGCTATGGTGTGTGACACATCCTCCCATGGTCCTTTATAATTGTGTGAAGTTTGATGACTGTGGCCCTAACCGTGTTCAGTGTGACCTTGAAATGTGACCTTGACCTTACAGACCTGGCTGTGGTGTGCGACACATCCACCTGTTGTCCTTTATAATTGAGCAACGTTAGATGATTGTAGCCCTAATAGTTTTGGAGTTATGCTTGAGACATGATTTGTGACCCTGAACATATCAACGTCAATTGTGACCTCCACCTTGCAAATGCGGCGGAAACTATTATACGCGACACACCTTCTGCCTGTCCTTAACATTTGTAAAAAGTTTAACAATTGTACTATGATTTGTTTCTGAGTTATGGCTGAGACACGAATATTGACCAATTTTTAGTGTGACCTTGAAATATGACCTTGACCTTGAAGGTACAAACCCGGCTATGGTGTGTGACACATCCTCCCATGGTCCTTTATAATTGTTTGAAGTTTGATGACTGTGGCCCTAACCGTTTTCGACTTATTGGCTCGGACAAACACACACACAGACGCACACATGGATGGACAGATGGACAGATGGACAGACGGCCAGATGGACAGACAGATGGATGGACAAAGGATGGATGAACGACGGATGGCCAAGCCCAGATGCCAGCATTATGTGTCCCATACATAGTATGGGTACACATAAAAATGCAATTTGAACCTCCTAAAGTTGCTACAAATGAAATATCAAAAGATTCTGACTGGTGAATTTGAAGAAGATTTTTAAAGAAATTTCCCCATTTTACTGTAATTAAATTTAGGATGCCATAGAGAGCCCAAATATGAATCCAGGGACTTGGATTTTTAAAGAATATTCCTCATATTACTCCAAGTAAAAGTTTTGGCTCCTATAGGGGACTGGATTTGAACAAACCTGAATCAACTCCACCCAAGGATATTCTATACCAATAACCCAATGATTCTGCCTGGCGGATCTGAAGAAAGAGATTTTTAACAATTTTCCCTTAGTTGAAATTTGGGTTCCCAAATGGAACAAATCTCAAATTCATCATGACTTGATAGGATTTTTCTGAATCTTGTTCACTAAAATAAATCTGAGTCTTGGTAAACCTCAACTTAGTAAGTTTTTAAGATGGAAAGTGTAACAATTTCTAATGTGCTTACCTTGCTCATATCATCTATCCAGCCACCATGTCCTTTTTGCAAACTGCTTGCTGCTCTTTTGCTGTTAATTATTTCCACAAGATCATTCGGACAAAAACTGTGGAGCTAAATATTGAAAAAAATCATAGATGTGGAATAAATAAAAGTTAAAAAATTTATAGTAATTTATATATTTTTTATACTTACCAATGACCCAGACATAGCTGGTGCTAATTCTCAAAATCTAGGGCCAAACACAAATTTTGCACCCCAATCCCCAAAATTTGCATCTAAAACCGAAAATAACATGTCCTAAATGGTCCTCCATACTTTTCCTCCACTGTGCATGTGCAGTGTCAAGGAGGTCTCGAAATTGGTGCCAATTATCATTCTTACAAACAGTGCCTGGTCAGTGCTATGTCCTCACCGGGGAGGTACGAGTTCCCAACTCCTGGGAGGGCCATCCCCGTATGGGTCATTGGTAATTATAAAAAATGTTTAAATATATTATAAATTTTTTAACATTTTTATACTGTACCAATGACCCAGACATAGCTGAATAGAAAAAAGGCTGGAAGGCCTAGGACATAGAGGAAAATCCAATAAGCTCAACTATATATAATAGAGTTATCCCCTCAAGGAGAAAGGGAGGATTAGGCTTTAGATGTATCTTTCTTATTTATGACAAATTAGAAAGACACAACACCTTTCATAATTGAGCATAATAACATCCATGTTCTCTATTAACATCCAGTATAACCCTTTATACTAATTATTTTTAAAATAAGCCAATAAAAAAGTAAGTCCAGAGAATTGAGACTCTTTATACTCATTAAAAGTGTCCGAGGATTGTATATTAATGCCCGTTAGACACGTGACATATACAAATGCTTCACACTGAGCTACACTTTAAAAATATGACATGAATGAATTTAAACATTAACTTTACACTTTAAAACCATCCCGGTACCGACTCAGAATTACTGACTCCGGAGGAGGTATCCCCTTTCTTTTCACTATAAAGCAGGTGACCTAAGGGAACACCCTCCCCCCCCCCCCCCCTTCCCCTTGCCCTGGGTCAAATAGCCCAGAGCGAAGAGGGCAGCAGGACAGAGTCACTGCCGGAACAGAAAGCCTGCATAACTATAGTTGCAACTGTTTAGTGGACGACATTCTGAGCAACAGATAACGGACCTAAACAATGCAGGTCTCCAGAAATGGACTCAATATTTCTGAGATAAAAATTCGTGAATGTGGATGGCTGAGACCAATATGCAGCCTTCATTAAATCTGTAATAGCAACACTATTTGCGTAAGCCCAAGATGTAGAAAGAGCTCTAACTTCATGGGCCGAAATCTTAAGCACAGACTGCTGAGTTGAAGATAGATTATCGTAAGCAGTACGGATAGTTAATTGAATCCATCTAGCAATAGAATGGACCGTAATGTCCTTTCTATTAGGCATCAGAGACAGAAAGAAGCATTTTCATCCCTTTCTGATAAACTGAGATCTTCGTTTATAAATACGTAAAGCTCTAACCGGACCGAGTAAAGGCCTATGCCTGTCTGAAGACGGAAGGGCCATAATAACAATAGGTTCCGGATATTTATTAGGAGCCTGATTCTTAGCCAAAAATCCAACATTAGTAGTAAAGGTAATAGTGTTCCCGACACTACGATAGTGAGAATCGTCCACAGATAGTGCATGAAGCTCACTGACTCTTCTAGCAGAAGAGAAAGCTAAGAGAAATGCTGTGTTATAAGATAAGTATTTGAAGTCCACTGTCTCAAGAGGCTCAAATGGCTTTTCTTTTAGTTTAAGAAGAACCCAAGCTAAATTCCATTAAGGAATTAATCTAAGGGTTCTAGGTCTATTTATCGAGAAGTTTCTAACTAATTTAGATAAAGAGACATTAGATCCAATTTGTAAACTATCATGGTGTGCATAGGTATCAGATAACATAGACCTATAACCTTTAATAGTAACAGGCTGAAGTTTGATCTCATCAAACAAGTATACTAGAAAGTTTGCAATGTCTGGAATGGAGGGATCAAAAATGTCAACAGAATGATCCCTACACTAACGACAAAAGACCTTCCACTTAGCCGCATAGTTTAGCGAAGAGGAGGTCCTCCTACAGTTAGAAATTGCGTCCACTGCTCGTCCTGTAAAATGCTTGCCGTGCAAGAAGGACCACACAACAGAAATATGTGAAGGTTGAGACCTTGCGGGTTGTGATGGAGTTGACGCGATTTCCCCTGCAAAAGAAGATCCTCTCGTGGAGGAAGCTTCCTCGGTATGTCCCACAGTAGACACCTAAGTAGATTTATCCACGGTCTCTGTGGAGACAGAGATGCTCCAAACAGAATTTTGCATTGAGATTGTTTTATCTTTAGCAATATCTGCTGAATCAACGGCGCTGGAGGATACGCATATCCTATCATTCCGTCCCACGAGATCAACAGAGCGTCTACTGCATATGCTCGAGGATCAGGACATGGTGACACATACGTCTGCAACTGATTGTTGAGCTGTATCGCAAATAAGTCTATCATTGGCCGCTCCCATTGGTAGCAAACCTGATTGAATACCTGTTTGTTGAGAGTCCATTCTGACGGCAACAAGCGACCCTTCCGTGAAAGGGAGTCTGCTAATACATTCAGACGACCCGGAATATGATGGACCGAAAGTAGAACTTGGTGTTCTAGTACAAACAGAAGGATTCTTTCCGTTAAATTGAATAACGGAACGGAATGAGTGCCTCCCTGGTTCCGAATATACTCTACTACTGTTGTATTGTCGGACAGGATTTGGACATGTGCTTTCTGAATAATGTTCATCCAATGACATAGTGCAAGCCAAACTGACATCATTTCTTGGATGTTTATGTGCTTGCCTAGAAACTGCGGATCCCAAAGACCCTGGCACTTCGAATCCATTGGGATCAATGTTGCACCCCAACCTGTTTGACTGGCATCCATCATAATAGTAAAACTCGGATCCGGCAACTGCAGTGGAACTCCCTGAGTCAACCACTGAATGTTTGCCCAAGTCTGAATCTCTTGTTTCACTTGATTTGACAAGAGAACGTCTATATCGAGCGAATGAATCTTTACTCTCCAATTCTGAGTAAAGAAAATTTGGAGAGGACGAGTGTGTAACCGCCCCATCGGAATGAGATCCGCAGCGGCTCCGCACAGACCTATCAGTCTCGTGAATTCTCTCGCTGTGACTTTGTCTGAGTAAAGACAATAGCGAGTGTAACAACTGATTAATTTCGCTCTGGTTAACGGCAGACGAACGAGATTGTTGTGCGTCTCGAAGCTCATTCCCAAGTGGGTGAATGACTTGGACAGCACCAGATCCGACTTCTCCTCGTTTATTATAAAACCGAGATGTCGGAGTAATAGAAGCAGATTCTGCACATCGTTCTGAAGCGTTAACTCGTTGCCGTACCTCTGAAGAATGTCGTCCAGGTAGGCCGACGTTACCGCAGACGAACGAGCTCGGAAATGTATCATTACCGAGTTCATTATTCGAGTGAAAGCCCAGGGCGCTAAGTTCAAACCGAAGCACATCGCTCGGAACTGATATACAACTCCTAGGACTGCAAAGCGTAGATACTTTCTGAATGTCGGATGTACCATGACGTGAAAGTACGCATCCTTGAGATCTATACTTGTAGCATAGTCGTTCACCCGAATACTCGCTCTGACTGATCGAATTGTCTCCATATAGAACTTCGGAGCGACGATCAGCTTGTTTATCCAGCTCAGATCTATGACTGGACGGAACGAGCCATCTGGTTTCGGAACCAGAAACAGATGGCTGTAGAAACCCGGTGATTCCTGGTCTTCTACGACCTCTACCACGTTCTTCTCCAGAAGAGACTGTACTTCTGATAGAAGGGCGTCTCTTTTCTGCGTATTTGACGGAAGCTGAGTCCATTTTGGACTTTGAGTTAATGGAGGCTTTCGTTTGAAGGATATTCTTAGTCCTTCCCAAATTACCCCTCGAACCCAGGGGTCATCCGTAATCGACGCCCAATTGTTTATAAAACTCAACAATCTTCTGCCTACCGGAACACGCCAGAGGTTCATGCCATCACCTCCTGGACCTGCAAGGCTTGCGGAAGGAGAAACTACGTCCTCCACGACTCACACCTTGCCCCGTCAACCTAGAGATGTCTGACCGGTTATCTCGGCCAGAATAAGGTCCCCTACGTGAGTCGCTGCCTTGACGGTCTCTAGAATAAGACCTAGAGGATGCATAGGAACCTCTATAGGAACTTCCCTTGGGCGTACTTGTCCCAGAAGTGCCTGTCTTACTCTTTTCTGCTGTATCCGACTTTTTAGAAGCGGATTTGAATAGCAGAGAATCCGAAGCTTTCTTAGTTATCTGATCATAGATTGCTGAAAGCTTGCCGTCGAAGAGAAGCTCTCCGGAGACCGAAGTGACTCTGAGAGTTTTTCACCTTACCATCCAGGCGCGTGGATGTAGCTAGGGCCGCGTCACGTCTAACCAACTCCAGGTTTGCCACTGAAAGGGCGGAGTTATACGTGGAATAAGCTATTGCCCCTGAAAGAACTCTTAATGAGGATTGTATATCCTGGAATTCTTTCCCTTGAAGACGTAATGATAACGCTTTAGTAAGGTGATCTGCGTATGATAAAGCGTCTACGTTAACTCTATTAGACATAATTGTCGTTTCCAACGTCATGGTTGGAATTGACATAGACGACGATATAGACAATTCTAGGTCTTCAGCCTGGTCGTCTAGACGCAGAGGAACTCTCAGTATGCCCTGTCCTGCCGTTTTGAATTTATTCCTTGAATTGATGAAAGGCAGATGTAGAGCATTTGCGGACAAGAAACCATACTTGCTCGTTTTGGTAGCAAGCTTATATATAGCGTCATTCAATAATTCAAATGTTCTTGTGACATTATTAGACTGTGTCGGAAACTCAGGGATGATGTCCCTAAACCGATCAAAAAATTCTGTGTCCAGTGACGCTATCAGTCTCTTATCCGGCATCGCAGCATTCTGGTCTGACGGAACAACCTCTGGAAGATAATGCCGGATAAAATCTGCGGCAGCTTTATGTTGTTCCGAAAGGGAAAGCTCCAGATCCTCTGAATCCCTTTCGCCATCCTGTCGGACCCTATGAAGTTCTCGGTCCGTGGAGCAGCGGTCTTATGTTGCTTTGCCGCTGGAAGCTCCCTGGATGTTGACTCCTGCATACTTCTTTTATGCAAACGTCCAGAGTCTACAGGCCTCGTGTCCCTGGCTACCGGATGGCGTGATCTGGTCGCCGTGGAATCCCTGATCGGCGAAGCTGGTTGGATATCTGTGGTCACATAGCCAAGGTGCGGTCGTGTGCGCTGCCGTGAGGATGAGGAAGCCATATTGACAGTCTCTCCGGACTGTCTATATAACGGAGTGTCCTGAGTGGCGGACGTATGCTCCGAATGCGAAACGTTTTGTACCACAACATCTGGTCCCAGATGTTGTTGTACGAGAGAGGGACCTCTCTCGCTCACAGCCCGGATGGACCTGGACGAGCTAGGAACCAGACTAATAGGCTTCCTCCGTTCTATCCTCTGATCCGCCGTCACTGGGTGTGCACCTTGTGTTATTATAGTGCTCGCATCACCCAAATCTTCTTCCTGGACCGCAACGAACGAACCCGGCTGCTGAGCCATTCGATGAATGGTCGCTACACCGGACGAGCTAGCGGAATGCCAATGCCGTCGATCCTACTAGGGACCTCTTAGGCAATTGACGTATTTCCATGAGCACTTTTGCCGCTAGCTCTTCATTTAACTGTGACGACGGACGCACACTTTTGGAAGACATCACGGAAACATCACCCTGTTCTTGTTCCTCTGAAAAAGAGATTGAAAAACTAGAGTGACCCTGTGGAGAAAGGACCGGCATGGCCTTTTCCCCGCTAACAACATACCGTGACACACGTTTCCAATGTTTGTCATCCCAATTGACACACACTGAGCAGGAGTTAGTGCGAGTACACTGACTACAATTAATACAATGATTATGAAAGTCAGAGGAAGATTTCCTCTTATTACAATTTGAACAATATCCTTTCATTGTGAAAAGAACATAAACAGTCCTAGTACTCGCACCAACCTCTGAAAACAAAGATACATAATAACATGATCCATTAACATATAGAAAAAATAATTGAAATCAAAAAAATTTTTTGCAAAAATATTTTTTCAGAAAAGCCCAAGTTTCTGAAAGTAACGTTGAGCCCCAATGGATCCCAAAAAAGCCTGAGTGTGGACAAAATTTTTTAAAATATTTCAAAAAAATTAATGCAACACTTACGTATAATAATAATGTATCTTGTTATGATTAAACTAATACAAAGACAAGGGGTATGATTCAGTGAACTATTCCGGTTTACTTAGTTTACTATTCCATGTAAACCTAAACAAGGTTTAGAAATCACAACAGAATGATATATTTAATGAGAATACTATTTCAAATAAACCCCTGTTTGATGTTGCTAGGAAACGCGACGCATAAAAGAATTGTTAGGAGGGAGACATCCAAAGCGTGGGAAATATATCCCTGCTTTCATGTTTAAACAATCTTAGAAACCCATCGTTAAAAAGGCCCTCATCAGAAACTTTCCAGTGATGGTGTCAAAAATTGCGTGACTGCTCTCATGGAAATAAAATGGCCAAAAAGGATCTTCTGAAAGTTGTAACAATTTTTTCTGGGAGAAAAACACCCTTTCAGTTAAGAATCGAATATTTCTGAAATGCCGCTTTTATGGGCTAAATAAATGTTATTAACTTTTTTTTATAGTTTCTCTCTCTTGAGTTGTAGCATTTTCCATGAACCTTGCACTGTTTATTTCTTTTTTGACACTCGAAATTGAATGGGTTTTTTTATTGTTGTGCGAGGCATAGAAGTTTTATGTGCGTTCCACTGCGCATGTCAAGAATAGAATGATAAACCAGATAACCCTGCTCTCTAGGAGGTTTAGTTGGTTTAATCCATAATGATAAACCAGAATATAAACTGCTCAATAAAACGACCTGGTTTTTATTCCTTGTGTCTACGCATGCTCACAATAAACCAAGTAAACTGGAATAGCTCACTGAAACATACCCAAGAAATCACTCTCAACAGAAACCGTTGTCAATGTAAACAAGAAGTGTATAAAAACCGGAAACATGACTCCAGGCACTGATAAACATGGCCCGAAATCAGTTACCAATTACAACACTATCTGATGCAAAACAGAGACTTCCCAGGAAGAAACTGCAGAACATCAGATGGTAGATGCAGAACACAATGCCTAAACACCCATGGGTGAGGACGTAAACATGGGGAAAAAACAGAATTCATTCTGTTACCAAGCTAAAACTCCCAAGAAATTTTAGTAATAATATTACAGAAAATATGCCAAAAGCATGGGAGAATAGCAAGGGGGGACTAAAGGAAAGGGAGAGAGGAAACGCTGAACAAGCAGTGTAACTTTATAGCAAGAATGACAACAACAGGCCCATGCCTTGAAATTAGGTAACATAACATAATTTCATAAAAAAATTTTAAGTTACAGCCCTGATTATTTCCTGCCACTAATTTTTCCTCTCCTCCTTCTATTTCCTCTTCAGATCCACCATTTCTTTAATATTTATGTGTCTGGCATCATTTAAACTGAGATTTACAAGCACAAATATCAGTCAGATGTGAACTGATGAAGGGCCAAACAAAGAATGATAATTGGCGCCAATTTCGAGACCTCCTTGACACTGCGCATGCGCAGTGGAGGAAAAGTATGGAGGACCATTTAGGACATGTTATTTTCGGTTTTAGATGCAAATTTTGGGGATTGGGGGGCAAAATTTGTGTTTGGCCCCAGATTTTGAGAATTAGCACCAGCTATGTCTGGGTCATTGGTACAGTATAAAAATATGTGCTTGTATTATGATTATACACAAACACAAATCCATGAACAGACCAAGACAAAATACATTCATTATACACACATACAAACCTGCATGCACATCATCTGTGCTGTCTTTGAGCATTTGAGCAAAAAAACTTAATCACGATTGTACAAGTGGGAGCACAGTGACACTTTGTACAAAGGCATACTGTACGACTGTTAGAGATGGGCGGCATTGGAATTTTGAGTTTGGTATGAGTTTTGGTATTTTTAGGGGTGTACACCTCGGTATCGGTTCTGTATTCGGGATCTGACTGAGATTTGCAGATAGTACCAAAGAGGAATTCACATCTGGAAAAACAGAACAAGTTGTTGTAGTATTATTCTACCACAATGCTATAAATGCCACTGCAAATGGGCTCAACAATGGCATTCTTTTACAGCCACAAAAAATATCAACAGTAATTTTGTGACTTGTTCTAAATGCACCTTAATGTTTAAAGACCAATTTCAGGCTTTTGCAATCTCAGAGCAAGTACTCTGACCATGCCATCTTTAGGAGGTCCTGCCGACAGTAGAAATATCACAGGCCAGTGATTTCTAGTCAGGTCTTGGCTGCCTGAAAAGGTTAGAAATCACCGGTAAGCAATTGGACGTGCACAGGTTGTAGTCTAATGGGAATTCATAAGCTGCTCAGTTCATTAAGGGTTAACAAAGCTGAAAGGAAAATCAGTCACTTCTTTCATGAAAATGAACCTTCCAACTATTAACAAGCCTCAACGGGGCCTTATGAATAGCAAATGTTGGAAAATTTAAAAATTCAGGCGGCTTCAGTATTCAACCAGGCCAGAAAATAAGCAGTCTGACATTTGCAGAATGAGGTCCCCTAAGGGTGAATTTGATGATGCTATCCCATACAGTGGGCCAATTTATCCTGTGGGTACCTCTTTCTGTTTAGTTTTGAGACCCTGATTCAGATTGAGATTCACAGAGGGTAAATTTAGTGATGCTACCCTGCTATGCAGAGTAGCATCACTAAATTCACCCTCTGGGGACCTCATTTTTCAGATGTCATTCTGCTTATTTTCTGGCTTGTATTCGGCGATTGGTTCGGTTCGTTTTTTCTGGTATCCTTATGATATTGTCATTGGTTCGTTTTTTGGTTATATTGCCCATCTCTAATGACAGCACTTGCCTTCAATTACAGCTAACTCTGCTTGTGTTGGGTTAGCAAATTGGATAATCTGAGTTATTTGCCACTACTCAGTGGTTTGCTCCAGCTTTCTACACCTGTAAAAGTATCCAACATGATGTGACTCTGCTGCTGAAAGAACTCCTTGTGTGCTGCTGGCTGATAATCCAGCCAAGGACAGGATTTCTAATGCTACTGAAATAAGTATGATTTGGGCACATTTTATCATTTTTTCACCCTGTAAACTGAATGGAATTTTTCACCAGTGAGGTCTTCAGTTACATTCAGATTCAAGCCAGAAAATAAGCAGACTGTCATCTTCAAAATGAGGTCCTCAGAGGGTGAATTTAGTGATGCTACCCTGCATAGCAGACTATCAGTTTGGTATGCATAGCAGGGTAGCATCACTAAATTAACCCTCTGTGAACCTCAATATGAATCAGGGTCTCAAAACAAAATAGAAAGAGGTACCCAGAGGATAAACTGGTCCACTGTAAGGGATAGCATCTTCAAATTCACCCTCTGGGAACTTCAATGTCAAACTGCTTATTTTCAGGCCCGTTCAGATTATTGGGCATTCTTTCTAAACCATACCGTTACCTGTTTTTCACTGCTAATTTCATTCAGATAAATTATATTGTCTTCACCCCATCCTCCAAACGTTCACAATGGTCGCAACTTCCTATGCACTTGACAGTGTGAATTTACAGAGAATTTATTGACACTCTCTTTCTATGTTCTATTTATAAACCCTTTACCTAACAAATGAACAGCACCCAGCTACATAATTCCCAAATTAACCAGTTGAAAAAAATATTAACAAAACCATACCATGTGAAGGGGTTACATGATATAGTTTTATTGAACATTTTTTATCCCTTAATCTTGTTGATTTTTATACATTTTCACTACACTTTGAAAGTCTACCTCCTGTGGATCTGCAGTTGTTTCTAGTCAAGTTTTGAATACTGAAAGCCCATATTTGGACACCATTTACCCAGGCAAATGCAAGCATTATGTGTACTGATTGCATTATGGGAAAAATTTGGATATTTTGACATCAGAGTGAAGGGAGTTAAATAATAGTGAGCAGCCATATCATGTGAGACTAACTAACATGACATACTTTCTGGTATTCAGAGAAAAAAGCTTACAGACAGACAGACAGACAGAGGGTCCCAAGACTTGCCTAGAAACAATTGACAAGGTACTTAGAAAACAAGTTTTGAGTTTATCCAAACAATGCATGTTGGGACACCTGTTCCCGTGCATTAAAAAGTTATCAATTACTGTTTAAAAGTCGGAATTATGCCCTTAACCCTTTGAACTAGTTAGACCGATTTTTCGGTCCAAGGCATAATTTTGTCCAATTTTTTGCTTTATTATACAAGGTCTAAACACAGAGCATTAATGATAAAATAGTAACTGCAGTCTGCAGCCAGATGGCTGCAGACTGCAGTTATTATTTTATCCTCCCTGTATATTGATATTGGACTGACCCACCTCACTGTAAGTGTACACAAAGGTGATACCATTGCAGGAAACAAGGGTTCAAAGGGTTAAGGGTTAAATTTGAAAAAAAAAACAGTAAATAAAATAATAAATTTTGATATTTGGGTAAAGTGAAAAGAAATTGAAGATACAGAAATGAAGTTATTTGAAATTGTAAAATTGCTAGGACCTTTTTGACAACTATGCAGCAATATCACTCAGAGATGAAGCATCAACATGGGTTAAACAATGTTGTTGTGTGTTTACTTAATGACTCCCAATCCTCACACACACTCCAAAATCTCTTTAAAAAAGATGTCTGCTCCAAGGGCCTCACTACTTGAATTTACCTGACAAACCTTCAAGAAAGGTAACTTTGACTGGTAGCTGAGCAGGTTGTTGTCTATCCTTAAAATGTGAAAAATAGTGAAACAAATGGACAACATCATATCACCTGTCACATATGTTTGTTACAATGTGCCTTATATTGAGAATAACACTGCGCTATGGTATTCACTCCCTGCATGTGATAACCCAGCACTCAATACTGATCTGTAGGCCTGGTAGAGATGGGCGGTATTAGAATTTTGATTTTGGTATCGTTTCAGTATTTTTAAGGAGGCATACCTCAGTATCAGTTTCGTATTCAGTATTTGACTTAACTGAGATTTGCTGATAGTACCAATGGGGAATTCACATCAGGAAAATACAGGATCAGTTGTTCTAACATTCTACCACAGCTCCACAAATGCAACTGCCAGTGAGCTCAACAGTGGCATTCTTTTATGAACACAAATCATATCTACAGTAATTTTGTCACTTCTTCTAAACACACCTTTACCTTTAACCCTTTACCTAACATGAAAAGCAGACGACACTTGAAAACAAAATTCTTGAATAACTATTATTTTCATTTTTTGTCTCAAAAACATAGGTTGTGACCCCTCATTGGAACGAGCTCGATGAGCCCGTTCCAATGAGGGGTCATAACCTATGTTTTAGAGACAAAAAATGAAAAAATAATGAAAATTAATTGGCGACTTTTGAGAATAGCGCTGGCCGGTTTTGGCCGTTACGTTAGGTAAAGGGTTAAAGGCCTATTTGAGGCATTTCCAATCTCAGAGCTTATGCCCTGTCCATGACATCTTCAGGAGGGCTTGCTTATTGACAATAAACAAATCACCTGGGCAGTGATTTCTAGTGAAGTCTGACTTGGCTAGAAATCACTGTTAAGCAGCTGGACATGTAAAGTTGTGGTCTAGTCAGAATCCAGGACAACTGCCCAGGCCCCTGAAGGTTAACAAAACCAAAAATAAGATCAGCCACTTCTTTCATAGAAATGAAACTTTCAAGCCTCAACAAGGCTTTGTAATAAGTGAATAAAGGAAAAATTATAAATTCATAGTAATTTCTATATTTTAAATACTTACCTATGGCCCAGACTTAGCTGGTGCTAACTCCAAAATATCAAGGGCCAAACACAAATTTTGCCCCCCAATCTCCCAAATTTGCATGCAAAATCGAAAATTAGAAGTTCTATCTGGCCCTCCATACATTTACTTTCCGTGCATGCGCAGATGCCAATAAGTAACCGGAATTGGCGCCAACATCATTCTTTGCTAAAGAGTGTATTACATAATAATTCAGCGGGGAGGTATGAGTGCCCACTCATGGGAGGGCCCTCCCCGTCTGGGCCATAGGTAAGTATGGAAAATATAGAAATTACTATGAATTTATAATACTGTTCCAACTGTACCCTATAGCCCAGACTTAGCTGAATCGTAAAAAGGTGGAGGGCCTTGGACTTCTGAAATAATTCCAATCCTGTAATCCATGATGAAAGGTAATTAGAATAATTATGAATTACATGTATGTCTCTCTATGCAGTAACAGAGGAGACATATTCTAAATAAGGCGCCCTATTGAAGTAATAATTAATATTGCCCGCTATATAACATACACCGCAGACGGCATACACAGATACGTTGAAAACCGGTGATATAAAAAATATAACATACACATATCCAATCGAGCCACACAGAACGATCCCTGAAGAGAAAACACACTTCCTAGGTAATCCACAGGCAGCCTCTGTACAATAAATTCCAGTAACAAGGCTCTCCAACGTGTACTATCCGGTATCTATGATCGTAAACACGTGCGAATTGAGTGCTGACATAATAGAAACCCAGATCTGGAAATGAAAGTTGGTATGATTAACAAGCTCCAACACGGACCGCCCCCAAAATAGATTATGATTTCAAGGTCCACAAAATAAAATAAAGCGTCAGCCTAATAATATAATGTGCAAGAGCATTTATATATAGCATGTAATCATCTGAATACCAGTTAACTGGTTATGCAGACTGCTAGGTACTTAAAGAGTAGCAATTTAATTGTGATGATTTTTAAATATAACGCTTGTATATAACAAATCAACAATAATCACAGGAAACTAATCCAACTAAAAAACAGATGTGCCCATGAGGTCGCCATAAAAGACGACCCAAATGCATAGTATGTATGTATTAAATTATATGAGGCTTGTGGGAAGAAAACAATATCTTGCCCAGTAATTGCCTCTAAACACATAGACAGTGTGTGTGTGTGTGGGGGGGGTGGGGGGGGGGGGGAATTCAAAGTCATATCAAAATCTCCTTACCCGCATTATTTAATCATTCCCGTGTCAGTTATCCAAAAATATAGGAACCACGATGGTTCCCTCACATCTAACCGACTCCATTATGCCACTGTGGGCGGAGAAGGACGTGAAGAATAAAACTTTCCCTGAAAGAAGACCCTCTCATGGCGGAAGGTTCTGGGAAGCGTCCCATAGCAGACACTTGAGGTTTCTGTGACAACAGAGGTGCTACTAGTAGGATTCACAATGAGACTGTTTAATCTTAAACGTAATGTATTGAATCAAATGAATTGGGAGGATACGCGTATCCTATCATTCACCCCATGAATTTTGCAGAGCGTCTATTGCATGTGCTCAATGATCTAGGCATGGCAACACAAATGATGGTAACTGGTTGTTCTGGTGCGTCGCAAACTGAACTATCATGGAGTGATCCAACTGGTAGCAAAACTGTCCAAATACTCGCATGTTGAGCATCCAATACAAATGAAATAGGCGACCTTTCCGAGGAGTGAGTCTGCAAGTACGTTCAGACGACCCGGTATATGACGGATAGAGAGATGAACATGAAAATTCTTCTCCATTAGTTATCATAATGGAAATGAATTGGCGCCGCCCCGGTTCCTGATGTACACTACCACTATCGAGTTGTCCAACAATATCTGACCAAGCGTGGACATTCTTACACATTCTTACTAGTGGGGTTTTTCCCATGTTAAACCCTAACCCCACAGGGTAAAAAAATTAACCCCACGGTGCAAAAAATAACCCCACAAGTGGCCACTGTACTAACCCAACTCCACAACTACCACTGACCCTAAATTGTAAACCCCACAATGTACTTCTGCTAAGCTTGTCTGCAGTGATGTAGTGCTAACAATATTGACATCATTCTTTGATGTTTATGTGTTTCTCCAGGAACCGAGGGTCCCAAGACCCCTGCATTTCGAGTCTGTCGGACTCAGGGTCGTGCCCCAAACTATTGACTCATACCCGTCATAATCGTGAAAGCCGGATCTGGCAGTTGCAGCAGAACTCTTTTGAGTTGACCACTGAATATCTGCCACAATATGGACCTTTTGTTTACGAGATCCAATAAAACAATACTGGTCCTGAGCGAATGCGTTTTCACACTCCAGTTCTGGGTAAAGACCAACTGGAGGGGGCGTGTGCGTAAGCGACCCATCTAAACATGATGCATAGCCACTCCACACAACCCCATCAGTCGCATAAAATTTCTTGCTGTTAATGCGTCTGATAGTAGACAAAAGCGAGCATAACAACTGACTAATTTCGTTCTGGATAATGGCAGACTAACCAGATTGTTGTGAGCCATTATCGAGGGACAGCCCAGAGAGCTATCTTCAGACCGAAGCACATCACTCGGAACTGAAATACTATCCTTTGGACGACGATCTGTAGGTACTTTCAGAATGCCGGATACACCAGGAAATGAAACAATGGATCCTTAGATCTATGCTTGTAGCATAGTCGATCACTCGAACGCTCGCTTTTACCGACTAAATGATAACCATAAATAAACTTTTAGAGCTTTGAAAAACTTGTTATTCAGCTCCAGTCTATTATCAGTTGGAACGAGCTCTCTGGCTTCGGTACGAGTAACAGATGACTATAGAATCCTAGAAAATCTTGATTCTCAATGACCTCTATTACTTTCATTGTCAAGAGAACCTTTATCTCCGATTGGAGAGACTCTTATGCAAGGATTTGATGGAAGCATTGTCCATCACAGACATTAAGTTAGTTGTGGTTCTTGAGGAAAGATAGCCGTAGGCCGTCCGAGACCACACTTCTCACCTACTAGTCTTTTGTAACAGTTATCCAGTTTGATGCAAATCTTGATAACCATCCGTCAATTGCTAAGCAATAGAGGTCCTAACCCTCACCTGTAGTACCTGCGAGGCCTACGGAAGGAGAAACTATGTCTCCTTCGCGAAGAGCCTCAAGCCAATGGATTAGGGACGTCTGATCGGTAGCCTCGATCAGACCTAAGCCCCCTATCCGAGTCGCTGTATGACGATCCCTAGAGTAATTATAGGAGGGTTACCTATACCCTCACGAGGAGTGCTTTTTAGACGACTTTCTGTCTAGGACGTCCTCCCTTACTCCTTTCTGCTATTGTGGGTCAATTAGACGCTGACTTAAGGAGCAGAGTATTGATGCTTTCTTTGTAGCTTGGTCATAAACCAATGATTATCATCAAAAACTTAGTGTCTGGAAACCGGAGCGACCCGAAAAGAGTTTTTCACCTTGTCATCTATTAAGGATGACGACGCAAGGGCTCCGTCACGTCTGATTAACTCCAAATTAGCAACTGTTAAGACAGAGTTATATGTGATAAATATAATAGCCCTGGAAAGGACTCTAAATGAGGTACGAACGTCCTCAAATTCCTTTCCGTAGAGACGTTGTGTCACAGTTCTTAAAGGTGATCTGCATAAGACAGTAAGTCTAAATTCACTCTGAATGAAGAAATGCCGTCTCAACTGTGTCGATCGAATGGTGAATGATGAAGGTAAGACCATAACTAGGTCTTTAACCTGCCCATTCAAACGCAGAAGAACTCTCAATACATCTTCTCCATCTATACTTGACCAGAAAAGACATTTCCTCCTCTTTTTCCGGATGAAGTCAGCGTCCAACAATGCTAGCAGTTTCTTGCAAGTAGTCGCAGCATTCTGATTCGCTGTAACAAATTCAGGGTAGTGTTGATGGATTTAATCCATTGCAACCATGTGTTGTTCCCAAAAGGGAAGGGTAATCCCCCTCCATATCTCTTTCGTCATTGGATGAAGTCAGCGTCCAACAACGCTAGCGGTTTCTTGCAAGTAGTCGCAGCATTCTGATTCGCTGTAACAAATTCAGGGTAGTATTGATGGATTAAATCCATCGCAACCATGTGTTTTTCCGAAAGGGAAGGGTAATCCCCCTCCAGATCCCTTTTATCATTCATCTGAATCAGTTGAAAATCATGGTCAGCGGCATCTGAACGTGCAGATGTCTGGACCAACCCAGCACCATCTGACAGCTCAGGTTCTGAGACTGCCGTCGGCTGCTTCTGCACTTGCTGGGATGCTGGGATGAGCTGCACAATCTGCGACAGCAAATCCGTTACGGAGGCCTGAGGAGCAGCGGTCTTCTATTCTGGCCGCTGGCTGCTCCCGTGACAATGTTCCGAGACAGCTCTTTTCTCCAGACGTCCCGATATATGAGGCCTTGTCTCTTAGCTACTGAATAGTGCTACTTTCGAGCGGTCGCAGCATTCTGATTCTCAGGAATGAACTCAGGGAAGTATTGATGCATTAGATCCATCGCTACTCTATGTTCTTCCGAAAGGGAAGGGTAATTCTCCTCCAAATCCCTTTCACCATCTGACTGAATCAGATTATACTCACGGTCATCGGCATCTGAACGCGCAGATGACTGGACCAACCCAGCACCATCCGACAGCTCAGGGGTTCTGAGACTGCCATCGGCTGCTTCTGCACATGCTGGGATGCTGTGATGAGCTGTGCAATCTGCGACAGCAAGTCCATTATGGAGGCCTGAGGAAACCAGTTGCTTGGCTGCCAGCTGCTCCTGGGACAGTGTGTCCGAGATGGCTCTTTTCTGCGGAAGTCCCGATGAATGAGGCCTCGTCTCCTTGGCTACTGTATGGAAGAGTGGACCTTCTCGGCGATGCAGGATGGATATCAGAAGTCGCGTAGCCAAGGTGCAGTCCTGTGTGCTTGATAGACGCTGAAGAAGAAGCTGTAACTATAGCTGCTGTGAATTGAAAGGAGAGTCCCGGATGGGAGGCATGGACGTATGCTCCGACTGACGCAAGTTCCGAACCACAACATCTGGCCCTAGATGTTGTTATGAAAGAGAGAGGGGGCTCTCTCACTTGCGGTCCTTCAGTCCTCGCCGAGCTTCCTGCTGAACTTGCCAGTTTCTTCCTCTCCGTCGTCGCAGGGTGAGCCTGTTATTTTATAGTGCTTGCTCTACCCTTTCTACTCTCCTCAACCACAACAGACACACCCGGCCTCAAAGTATCTTCGGACGGTGTAACTGCTTCACCGGTCGAGCTAGCTGGCAACAGGGAGCTGAAACCATGCCCTGTCTAATATTCATGAGCACTTTAGCTGCTAGCTCTGATTGACTATCTAAATGCGACGATGGAAGCACACTCTCTGATGGTGTCACGTGAACATCACCATGTTCTTGATCCTCTGTGAATAGAAACTAAAAAACTAGAGTGATTTTTTGGCGAGAGGACCGGTGGCGGCCTCTCACCACGAGGGGACCAGCAGTGGCCCTCTCGCTAACAACGTAGCGTAACACCCGTCTCCAACGTTTGTCATCCCATGCGACACATGTTGAGCAAGAATTAGTGGGAGTACATCGACTACAAGCAAGGCAACCAACATGCAAATCAGAGGAAAGACTTCCTCACCTTGCTTATTGAGCAATATGCTTACATAATGAAGCAAACTAAGTCGATCGTACTCCCACCAACTCCATATTAAATATTATAAAAAGATACATAACAAAACACATTCAAAATATAAATCGAAAAATAATTTACACAAAAAAAAATTTCGAAAAATTTTGAAAAGAGCCCAAATGTATCCTGATACAGCCCAAGTGTGGACAAAAATTATTTTTCTATCCAAAAATTAACTGCTACACTACCGGAATATTTAATGTATCTTACAACAGACCTACTATATAATAAATAGGAAACTATGTATATAAAAAGAGCATTGTTAATGTAAACAACGTCGGAATGAAACAGGAAACAAGACCCCAGGCAACACGGCCCAAAGTCAGTAGCAGATTTTAAAACTATCCAATGTAAGGCAAGATCTTCATCAGAAGAAAAAACGATACATTGGATGTATGATGCATGACCAAAACGCCTAAACACCACAAGGGTGAGGACGTAACCCTGGAGATATTGATTTATTGATGTTTAAGGTCACATATTCATGCACAATGGCTAATCATGACCATGACAGTTTTACAGGTGGAGGAAGCCGGAGTACCCGGAGAGAACCACCGAGCAACAACGAGCAGCTGCCATCTCCCCAACATCGTAACTCCGCACTGCAGCACAGGAAGGGTTAGATTGGTTGAAGACATGCGTACCATTGACGTGCAGTACGCCTTAGTACACGGCATCATCGTGCCCCCACGCGGGTGATGGAGATGAAGTGTCTTGCCCAAGGACACAACGCGGTTGCCGCAGGTGGGATTCGAACCGAGGACCTCTCGGCTTGCAGCCTGCACCTCTACCTACTGAGCCACTGCGGTACCAGCCCTGGAGATATGCAGAATAAACATTCTGTGTAACACGTTGAACTCCCAAGAAATTTTATAAAAAAATTTCAATAAAACAAGCCAAAAAGCTTGGGAGTTTAACTGGGGGGGGAGGGGGGGGGGGAAATTGGGGAACATGAACTAATTTTTATAAATATTATAAAATTACAGCGCTGAACATTTCAAACCATCGTTTCTTCCTTCCTTCATCCAGTTATGTCCTTGGATCCACCAAATTAACCATTGCTTTGTGTCTGGCATCATTATAAACTGAGATTTAAAAGCACAGAAGTCAGTTTATTGTTATCTGACAGAGGACCAAACAAAGAATGATGTTGGCGCCAATTCAGGTTACTTCCTGGTGTCTGCGCATGCATGGAGAGTAAATGTATGGAGGGCCAGATAGAACTTCTAATTTTCGGTTTTGCATGCAAATTTTGGAGATTGGGGGGGGGGGGGGCAAAATTTGTGCTTGGCCCTCGATATTTTGGAGTTAGCACCAGCTATGTCCGGGCCATAGGGTACAGTTGGAAAAATTTTGAAAATTCAGACAGGTTTTTTTGGTATCTCCATGATATCGGTTTGTTATTTTTTTTATACATGTACTGCCCATCTCTAAGGCCTGGGCATCAAATTTGGGTCTGACTCAGTACAGACCTATTTCAGCAAAAGGGATGAAAATGTTGTGTGTGTGTAGGGGTGTCCAACTCTATGGCTCCAAAAAATGGGGTTTAACTGGTAGAGTACTAAAAAATTTTCCCAGGGTGATTTGTAAAATGAGTATTTTTTTTCAAAGATACCATGCTACCAGTACCCGGGGCCTTAGTTTTTATGTAATATGTTTTTCGATAGACAATTGTTTTGTTACAATTTATTGGAAAGTGCCTAATGTCACTTTTCAATAGATTGTAATAAAACAATTTTATATAAACATTTTGTATCACTTGGTAGAGTGCTCAATCATTTTGGTTGTTAAAATTTGTTCTTGTGTCTCTGCCTTGTTATATTTTATGGTTGAGTGCCTGTGGCACAAAACAACAAAGTACAACAGGGCACATCCATAAAGAAGAAATATTTTCCCTTCAAAGCAGTTCAAAAGGAATAAGAAGCCTATCCAAAGAATATGAAACCTTTAACCCTTTACCAAACGTAACAGCCAAAACCCCCAGCGCTATTCTCAAAAATCGCCAATTAATTCTCATTATATAGTAGAATCCTCTTAATTGAATATCCATTTTGCCAGTGAAAATGATTCAATTAGCAGGAGTATACATTTAACAGGATTTGGTCAGTTTCCAGTGTTCTGGAGGTAAACTGAGCATTTATTCTATTATATCTTGTTTGACAGAGCTCATAGAGCTCTGTCAAACAAGATATAATAGAATAACTGCCTGTATTGGATGTAGTGAGGCCTAAAAGGTTGATAAATAAGGGGAATTTGGTGCGTGTCACAGTAATTTTTTCAACATATTACAAAAATTTATATACAATTAACAGGAATTTACTCTTCAACCCATATGCAATTAACAGATCAAATTTGTACTAAAGATATGGTAAATGGTTTTGTGTTTGAAAATTATATTCAATTAACAGGGATATACAATTAAGAGAAATCCAGTTAAGTGGGTTCTACTGTATTTTCATTTTTTGTCTCAAAAACATAGGTTATGGCCCCTCTTTGGAATGAGCATGTCGAGCTCGTTCCAATGAGGGGTCATAACCTATGTTTTTGAGACAAAAAATGAAAATAAAATAGTTATTCAAGAATTTTGTTTGCAAGTGTCGTCTGCTTTTCATGTTTGGTAAAGGGTAAAGTTGTAGTCTCCTCACTTCAATTGGAGCACAAATATGAGCATCTAACACTCAACTAGTTACTTGTGGTTCCAGCATTTCTAAATGTGGAACAAACAAGAGCAATGCAAAGTGTGGGCCACTGCCCCCGACCTTTATGCAAGTTAGAAGTAGCCTTGATGCATTGTGGGACAGAAAAATTTTCTAAGTGGAAACAGAGAAAAATTTTCAAAGTCAAAAAAGGGCCATAACTCTGGGAGAAGTTATTCGATGGAAGAAACCGTTCCGTGTGCATATCCGTTCCCCCATGCAGGTCTATCAGCATACCAAAGGAGATCCAAATTGGTGCAATGGCTTTGAAATTACAATGCAAAATGTTTGTATGGATGGACCGACCGACAGGCGGATGGATGGATTGCTTCACTAGATACCCCAGAATCCTCCTTCAGAGGTTGGGGGCGTAATAAGGGTGTCCAGTACTGAACCAATTAAAAGCACACTGATACATTACATGGAAGATTAAGTACAAAAAGACACACTATCAGATGATTACCTTCTGTACAATAGCTCTGTTAACCATCCATGAACAGCCATCACTGTACTTAAGGGTCAAACTAAATGGTAAAACAATGTCCTCTACAATTACTGTATCACAATGAATTTCAGCTACAGTACCAATCTCTTCCTGACACTAAAATTGCGAAAAAAATAGACATGTATATGAAGACCGCAAGTCTGGAAATAAGCAAACTGTCATTTGTAGAATAAGGTGCCCAGAGGATGAATTTGCTGATGGTATCCCATACAGTGGGCTAGAATCCCCTAATTCATCCTCTGGGTACCTCTTTTGTTTAGGCCTGAAACCTTGATTCAGATTGAGGTTCACAAAATGTAAATTTACTAATGCTATCCTGCTGGGCAGGGTAGCATCAGCAAATTTACCCTCTGGGGAGCTCATTCTGCATATGACAGTGTCCCCAGAGGGTGAATTTGCTGATGATATCCCTTTCAGTGGGATAGAATTCCCTAATTTATACTCACTGGGTAGTGATGTATTTCATCCCTTGAGTGCCATAAGGCACTGTCCGTAATGCTTTAGCATTGCAGATATTGCTTTGTAGCACTCCAGGGATGATTTTATTCATTTAACCCTTTACCTAACTTATCGCCTGCATCTGTCTGCGTAATATGCCAATTCAGCCTGTTGAAAAAATAATATTTTTCAAAAGATTTCAACAAAACCATAGCATGTGACCCCCTCGTTGGAACGAGCTAGTTGAGCTCGTTCCAACGAGGGGGGGGGGGGGGGGGTCACATGATATGGTTTTGTTGAAATATTTTTTTAAATTTAAAAAAAATGATATTTAAAATAATAAATTTTGATATCATCTGCGTTGGGTAAAGGGTTGATTACTTGGGTAATATATCTGACATAAACCAATTCATTTCAATTTTTTTAAAGTTTGCATTAATAAAAAAAAAGCACGTGGGGCAGCCTGAGAAACCGATTTTTAACTTTTTTTATAGGACTAATGACATAATCATGGGTTTTCTCACAAAATACAGTGACACCCACTTAATTGGATATCTCTTAATTGTATATCCCTGTTAATTGAATATAATTTTCAAACACAAAATCATTTACTATACATTCAGTACAAATTTGATCCGTTAATTGCATATGGGTTGTAGAGTAAACTCCTGTTAATTGAATATAAATTTTTGTAATATGTCGAAAAAATTACTGTGACATGCACCAAATTCCCCTTATTTATCAACCTTTTTGCCCTCACTACATCCAATGCAGGCATTTCTTCTATCATATCTTGTTTGACAGAGCTCTCCGAGCTCAGTCAAACAAGATATAATAGAATAAATGCTCAGTTTACCTCCAGAACACAGGAAACTGACCAAATCCCTCTTAATTGTATACTCCTGTTAATTGAATAATTTTCACTGGCAAAAGGGATATGCAATTAAGAGGATTCTACTGTATTAGAATCTCCTTTTATTAAGCACTCAAGTAAGAAAGTAAGCATGTTGCTGAAGGTGATATTTTTCTTTCAAATAACAGCTTCATTCACTTAATTCAAGTTTAATTATGTTATATTACATGTGCGCCTTTGGTGCATGTGAATCTGCCTTGGTGGAGTTTTTCCTGTACCAGGTATTTCACATGCATCTTCTGTGCATGTGAAATACAAGAACAGGTCTTACCTGGGTCATTGATATCTGTCCCCCATACTGCATCCTTATTGTGTTCTTTATTACTATTTATTTATTGGTGTTTAAGGTCACATATTTCTGCACAATGGCTAATCATGACCACGACAGTTTTACAGGTGGAGGAAGCCGGAGAATCAGGAGAGAAGCACCAAGCAATGGCGAGCAACTGTCAGCTCCCCAACATACTAACTCCACACAAGCAGGGTTAGCATTGGTTGAAGACAGGTGCACCATTGATATGCAGTACGCCTTAGTACACATCACTGTGCCCCCATGTGGGCAGTGGGGGGTGAAGTGTCTTTCCCAAGGACCCAACGCAGTTGCCGTAGATGGGATTCGAACAGAGGACCTCTCAGCCTGCAGCTCTACCTACTGAGCCACCTCGCCGCCTCCTTATTGTGTTCCATCTTAGTCTCTACTTACATGTATTAGTGATTATAAATATACAGAACCGCGCATACCCAGGCCTTCGGATCTTGTGATATCCTGGGCCAAAGCAATCTTGTGCAATAATTCTTAACACATTCAAACGTATGTGCGGTTCTGTATTTATCACACACCTCCCATGTAACAACCAGTCTACACAAAAATTGAACTAAAAGCACTTTCTAAGTTGATAATTGCTGCTTTTCTTTTGTTGCCAAGAAGACATCACTGTTAATGGATGGGGAAACAACCCTAATTTACTTTTTAATTTTTACGGCATTCAGTTGGTCGAAACCAATTGCCAGCGATCAGTGTCATGTATGATCACGTTGCCTGACCTTCAAATACTGCGAGGAATAACACAGCAAAAAGTTTTTAATCCTTTGAGACTTTAATTATCCTGACATCCAAACGGTCACTGGGAACTCAGTTTCTTCAACGTTTTTTAAAAGGCGACGTCAAACAAATACATTAGTGATTATCTTGTTGAGGCCTAGATTATTTTTGGTGGTCTGAATTTGTTATTCAAAACTTGTTTATTACAAATTATTGGAGAGTGCCCATAGGCACTCTCCAATAATTTTTAATAAACTAAATTTATATAAACAAAATATTATTTGTGTTTGACTGAATATGAAATATAAGCAAGGGAAGTGTTGGCTTTTACTCTGGTGTCCTCATTTTTTGAAAGCTCTGATAGTGGGTTCTAGCACTCAAACAGTTAAGAAGTCTTGACAGCAGGATTATTTTAGTATTTTAAGCTGCGATAACATTTGACTCAACGGTTGTCACTGAGCACTGTTCGGGAGAAAATAGGGATTGAGGTTAATAAAAAATCAAAAAATAATAACAAAACAAATGACCAGAAAGTATCAATGCGCTGTTTGATTTCGTATGTCATAAGACGTACAAAAGGATCAAAGGGTTAAATGTTTAAATTTTAAAGTAAATTTCCTTTCTTATTATACCTACCACAATTGTTTACAACAGGCTTGCATGACAGTGGAAGTCCTAAACTTGGAAGTATACTCTCTATTTCGTTCTTTCCCAAGCAATTTGAGAAAGAAAAGTGTTGCGAAAGCACCAGGAAAAAATAAGCCAAAACTGGGTTGAGTGCAACCGGCTCACATCGAGTAGAGGGACACTCTTCTCCTTGTACTAACCCATGGCTTCCGGTACCAGTGCGCAGACATATAACCAATGTGTCATTCTATTTGGATCCGCCAACATTGGAGTTTTGTGATCAGTGTGGAGGAAGGATTCTTACTCAACTAAGAAGACGGGAGGGCCTCCAGGTAAACAATTGTGGTAGGTATAATAAGAAAGGAAATTTACTATAAAATTTAAATTTCTTATCAACCTACCTTACAATTGTTTACAACAGGCTGAAAAGACAACAGGAGGAAGGAATCACATAACCAACCCCCACATGACCTGACTGCGCAGGAACTGTGGACAGAAGAAGAGTACCCAAGGCCTATAAAACCATAGGATCACAAACATTAGAAACGACAATGAGAGATGAGGCATATGGCTCTGTGTGACACACAGACAGAAAGGACAATAACCAAGCACAGGGCTGGAACTGACCTTGAAAGAAGCCTAATAAACTGCATCCGATAGAGATAAATGCAATTTGCATGAACCGGATAGAGCAAAGGACAATTACCCTCAACAGAGGAAAGAGCCCTGATACAGATAGGAGGAGTAGAGTCTGGTATCTGATTCTTGGCAAGAAAGGAGCAATCAGTTGTTAAAGTAAGACTGTTGGCAGAGCTCCTGAAAAAGGCCGGGTCAACCGAGAGAGCGTGTGGCTCACTAACCCTTCTGGCTGAGACAAAAGCCACTAGAAAACCTGTCTTGTATGTGAGGAAAGGCATATCCACCTGGGATAATGGTTCAAAACGCCCCCTCAATCCAGTCCCCCCCCCCTTCCCCCAAGTAAAGCAGCACCCAAGAAAGATTCCATCTTGGGGTCAGCTGCAAAACTCTAGGCCTTTTCAAAGAAAAGTGCCAAATAAGCTTGGAGAGGTATGGATTAGTGCCAATATGATGATTTCCCACATAAGAAAAGGTCTCTGAAAGCATAGACTTGTATCCATTGATGGTAACAGGTTGGAGACCCTGAGAATCAAACAGATTTTCCAGAAATTCCACAATCTGTGTAAAAGGATGGACATAATCAACAGAGTGATCAGCATACCATTGATAGAAGACCTTCCACTTAGTGCATAGGCTAAACCAGTGGAGCGCCACCCTGAAGGATAAATACACTTCACTGCTCATCTTGAAAAACCTCTGCGGAGGAGACTGGACTGGACAAAAGATATGCATGAAGAAACAATGAAATCGGGTAGACATGAACTCCCTACATAATCCACTGAACATCCATCCAGGGAAGAAGGTGACGACTGAGAGAAGCTGGTAACTGAAGCAGCAGATCCAGAGGAATGACATTCAGCCTCCAACGACTGAGCAGGAAGTGTTGGATAGGTCTGACATGCAGCTGACCTAAAGGAACGAAATCGCGTCACCGAGCCGCAGAGGCAGAGCAACCGGAGAATACTCCAAGCTGTCGTGGAATGGGTCAGAGTCAGGGTGAAAGCCGAGAGAATCACTGCCCTCGTCCAGAGAACTGTCACCGTATTCAGCTGAGTAAGGAAGTCCATCCTCAGATGACAAAACAACTGTGAAGGGACAGGTCCGACTTCGCCTCACTGACTCTGAACCCTAGCTACGAAAGCTCAACAGTGTGTCAACATTGGACTCCAGGACAGCAGCATTGGAGTGCCTCTGGAGGATATTGTTCGCATACACTGACGTAGTCACCCTGGACTGTGTGCGATGGAAGGCTATCACATGCGACATCAGTCGGCCCAAGGAGCCAGGTTGAGGCCGAAACTTGCCCCAGAAAAGCGAACCTGAGATACTTTTGCGATGTCCGATGAATCGGAACATGAAAGTAAGAGTCTTGCAGGTCGATGCTGGAAGCAAAATCTTCCTGGCGAATGGAGCGGTGAACTGACCTGAAAGTCTCCATCCTCAATTCGGGTGCAATGATAGACTGGTTCAGGATACTCAGATCGATAACTGATCAGAGTCGGCCATCCTACTTTGGCACCAAGAACAAGAATAAAATCCCACTGAATGAATGTTCTTGATGACCTCGATCGCACCCTTCGACAGGAGATTGTCCATCATGATCAAAAGTTCCCAACATGAACTGTCTGAAGGAACTTGAGTTGGAAGAGGCACTCTCGACATAGTGAGGTTCCCTGAAAGGGTATCCGCAGACTGGACCAAACAACATCTAACTCCTAAGGATCAGATGTGATCGTAGCCCAACAGTTTGCAAACTCTGATATTCTTCCTCCAACCTAGGACAAATTGAGGTGAGGACCTTCCCGGCAAGGCCCGTGAGAGGAGAAACCACCTCCTCAGCTAGTAGAAGGATCCTGACACCTCCCTCTGGTCTGCCGATGTGTACCCTTACCACATGAGTAAGAGGAAGAAGTGGAGACAGGAGGATCAGCCCTTGGCTTCGCAGAGAAAGCAGAAGGGCACTTGTCAAGACTGGAACAGCCCAGGCCTCCAACAGAAAGCAGATCAAGCTGGATAAACAGCAGCTGAACTTTGGAATGAGGCAGGACATCATCCCGGACCGTAGCCACAGAATCATGGAATAGATACGGACCTACCAAAGAAGCAGATCGAAGAGCAGCGTGCTGCTCTTCAGGAAGGGAATGGCTAGTGTCCGACACAGCGTCCTGATGAACTAATGCCGGAGTAGCCATGTTACAGGCATGCATGTGCATAAGATGCATGATCGCCTTAGATATCACATGCAAAGGAGCCTGTATGTTGTCAAACTTATCTGGGGGCAGATAAGCAGCCAGCAGCCAGAGACGACGTGATCCGAGAAAGCATGCCAGCGTGTCTCTGGATAAGCCCAACAGGGACTTCAATGTCGCCGTAGGAAAAACGGCCGACTTTGTGCTTGGAAAGCCCAAGGGCGGAGGTGTCCAGATCCAAGACCATCAAAGCCTGGCAGACCAATGGATTGGTGGATTCATAGGAATGATAGCGTACAGGGAGGAAAAAGGTATAAGCCCCAGTAAAGAATGAAGTCGTCATAGCCTTGGAACTCAGCTTAGAGTCCATTGTTGCAAAAGCTTGGACCACCTGTACCAACTGGTATGGTCGAAGGCGAGCAGAAGCAGGTTATTCCTTGGCAGTATGTGTGTGACTGATTATCACGGCCTGGAAGAAACCTTTGGCTGGTCTGACGGTTTGAGTCCCGGAAGGAACACAACATAAAGTCAAGAACTACCCCAAGTCAGAAGATTGTTGACTGTTTGACCCATCCCCTGAGTTGGATGACACATAGCCCATCTCGGGTATACCGAGGCCGATGCCAACCATGGTGTAGGAACACCAGAGGAAGCAGAAAACAGCCTGCTTCAAATCCCAGGAGGTGGAGCCACCAGTAGCCTCACTGGAGGCAACGGGGAAGGCTTTTGGAAAGAACCTACATGAGCAAGGAGAGACCTCCCCAAGCTCACAACCTGAATCTGCAGGTCCAACATGGGAAGGACCAGGCTAAGTGGCTTCACATTTGACCCTCTTAACCAGCGAAGGGTCACTATCCTGAAGAACACCTGATGCAGAAATGACGGATGGCAGCCGTAACATCCGAAGGCAGATGTTGATAAGGGTATGAATACCCCGAGGATCTGGAGTGCAGGAACTCAGGAGAGTCACTGTGGACCTCTGAGGGACAGAAGATCCAGGCCGCACAGATTGCGTTGGTTCTGCTAATCTGGCCAAAGGACCAAAATGCATGGACGGAAACACAGCAGAGTACATGGTGACCCCACTATGGACATCTGAATTCAAACCAAAGTCTGCTTGGTCAGACGGCTGGGAGACTGAAGCAGAGGAACCGGCCAGCAAACCCCGTCCGACTTCAAGGAGTTGAAGTCAGGGAAGGTTGAGGCCAAGAACCCACGTCCATCAAAGCAGAAATCCCTGCAGACCCCTGCAGGGTTAAGCCAAGGCCACCTGAAAGGGAGACCGAAACACTGACAGAGCAGCAGCAGGAGTGGATACATCAGTAGCTGTTGACAAAGGCAGAAACGTGGAAAAAGCAACCGAGCTCGACTCCAAAAGAGGAGTCACAACCCTAGTGACAGCCTCAGATGTAGACTGAAGGGGGACAGCAGTCTCAGAACCAGGCATCTCTTTGCCAGAAAGTCAGCAGCTCCTGCCACATGCCCAAAAAAAACTACACGATAGACTGAAGCACAAAAGGTGGAAGACCACACCGCCCACAGGGTCTTTCAGCAGACCGACCCGCAACAGGGGGGAGAAAAGCTGCCACCTAACACAGATATAAGCAGAACCCAAAGGGTTAGCATTAATGAACAAAGAGACTGAAACTGCATGGTACGCGAAAATGGCATGCAAAATCGGTATAGAGCTATATCACGAAAAGTACGGCAAATAATCAAGAGAATATACAAAACACACAGCACTGTATGTCTGGATGGTGAAGCAACAGATATGAGTCCACAATTCAGAACAGGAACATCATCAACATCAATCAAGTCAAAAGGTATCACTGTCGATGAGGAAAAAGATAGGCATCTTCACAAGATGGCAGAAGAAAAAAGAATGGTATGTTGGTTATATGTCTGCGCACTGGTACCAGAAGCCCTGGATTAGTACTAGGAGAAGTGTCCCCTACTGGGTGTGCACTGGTCGCACTTGACATAGTTTTGGCTTATTTTTTCTTGGTGCTTTTGCACCACTTTTCTTTCTCAAATCGCTTGGGAAAGAACGAAATAGAGAGTGTACTTCCGAGTTGGGAACTTCCACTGTAGTGCAAGCCTGTTGTAAATAATTGTAAGGTAGTTTGATAAGAAAGCTAATATATTTAGCATACTCTATCAGAATATGACTAGTTGTGTTAAGTATTTGTCAAGGAACAAGCAGTCAGAATGTTATTTTTATTTTGTAAACTTTTGACTCAAATCTGATTGTTTAAATAGTCCTGGTAAACAAATCTAAATGAGGAACTTGGAATTACCAAGTGATCGCGACACTGGAGCATTCGTCCAATGACTGACATGTTTATTTAGACGCATTCTTTCTCTGCTTACGTTTTTTTACATTCAACATGTTTTGTATCACCACATGTGCAATACAACATTATTTTTATCATACAGGCAGAACAGTGGAAATCCTGTGTTTTAATTTAACCACCTGCACACTGATGTCAAAATATCCAGATTTTGAATTAGCCATTTTTCCCATAATGCAACTGGGAACTTAACCAATTCAATCTTGTTTGACAGAGCTCATTGAGCTCTGTCAAACAAGATTGAATTGGTTAAATTTCTAGTTGCATTATGGGAAATATTTGCACCCTAAACTTTAGATATTTCGACATTAGTGCAGGAGGTTAATAGAGGTGTGATAAAAAAAGACTCACTTTTTTCAAATAAGATAACTAGCAGAGCTGGTGGATAAACTTGGAACATGAACATGATAAATAATGAGGTTTTAGACGACAAGTCCTGTGCTTCAAATTTTCTGGTAACTGGTTATTCATTTTGGGTGAGTTTTTTATATAATTTGCAAATTTAAAACTTTAAAAGACTCCCCAAATCCTGGCTCTTGAGTGTTTGCTAAATTTGTAGATTTCCGAACTGAATAGGAAAATGTGCAAGTAGCGAAGGTTGAGAAGAATATGTTTATATATGACGGTACCTGTTCCATTCCATCTGCCCAGCCACCATGTCCTTCCTGGAATTTTATAAATGTTTCCAAGTCAATATTGACTCTGACTTTATCTCCAATACAGTACTTCTCATCGTAAGGTTTGTGAATATCTGAAAAAACAAAACAACTATTTTTACTTAGGACTAAAAAAATAAAAAATATATTTCTCAGGCCCTCCCACATGGTCTTTTTGGCTGCCGCATGCTCTCTTTTTATAACCAATTTAAACTTAAAAAAAAAAAAAAATTAAATGGTTTATGTCTGATATTTTACCAAAGTTAAAAAAAATTATGAATTTGTCCCTTGAGTGCAAGAAGGCTTTGCAATGCTGTAGCATTGCAAAGCCTTCTTGCACTCAAGAGATGAAATACACCACCACCCATGCTATTCTGTAGATTATGAGGCCTAAAACTTGAACCAAGAACATGAACTTTTGATGGCAAAGAAGTAATTACTGAAATAAAAAATAAAATAAAAAACCTGCGTGCATGTAATTTCACAAATAATGGCCTGAGAAACAGAAGATCTACTTTGTGTGGCCTTACAAGTACACAGATCTTTGAATATAAATCCTATCTCAGAGAAAGCGCTTAAGTAAGATTAAAAATTAAAATCTCCTGAGTTTCTAACTGGTGGTCCTCTTGTTGGTTCTATTTCCTATGTAAAATTTCCCCAACCAAAATGTATCTAATGGCAATGTGACCACTACCCCGTTGATATAATGTCAATGTGGTCCCCAGTAAAAATTGTTTTTTATGTTAAATTGCGATTTTAGAGTTTTTAAACTGTTAACAAAAAATTTTTTTCCTGTCTCCATCCTCGAATATATAGAGCCAGCGTTGCCCTATATGGACTGATCCATTACAATGGAAATATGGTGGAACTCTGTTAACTAAATAGCCATTTTGCCAATGAAAATTATTCCATTAACAGGAGTATTCAATTAACAGGGATTGTGTCACTTTCCTGTATTCCAGAGATAAACTTGACATTTATTCTATTATATCTTGTTTGACAGAGCTCCATGATAATAATTTAAATGCCTCTATTGGATGTGCTGAGGCCAAATAGGTCTATAAAAAAAGGAAAACTGGGGAGAGTCATTGTATTTTCTCGACAGGTTGCAAGATTTTTTATGCAATTAATTTACTCTATAACCTATATTCAATTAACAGATCAAATTTGTACTGGAGGTATGGTAAATGGTTTTGTGTTGAGAAATTATATTCAATTAACAGGTTTATTCAATTAAGAGATATCCAATTAAGTGAGTTCCTCTGTAATTATCAAATGCAATCAGAGGAAAACTGAGACTATAGTGGCTGGGACATATTTAAGAAGCACTTCTTTCATTTCAAACTTCATCTCCTGCAAAGTGGGGAAATTCAGACATGGACAGTGTAATGGCAGGCAATACGGCAACATGGTATATCAGAGAATGTCAGCAATCTGCTCTAAAAAAAAAACGTAAAATACATTATCTCAGAAGCTAGGAATTGTATTTTAGACAAGTAAAATTCAACCTTTTCTCTTTTCCCTGAATCAGTCCAAATATTTTTCCACCTGAGCAAACTGCGCGATGTGAATAGATGCTGATTGTTATTTCACATGACTTCAAACTAGGGCCCTGCAAAGCTTCGAGATTCAATCTGGCTTTGAATCTTAAGTTGTTATTCAGTCCAATTCGAAACTGACTGTCCGATTCGTTTCCTTTTAAATCTTTTCTCAGAAATATAGCTTGGTATCAGTCAAGTGCCACCACTCAGACCAATTTCAGCCTAATTTGACACAATCACTGTTGAAAGAAAATTTAAGGTTTCAAACAGTGTCAACGATGCTCTACAGCTAGCGGCTAGCACTGTGCAGTGCTTGGTGCTAGTGATTCTCACTGTTCCTGTTTTTGAAGTATAATCCTTACTGGGTAATATTTCAACTACATCAAGACATGCCTTCGACGAAGGCATGCCTTGATGATGTAGTTAGAAATTTTATCAGTCAGGACTTGCACCATCCCAGTCAGAACAAATGACATTTACAGTCTCTCTCCCTCAATGGGCCCTTTATATTACCTTGGAAGTACAATTACTTCATCTCCATCAATTTGCAATGTTACAATTTAACTGGTAGAGTGCTGAAAGCCCATATTTGGGCTTTACTCTAAAGTGTCCGTACCAGCACTTGAAGGCTTCATATTTTGTGGATGTTGTTCATACCACCTTTGAAATGAAATTATTTAGTCTGTTAGGATTTGCCTTGTTACAATTTATGGGAGAGTGCCTATTGGCACTCTCCCATAAATTGGAATTAGGCAAACGTATGTGAACAAATTTTGATGACCAAAAATAATTCAGCACTCTATCAGTTAAGGTGCCCATGATTCAATTTGAGGTGTGATTAGTTTCAAATAATAGGCCCAATTCGATCCAAGATTTGAGTGGAATAAAAAAATCTGTGATTCACAGTGCCCTATCTGAAACTATGTTGATCCTGTTTGAGTCTTTTTCAGAAAAACAACTCAGTAATGAGAAGTGAAACAACCCAGGTTGAAACTGCTCAGAACAAAACAGCTTGAGCAAAATGGATTTCAAAGTTAGATGACTGACACACAGCAAAACAGTGTTAGGTAATAACCATGAGAAAAGAGAACATACAGCATGTCAACAACCCTTAAAGAGCCGGAGATTTCATACATTCTGATACACTTTGACAGGTCTGTATCCTGAGAGTGTGGCTTTACGGGAGCGCGGTGGCTCAGTGGTAGACTATCTGACTTCTATGCTAGTGGTCCTGAGTTTGATCCCCGTCTTGGACGACCCGAGTTGTGTCCTTGGGCAAGGCACTTTATCCCGGTTGCCTACATGGGGGCACGATGACACCTTCCGCTAAGGCATACTGCACGTCAATGGCAGACATGTCTTCAACCACTGTAATCCTGCTTGAGCGGAGCTTGAACAGAGTTTGAATGTTGAGAAGCTGACAGTTGCTCGTCGCTGCGCGGTGGTTCTCTCCAGGTACTCCGGCTTCCTCCACCCATAAAACTGTTATAGTCATGATTAGCCATTGTGCACAAGTATGTGACCATAAATGCCAATAAATAAATAAATATAGTGTGGCTTGACAGTTGTTTCAAGGTAATTCATGGCTGCCTATATGGGCAGCCAAAACTTGTCAAGAAACAACAGCCAAGGTACTTATATGTAACTTGTAAGTTTAGCCAGAGATCAAATGGGAGCACCTGTTCTATTGCAGAAAGGGTAATGTAAGTCTGAATAAGGTCCTTAAGTATTAAAAGTATTCAAAACTCACCAAGCACAGGTAAATGTTCAGGATAATAAGTGCCACCCTTAATAGGTTTATTTGTCACAACATCTACTTTGCCTTCAGCACCAACTCGACATGTATCTTCATCACCATGTTTGGATGACCATTTCACCCGTACTGCACCTCTTGAATACTGTCCCCAATCCACAAAGGATTCCACTTTTCCAGGCTTCCCTTGGATAACTGCAAATAAAAATTTCCATTACTCTGTATATATGGGTGGGTGAGTGCGCGCATGCGTGCGTGCGTGCGTGCGTGCATGCGTGCGTGCGTGCATGCATGCATGCATATGTGCATGAGTGTGTGCGTGCATCCGTGCGTGCATATACATATAAATATGTACGATACCAACTTACCATAATCATGGTGACCGCAACATATCTCTTTTCTTTTGATACTCTTGATATTTGTTATTGAGGCAATGTGGGATGGATAACTCTTTATTATAATCTTTTACAATACACAATGAGCCATCAGTTTTTATTCTTTTTCTGTGCAGGATATACATATGTTACCTGGTCATGCTAATAATTACATCCCATTAAGACTGCATTTTTGCGACCAGTGTGCAAAATTTCTAAAATGACTAATCAACTAACTGTTCTTGTGGTTTGGTGATGGCTAACCAAACACTCGGCTGCATAAAAATTCTTGGGGAAACTTTTTATCATTAACAAGTATTCATATATTGTGTGGAATTGAAATATATATAGCCTCTCAAGGCAAAAATCTAAAAATCTATCAAGATACAAGAAAGGCTGGTTAACTGGTAGAGTGCTAGAAGCCCATATTTGGGCTTTATTCTGAACTGCATGTACCTAATGATAAAGGCTTCATATTCTGTTGATGCCCTTTATATTATCTTGGAAGTACAATTACTTCATCTCCAACAATTTGCATTGTTACAATTTATAGGAGAGTGCCTATAGGCACACTCCCGTGAATTGTAACAAGATAAAAATGTGTGAACAAATCTTGAGGCTGAGATAAAATATAGCACTCTACCAGTTAAGTTACTCAGACTTTACGATTCAAGATGCAACTTTTGGCTAACCAGTCATCTGTTCGCATAGATTTAAATTTGTTTAACCACAATGCAAACTAAATGAGCGTTCTTGTCCAATTTAAACTAAATGAGCGTTCTTGTCCAATTTTGCACACAGCGTGTCCGACATAGACCCCAGTGTCATCCAGGAAATATGCAGACAGCATAAAGCCATGGCACCAGTGGAAACGTGCACCATTCATATGTCCAAGATTGCTCTTGTACCCACGAAAAACATAAACCCCCACCAGCACCGCAACAAAATGCCAACTGCCCACCTCCAAGATGGCACAAAAAAACTTCACAGAGCCTATATAGTTAAAATTAATTAGACTTAGATTAAAACACTGCCTCCAATAGATGTGTCATACATAACCATTAGTACATGTCACTTTGTTTCAAAATACATCCACATTTGTTAAAGTTATTAAAGATTTTCCATTGGACACGCAAAAGGAGTAATATGTAATTCTCCCATGAGATTGGATACTTCTTTTTCATTGGCAGTTCAAGAAAACATATTGTAACATTATTTGCGGGAAGAGTAGTATCTGCTTAATGGCCCATAACTCTGATTACCTGACGCTATGTGGTTTCTTGTTGTTTCAATGGCTTAAACTTACGGCGGCCAAATTTGGCCACCCTAATGCTCCGAGTTGTTGATTTTTATGCAACAGGAATACCATTGGTCTTGGTATGTCACTTTAAGTGATTATATGTATATGGCGGCAATATATACTGGAAAGTATCTGCATTTAAAATAAAACTGCATCAAAACCAGCATTGTTTTAAAATACAGGTATATTGTATGTAATTATATTGTGTCAAACTATCAATGTTGATTATATATTAATAATGGGGAAATGTTGAACTCAATCAGTCATTCTAGATGTCACCATTCATCCAAAATTCTGATTTTGCTGCTTTCAGATTCTATTCAGCTAACACTTTGATATACTCGCTGATCCACAAACGTTTTCCCGATTTATATATTTATTTATTAAAGAAATTATAGAATAGGTTTCGGCAATAATGAAGACTACTGCAAGGGATAATGAAAGTGCCAATGATACTGTAGCTTAACTTGACTGTGTGTAGATTTTGATAAAAAGGATAATGTTCAATGTTTATCAAAAGGATTATGAAATAAGACAAAAATTGTGATAATTGAGTATAAGATAATTTCTGTTCCCTACATACAATGCTTTAAATAAGAATAATTTGAGGTTTAGAAGGTCTAAAGAATTGAGGCCTGGGTTGATGTGGCCCTCACAGTTAACATTTGTCAACCAAAGTTACCAAGTTATAGTAAAATCATTCCAAAACAAGTCATCCTACCATGTTACAAAGAAATCCCTTCATAAATATGACTAATAGACATTGCTGAAGAAATCTAGGTCACATGCAGACATTGCTGAAGAAATCTAGGTCACATGCTGGTCAGGTGGTCATGGTTGATTGATCATGACCAAAATACGGTAATCTCATCTAGATATCAAACCGAGTTATCCCACCAAGTTACAATGAAATCCCTTCATAAAAACAACCTGTTGACAGTGCAGAAAGGAATCTAGCTCACATGACCAGGTGACGATAACTGCTGACTGATCGTCAGCAAAATAGGAAAGACTCATCTAGACATCATCCCGAGTTATCCTTCCAAGTCACAATGAAATCGCTTCATAAATATGAACTGTAGACTGTGATAAACAAATCTAGGTCATTTGCCTGTGCGGCGGCATGTTTGACCGATCACAGCCAAAATAGGACTTTCTCATCTAGACATTATAATTAGTCATCCTATCAATTTACAACGAAATCTCTTCATACAGTACAGTCCCCGTGGGCGGTCACTTTTCCACATGTCCAAAGCGGTTGTGGAAAACCGTGGACAAATTACCTTTCAACTGCCCACATAAATTTTTGTGGACAGAGATTTTTCTAGACCGTGGGCATGCTACCTACCTGCCCATGGAATTAATAACTAACATGGCAATTCCCGTGGAGTACTCATGATTTGACTTTTTATTACACTACTTTAATATTTATGTTACGTAATTTTTCTACACGATAGCAATAAGAAAAAAAAATCTGTTAACATCGGAACGAGGTCAAAATATCAGATTAGTTTCTGTTCTCCCCATGTCACGACAAATTCCAGGGATAATCCAACTGACGAAAATGCAGAAACTAAAAAGCTCGGACGGAATGGTTTCACGCGCCGAAGGCGAGCAGGGACGGGTTGGGGCAAGCCCCTTTCAACCCTCATTGACTGTTTGTTTTTGTTGAATGTCAAGGCTTGGTAGAGGAGGAAAAGGAAGGAGGGGGAGGCTTACCCCCGCATGGGCTTCTTCTGGCTTTTTGTCTTTGGAGGTGGTTGAGATGGTGATGTGGAAGTCGATGATGTTGAGTTTAGTGATTGGATTGCGTCTAATGCCTTTTTGGAGTTTGCCTTGGATTTTTCCCTGAACTCGCAGGTTTCAGAGATGACTTGTTGTCCTATCTCAATTGCTCGTTCTATTGCTCTCTTTATGTCTTTGGTGGTGGCTGCAGACTGAGGTGGCTGTTTTGCTGTGATCGACATACCCAGGCTGTCCGGTAGAGAAGGAAGTGGGGAGTGAGGGGTGGGGGTGGTGGAAATGCAACCTCCAGTTCCTCCTCAGTCTTCACCAGATGTTCCTCATCTAACAGTACCGGCTCAGGAGCTGGTAGTTGGTTCGGTGTACTAATGGGACTAGGAGGGGAACTGTCGACTGCCTCCAGAACCTTCATCCTCTCGCTCACCTCTTTCTTCCCCTTCCGGAAGGCCTCCAAGCGCCGGGCATTCCTGTGCTTGGTCAATGGACTCTTCTTCCTGTTCTTTCTCTTTCTCTCTTCAAGACCTCCGTGCCCCTTCGGGTGAGGAACAGTGGGAAAGGGAATCCTCTAGCCAAAGGTACTACCTCTCCCCAAAGAGGGTGGTGACTTGGTTGTCTCTATTTTAAATTCCAGGCTCAGGTGGACTCTCTTACCTGTCTCCTGGACAGTCCAGGTGACAGGGCAAGAAATGCCCAGAGCTGAGATGGTTCTGACGAGTCTTTCTGGTAATTCCAGTGTATCCATGATTGATTAATCAGGTGCTCACACTCTGAAGTCAGAGGTGCGATTGATGTGAATGTGATGATGATGGCGAATGGCTATGTCCAATGACCAGAACTTAAAAGCTTGTGGACCATGTGATATTTATCTACTCATCTGCTTGCCATTTGTTAACCCTTTACCTAACGCTAGGAGTAGACGACATTCGTGAACAAAATTCTTGTGTAACTAAACATTTTCATTTTTTGCTCTCAAAACATAGATTATGACCCCTCAATGGAACGAGCGTGACACGTTCTTTCGATAGAGGGGTCATAACCTATGTTTTGGGAACAAAAAGTCAAAATATAAAATAGATTGAATGGCGATTTTCGTGTATAGCCCTGGCCAGTTTTTCCCATTACGATAGGTAAAGGGTTAAATAAACAAGAGGCCCCAAGGGGCCTTAATCGCTCACCGGGCAAAGTGATTCAAACAAAGTGGTTCAAAGAAGTATTTGGGGTCACATTCAGTTAGACATGGTTCATCAACAATACAAAGGAATGAAGTCATGAGAGACAAATTTTATGGAACTAGGGACATGGCTTGAACAAACTTGAATCTTACCCCCCAAGGATGCTGCATACCAAATTTTAAAAGCATTCATCTGCTGGATCAGAAGAAGAAGATTTTTAACCCTTTACCCAACGAATCGCCTGCATCTGCCCGCGTAATATGTAAATTCAGCAGTTGAAAAAATTTCAACAAAACCATATCATGTGACCCCTTGTTGGAACGAGCTCGTCGAGCTCGTTCTAACGAGGTGTCACATGATATGGTTTTGTTGAAATTTTTTGAAAAATTAAAAAAAATTGTATTTAAAATAATAAATTTTGATATCGTCTGCATTGGGTAAAGGGTTAAAGAAAATTCCTAATTTTGAACTAAGTTATCATTCGGGCTCCCACAGTGAGCCCAAATATGAACCCAGGGACTTGGATTGAACAAACTTGAATCTCACCCCCTAAGGATGCTGCATGCAAAATATCAAAACATTCCGACTGCTGAATCTGAAGAAGACTTTTAAAGAAAAATTCCTCATATTGACTAAGTTATAATTCAGGCTCCCACAGGGAGCCCAAATATGGACCCAGAGACTTGGCTTTAACAAACTTGAAACTCACCCCCCTAAGGATGCTACACACCACATATCAAAACATTCCAACTGCTGGATCTGAAGAAGAAGATTTTTAAAGAAAATTCCTCATTTCGAACTAAGTTACAATTCAAGCTCGCACAGTGAGCCCAAATATGGACCTAGGGACATGGTTTGAACAAACTTGAATCTCACCCCCTAAGAATGCTGCATACCAAATATCAAAACATTCTGACTGCTGGATCTGAAGAAGAAGATTTTTAAAGACAATTCCTCATTTTGAACTAAGTTATAATTCGGGCTATCACAGTGAGCCCAAATATGAACCCAGGGACTTGGCTTGAACAAACTTGAATCTCACCCCCCTAAGCATACTGCATACCCAATATTAAAAGATTCTGCCAGCTGGATCTTGGGAAGAAGATTTTTAAAGAAATTTGCCTGAAATGCACTAAGTTTGAATTTGGGCTCCTATACTGAGCCCAAATAAAAACCCAGGGAGCCGATTTGAACAAACTTGAATCAGATCCATCCCACAATGTTGCATACCAAATATCAAAAGATTCTGCCTGCTGGATCTGGAGAAGATTTTTAAAGAAATTTGCCTGAAATGCACTAAGTTTGAATTTGGGCTCCTATACTGAGCCCAAATAAAAACCCAGGGGGCCGATTTGAATAAACTTGAATCAGATCCACCCCACAAAGTTGCATACCAAACATCTAAAGATTCTGCCTGCTGGATCTTGAGAAGAAGATTTTTTAAGAAATTTGCCTGAAATGCACTAAGTTTGAATTCGGGCTTCTATATTGAGCCCAAATGTAAATCCAGGGGGGCCGATTTGAACACACTTGAATCAGATCCACCCCACAATGTTGCATACCAAATATCAAAAGATTCTGCCTGCTGGATCTGGAGAAGAAGATTTTTTTAACAAATTTGCCTGAAATGCACTAAGTTCGAATTTGGGTTTCAAAAGTGAGCCCAAATATCAATCCAGGGGGCAGATTTGAACAAATTTGAATAAGACTCATACCAAGATGCTGCATACCAAATATCAAAAGATTCTGCTCACTGGTTCTGGAGAAGAAGATTTTTTAATAATTTTTCTATAATTCATACGGTGCTATCAGAGTTATGCCCCATACAGAGCCTCCATGGGACGTGTCCATTTCATTTGAACAAACATGAATTGTCATATAGTAATGAACATCCACATGAAGTTTCGTTAAAATCGGACCAGTGGTTTCAGAGGAGAAGTCGTTTGAAAAATGTTCACGATGACGGACGACGACGGAAGCAGGACGGCAGATGACGGATGGCCGATGATAAGTTAAGCTCCCTTCGGTGAGCTAAAAAGGAGGGATATTTCCACCAATTATGAATTTATCGTCACCAAATAAGGCCTCTCCAGTTCTCCCTCTCGGCGTCATTTTTATCTTCCGCTTCCGCAAAGTTCCCGTTCGTTTTCACGACAGCTACCGGCTGTCTTCAAAATTCGAATCAAGAGTTGAGAGTATCAGAAAAACAACTACCAAATGTTGGAAAGAATGGCACAGGAAAAAATGGCACAGGAAAAAATGGCACACTTTTTGACCCTCTAGGAAAAAATGGCACGCATGGGAGGAAAAAATGGCACGCATGGGAAAAATGGCACACTTCCTTAATCACCTAGCAAAAATGGCACAATTGGTAGGAAAAAATGCCATTTAAATATAAAAATACAAAACACAAAAAAAAAAAATTTTATTTCTGAAAGAAAGAGGTGAATCAATAGCACAAAATAGCACAATTGTAATCCATCATCAAAGCACATGTTTTTGTGGGTTTTAAAACAAAACACTAATACATATTTGCTAATTTACCTCAGATCAAAAATATACATATTTACAAGTTTTTGGTAGTTTCCAAGAAATGATGTCAGGATTTGGAATTACCAACAAAAAACGGAACAGTGGAACCCTGTTAATTGAATAGCAACTTTGCCACCAAAAATTATTCAATTAACAGGAGTATTCAAGTAACAGGGATTGTGTCACTTTCCTGTATTCTGGAGAGAAACTTAGCATTTATTCTATTATATCTTGTTTGACGGAGCTCCATGAGCTCTGTCAAACAAGATATAATAGATTAAATGCCTGTATTGGATGTACTGAGGCCAAATAGGTAAAAAAAAAAACAAAGGAAAACTGGGACGAGTCAGGGTAATTTCTCGACAGGTTTCAAGATTTTTTATTCAATTAACAGGAGTTTACACTATAACCTATATTCAATTAATAATAAATAACAGTAATTGTGTTGCACAAAACTTTAAGCTTTCATACATGCCAACTCAAACACTAAGCTTAATGTACCACCATATGGCAGTGTTTATAAAACAATATTTATTATTATTAAAAGAATATTGGGGAACAAATACTGATACTGCTTTCATACCCAGTTTAATATTACACTTTTCTTTGAAAAAAACAAATAAATAATGGTAAAGTGTGCCATTTTTTCCAGTGCCATTTTTTCCTAGGTAACTGTAGAAGTGTGCCATTTTTTCCGCATCTCAAAAAACAGCATTTTTGGTGCCCCATTTTTTCCTAGTAGGTCAAAAAAGTGTGCCATTTTTTCCTGTGCCATTTTTTCAGGGCACCCTTTTACCCCAAGCATTGGTTACTGGGTCATAATCTACCAGTAAAGCATGGATTGTTTACCACAATGAACAAGCACTGCTTCACTTCCCGGGATCCCCATGGGGGTCTGTCCATTACAAGTGGGATAAGCACCTCTCAAGTATTCGCTTACCAATACCTGATGTTGGTTTTTAACACTACCCCGTCGATATTAATAAAAGTTAGCCCAGTGGTCTGCGTCAGACAAGATAGATCCATTAGTCTCGTGAACACAAGTCGTTTGAAGTTTTTAATCCTTTCAAACGCTGCTGTATATAGTATACACATGCCACTAACTTCTGTAAAACTACTTCAGAAGGATTATAGCAGATCATAAATCATAAACACAAGAGCACCATTAATTGCCGATCTACATAAGTCAGTCAGGTTAATTAATTTAATCATTAATGAATAACACACAATCTCGCAGAAAAATAACAATCAGAATTACTCCGAAATTATCCACTACAAAGTGCGAGTTTCATATTGCACTTTTTAGTGAATAACTCCAAAGTAATTTATCGATAGGGCCAGGTTAAAAAAAAACGAAATTAATTTGACGATGCATTTTTATCGTACAATGAACAATCAGAATTACTCTGAAATTATCCACTAAAAAGTGTGACATTCATATTGCACATTTTAGTGAATAATTCCGAAGTAATTTATCGATAGGGCCAGGTTAAAAAAATGAAATTAATTTGATGATGCATTTTTATTGTACGCTGAACTATCATAATTACTCCAAAATTATCCACTAAAAAGGGCGACTTTCATATTGCACTTTTAAGTGAATAATATTCCGAAGTAATTTATCGATAGGGCCAGGTTAAATAAAAGTGTCAACTAGAACTATCACTGAAGGTGATTAATACCCCCGCTTTGGGTTTTTAGAGGAATGCACTTCTGATCATGTAGGCGAAGGCCATAAGGAAATGTATACATAAAGATCATTTTTTGTTGTTGAAATTTGTATTTGCATGTGGCCTTCCACAGAACAGCACTGAATACTTAAAGAGCCCACACATATATGGTTTACATTTGGAAAAACACATTTACAATGTGCAACATGTATTCAAAATCGGTTCATTAATGTATTGTTGTGTACTACCTCAGAGCAGCCATGAAAAAAAAAACAAAAAAAAACAAAACATGTTTATTATTAAATTATATCCTTAGGGCAGCCATATCCTACCATACACAGCCTGAAACAGCCTTATCCTATGTACAGACTGATTTTATTATGTACTACCCCAGAGCAGCCATGCCTATGTGTAATGGTATTTTTAACTGTTGAGATTGTACAACAGTTAAACAAAAAAAAAAAACATGTTTAATATTAAATTATATCCTTAGGGCAGCCATATCCTACCATACACAGCCATATATCACCAGTTTAAAGCCATGATCAATAACTATTTTTGTTACTAAAACTATGTGCTTCCTCAGAGCAGCCATGTCTATGTGTAATGGTATTTTTGGCTGTTGTGAATGCACAACGATTCAAAAACATGTTTAATATTAAATTATTTCCTTGGGGCAGCCATATCATACCATATCAAGCCATATATCACCAGTTCAAAGCCATGATCAATAACTATTTGTGTTACTGAACAGCCATATTTTGTGTACATATTTATTTCACTATGTGCTTCCTCAGAGCAGCCATGTCTATGTGTAATGTTTTTTTTGGCTGTTGTGATTGCATAACGGTTAAAAACATGTTCAATATTAAATTATTTCCTTGGGGGCAGCCATATCATACCATATCCAGCCATACATCGCCAGTCCTAAGCCATCATCAATAACTATTTGTGTTACTGAACAGTCGTATTTAGTGCACAGATTTATTTCACTATATGCTTCCTCAGAGCAGCCATATCTATGTGTAATGGTATTTTTATCTGTTGTGATTTTACAACAGTTAAAAAACATGTTTAATATTAAAATATATCCTTGGGGCAGCCATATCCTACCATATCCAGCCATATATCACCAGTTCAAAGCCATGCTCAATAACTATTATGTTAGTGAAACAGCCTTATCCTATGAGCAGAGTTGTTTTACCATGTGCTTCCTCAGAGCAGCCATGTCTATGTGTAACGGTATTTTTGTTGTGATTGAACCACAGTTAAAAAACATGCTTAATATTAAGATATGTCCTTGGGGCAGCCATATCCTTCCATATCCAGCCATGTATCACCAGTTGAAAGCCATGGTCAATAACTATTTATGTTTCTGGAACAGTCTTATTTTGTGTACAGAGTTATCTTATTATGTGCTCCCCTAGAGCAGCCATGTCCATGTGCAATGGTATTCCAACTGTTGTGATTGTTAAAAACATGTTTAATATTAAACTATATCCTTGGGGCAGCCATATCCTACCATATCCAGTCAAATATCACCAGTTCAAAGCCATGCTCAATAACTATTTGTGTTAGTGAAACAGCCTTATCCTACGTGCAGAGTTATTTTACCATGTGCTTCCTCAGAGCAGCCATGTAGATGTGTAATGGTATTTTTAACTGTTGTGATTGTTCAAAAAAAAAAAAAAAAAAAAAAAAAAAAACCGGTTTGGTATTTTTAACTGTGTGATTGTGTAAAAGTTGAAAACACATGTTTAATATTAAATTAATGGTATTTTAACTGTGTGATTGTACAACAGCTAAAAACACGTTTAATATTAAATTAATGGTATTTGCAACTGTGTGACTGTACTACATGTATGTGCTTCCTCATAGCAGCCATGTCTATGTGTAATGGTATTTTTGGCTGTCGTGATTGCACAACGGTTAAAAAACAGGTTTAATATTAAAATATATCCTTGGGTCAACCATATCATACCATATCCAGCTATATATCACCAGTCCTAAGCCATGATCAATAATTGTTTGTGTTACTGAACAGCCGTATCTTGTGTACAGAGTTATTTCACTATGAGCTTCCTCAGAGCAGCCATGTCTATGTGTAGTGGTATTTTTAACTGTTGTGACTTTACAACAGTTAAAGACATGTTAATATTAAATTATATCCCTGGGGCAGCATATCCTACCATATCCAGCCATATATCACCAGTTCAAAGCCATGATCAATAACTATTTGTGTTACTGAAACAGCCTTACCTTGTGTACAGAGTTATTTCAATATGGGTTTCCTCAGAGCAGCCATGTCTAATGTCTAAATGTAATGGTATTTTTGGCTGTTGTGATTGTACCACAGTTAAAAAAAAAACATGCTTGATATTAAGATATGTCCTTGGGGCAGCCACATCCTACCATATCCAACATATATCATCATTTCGAAGCCATGACCAGTACCTATTTATGTCACTGTAACAGCCTTATTTTGTTATTTTACTATGTCCTCCTCTAGAGCAGCCATGTCCATGTGTAATGGTATTCTTAACTGTTGTGATTGGTCAACATTTTTAAAAAAAATCTTAATATTAAATTATATCCTTGGGGCAGCCATATCCTACCATATCCAGCCATATATCACCAGCTCAAAGCCAGGATCCATAACTATTTGTGTTAGTGAAACAGCCTTGTCTTGTATATAGAGTTACTTCACTGTGTTCTTCCTCGGAGCAGCCATGTCTGTGTGTAATGGTACTTATAACTGTTGTGATTGTGCAACAGTTAAAAGGCATTTTTAATATTAAGATATATCCCTGGGGCAGCCATATCCTACCATACCCAGCCATATATCACCAGTTCAAAGCCATGCTCAATAGCTATATGTGTTACTGAAATGGCCATATCCTATGTACAGAGTTATTATACTATATGTGTGTGTAATGGTATTTTTCAACTGTTGTATTTATAACTGTTGTGATTGTGCAACAGTTAAAAGGCATTTTTAATATTAAGATATATCCTTGGGGCAGCCATATCCTACCATACCCAGCCATATATCACCAGTTCAAAGCCATGATCAATAGCTATCTGTGTTACTGAAACGGCCATATCCTATGTACAGAGTTATTATACTATATGTGTGTGTAATGGTATGTTTCAACTGTTGTAATTGTACATCAGTTAACAAACATGTTTACTATTGAATTATTACTTCCTTGGGGCAGCCACATCCTGCCATACCCAGCCATATATCAGCAGGTCAAAGCCATGATCAATAACTATTTGCGTTACTGAAACAACCTTACCCTATGTACAGAGTTATTTTATTATGTGCTTCCTCAGCACAGTCATGCCTGTGGGTAATGGTATTTTTAACTGTTGTGATTGTACAACAGTTAAAAAAACATGTTTAATATTAAATTATAGTTTTAGGGCAGCCATATCATACCATACCATATATTACCAGTTCAAAACCATGATCAATAACTATTTGTGTTACTAAAAACACCCTTATCTTGTGTACAGTGTTATTCCTCTATGTGCTTCCTCCGAGCAGCCATGTCTATGTGTAATGGTATGTATTGTACAACGGTTAAAAAATATGTTTAATATTAAATTATATCCTTGGGCCAGCCATATCCTACCATATCCAGCCATAAATCACCAGTTCAAAGCCATGGTCAATAATTATTTATGTTACTGAATCAGCCTTATACTATGTACAGAGTCATTTCACTATGTGCTGCCTCAGAGCAGCCATACCCATGTGTAATTGTATTTTTAACCATTGTGATTGTACAACAGTTAAAAAAATATGTTTAATATTAAATTTTTATTCATGAGGCAGCCATATTTCCTACCATATCCAGCCATATATCACCAGTTCAAAGCCATGATCATTAACTATTTGTGTTACTGAAACAGCCTTATCCTAGGTAGAGAGTTATTTTACTATGTGCTTCCTCAGAGCAGCCATGTCTATGTGTAACTAAATGCTGTGATCACTAATTAACTGTGAGAAGCCATGTCAATGTGTAGTGGAACTTTTAGCTGTTTTAACTGGCCGCCGACAGGAATGTGGCTGCGGTACAGATTACAGTTAAAACCTTAGTTTAATATTCAAGTAGCATACCCGAGTAGTTACTTATATAGCTTTTAATAATGACTAATAATTAATAACCTGTAATTACCCTGCTATTACTTGTAAAACCACACATCTCACTGAAAACACATGTACATTCATGGAATTTTCTCCAGTTAGAAATTTTGCCACAGTGAACTGATGCTACCCTCTTTCATAATCTTTAAAACTGCATTACACGAAAGCATGTATCGTGACTAGACATGTTCTCTCATTGGCTAATGACACAGTGACACAGAGAATACGATCTCAGTAAACAAACCAATTAACCAACCACAAACAAAACGATTATTTTCAACACAGAAGCGAGATATCCCCCACTGGTGATAGCTTGATGAACGGTGATGACTTTTTATCCTTTCTTAAGGTCTTATCGAACAATGTTTTTTTTCATAGCCAATCGTTGATATCACAAAAGTTATCTTCATATGTAAGCTTTGTGCGGCAAACGTGATATATTAGGAAGATGATTCAGATGGCCCATATGGCTAATGACACAGTGACACAGAGAATACGATCTCAGTAAACAAACCAATTAACCAACCACATACAAAACGATTTTCAACACAGAAGCGAGATATCGCCCATTGGTGATAGCTTGATGAACGGTGATGAGTTTTTTATCCTTTTTTAAGGTCTTAGCGAACGATGTTTTTTTTTTTCATAGACAATCGTTGATATCACAAAAGTTATCTTCATATGTAAGCTTTTGTGCGGCAAACGTGATATATTAGGAAGATGATTCAGATGGCCCATATGGGGATAAAATTTAATTTAATTGCGAATATACTTATTTATTTGGTCGATTTACTTCTACACAAGTAGGAGGACCCGGGACACTGAGCTGATGATGAGACTGAAGGGTATAGTTATCCCTCAGTCCTGACTGTGCCATGTGTCCTAGTATCTTCACTACTGATCTATTAGTTAACTTATCCTATACTACAGTTAATATGACTTAGTTCAACATATGTACCATCGGTTATGCAATTTTTTAACGGGATGTATACAATCCTATCACCCCTGCAGATACCACAATTATATAACCAGTAATTTCCAATTGGGACACTGAGCTGATGATGAGACTGAAGGGTATAGTTATCCCTTAGTCCTGACTGTGCCATGTGTCCTAGTATCTTCACTACTGATCTATTAGTTAACGTATCCTATACTACAGTTAATATCGGTTATGCAATTTTTTAACGGGATGTATACAATCCTATCACCCCTGCAGATACCATAATTATATAACCAGTAATTTCTTCTCACCGGACAGGAGAACAGAAAATTTCACCCCACCCCTCATCTTGGAAATTAATACATTTCTCAATTCCCTAATGTTCTTAAAGCTTATTTTTTGTTATGCAACATTGTTTTTTGTTGAATCGCAATTGAATTATGTCCAAGTGAACAGTTTATCGGAGTTTGTCATATCCTCAAGATTCCAGAATAAATATGTATTTTTTGATGAACTTCCAATTGTGAATGGTAATATACATTGTGTGTGCTATTGTGATGCCCGTGGTCGGTCCATATATCATGGCGGGTAGTACTAACTTGGGCGAGATCCAGACGAACCCTGACTACGACTTAGGTCATCTACTGATTGATAAAACAGATGGGGACCCGGCAGCCATATTTACTAAGACTGATTGTACATATTTCAGCCCCGGCGAGGTGCGAGCCGAGCTCGGAGGTTTACATAGGTCCTTCTCGGCATTTCATATCAACTGCCAGGGGCGCGGTGGCTCAGTTGGTAGAGGTGCAGGCTGCAAGCCGAGAGGTCCTCGGTTCGAATCCCACCTGCGGCAACCGCGTTGTGTCCTTGGGCAAGACACTTCACCCCGATTGCCTACATGGGGGCACGATGACGCTGTGTACTGAGGCGTACTGCACGTCGATGGTGCGCATGTCTTCAACCAATCTAACCCTGCCTGTGCTGTGGTGCAGTGTTCAGAGTTACGATGTTGGAGAGCTGACAGCTGCTCGTCGTTGCTCGGTGGTTCTCTCCGGGTACTCCGGCTTCCTCCACCCGTAAAACTGTCACGGTCACGATTAGCCATTGTGCATAAGTATGTGACCTTAAACACCAATAAATAATAAATAAATAAATAAATCAACTGCCAAAGTCTCAATGCTCACTGGGAGCCTCTGAATTATTTACTATCAGAACTGAATGATAAAGAGAACACTTTCGATGTGATTGGCCTGACAGAAATTTACAAAATCCCTACCAATATGTCCTATACCTTAGAAGGATATCACCCCTTACAATATAATTCGAGACCTGTAGATGACGACGGTCGCGGTGGGGTTGGTCTGTTTGTAAAAAGCGATATTTCTTTTAGTATTCGACAAGATCTTTCCATGTTTATACCTCACGTCTTTGAGTCTATCTTTGTTGAATTAAAGTATAAAAACTCTTCTAAGGTAGTTGGCGTAATATATAGACCAAACACGGCCCCTAGAGCAGATATCGATCTTTTCCAATCAAAAATTAACCAAGTGACTGATATACTCAATACGGAAAAGAAACCCTCCATTATTATGGGCGACTTCAATATTGATCTACTAAAAGTAACGTGTCATACCAAAACCGAATCATTTGTTGACCTAATGTTTAGTGAGGGCTTCCAACCAGTTATTACAAAACCAACTAGAGTCACTGGTAGCACAGCGACACTTATTGATAACATATTTTCCAATGAGGTCTCTAAACTTGCAAAATCTGGAGTAATCCTTACCAATGTTTCGGATCACTTTGGAATTTTTTATACCCAAATTTCACATTCCAAACCGGTCAGGTCAGATCCGATTTTGACCAGAAAAATAAACTCCTATTCTGTCGAGCACTTCAAGTCGCTGTTATCCCAAAGTGATTTCAGTCCGGTGATGGAAGCTAACTGTCCTAATGAAGCGTATGAAACATTCCTCAATGTTTATTTGAATGCCTATGAAATGGCTTTCCCCTTACAAAGCCCACACAAAAGTAAAAGATTCATAAAGCAACAACCGTGGATGACAAAAGGCCTTCTCGTCTCAGCCAACAACAAGAACAAATTCTTCAACAAAAAGTTAAAAGCTCCAACAGAGGTCAATATCGGAAACTATAAAAATTACTGTCGGATATTTAATAAATTAAAGAAACGATGTAAAGCTATGTACTTTGAGAAAATTAATCTAGAAAATAAGAACAACATGCGGAAAACGTGGCAAATCCTAAATAACGCACTGAACAAAAATAAAAACAAACGGACTTTACCGTCGTTCTTTAATCTTGGTGATACGAAGATATATGAGCCAAATGAAATTGCACAAGAATTTAATAATTTTTTTGCCAACATTGGAATTCAGACGACAACTCATATATCCCAACCTCTTAAGTCATTTGTCGAATTTTTAAACGCTTCCTTTACAGGAAACTTTTTTATAAGACCCACTTCGCCTAATGAAATCCTAAATATTGTAAATTCAATGAAACCTAAGCCAAGTCAGGATTGTGAAAATATTACGTCCAGTATTTTGAAACAATCAATAAATCTAGTCGTCACCCCACTTGCTCAAATTATGAATAGCTCATTCAGTCAGGGAATAGTTCCAGACAGAATGAAACTTGCCAAGGTAACTCCTGTTTTCAAAGCGGGTGATGAGAATAATTTTACAAACTATAGGCCAATCAGTATTTTACCAGTTTTTTCCAAAATTTTAGAAAAGCTCATGTCTGTAAGGCTTGTTAATTTCTTAGATAAATTCGAAATCCTCTATCATCACCAATATGGCTTTAGAAAGCGCCATAGCACACTACATCCTGTTATGCATTTACTGAAATATGTCGCCACGGAAAACAATAAAAACAGCAAAGACACTACATTAGCTCTATTCTTGGATCTTTCGAAAGCCTTTGACACTATTAGTCATGATGTGCTACTTCAAAAATTAGAATATTATGGAATAAGAGGGGGTGCGAACAAATGGTTTAAGAGTTACCTACATAACAGAAAGCAGTATGTCTCTTTTGGTGATAGTAAATCTGACCTATCTGAACTAAGCTGCGGAGTACCACAGGGCTCAATACTGGGACCTATTCTGTTCCTCATATACATAAACGATATTTGTAATTCAACTAAGTTAAATCTACTCTCCTTTGCGGACGATACGTCCACATACAAGGCTGCGGCAGAGTTAAATATGCTGGTGTTGGAATTTAATGAAGAACTTCAAAAGATATTTGACTGGTGCACAGCAAACCAGTTGGTACTAAACCCCAAGAAAACAAACTACATTGTTCTTAATCCATCCCAAAATAAGAATGTCATACTTCAGGACATTAAAATTAATAATCACATTATTAATGCTGACAATTGCAGAAATGGGGGAAAGTCTATAAAGTTTCTTGGTATTACTATTGATGAAAAACTATCATATAATGCTCACATATCACAGATTTCCTCGAAAGTTGCTCTTGCGAATTATGCCCTTAATAGAGTAAAACATATTTTACCACACAAAATTTTGAAAAGCCTATACTTTACACTAATACAGAGTCATTTTATCTATGGAATTCCATTATGGGGTGCATCAAAAGCCTGCAACCGTCTCTTTAAATTACAAAAGAGATCGATACGTATTATAAATAATAAAAAGTACAATGCCCACACAGACCCTCTATTTATCAATGATAAAATACTAAAAATAAAGGATTTGTATACCCTACATGTTTCCTTATTTATGTTCGATTGGCATAATGGTAACCTTCCAAAGTCCTTTGCCGATTTTTTCTCTGTTACAAATAACGAATTTATGAACACGCGGCAAACGGGACTAATTCGTAGGCATAGAACTAGAACTAAAGCGCTAGACAGCTTACCTGTGTTCGCTTTCCCAATACTATGGAATGGCCTAGATAGGTGTATCCGAGAAACCAAAAATAGGAAAGAATTCAAGACCAAGCTCATAACAAAAATTTTTGCGACCTACTCGGAAAATGTTTCCTGCTCCAACCCCTACTGTCCAGATTGTGCCTTCTAGTATACCGTTGAACCTAAAATAATGCCTCTTACTATTCCCGGTTACTACTCACAACGCATTTGTAAACTGTTGACTCAACAAGGAATATCCGGATAATAAAGGCATTGCAATGTACCACCTGTACCAAACAGTCTTCGGTCAGTACATGATCTATCTTCAATGGGAACAATCGTCTGGCATCTCGTCCTATTTGGTCTCCCGGCTTGGTCTCTATTACTTCTAAATATGGAGTTGTTACTTTTGTAAAATCAGTCCTTTTCTGTTCTAATTAACCGCAATAACTCTAGAGACCAATCGGAGAGTACTGTGTTGTAACCTACGCTGACCACCTAACATATTTTGCACAAAAGCCATGATTTATTAGAAGAACTTTGGATTGGTAGACAGAGAAAACAATGTTGCCTCCACATACCCCTTTTGGGTTATTTCCGCCATTCTAGGGATTCTTTGGTTTTATTTCCCCTACTATAGGGAAGGACAGGAAGACAGCCAATCTGGCTATGCCTTTCCCTACTGGTATACAAAAAGAAAATGTGTCATACCATTGTATGGGTATTGGAAATATCTTATTGTACAACGAATTTTGTTATGCTTGTAAAACTATTATGTATATATCTATACTTTTTGTATACTGGTGAATAAATACATATCATCAATAGGAGGAGTTGCACACACAAGAATCCCATTTGAAAACCCATAATAAATCCAAGTTAAAGGGAGATAACCTGGTTAAAATTGTCGCAGATCAAAAATTTGGGAATATGCGTATGTTCACTTAGTTGTGATAATGTTTGAAAGGTTTCGTCAAAATTGATTGATAAATGTAGGAGGAGTTGCACGCACAAGAATTTCATGTAGAAACCCATATTAAATCAAAGTTCAAGAGAGATAACCTGGTTAAAATTGTCGCAGATCAAAAAGTTTGGAATATGCACATGTTCACTTAGTAGAGATGATGTTTGAAAGGTTTCATCAAAATCGGTTCATTAATGTAGGAGGAGTTGCGCACACAAGAATTTGTTCGAACGGAAAGACATAATAAATCTAAGTCAAAGGGAGATAACCTGGTTAAAATTGTCGCAGATCAAAAATCTTGGAATATGCGCATGTTCACTTAGTAGTGATGATGTCTGAAAAGTTTTGTCCAAATTGATTGATAAATGTAGGAGGAGTTGCACGCACAAGAATTTCATGTAGAAACCCATAATAAATCTAAGTTAAAGGGAGATAACCTAGTTAAAATTGCCACAGCTCAAAAATTTTGGAATATGCGCATGTTCACTTAGTAGTGATGATGTCTGTAAACTTTCATCCAAATTGATTGATAAATGTAGGAGGAGTTGCGCACACAAGAATTTCATGTAGAAACCCATATTAAATCAAAGTTCAAGAGAGATAACCAGGTTAAAATTGTCACAGATCAAAAAGTTTGGAATATGCACATGTTCACTTAGTAGAGATGATGTTTGAAAGGTTTCATCAAAATCGGTTCATTAATGTAGGAGGAGTTGCGCACACAAGAATTTGTTCGAACGGAAAGACATAATAAATCTAAGTCAAAGGGAGATAACCTGGTTAAAATTGTCGCAGATCAAAAATCTTAGAATATGTGCATGTTCACTTAGTAGTGATGATGTCTGAAAAGTTTTGTCCAAATTGATTGATAAATGTAGGAGTTGCGCACACAAGAATTTCATGTAGAAACCCATATTAAATCAAAGTTCAAGAGAGATAACCTGGTTAAAATTGTCGCAGATTAAAAAGTTTGGAATGTGCACATGTTCACTTAGTAGAGATGATGTTTGAAAGGTTTCATCAAAATCGGTTCATTAATGTAGGAGGAGTTGCGCACACAAGAATTTGTTCGGATGGAAAGACACAATAAATCTAAGTCAAAGGGAGATAACCTGGTTAAAATTGTCGCAGATCAAAAATCTTGGAATATGCACATGTTCACTTAGTAGTGATGATGTCTGAAAAGTTTTGTCCAAATTGATTGATAAATGTAGGAGGAGTTGCGCACACAAGAATTTCATATAGAAACCCATATTAAATCAAAGTTCAAGAGAGATGGGGGCGCGGCGGCTCAGTTGGTAGAGGTGCAGGCTGCAAGCCGAGAGGTCCTCGGTTCGAATCCCACCTGCGGCAACCGCGTTGTGTCCTTGGGCAAGACACTTCACCCCGATTGCCTACATGGGGGCACGATGACGCTGTGTACTGAGGCGTACTGCACGTCGATGGTGCGCATGTCTTCAACCAATCTAACCCTGCCTGTGCTGCGGTGCAGAGTTCAGAGTTACGATGTTGGAGAGCTGACAGCTGCTCGTCGTTGCTCGGTGGTTCTCTCCGGGTACTACGGCTTCCTCCACCCGTAAAACTGTCACGGTCACGATTAGCCATTGTGCATAAGTATGTGACCTTAAACACCAATAAATAAATAAATAGTTCAAGAGAGATAACCTGGTTAAAATTGTCGCAGATCAAAAAGTTTGGAATATGCACATGTTCACTTAGTAGAGATGAAGGTTTCATCAAAATCGGTTCATTAATGTAGGAGGAGTTGCGCACACAAAAATCAGTTCATTAATGTAAGAGGAGTTGCACACACAAGAATTTGTTCGGATGGAAAGACACAATAAATCTAAGTCAAAGGGAGATAACCTGGTTAAAATTGTCGCAGATCAAAAATCTTGGCATATGCACATGTTCACTTAGTTGTGATGATGTCTGAAAAGTTTTGTCCAAATTGATTGATAAATGTAGGAGTTGCTGCGCACACAAGAATTTCATATAGAAACCCATATTAAATCAAAGTTCAAGAGAGATAACCTGGTTAAAATTGTCGCAGATCAAAAAGTTTGGAATATGCACATGTTCACTTAGTAGAGATGAAGGTTTCATCAAAATCGGTTCATTAATGTAGGAGGAGTTGCGCACACAAGAATTTGTCCGGTCGGAAAGACGTACGGACGGACGGATGGATGGACGGATGGACAGACAGACATACGGACGTACAGGGTGATTCCTATATAGCCCCCACTTCTTCGAAGCGGGGGTATAATGACACTGTAGCTCAACTTGACAAACTTGAACTTGGTAAGTTATAAATGAAATGGCAAAATTGAAGATCATAGGTACCAATGTTATTTTTTGAAATTTCAACATAACAGCATTGTGTGTGCACAACGTCAAGATTAATCCATGCATTTTAAATGTAAACTGTAAGACTGGCTAAAGGAAGAATGTTGATACACAAATGCAATATGTTCAGAGGTTATTGTAAATGGCAACTTTTTTCACAGAAATGAATACTTATCAATAGCTCTTATCTAAAGGTCTTGCCTAATGAGCACACCAAGTTCAAAAACAATCCTATGATAAATGTGGCCTGTACGCCATGTCAAAGAATGTTGATGCACAAATGCAATAAATTCAAAGATTGTTGCTAACAGCAACAGTTTTTGATTGAAGTGAAAAGAAAATCAATAGCTCCTATCTTTGTAAGCCCGGCATAAGCATACAAAGTTTCAAAACAACCTGATAATGAATGTGTCCTATGAGGCATGCCAAAGAAAGATGTTAATGCACTAAGTAGAAGGTCATTGCTTGTGGCAATGTTTTTTTTTATAGAAATTCATAAATATACCCTGCAGAGAGTGCAATAGGGATAAGTTGATGCACAAATGCAGTAAGTTCAAAGGTTGGTGATAACGACAATAAATTTTTATGGAAATGAAAGTAAGCAATAGCTCACATCTAGAGGTCACTCGGAACACACATACCAAGTTTCAAAGTGATCCGATCATAAGCATGCCCTGAAGGCCGTGTTAAAGGGAAATATTGAGGTCTGACTAAACTAAGTTCAAAGGTCAGCATTTTTTGACATGAAAGAAAATCGACAGCTTCCATATAGATGTCAACCCACACAAGATCACCAAGTTTGCAAGCGATCCAATCATAAATGTGCCCTGCAGGGTGTGTCAAAGGAAAATACTGATGCTTAACTGCACTAAGTTTTTACTAAGTTAATTGAAGGTCATTGCCAGTGGCAACATTTTTAACGGAAACCAAAGAAAATCGATAGCTCCTATCTAGAGGTCTCCACAAACAAGCATACCAGGTTTCAAAGCAATCCGATTATAAATGTGTCCTGTAGGGTGTGCCTAAGGGAAATATTGAGGTCTGACTAAACTAATTTCTAAGAACGTTAGCCATGGCAACATTTTTTGACGGAAATTGACAAAAATCGATAGCTCCCATCAAGAGGTCACCCTAAACAACATACCAGGTTTCAAAGCAATCCGATCATAAATGTGCCCTGTAGGGTGTACAAAAGGGAAATATTGTGGTCTGACTAGAGACTAAGTTCTAAGAACGTTGGCCGTGGCAACATTTTTTGCCAGAAATGGAAGAAAATCGATAGCTCCCATCTACAGGTCACTGTAAATAAGCATACCAGGTTTCAAAGGAATCTAATCATAAATGTGCCCTGTAGGTTGAGCCAAAGGGAAATATTGTGGTCTGACTAAACTAAGTTCTAAGAACGTTGGCTGCGACAACATTTTTTGATGGAAATTGAAGAAAATCAATAGCTCCCATCTAGAGGTCACCCCAAACAAGCAGGCCAGGTTTCAAAGCAATCCAATCATAAATGTGCCCTGCAGGGTATGCCAAAGGGAAATATTGAGTCTTCTGACTTAACTGAGTTCTAAGAACGTTGACCGCGGCAATATTTTTTGACGGAAATTGAAGAAAATCGACAGCTCCTATCTAGAGGTCTTCCCAAACAAGCATACCAGGTTTCAAAGCAATCCGATCATAAATGTGTCCTGTAAGGTGTGCCTAAGGGAAATATTGAGGTCTGACTAAACTAATTTCTAAGAACGTTAGCCGTGGCAACATTTTTTGACGGAAATTGAAGAAAGTTAAAAAATTTATAGTAATTTATATATATTTTATACTTACCAATGACCCAGACATAGCTGGTGCTAACTCTTAAAAATATAGGGTCAAACACAAATTTTGCCCCCCAATCCCCAAAATTTGCATCTAAAACCAAAGAAAACATGTCCTGAATGGCCCTCCATACTTCACCTCTACTGCGCATTCGCAGTGTCAAGGACGTCCCGAAATTGGCGCCATTAATCATTCTTATAACCAGTGCCTGGTAAGCACTATGTACTCAGCGGGGAGGTATGAGTTCCCAACTCCTGGGAGGGCCATCCCCGTCTGGGTCATTGGTAAGTATAAAAAATATATAAATTACTAAAAAAATTTTAACATTTTTATACTGTACCAATGACCCAGACATAGCTGAATAGTAAAAAGGCTGGAGGGCCTGGAACATAGAGGAAATTCCAATAAGCTCAATTATATAAAATAGAGTCATCCCCTCAAGGGGAAAAGAAGTATTAGGCCTTACATGTATCTTTCTTATATATGATAAATTAGAAAGACACAACACCTTCCATAATTGAGCATCATAACATCCATGTACTCTATTAATATCCAGTATAATCCTTATACTAATAATTTTTAAAGTAAGCCAATAAATAAAGTTAGTCAAGAGAATAGAGACTCTTTATACTCCTAAAAAGTGTCTGAGGATTGTATAATAACGCCCGTTGACACGTGATATATTCAAAAGCTATACTTTAAAAACTATGACCTGAATGAATTTTTAAAACATAAACTTATCACTTAAAAACCATCCCAGTAACAGCTCAGAATTACTAACTCCGGAGGAGGTATCCCCTTGTTTTCATAATAAAACAGGTGACCCAAGGGAACCCCCCCCCCCCTTCTCCTTGCCCTGGGTCAAATAGCCCAGAGCGAAGAGGGCAGCAGGACAGAGTCACTGCCTGAACAGAAAGCCTGCCTGGCTATAGTAGCAACTGTTAAGTGAATGACATTCTGAGCAGTAGATAATAGACCTAACAATGGAGGCCTCCAGAAATGGACTCAATATTCTGAGATAAAAATTCATGAATGTGGATGGCTGAGCCCAATGTGCAGCCTTCATAAAATCTATAATAGCGACACTATTAATGTAAGCCCAAGATGTAGAAAGAGCTCTTACTTCATGAGCCGAAATCTCAAGCACAAACTGCTGAGTTAATGATATACCATAAGCAGTACCGATAGTTAATTGAATCCATTAGCAATAGAATGGAGCGTAATGTCCTTCTATTAGGCATCAAAGACAGAAAAAGCTTATGTCCTTACTAATAAACTGATATCTGTTTATAAATACGTAAACTCTAACCGGTAACCGAGTAAAGGCCTATGCCCGTACGAAGACGGAAGTACCTTAATAACAATAGGTTCCGGATATTTATTAGGAGCCTGATTCTTAACCAAAAATCCAACATTAGTAGTAAAGGAAATAGTGTTTCCGATACTACAAAGGTGAGAATCGTCCATCCACCGATAGTGCATGAAGCTCACTGACTCTTCAGTAGAAGAGAAGACTAAGAGAATTACTGTCTTAAAAGGTCAGAATTTGAAAACTACTGTTTCCAAAGGCTCAAATGATTACTTAGCTAAATAAGAACCGAAGCTAAATTCCGTATAGGAATTTAATCTAAGGATTCTAGGTCTATTTATCGAAAAGTTTCTAACTGACTTAGATAAAGAGACATAAGACTCAATTGTAAACTATCATAGAGTGCATAGGTATGAGATAACATAGACCTATAATGTTAATAATAACAGGCTGCAGTAGATCTTGTCAAACAAGTATACTAGAAAGTTGCAATGTCTAGTATGGAGGGATCAAAAATATCAACATAATAATCCCTACACCAACGACGGAAGAGCCTCCACTTTAGCCGCATAGTATAGCGAAGAAGAGGTTCTCCTACAGTAAGAAATCACGTCCATAGCTGGTCCTGTACAATGCTTGCTGTGCAAGAAGGACCACACAACGGAATACGTGAAGGTTGAGACCTTGCGGGTTGTGATGAAGTTGACACGATTTCCCCAGCGAAAGAAGATCCTCTCATGGAGGAAGTTTTCGCGGTAAGTCCCACAGGAGACACCTGAGTAAATTTACCCACGGTCTCTGTGAAGACAGAGATGCTATCAACAGAATTGTATTGTGGATGTTTATCTTAGCAATACTTGCTGAATCAACAGCGCTGGAGGATACGCGTATCCTATCATTCCGTCCTATTAGATCAATAGAGCGTTAACAACATAAGCTCAGGGATCCGGACATGGAAACACATACGTCTGCAATTGAATAGTGAGTTGTGTTGCAAATAAATTATCATTGGGCGCTCCCATTGATAGCAAATCTGATTGAATACTTGTTTGTTGAGAGTCCATTCTGACGGCAACAAGTGACCCTTACATGAAAGGGAGTCTGCTAATACAATCAGACGACCCGGAATATGACGGACCGAAGCAGAACTTGGTGTACTATAACAAACAGAAGGATTCTTTCCGTTAAATTGAATAACGGAATCGAATGAGTGCCTCCCTGGTTCCGGAGATACGCAACTACTGTCGTATTAACGGACAGGATTTGGACATGTGTTTCTGAATAATGTTCATCCAATGACATAGTGCAAGCCTAAATAACATCATTTCCTGGAAGTTAAGTGCTTGCCTAGAAACTGCGGAACCCAAAGACCCTGGCACTTCGAATCCGTTGGGATCAATATTGTACCCCAACCTGTTTGACTGGCATCCGTCATAATCATAAAACTCGGATCTGGCAACTGCAGTGGCACTCTCTGAGTTAACCACCGAATGTTTGCCCCAGTCTGAATCTCTTGCTACACTTGATAGACAAGAGACCGTGTATATCGAGCAATTCATAGATTGCTGAAAAGTTGCCGTCGAAGAGAAGCTTCTCCGAGACCGAAGCGACTCTGAGAGAGTTCTTCACCTTACTATCCACGCGCATGGATGTAGCCAGGGCTGCGTCACGTCTAACCAAGTCCAGGTTGCCATGGAAGGGCAGAGTTATACGTGGAAAAACTACTGCCCTTGAAAGAAATCACATTGAGGATCATATCCTGGAATTCTTTCTCTTGAAGACGTAATGATAACGCCTCAGTAAGGTGGTCTAAGTTAAGTCTATTAGACCTCATTGTCGTTTCCAACATCGTGGTTGGAATTGACATAGACGGCGAAAAAGATAATTCCCAGTCTTCAGCACCGCCGTCTAGACGCATATGAACTCTCGGTATGCCCTGTTTTGCCAATATAAATTATTTCCTAGAATTGAAAAAAAGGCAGAATAGAGCATTGCGGACAAGAAACTATCATGCTTGGTAGCAAGCTTATATATAGCGTCGTTATAATAATTCGAATGTTCTAAAGACATTATTGGACTGTGTCGGTAAGTCAGGGACAATGTCCCTGAACCGATCCAAAACTCTGTGTCCAATGACGCTATTAGTCTCTTATCCAGCATCGCAGCAATGTAGTCCGACGGAACAACCTCTGGAAGATAATGCCGAAAGAAATGTATGGCAGCTTCTGTTGTTCCAAAAGGGAAAGCTCGAAATCGTCCAAATCCTTTTCGCCATCCTGTCGGACCCTATAAAGTGTTTGGTCGTCCGAACCTGATGCAACAGTGGAGCACACCAACCCAGCGCCGTCGGATTATTCCTGAGCCGACCGAGAATTTGTCGTTTGCTGGGATGCTGCGATAAACTGTGCTATTTTGGATAGCACGTCCGTCACTGAGGCCTGTGGAGAAGCGGTCTTACGATGCATTGCCGCTGGAAGCTCCGTGTTCGTTACCCCGTGCATACTTCTATTATGCGAGCGAACGGAGTGTATAGGCCTCGTGTCCCTTGGCTACCGGATGGCGTGACCTGTTCGCCGTGGAATCACTGAATGACGAAGCTGGCCGGATACTCGAGGTCACGTAGCCAATGTGCGGTCGTGTGCACTGCTGTGAGGATGAGGAAGCATTATCGACAGTCTCTCGGACTGTCAATATAACGGAGCGTCCCAAGTGACGGACATATGCTCCGAATGCGAAATATCTGTACCACAACATCCGGTCCCATATGTTGTTGTACGAGAGAGGGACCTCTCTCGCTCGCAGCCCGGACGGACCTGGACGAGCTAGGAACCGGACTAACAGGCTTCCTCCGATCTGTCCTCAAAGCCGTCGTCACTGGGTGTGTACTAAAGTCTATTATAGTGCTCGCATCACCCAAATCTCCATTCTAGACCGCAACGGACGAACCCGACTGCTGAACCATTCGATGAATGGACGCTACACCAGGTGAGCTAGCGAATGTCAACTCCGTCGATCCTACTAGGGACCTCTTAGGCGATTGACGTATTCCATGAGCACTTATTGCCGCTAGCTCTTCATTAACTATGACGACAGAGGCACACTTTTGAAAGACATCTCAGTAACTTTGCGAACAAGAAACCAGACATGCTTGTTAATAGCAAGCATATAATAATATATATAGCATCGTTCAATAATTCGAAAGTTTGTGTGACATTATTGGACTGTGTCGGAACTGAGGGACGATGTCCCTGAACCGAACCAAAAATTTCTGTGTCCACCGACGCTATCAGTTTCTTATCCGGCATCGCAGCATTCTGGTCCGACGAAAGAACCTCTAGAAGATAAAGTCAGATGACATACACAGCAGCTCATATTGTTCCGAAAGGGAAAGCTCGAAATCCTCCGAATCCCTTTCGGCATCCCGTCGGACCGGATGAAATTTAATTTTCGGACGTCCGTACCTGCTTCCGCGGAGCGTCCCAACCCAGCGTCGTCGGATAATACATAATGCGACAGAGATTCTGTCGTTGCTGGGATGCTGCAATAAGCTGTGCTCTTTGGGATAGCACGTCCGTCACCGAGGCCTGTGCAGTAGCGGTCTTACGATGCTTTGCCGCTGGAAGCTCCGTGTATGCCGACTCCCGCATACTTTCTTATGCGAACGTCCGGAGTCTGCAGGCCTCGTGTCCCTGGCTACCGGATGGTGTGACCTGGTCGCCGATGATTCTCTGATTGGCGAAGCTGACTGGATATCCGAGGTCACGTAGCCAAGAGCGGTCGTGTGCGCTACCATGAGGATGAGGAAGCCTTATTGACAGTCTTTCTGGACTGACTATATATCGGAGCGTCCCGAGCGCCGGACGTAAGCTCCGAATGCGAAACATTTTGTACCACAACATCTGGGGCCAGATGTTGTTGTACGAGAGAGGGGCCTCTCTCGCCCACAGTCCGGATGGACCTGGACGAGCTAGGAACCGGACTAAAAGGCTTCCTCCGTTCTCTCCTCTAATCCGCCGTCACTGGGTGTGCATTTGGTTGATTTATAGTGCTCGCATCACCCAAAACTCCTTCTAGACCGCAACGGACGAACCCGGCTGCCGAACCATTCGATGAATGGACGCTACACCGGGTGAACTAGCGGACGTCAGAGGCCGTCGAACCTACTAGGGTCCTCTTAGGCAATTGACGTATTTACATGAGCACTTTTCCGCTAGCTCTTCATTAATTGTGACGACGGAGGCACACTTTTGGAAGACATCATGGATACATCACCCTGTTCTTGATCGTCTGAAATAGAGATTGATAAAGTAGAGTGACCCTGCGGGGAAAGGACCGGAATGGCCAATTCCCCACTAACATACCGTGACACACGCTTCCCATGTTGTCATCGAAATTAACACATACAGAACAGGAGTTAGTGCGAGTACACTGACTACATATACAATGATTATGAAAGTCAGAGGAAGACTTCCTCTTATTACAATTGAACAATATCCTTTCATTGTGAAAAGAAAATAAAGTCCTAGTACTCGCACCAACCCCTGACAATCAAAATACATAATAACATGATCCATTAACATACAAAAAATAATTGAAATCAAAAAATTTTGAAAAAATATTTTTTCAGAACAGCCCAAGTTTCTGAAAAGTAACGTTGAGCCCCAATGGATCCCAAGCCTAAGTGTGGACAAAAATTCTAAAAATATTTTAAACAATTTATGCAACACTTACGAACAATAATAATGTATCTAGTTATGATTAAATAAACATCAAGATATTATTTTCAAGAAATCCCCCCTCACACAGAGGGCTGTTGTAAATGTAAACAAAAAGTGTAAAAACACCAGAAGAAGACTCCAGGCACCCTGGCCCGAAATCAGTTTCCAATAATACACTATCTGATGCAAAACAGAGACTTCCAGGGAAGAAACTGCAGAACATCAGATGGCAGATGCAGAACACTACGCCTAACCACCCCCAGGTGAAGACGTAAATATGGGGAAAAGAACAGAATTCATTCTGTTATCTAGCTAAAACTTCCAAGAAATTTTAGTAACAATATTACAGAAAATATGCCAAAAGCATGGGAGAATAGCAAGAGGGGACTTAAAGGAAAGGGAGAGAGGAAAACACTGAACAAGCAGTGTAACTTGATAACAAGAATGACCACAACAGGCTGTTGCCTCGAAAGTTAAAAAATTTATAGTAATTTATATATTTTTTATTCTTACCAATGACCCAGACTTAGCTGGTGCTAACTCCAACAAAAACCAGGGCCAAACACAAATTTTGCCCCCCAATCCCCAAAATTTGCATCCAAAACAAAAAGAAATCATGTCCTAAAGGACCTCCATAGTACGACTCTACTGCGCATGCGCAGTGACGCAGTCGTCCCGAAATTGGCGCCAAATATCATTCTTACTGGCAGTGCCTGGTCAGCGCTATGTACTCAGCGGGGAGGCAAGAGTTCCCAACTCAGGGAGGGCCATCCCCGTCTGGATCATTGGTAAGTATAAAAAATATATAAATTACTATAAATTTTTTAACATTTTTATACTGTACCAATGACCCAGACTTAGCTGAATAGTAAACAGGCTGGAGGGCCTAGGACATACAGGAAAATCCAATAAGCTCAATTATATAATAAAGAGGTAACCCCTTAAGGAGAAAAGGAGTATTAGGCTTTACATGTATCTTTCTTATTTAATATTAAATTAGAAAGATACACTACCCTTAATAATTGAGCACAATAACATTCATGTTCTCTATTAACATCCAGTATAACCCTTATACTAATTATTTTTAAAGCAAGCCAATAAATAAAGTAGTCCAGAGAATTGAGACTCTTTATAATCATTTAAAAGTGTCCGAGTATTGTATATTAAAGCCCGTTTGACACTTGACATATACAAATGCTTCACACCGAGCTACACTTTAAAAATAAGACATGAATGAAATTAAACATTAATATTACACTTTAAAACCATCCCGGAAGCGACTCAGAAATACTGTCTTGGAGGAGGCATTCCCTTGCTTTTCACTATAAAGCAGGTGACCTAAGGGAACACCCGCCCCCCCCCCCCCCCCCCCTTCCCCTTGCCCTGGGTCAAATAGCCCAGAGCGAAGAGGGCAGCCGGACGGAGTCACTGCCGGAACAGAAAGCCTGCATAACTATAGTTGCAACTGTTTAGTGGACGACATTCAGATCAACAGATAACAGACCTAAACAATGCAGGTCTCCAGAAATGGACTCAATATTTCTGAGATAAAAATTAGTAAATGTGGAAGGCTGAGACCAATAAGCAGCCTTCATTAAATCTGTAATAGCAACACTATTAGCATAAGCCCAGGAAGTAGAAAGAGCTCTTACTTCATGAGCAGAAATCTTAAGCACAGACTGCTGAGAAGAAGATAAATCTTCATACGCAGTACGGATAGTTAACTGAATCCATCTAGCAATAGAATGGACTGAAATGTCCTTTCTATTAGGCATCAAAGACAGAAAGAAACGTTTCCGTCCCTTTCTGATGAACTGAGATCTCTGTTTATAGATACGTAGTGCTCTAACAGGACAGAGTAAAGGCCTACGCCCGTCTGAAGACGGAAGAGCCTTAATAACAATAGGTTCCGGATATTTATTAGGAGCCTGATTCTTAGCTAAAAAACCGACATTAGTAGTGAAGGTGATAGTGTTCCCAACACTACGATAATGAGAATCATCCACCGATAGTGCATGAAGCTCACTGACTCTTCTGGCAGAAGAGAAAGCTAAGAGAAAAGCTGTCTTATAAGATAAGAATTTGAAATCTACTGTCCCAAGAGGTTCAAATGGCTTTTCCTTCAATTTAAGGAGAACCCAAGCTAAATTCCACTTAGGAATTAATCTAAGAGTTCTGGGTCTATTTATCGAAAAGTTTCTAACCAATTTCGATAAAGAGACATTAGATCCAATTTGTAAACTATCATGATGTGCATAGGTATCAGATAACATAGATCTATAACCCTTTATAGTAACAGGCTGCAGTTTGATTTCGTCAAACAAGTATACTAGAAAGTTTGCAATGTCTGGTATGGAGGGATCAAATATATCTACAGAATGATCCCTACACCAACGACGGAAAACCTTCCACTTAGCCGCATAGTTTAGCATAGAGGAGGTCCTCCTACAGTTAGAAATCGCGTCCACTGCTCGTCCTGTAAAGTGCTTGCCATGCAAGAAGGACCGCACAACGGAAAAACGTGAAGGTTGAGACCTTGCGGGTTGTGATGGAGTTGGCGCGATTTCCCCTGCGAAAGAAGATCCTCTCGTGGAGGAAGCTTCCGCGGTAGGTCCCACAACAGACACCTGAGTAGATTTATCCACGGTCTCTGTGGCGACAGAGATGCTACCAACAGAATCTTGCATTGAGATTGTTTTATCTTTAGCAATACTTGTTGAATTAACGGCGCTGGAGGATACGCATATCCTATCATTCCGTCCCAAGGGATCGACAGAGCGTCTACTGCAAATGCTCTTGGATCCGGACACGGGGACACATACGTCTGCAACTGATTGTTGAGATGTGTCGCAAATAAGTCTATCATTGGCCGTTCCCATTGGTAGCAAATCTGATTGAATACTTGTTTGTTGAGAGTCCACTCCGACGGCAACAAGCGACCCTTTCGTGAAAGGGAGTCTGCTAGCACATTCAGACGACCCGGTATGTGACGGACCGAAAGAAGAACGTGATGTTCCAACGCAAACAGAAGGATTCTTTCCGTTAGATTGAACAACGGAACTGAATGAGTGCCTCCCTGATTCCGTATATACGCCACTACTGTCGCATTGTCGGTTAGGATTTGGACATGAGCATCGTGAAAAATGACCATCCAGTGATGTAACGCAAGCCAAATTGACATCATTTCCTTGATGTTTATGTGCTTGCACAGGAATTGCGGATCCCAAAGACCCTGGCATCTCGAATCCGTTGGGATTAATGATGCACCCCAACCTGTTTGACTGGCATCCGTCATAATGGTAAAACTCGGATCCGGCAACTGCAGCGGAACTCCTTGAGTTAACCACTGAATGTTTGCCCAAGTCTGAATCTCTTGTTTCACTTGATCTGACAAGAGAACGTCTACATCGAGCGAATGAATTTTCACACTCCAATTCTGAGTCAGGAAAATTTGAAGAGGCCGTGTGCGTAGCCGTCCCATCGGAATGAGATCCGCGGCGGCTCCGCACAGACCTATCAGTCTCATAAATTCTCTCGCCGTGACTTTGTCTGCATTCAGACAATAGCGAGCGTAACAACTGACTAATTTCGCTCTGGTTAACGGCAGACGAACGAGATTGTTGTGCGTCTCGAAGCTCATTCCCAGATGAGTGAATGACTTGGACGGCACCAGATCCGACTTCTCCTCGTTTACTATGAAACCGAGACGTCGGAGCAATAGAAGAAGATTCTGAACATCGTTCTGAAGCGTTAACTCGTTGCCGTACCTCTGAAGAATGTCGTCCAGGTAGGCCGACGTTACCGCAGACGAATGAGCTCGGAAGTAGATCATTACCGAGTTCATTACCCGAGTGAAAGCCCAGGGTGCTAGATTCAATCCGAAGCACATGGCCCGGAACTGATACACCACTCCTAGGACTGCGAAGCGTAGATACTTTCGGAATGTCGGATGTACCATGACGTGAAAGTACGCATCTTTGAGATCTATGCTCGTTGCATAATCGTTCACCCGAATACTCGCTCTGACCGATCGAATCGTCTCCATATAAAACTTCGGAGCGACGATCAGCTTGTTTATCCAGCTCAAATCTATGACTGGACGGAACGAGCCGTCTGGTTTCGGAACCAGAAACAGATGGCTATAGAATCCCAGCGATTCCTGGTTTTCTACGACCTCTACCGCGTTCTTCATTAAAAGAGACTGCACCTCTGATACCAGAGCGTCTCTTTTCTGAGGATTTGACGGAAGATGAGTCCACTTTGGACTTCGAGTTAATGGAGGCTTTCGTTTGAAGGATATCTTTAGACCTTCCAAAGTCACTCCTCTCACCCACGGGTCGTCCGTAATCGACGCCCACTCTTGAGAAAAACTCGACAACCTTCCGCCAACCGGAACGCGATAGAGGTTTAAGCCATCACCTCCTGGATCTGCGAGGCCTGCGGTAGGAGAAACCACGTCTTCCACGACCCGCACCTCGCCTCGTCGACCTCGGGGCGTCCGACCGATTGTCCCGGCCTGAAGGACGTCCCGAACGAGAGTCGCTATCCTGACGGTCTCTCGAATAAGAGCCAGAGGACGCACCGGAACCTCTATAGGAACCTCTCTTGGGTGCATAAGACCCAGAAGTGCCCGCCTTATTCGTGTCTGCTGTATCCGACCTTTTAGGAGCGGATCTGAACAACAGAGAATCACTAGCTTTCTTTTTAATATTATCATAAATAGCGGAAAGCTTGCCGTCAAAGAGAAGTTCTCCTGAGACCGAAGCGACTCTAAGAGAGTTCTTCCCCTTAGAATCCACTAGTGTGGATGTAGCCAGGGCTGCGTCACGTCTAACCAACTCCAGATTTGCCACTGAAAGGGCGGAGTTACACGTGGAATAAGCTACTGCCCTTGAAAGAAGTCTTAAAGAGGATTGTATATCCTGAAACTCTTCCCCTTGAAGGCGCAGTGATAACGCCTTAGTAAGGTGATCTGCGTAAGATAAGGCATCTAAATTGGCTCTGTTAGACGCAATAGCTGTTTCCAACACTGCGGTTGGAATAGAAGCTGATGACGGTAAAGATAGCTCTAAGTCTTCCGCCTCGTCGTCCATACGCAGAGGAACTCTCGGTATACCCTGACCTGCCGTGTCGAATTTATTCCTTGCATTAATGAAATGCAGGTTGAGAGTATTTGCGGACAAGAAACCTGATTTCCCCGTCCTGGAAGCAAGTTTAAAAATAGCGTCGTTCAATAATTCAAATGTTCTTGCAACATTATTGGACTGCGACGGAAACTCGGGAGCGATGTCCCTGAACCGCTCAAAAAATTCAGAGTCCAATGACGCTATAATTCTCCTGTCCGGAAGCGCAGCAGTCTGGCCCGACGGAACAACTTGAGGAAGAAAGTGCCGGATGAAGTCCACGGCAGCTTTATGTTGTTCCGAAAGGGATAGCTCCAATTCATCCGTATCCCTTTCACCATCCGGTCGGACCTCCCGATGTTCCCGGTCGTCCGCCCCCGATGCTTCGGCGGAGCGTACCGACCCAGCGCCGTCGGATAATTCTCAATCCGACACCGTTTCTGTCGGCTGCTGGGATGCTGCGATAAGCTGTGCTATCTGCACTAGAATGTCCGACGTCGAGACCTGCGGAGGCGCGGTCTTTCGCTGCTTCGCCGAGGGCAGCTCCGCATCAGATGGCTCCCGCATACTTTTCCTATGCGAACGTCCGGAGTCCATCGGTCTCGAATCCCTGGCTGCCGGATGGTGTGACCTGGTCGCCGAAGAATCCTTCATCGGTGAAGCTGGCAAAATATCGGAGGTCACGCAGCCAAGGTGCGGTCGTGTGCGCCGACGAGAAGAGGAAGCCTTAACAGTCTCTGCGGACTGCTTATACAACGGAGCGTCCCGAGCGACGGACGTATGCTCCGCTAAAGACACATTTTGTACCACAACATCTGGTCCCAGATGTTGTTGTACGAGAGAGGGGCCTCTCTCGCTCGCGGCCCGGCTGGACCTGGACGAGCTAGGAACCGGACTAAAAGGCTTCCTCCATTCTCGTTTACTATCCGCCGTCACTGGGTGTGCATCTATTATTTTTATAGTGCTCGCATCACCCAAAATTTCCTCTTGGACCGCATCGGACGAACCCGGCTGCCGAACCATTCGGTGAATGGACGCTACACCGGGCGAGCTAGCGGACGACATTTGTCTAATCTCCATGAGCACTTTTGCCGCTAGCTCTGAATTCATTTGTGACGACGGACGCACACTTGAAGAAGATAACATGGAAACATCACCCTGTTCTGGTTCCTCTGAAATAGAAACTGAGAGAGTAGAGTGACCTTGTGGAGAAAGAGCCGGCATCGCTCTTTCTCCAGAAACAACATATCGTGACACACGTTTCCAATGTTTCTCATCCCAATGTTCACATATAGGACAGGGATTAATGCGAGAACACTGACTACAATTAATACAATGATCATGAAAGTCAGAGGAAGATTTCTTCCTATTACAATTTGAACAATGTCCCTTCATTGTGAAAGAACAACAATAAGTCCTAGTTACTCGCAAAAACCCCTGACACAAAGATACATAATAACATGATCCATTAATAAATGAAAAAACAATTGCAAAACAAAATAATTTTGAAAAAATATTTTTTCAGAGAAGCCCAAGTTGCTGAAAAGTAACATTGAGCCCCGATGGATCCGATGGCAAAGTGTGGTCAAAAATTTTTAAATTATATAAAATAATTAATGAGACACTTTCGGATAATATAAATGTATCTTATAATGAGATAAACTACCACAAAGGCAAACAGCCCCCCTCAAAAAAGGCTGTTGCCAATGAAAACAAACAGTGTAAACACACTAGAAAACATGACTCCAGGCACTGAAAAAACTGGCCCGGAATCAGTCATCAATTACACTCTATCTGATGCAAAACAGAGACTCCCAGGGGAGAATCTGCAGAACATCAGATGGAAGATGCAGAACACAAACGTTATACACCCATGGGTGAAAACGTAACTATGGGGAAAATAACAGAAAACATTCTGTAACCAAGCAACTCTCCCAGGAAATTTTAGAAATGAAACTTCTCAAAAATATGCCAAAAGCATGGGAGAATTGCAAGGGGGGACTTTAGAAGGCTAGGGGAGAGGAAACACTGAATAAGCAGTGCAACAATTAGCAAGAATGACAACAAGAGGCTCTTGCCTCGAAAATAGGCAACTTAACATAATTTCAACAAAAAATTTTAAGTACAGCCCTGATTATTTTTTGCCACTTCTTTTTTCCTCTCCTCCTTCTATCCTCCTTAGAATCACATTTTCTCCAAAAATTACGTGTCTGGCATCCTTTAAACTGAGATTTACAAGCACAAAGATCAGTGAGATGTTGACTGATGAAGGGCCAAACAGAGAATGATATTTGGCGCCAATTTCGGGACGACTGCGTCACTGCGCATGCGCAGTAGAGTCGTACTATGGAGGTCCTTTAGGACATGATTTCTTTTTGTTTTGGATGCAAATTTTGGGGATTGGGGGGCAAAATTTGTGTTTGGCCCTGGTTTTTGTTGGAGTTAGCACCAGCTAAGTCTGGGTCATTGGTACAGTATAAAAATATAGGTAACTTAACATAATTTCATTAAAAAATTTTAAGTTACAGCCCTGATAATTTTCTGTCACTCATTTTTCCTCTCCTCCTTCTATATCCTCCTTAGAATCACCATTTCTCTAATATTTATGTGTCTGGCATCATTTAAACTGAGATTTACAAGCACAAAGATCAGTCAGATGTTAACTGATGAAGGGCCAAACAAAGAATGATTAATGGCGCCAATTTCGGGACGTCCTTGACACTGCAGTAGAGGTGAAGTATGGAGGGCCATTCAGGATATGTTTTCTTTGGTTTTAGATGCAAATTTTGGGGATTGGGGGGCAAAATTTGTGTTTGGCCCTATATTTTTAAGAGTTAGCACCAGCTATGTCTGGGTCATTGGTACAGTATAAAAATATCGATAGTTCCCATCTGGAGGTCACCCCAAACAAGCATACCAGGTTTCAAAGCAATCCAATCACAAGCGTGCCATGTAGGGTGTGCCAAAGGGAAATATTGGGGTGTGACTAAACTAAGTTCTAAGAACGTTGGCCCCGGCAACATTTTTTGACGAAAATTGAAGAAAATCGATAGCTCCCATCTAGAGGTCACTCCAAACAAGCATGCCAGGTTTCAAGGCAATCCAATCATAAATGTGCCCTGTAGGGTGTGCCAACGGGAAATACTGAGGTCTTCTTACTAAACTAAGTTCTAAGTGGCAGCGGCAACATTTTTTGACGGAATTTGACGAAAATCGATAGCCCCCATCTAGAGGTCTCCCCAAACAAGCATACCAGGTTTCAAAGCAATCCAATTATAAATGTGCCCTGTAGGGTGTGCCAAAGGGAAATACTGAGATTTGACTAAACTAACTTCTAAGAACGTTGGCCGTGGCAACATTTTTTGACAGAAAGTGAAGAAAATCGATAGCTCCCATCTAGAGGTCACCCTAAACAAGCATACCAGGTTTCAAAGCAATCCAATCATAAATGTTTCCTGTAGGGTGCGCCAAAGGGAAATATTGTGATCTGACTAAACTAAGTTCTAAGGATGTTGGCCGTGGCAACATTTTTTGATGGAAATTGAAGAAAATCGATAGCGTCCATCTAGAGGTCACCCCAAACAAGCATACCAAGTTTCAAAGCGATCCAATCATAAATGCGACCTGTGAGGTGTGCCAAAGGAAATTGTGGACGTATGTACGCCGACGGACGAGAAGTGATGGCAATAGCTCAGCTTGACTTTGTCAAGTTGAGCTAAAAATTAATTTAATATTAAAAAATGTGGTGAAACTTCTTCCAAATTTTGCAATTTTTGTTCTGTATGGCTTTTGTTAGTACCACTATGGTTACAGTCTTTCAATTTTAAGGTGAGCTATCACTCTTGCGTACCATCGCTCCTGCAATTTATATTTTCTGAGAGTCAAGAACAGCTCGTCAGTGCAACCCAAGCAAGCGATAAAAAAATTCTTCCTGATATATTAAACATTAAATGTTTTAATTTGTGGCACTGTACAACCCATTCTCACACAGATCTTTAAAGATACTTTCATTAATAAAACATGAATGAATAGTAAAAGATAATACTAGCTGCTTGTACACAATTCATCATGAGGTCCCTGATGCAATTGTATCTATTTTCGTCCATTATTTTGATTGGCTGACATAGATTTTCTGTTGTTATTTATTATTTGCACAGTCTGAATGTTTTAGAGTATTCTCCTTTGATGTGCAGACACACGTGCATAATGTAATGAATTGAGCACTTGAAATACACTACTAATCCTCCACTTGCGTCACAGTGAAAAGACTTACTTCTTGGTAATTATCAACATGAAGTTCCCTTTAATTAATATAAACATCATACTAATTCCAGGGAGCTTCCAATATGTGAGGTAATCATTTCACCTGATGATTTTCTATCTAACATTTTCCCAACGTCAGGGACTCAAGTTGGACTTATAACAGTGCTCCTCACTTCAAATGGAAACAAGCAGAGTACAGCACAACTCTGATTTTCAAAATCGAAAAACTGATGGTTAGACCACACAAAGTAGAACTTCTGTTTCTCAGGCCACTTTTTTGTAAACTTGCATGCAGGCGGGTGGGCTGGCGGGCGGTTTTTAATTTTATTTTTTATTTATGTAATTATTTCTTTGACATCAAAAGTTCAGGTTCTTGGTTTATTTTATGTTTTCGGCCTCATGATCTAGAGAATATCATGGGTGGTGGAGTATTTCGTCTCTTGAGTGCAAAAAGGCATTGCAATGCTTTAGCACTTTCTTGCACTCAAGGGGCAAATTTATCAATTTTATTAACTTGAGTAAAATATCAGACAAAAACCATTTTATTTATTTTTTTTTAAGTTTGCATTGGTTATATAAAGAGAGTATGTGGCAGCCAAAATGACCATGCACGAGGGCCTGAGAAACAGATTTTTAACTTTTTAGGCCTTTTTCCATGAGAATAAGAAGTGAAGAGAAAACTTCTACTCACCATCTCTTCTTCCACCTTTCCAATGAGAAAATACCTCTACACTGGCTCCACGAAAAATACCTTTAACATCCAATTTTAAAGACGATTCTCTTGGTCCAACATAAACACTACAAAGTTAAATGTTGCTATAGTTATATTTCAGATGCCTTGAAGGTGTATCATGAAGAGTGTTAGGGGCAGTACAATGCTGCCAACTTTCCAAAAAGTTTCAACAAAACCACATTATGTCACTGAACATTTTTTTTAGCTGCTCAAATTGTAAATTAGAGATAGTTCAGATTTGTTAGGTAAAGTGCTAAACCCTTTACCTAATATTACAACATTTAACAAGGGGGAAAAAAAATTGCAATTCAAATTTTATAGTTTTCTATTTTTGCCTAAGCTAATGCCATTGAGGGATCACCAGCTATCTCTTAAGACAAAATGAGAACAGTTAATAATCCAAGGAAATAAATACACAGAATGACACACGCATGTGAATGGGTTAATCGATATGACACAAGTGCCAGCACAGAAGGATAGAATGAGAGGCCACATGCCTTGTCTTTTATCCTCCCACAATGGCACAAGTGCCAAAACTATTAACCCATTCACACGCGGTTGTCATTCTGTGTTTATTACACTCCTTGAGGACTATAAAAACAAATATTAGAAGGACACTCAGCAATTCATTTGACAACTATCAACAAAAAGAATGCATTTTATCGCCAAACAAATTTGCTGGGGGAACCAGTGTTACTATTTTGTCCCCTGAGTTCCAATATGTTCTATGTGTCTACAGGCACATAGAACACACTGGAATTCAGGAAACGATTTTTAGCTATCGCTGGGGATTCAAATTGAAATTGCGATTTGTAGAAAATTCAGAGAAACTTCGCTTTTATTTAAAAATAGTCCATGAGTCATTTCCATTCCGGACATATAAGGGGAACAGATTTTCAGTTTCTGCCAGGCCTTTAAATTCTTCCCAAATAACAACGGTAAATGAGGTGCTGAAATAAGATAATTGCACCCAAATTATGCAGCATTTGAAACTTTTTCTAAAGTCTAGCAGCGTTTCGGAAATGTATTTAGTTTGGCAAGGTTCCACCGAATGCTTGCAATATAGCTTTGAGCTTACCTTCGAATCAAATCATGCAACAGATAAATAATTAAAACAAACTTAGATGTGAGTCTTCCATGGAAGACGTGTGTCGCCTGGCGTTTCAGACAGAATTTTAAGTGGAAAAGGGGCATAACTCTGGAGAAATACAGCAGATCAAAACATAAAATAGGAGGTGCACAATGCCATTATGTGATAAAGAATCACTGAAAGTTTCATCAAAATCCATTCATAGGTTAAAGAGGAGTGGCGGATAAGAGAAAGTGTGACGCGGACGACGGGACATAACTCTGGAAAAAATACAGCGGATCAAAAAATAAAATAGGAGGTGCACAATGCCATTATGTGATAAAGAATCACTGAAAGTTTCTTCAAAATCCATTCATAGGTTAAAGAGGAGTGGCGGATAAGAGAAAGTGTGATGCGGACGACGCGGACGACGCAAGACGACAAAAGTAATCCCTATATGTCGGTCCCCACTTCGTGGGGTGGCGACACAAAAACCCACAGAGTTCGCTATAGAAAAGCAATCGCCTTTGACAGTGTCGTATATGACACTGTAAACGCCGATTGTTTTTCTTTGGCAAATTCTACATGATCATGCACTTAAAGCTGGAGATCTATTATATTCAGGTTTGTGACATTTTCCATTTTTCGGCAAGTGAGATTAACATTCAAATAGGGCTTTGGATCAAAATTGGGAAACCAAGAAGCCTTCTAGAGTAAACTTACGTCAAGGGGTGGTGGGAACCTATGATAATGGTGAAGACCTATAACAAGGGATTTTAAACTATCATTTCATTGGCTGACACCAAAAGCAGACACCAAGAAGAAGAAAATACAGGCACTTTTTCTCCAACCATGCAGGCCACAATACAGCAGATTCATATTTTCTGTTGTGCCCAAATTAGACTGATCTAAAGGTCTGGTTTCTGCATTGTTTAGTATTGCTGTAGATGGGAAATTCATAGAACAGACATGTAATAAACTGCAAGCAACGTATTCCATTTATGTTGGTTAAAGGGTTAACAAAATTGTTTCAAACCTTTACACAATGCACACAATATCAAAATCTGTTATTTTAATTATTTTTTTCCTACTTTTTCACAAAATGGCAACAAAACCTATCATGTGACCCCTCAGTGGAACGAGGCTGTCAAGCTCATTCCAATGAGGAGGGTCACATGATATGGTTTGTTGAAATTTTTTGAAAAACAACTTCTCAATTTATAAATGACATGTATGACATGTACAACTGCAGCCGTTCAGTGGGAAAAGGATTAGCTCTGGTAGTGGTTGTTACATTTTTGCAAGCCTTGAAGGAATTGGCAGCCTCAGAAAACACTTTTGTCAGAGCTTTGGAACCAGTCTCACCATTAAAATAGTCCATCACCAATATTTAGACTAAATCATCTATGGTTTGCTTTTCCATCCAATTGAAATATTCTAGACAACGGAATCTAAAAAAGACCATAAGGCCCAGGAAAGTTAAGAATCTGTTTCTCATGGTCATTTTGGCTGCTGCATGCTCTCTTTTTATAACAAATGTAAACTTAAACAAATAAAAATTTAATGGTTTGATATTTTACCTAAGTTGATAAAATTAATAAATTTGTTCCTTGAGAGTAACAAGGCTTTGCAATGCAGTAAGGGACAAAATACACCACCACCCATGTTATTTTGTAGATTATGAGGTCAAAAACATAAAACAAATAAAAGGCTGCCCCGGCCACACGTCCACAGAAAAAAGTGTGCAATTCGAGGTATTTGAAAAAAATTGAATTTTTCAAAGTCGGAATGGGGCATAACTCTGGCAGAAAATGGCGGACCAATCACTGATTTGAAAATTACCTGTATTTTATGTTGATACACCTACATACCAAATTGTATTTGAATCGGTCAACAACAACTAAAATTATCATCGGGAAACAAAAAAATTTTTTTTTTTAAATTGTCGTACCGCACCCCGATTCACACTTGACCTGTATTTTGTATTGATATGCCAACATACCATTTTTCATTTGATTTGGCCAAATATAACTGAAGTTATCATCAGGAAACCCCCCAAAATTAATTTTTGAAGTCAAAAAAGGAGCATAACACTGCCAGAAATTGTCGGACCGCTCCCCGATTCGAACTTGACCTGTATTTTATGTTGAAACACCTTCGTATCAATACTTACATTTGGTTTGGTCAACTATAACTAAAGTTATCATCGAGAAACCAAAGTGGAATGGATGCACAGATATTTCAATAGTCCTACAGGAAGCCCAAATATGAACCCAGGGACTTGGCTTGAACAAACTTGAATCTCACCTCCAGTGGGATGCTGTATACCAAAAATTAAAAGATTCTGATTGGTGGATGTGAAGAAGATTTTTGAATATTCCTCATATTGAACTAAGTTATAATTCAGGCTCAAACTGGGAGCCCAAATATGAACCCAGGGACCTGGCTTCAACAAACTTGAATCTCACCCCCAATACCAAATTTCAAAACATTCCGACTACTGGATCTGAAGAAGAAAATTTTTTAAGAAAATTCCTCATTTTGTACTAAGTTACAATTTGATCTCCCACAGCGAACCCAAATATGGACCTTCATTATGGGATGGGCAAGAATCCTTATGGGGGTTTGAATAAACTTGAATCAAACCCCCATAAGGATGCAGCATACTAAATATCAAAGCATTCCGACTGTTGGAAGTGAAGAAGAAGATTTTTAAAGAAAATTCCTCATTTTGAACTAAGTTATAATTCAGGCTCCCACAGTGAGGAAAATTTTTAAAGAATATTCCTCATACTGCACTAATTTAAACATTTGGGCTCCCATAGAGAGCCCAAATATGGACCCAGGGATTTGATTTCAATAAACATGTGAAACAATCTTCCAAAGATGTTAAATGTGAAATTTGAAAGTTTTGTTGTTCTTTTGACCATTCCATTCTGTTGGTCCTAAGGAAACTTCACACCAAATAAGGATTCTCAGTGCCATGTAGTTTTGGAGATATGGGCATTTTAATTTTTTTCCATTTTTAGCTCCTGCGGTTCCATGGGGCGACAGGGAAAAAAAATTGGGCATAAAATAAGTACTTATGACCCAATAAGCTCTCATATCAAATTTGGTCCAAATCTGCCTCTCGGTTTGGAAAACAGAAATTTTGGGTGGGTGAAAATTCTTGCTCCTCCCATAATGAAGGCAAATATAGCTCCTCGAACTTCTCTTGAACAAATCTGAGTCTACACCTCAAAAGAAAGCTGCACACCAAATATCAAGTCTCTGCTACTGCTGGTTCATGAGAAGATTTTTTAAGATTTAAGCACACTTTTTGGACGTGGCCCTACCGAGGGGCAAGGCAACTTGACTTGAACAAAATCAAATTGCGATGTCATAACAAACTATTATCTCAAATATCAATTAAATTGGTTCAGCGGTTTGGGAGAAGAAGATGCAAACACCATGTTCACGGTCGACGGACTGAAAGTCAGGTGAGCTAAAAAAGGCCTGAGATCTACTCTGTGTTTCTTAATGAACACAAGAAAAGTTTCTCAATTGGTTTGACTGGAATTATGAATGAAGAGTCACCATAGCTGAATTGTATGATTACTTTGCATAGTTCAACTAATTGTGTTCAAATTTTGATGTTTTGAAGGGGAATTAAATACTTACTGATTGGAGTATCTATAACTGGAGCATGAAAGAATATCTGTATATCACTGTGACTGGAGGGACTTCACACTGTATCAACAGTTGTCTGTATACAAACTAGACAAAAAGCAGGTAAGCAAACAACCTATACCGGCATCAAATTCCAAACAGAACTAGAGATGGTCTGTCACCCAGTATACTCCCACCGTGGCATACCGCCTAGTGTGGGTTGACTAAAAAGGAGCATTCTATTTATTAAGTAAAAAAAAATCCAATATGGCCACCAGTCAGCCATCTTGAAACCGAGCAGGAAAAAAATTATATAACGCACTTCCCCTCATCATGTTGATCATTTTTGTGAAGTTTCATGAAAATGCGGCTAAAACTGTGGAAGTAGTTACATGTAGCTCCACAAGTTTACATGTGCAATGGACTGACGACAACCGACCGACCGACAAGTTGACTCCTATATACCCTCTAAACTTCGTTTTGTGGGGGTATAATTAGACTGGCAGTCTGAGAGCCTGAAAAAAAATAAACTAAGGCTATTAAAATGAAAGTGTCAATGACACTGTAGCTCAACTTGACAAACTTGAACTTGTTAAGTTATAAATGAAATGGCAAAATTGAAGATCATTGGTACCAATGTTATTTGATGAAATTTCAACATAACAGCATTGTGTGTGCACAACGTCAGAGTAGTCCATGCATTATTTTTAAATGTAAACTGTAAAGGAAGAATGTTGATACACAAATGCAGTATGTTCAGAGGTTATTGTAAATGGCAACTTTTTTCACAGAAATGAATGCTAATCAATAGCTCTTATCTATAGGTCTTGCCTAATGAGCACACCAAGTTCAAAAACAATCCTATGATAAATGTGACCTGCAGGCCATGTCAAAGAATGTTGATGCACAAATGCAATAAATTCAAAGATTGTTGCTAACAGCAACAGTTTTTGATGGAAATGAAAAGAAAATCAATAGCTCCTAACTTTGTCATCCTGCATAAGCTTACAAAGTTTCAAAACAACCTGATAATGAATGTGCCCTTGGAGGCATGCCAAAGGAAGATGTTAATGCACAAATGCACCAAGTAGAAGGTCATTGCTTGTGGCAATGGTTTTTGGGGTTTTTTTTATGGAAATTCATAAATATACCCTGCAGAGAGTGCAAAAGGGATAAGTTGATGCACAAATGCAGTAAGTTCAAAGGCTGGTGATAACGACAATAATTTTTTATGGAAATGAAAAAAGAGCAATAGCTCACATATAGAGGTCACTCCGAACACACATACCAAGTTTCAAAGTGATCCGATCATAAATGTGCCCTAAAGGGTGTGTTAAAGGGAAATATTGAGGTCTGACTAAACTAAGTTCAAAGGTCAGCGGCCACATTTTTTGACAGATATGGAAGAAAATCGCCAGCTCCCATATAGATGTCACCCCACAAAAGCACACCGAGTTTGCAAGCGATCCAATCATAAATGTGCCCTGCAGGGTGTGTCAAATGGAAAAAGTGATGCTTAACTGCACTAAGTTTTTACCAAGTTCATCGAAGGTCATTGCCAGTGGCAACATTTTTTTACGGAAATCGAAGAAAATCGATAGCTCTCATCTAGAGGTAACCCCAAACAAGCATTCAAAGTTCCAAGCCGATCTGATCATAAATGTGCCCTTTATGGCATGACAAAGGAATATATTGATGCCTGACTAAAGTAAGTTCAAAGATCGTTGCCCGCAGCAACATATTTTGACGGACGGAAATGGAAGGAAATTGATAGCTCCCATCTAGAGGTCACCCCAAATAAGCATGCCAGGTTTCAAAGCAATCCGATCATAAATGTGCCCTGTAGGGTGTGCCAAAGGGAAATATTAAGGTCTAACTAAACTAAGTTCTAAGAACGTTGGCCGCGGCAACATTTTTTGACGAAAACGGAAGAAAATCGATAGCTCCCATCTAGAGGTCACCCAAAACAAGCACGCCAGGTTTCAAAGCAATCCAATCATAAATGTGCCCTGTAGGGTGTGCCAAAGGGAAATACTGAGGTCTGACTAAACTAAGTTCTAAGAATGTTGGCCGTGGCAACATTTTTTGACGAAAATGAAAGAAAATCGATAGCTCCCATCTAGAGGTCACCCCAAACAAGCATACCAGGTTTCAAAGCAGTCTGATCATAAATGTGCCCTGTAGGGTGTGCCAAAGGGAAATATTGAGGTCTTCTGACTAAACAAAGTTCTAAGAACATTGGCTGCAGCAACATTTTTTGACGGAAAAGGAAAACAAGAGCACCGCTGGGTATTGCATCATACACCTGTGAACTGTTCAAATTGTACCATTTTAACACATTTGCAATTTTTTTAGAGTGCGAGAAATTTATACTGGCATATATATATATGTTACGGTCAGACTTTTGAAATCAGTGATTTTGTGAAATGACTAAATTTTTCAGTCATTTGAGAAAAAGACTAAAAATTAAGGACAATAGCTTCACAAAAGGACTCAATAATTTAATAATTTCAAAAAAAAATTCTTGATTTCACAGTCTGACTGTAACATATTTATATAGATATATATATATTAGAAACACTGAAGCTTCCTACCTTTAGTTATTTATTTATTGGTGTTTAAGGTTAGAGGATTTCCAACTGAAGCATTGGTGAATGAATCCTATTTGGACTGTAAAATCTTATTTGTTTTCCAAAGAAAACAAGTACTGTTTCACTTCCTGTGGTTTACATAGAGGCATGTGTATAGAAAAAGATATAAAGTTTAAATAAAACACATCAAAACCATGAGATTTATTTGACTAGTCAGTTTGTTAATTGGGTAATTATTTGACCAATTAATTATTTGACGCAGTAAGTCACACAATATTGGTGTGTTTTCTTTGAACTTCATACATTTTTATTTGCATTTTCCAACGTTTCATGGTAGTTTTGCAATATATCTGAACTTGACCTGTATTTTGTTGTGATTAAACCACATACCAAGTTTGGAGCTGATCGGAAAACAAATACTAAAGTTATCATCCGGAAACCAAATATTTGACGAATTCTAAGTCCAACAGGGGCCATAATTCAGGCAAAAATTGTTCAGACCGACCCCATATTCGAACTTGACCTGTATTTTGTTGTGATTAAACCACATACCAAATTTGGAGCCAATCTAAATACTAAAGTTATTGTTCGGAAACCAAACGGACGGACGGACGGATGGATGGATGGACGGACGGATGGACGGACAGATGGACGGACAACGCCATACTATAATACGTCCCGTTTTTCAAACGGGCATATAAAAATCGATAGCTCCCATCTAGAGGTCACAACAAACAAGCATACCAGATTTCAAAGCAATCCAATCATAAATGTGCCCTGTAGGGTGTGCCAAAGAGAAATACTGTGGTCTGACTAAACTAAGTTCTAAGAATGTTGGCCGTGGCAACATTTTTTGACGGAAATTGAAGAAAATCGATAGCCCCCATCTATAGGTCACCCTAAACAAGCATACCAGGTTTCAAAGCAATCCAATCATAAATGTACCCTTTAGGGTGTGCCAAACGGAAATATTGTGGTCTGACTAAACTAAGTTCTAAGAATGTTGGCCGCGGCAACATTTTTTGACGGAAATTGAAGAAAATCGATAGCTCCCATCTAGAAGTCACCCTAAACAAGCATCCCAGGTTTCAAAGCAATCCGATCATAAATGTGCCCTGTAGGGTGTGCCAAAGGGAAATATTGAGGTCTTCTGACTAAACTAAGTTCTAAGAATGTTGGCCGCGACAACATTTTTTTACGGAAATTGAAGAAAATCGATAGCACCCATCTAGATGTCACCCCAAACAAGCATACTAAGTTTCAAAGCAATCCAGTCATAAATGTGCCCTGTAGGGTGTGCCAAAGGGAAATACTGAGGTTTGACTAAACTAAGTTCTAAGAACGTTGGCCGCGGCAACATTTTTTGACGGAAATTGAAGAAAATCGATAGCTCCCATCTAGAGGTCACCCCAAATAAGCATACCAAGTTTCAAAGCGATCCAATCATAAATGTGCCCTGTAGGGTGTGCCAAAGGGAAATATTGAGGTTTGACTAAACTAAGTTCTAAGAACGTTGACCGTGGCAACCTTTTTTGACGGAAATCTAAATTTTATAGTAAATTTCCTTTCTTATTATACCTACCACAATTGTTTACTTCAGGCTTGCACTACAGTGGAAGTCCCTAACTCGGATAAAATACTCTCTATTTTTGTCTTTCCCAAGCAATTTGGGAAAGAAAAGTGGTGCAAAAGCACCAAGAAAAAATAAGCCCAAACTGGGTCGAGTGCAACCGGTGCAGACCCAGTACGGGACGCTCTCTCCCAAGTACAACTCCACGACTTCCGTTGCCAGTGCACATATACCGTCTCTAAAGACTCATTCTTTTTGAATCCGTCAACGTTAGAGTTATGTGATCAGTGGGGAGGAAAGATTCTTTACCCGTAAAGAAGACGGGAGGGCCTCCATGTAAACAATTGTGGTAGGTATAATAAGAAAGGAAATTTACTATAAAATTTAGATTTCTTATCAACCTACTCACAATTGTTTACTTCAGGCTGAATAGACAATAGGCTGGAGGGAATCGCATAACCAACCCACACATAACCCCAGTGCACTGGAACCGTGAAGCAGAAGGAAGAGGTCCCGAGGCTTATCAACCATAACGTCGCAATCATTGGTAAAGGACAATGAAAGGAGACATATGGGCCTGTGTGACACACAGACAGAAAAAGGGCAGTAACAGCACAAGGCTGAAACTGACCTTCAAGAAGCCTAATGGCTATGACAGACAACAGCCTGAGCAGAAGAAAGCGGACCCAGGGCAAAAAGGTCCTCCGACTGCTCCTGCAACTGGCGCAGATAAAAGGTGGAGAAAGTAGAAGCATTTCTCCAGTAGGCTGCCTGCATAACATCCAACAACTTGGAGTTAGAATAAGCCCAAGAGGTGGATAATGCCCGCACCTCGTGGGCAGAAATACGATTGGTAATACAATCGCCAGCTGCTAAACGACCATAAGCCGTACGAATAGCAAGACAAATCCATCGAGAAATGGATTGAGGAGAGATCTTCTGTCGACCCAGAATAAGAGACAAAAAAAAACGTTTCCTGCCTTTCCGTATGAAACGTGTCTGATCGAGATAAATGCGAATAGCACGGACCGGACAGAGCAAAGGGCAATTACCCTCAACAGAAGAAAGAGCCCTGATACAGATAGGAGGAGGAGTAGTATCTGGTAACTGATTCTTGGCCAAAAAAGAGCAATCAGTGGTAAAAGTAACACTATTGGGAGAGCTCCTAAAAAAGGCCGGGTCAACCGAGAGGGCGTGAAGCTCACTAACCCGTCTGGCCGAAGCAAATGCCATCAGAAAAACCGTCTTATATGTGAGAAAATGCATATCCACCTGGGATAAAGGTTCGAATGGCGCCTCCCCCCCCCCCCCCCCCGCCCATCCCCCCCCCCCCCCCCCACCAAGCAAAACAGCACCCACGAAAGATTCCATCGTGGAATAAGCTGCAAAGTCCAAGGCCTTTTCAAAGAAAAGTGCCGAACAAGCTTGGAGAGGTAAGGATTAGTGCCGATACGACGCTTCCCCACATAAGAAAAAGTCTCTGAAAGCATGGACCTGTAACCCTTGATGGTAACAGGCTGGAGACCCCGAGAATCAAACAGATATACCAGAAACTCCGCAATCTGTGAAATCGAAGGATTGGCATAATCAACAGAGTGATCAGCACACCATCGACAGAAGACCTTCCATTTAGCTGCATAAGCTAAACCAGTGGAGTGCCTCCTTGAAGAAGAAATGCACTCCACTGCTCGTCTCGAAAAACCTCTACGGAGGAGACAGGACCTGACAAAAGATATGCGTGAAGGCACAATGAAGTCGGGTCGACGTGAAACCTCCTCGGGCGACCTTGACAAAGAAGGTCGCGACGTAGCGGGAGATGTGCCGGAACCGCCGCCATCAGCGAGCGGAGCTGATTGATCCACACCCGCTGAAGCGACAGGGGAGCGATCAGAATGATTCGACAACTGCAGGTTCGAATTTTGGTTAGAACCTGAGGAAGAATCGGAACCGGTGGGAAGGCGTAGCCGACTAGACCGTTCCAATCGAGTGACAGAGCGTCCATGGCAAAAGCCAGAGGATCTGGACACGGGGACACGAAAGTGTCCACCTGATGGTTCCAACGAGTCGCAAAGAGGTCTATGTGGGGACGTCCCCACAGATCGCAAAGCGACTGGAACACTGCCCTGTGGAGCATCCACTCAGTGGAAATAACCCTGCCCTGTCGGGACAGGGAGTCGGCTAGGACGTTCAGACGACCGGGAATGTGACGAACAACCACTCCGGCGTGAACATCCTGAGCGAGCAGTAGAAGACCCGAGCTAATTCGTACATCGGAACCGAGTGCGTGCCACCCTGGTTCCGAATGTAAGCAACCACTGTCAAATTGTCGGATAGCAGAAGGACCTGGCGATTCGACAGGTGAGGGATCCACTGCCTGAAACTCAGAAGAAGAGCAAGAAGCTCCTTCTGGTTGATGTGTAGAGCTGCTTGATCCTGGTCCCACATCCCGTGTAGGGAAAGACCGAGAGGATCCAACGTCGCACCCCATCCGAGATCGCTGGCATCTGCCGTCAGAACGTGATCGGACGTGGGTAAGTCCAATGGAACACCCTGTGTAATCCACTGAACATCTGTCCAGGGAAGAAGGTGAGGATACAGAGATTCCGGAAACGGAAGCACCTGATCCAGAGAATCTACATTCGGCCTCCAACGACTGAGCAGAAAGTGTTGGAAAGGTCTGACACGCAGCCGACCTAGAGGAATGAGATCCGTCACCGAACCGCAGAGACCGATCAGCCGGAGAAAACTCCGAGCGGTCGCGGACGTGGACTGGGACAGAGTCAGAGCAAAAGCTGAGTGAATCACAGCCTTGGCCTGGGGAACCGCTACCAAATTGAACTGGGTTTGGAAAGACATCCCCAGATGACAAAACAACTGAGAAGGGGCCAGGTCCGACTTCTCCTCGTTGACTCTGAATCCTAGCAACGTGAGCAAGCTCAACAGAGTGGCGACATCCGACTCCAGTAAGGCAGCATTGGAATGCCTCTGGAGGATATCGTCCAGATATGCCGAAGTAGTCACCCTGGACTGTGTGCGATGGAACGCTATCACATGCGACATCAGTCTGGTGAAGGCCCAAGGAGCCAGGTTGAGGCCGAAAGGCATGGCCTTGAACTGGTAAACTCGCCCAAGAAAAGCAAACCTGAGATACTTCCGTGATGCCCGATGCATCGGAACGTGGAAGTAAGCGTCTCGCAGGTTGATGCTGGCAGCGAAATCTCCCTGGTGAATTGATTGAACCATGGAAAAGTTGCGGACCTGCCAAAGAAGCAGATCGAAGAGCAGCACGCTGCTCCTCGGGAAGGGATCGTCCTGTGTCCAGCACAGCGTCCCTTCGAACTAATTCCAGATTAGCCGTGTTACAGGCATGCGTGTGAGTAAGATGCATAAGCGCCTTGGACAGCACACGCAAAGGAGCCTGTACCTTGTCAAACTTATCTGGAGGCAGATAAGCAGCCAAAGCTGAGACGACGTGATCTGAGAGAGAAAGCATGCCAAGCATCTCTCTAGATAAGCCCAACGTGGAGTCCAGAGTCGTCATTGGAATGACGGCAGACTTGGGCTTGGAAAGCCCGAGGGAAGTGGAGTCCTGATCCAAAACCGTCAAAGTCTGGCAGACCGACGGATTGGCGGAATCGTAGGAACGATAACGCACAGGAGGCAAAAAGGTGTCAACCCTGGTGAAGAACGAAGTCTTCAGAGCCTTGGAATTCAGCTTGGAGTCCAATGCTGAAAAAGCTTCAACCACCTGTACCGACTGGCACAGTCGAAGGCGCCCAGAAGCAGGTTGCTCCATAGGCTGTAGGCGCGCGACCAATGATCGCGGCCAGGCTGACACTGTCGGCTGGTTAGTAGGTTTGAGATCAGGCAGAAACCCAAACACAAAGTCAAGAGCTGCCCCCAAGTCCGAAGACTGCTGGCCCTCAACATCAAGCATGTCGGACTCCTCCCCAGAGTCAGAAGACACATAGCCCATCGTGGGCAAACCAGCCGACGCCTCCCATGGTGTCGGGACACCAGGGGAATCAGAAACCGGCCTGTTTCCAATCCCGGGAGGCGGCGCCATAGGAGGTGCCTGGAAACCACTCACTGCCTCGCTGGAAGCAACAGGAAGGCTCTTAGATAGAACCTGAGTGAGTAAGGAGAGGGCCTCCCTAAGCTCACTGCACGTACCGGCCGGTTCGACAGGGGAGCGAACCGGCAAAGTGGCTTCACCTCTGACCCTCTTAACCAGCGAAGGGTCACGATCCTCCAAAACACCCGATGTGGGACGACGGGCGGCAGCCGAAACATCTGAAGGCAGACGTGTATAGGGGTACGAGGCACCCCGAGGATCAATATGGCGAGAACTCATGAGAGTCACCGCGGACCTCTGCGGGGCAGAAGGTCCAGGCTGCACAAAAGGCATTGGTCCCCCAAAACTGGTCGTGTGGCCAGAATGAGTGGACGGTAACGCCACGGAGTTCATAGTGTCTCCACTAAGAACATCCGAATCCAAAGACACAACTGTGGTGCTCGACGGCGTAGAGACCGCAGAGATGGGTTCGGTCGGCAGCCCCTTCCAACTTCGCCGAGTTGAAGTCAGGGAAGGCTGAGGCCGATATCCCACGTCTACAGTACCGGACATTCCTGCAGTCCCCTGCAGCAAAAAGCCGAGGCCGGCTGAAACTGATGACGAAGCAGACGGACCAGCAGTAGTAGTAGATATGTCGGGAGTCGTTGAGGCTGGTGAAATAGTGGAGAGAGCACACCTGCTCGGCTCCAAAGGAGGAGTCACAACCCTAGTGACAGCCTCAGATGTCGACTGGAGGGGGACCGTAGTCCCGGAACCAGGCACCTCTTCACCAGAACACTCAATGGCTCCCGCAATATCCACTACAGGAAAAGACTGCACATCCCCCATGGAGGAGGAATAACTCTCACCAGACAAGGTCGGCTCGGGAGCCCCCGAATGACCACGTTCTCCTTTCCCGTGGGAGCGGGAGGCACGGCCACGAGAACGAACGACGCGGTTAACTGACGCCCAGAAAGTGGATGACCATGATCCACAGACACCACATGGCCGCTCGGCCGAACACCCATTACAGGAGGAACAAGACGAATGTAAATCGTCCACATGCTTTGGCAGCAGACATTGCCCACAAGGAATTGTCCTGGGCATGATAGAGGTGAGAGGAGCAGAGAAGGTGAAATCAGAAAACAGAAGAACACCCCCAAAGAAGAGAAAAAGGTGACAGAAACAAAGACCCCAGACGGTCGACCGGGAACCACACAACAGGATGACTACTCTCAAAAGAAAGAAGAAAAACTGTAGGAGTGGTACCCCGCTGACACCTAACTCTAACACAATTAGAAAATTTAGCAAATAAAGCATTAACAATAATTGTGAAAAATAATATGTCCGAACCGCATGGCACACGAAATTCGCGCGTGACTCGAGAGAGAACAATTAAATATACATTATGGATATATAATATTGAACAGAATATAAAAAACACTGTTCCTGAGAATACAAAGGATACACTGATGCACTATGAATCAGGAATCATCAAACAACGAGCTGGATAAACACTGATAAGCGTGCAAAAACATCTCGACACGAAGCGGATGATAAAAAGAATGAGTCTTTAGAGACAGTATATGCGCACTGGCAACGGAAGTCGTGGAGTTGTACTTGGGAGAGAGCATCCCATACTGGGTCTGCGCCGGTTGCACTCGACCCAGTTTTGGCTTATTTTTTCTTGGTGCTTTTGCACCACTTTTCTTTCCCAATTGCTTGGGAAAGACAAAAATAGAGAGTATTTTATCCGAGTTAGGGACTTCCACTGTAGTGCAAGCCTGAAGTAAACAATTGTGAGTAGGTGGATAAGAAATGAAAGAAAATCGATAGCTCCCATCTAGAGGTTACCCCAAAGAAGCATACCAAGTTTCAAAGCCATCTGATCATAAATGAGACCTGTGAGGTGTGCCAAAGGAAATTGTGGATGTACGTACGTACGTACATATGCCGACGGACGAGAAGTGATGGCAATAGCTCAGCTTGACTTTGTCAGGCACCTCCATCATCACTGAAAAGCTGCATCATCACTCCTTGTTTTTACCCTCTTCACTGATACTATTTTGCGATTGTAGGATAAAAATTTAACCAACTTCATCTTGTTTGACAGAGTTCACTAGGCTATTTGCAAGTGCATTATAAGAAATTTTCGCTGCTGAAAAATTTATATTTCCCACATAATTGTGTAAGTAGTTAAATTGCTAATTTCTACTATTTCCAGGACTGCTTCATGTAGTAACAAAATAAAAAAAAACCTCCCTCCGTCATCATAAAACCGAGAGAAAATTGCCTGAGAAACAAGTAGATTTTTATTGATAGGCCTAAATCTTCCTGTTTAGAAATTCACAAACATAATAAGCACAGATTCAACTTTAAAAAACAGAGAGAAAAAAAATATACTTACCTGTTGGAGGTAGGAGTTTCTATTCGTATAAATGAATGACTAATGTCATGCTTATCATTCATATAACAGGGATTACACAAGTCAAAATCATCACAAACGGCACATTTCCACCGAATACCTGCTAGTGGGCGACAACCACATGCATCACACACAACATTTCGATGTTTAACTCCTACAAAAAAATGAAAGTGTCAATGACACTGTAACTCAACTTGTTTAAGACATGTACATGTATAGTAGGTGACACAGCAATGACAAACATATAGGTAATGACTGATAACAAAGGTACATGTAAAGTATTGTAATGGTCTGTACATAAATGCTGACCGTAGCCTGTAACAAATATATAGGTAAAGTATTGTAAAGGTGGGGTGACAGATAGATGCTAAACTAAATGAAAGTGTCAGTGACACTGAAGCTTAACTTGTGTGTTGTGTTTGATGAAAAGGATAATGTTCAATGTTTATGAAAGGATTATGAAATAAGACAAGAATTGTGATAATTGGGACTATGTTCATTTCTGTTCCCTGTATGCTGTGTTTTTGATAAAAAATAGGCCGATGAAATCGTCAGATGTGCACCCATACGCGCAACTAGTAGAAAGCTGTATGACGGAGGGTCACCACGGATGCTGACATTATGTACACCATACAAGGTATGGGTACATATAGAAATGGATTGGAGGAGTGTCTAATTTGATGGATAAAGGGTTAATATCTCCAGATCAAATTATCAGATTTACATAAAAAAACTATACAGCACAGCACATCAGTAACCTGAATAAATATATAAAGAAACATGACAATCGGATTGAACTTTTTTGAGTTATCACATGCCAAAGGGATTGGAGGAATTTTCAATTTGAAGGATAAAGGGTTAATATCTCCGGATCAAATAATCAGATTAACGCCAAAAACTATACAGCTCAGCACATCAGTAACCTGAACACAAATATAAAGTAACTTGACAATCCAAGCAATATTTTTCAAGTTATCAAATGCCAAAGGGATTGGAGGAATTTTCAATTTGAAGGAAAAAGGGTTAATATCTCAGGATTAAATTATCAGATTTACACCAAAAACTATACAGCTTGGCACATCAGTAACCTGAACACAATTATAAAGTAACTTGACAATCCAAGCAAAATTTTTCAAGTTATCAAATGCCAAAGGGATTGGAGGAATTTTCAATTTGAAGGATAAAGGGTTAATATCTCAGGATTAAATTATCAGATTTACACCAAAAACTATACAGCTCGGCACATCAGTAACCTGTACACAAATATAAAGTAACTTGACAATCCAAGCAATATTTTTCAAGTTATCAAATGCAAAAGGGATTGGAGGAATTTTCAATTTGAAGGATAAAGGGTTAATATCTCAGGATTAAATTATCCGATTTACACCAAAAACTATACAGCTCGGTACATCAGTAACCTGAACACAAATATAAAGTAACTTGACAATCCAAGCAATATTTTTCAAGTTATCGAATGCCAAATGGATTGGAGGATTTTCAATTTGAAGGAATAAGGGTTAATATCTCAGGATTAAATTATCAGATTTACACCAAAAATTATACAGCTCGGCACATCAGTAACCTGAACACAAATATAAAGTAACTTGACAATCCAAGCAATATTTTTCAAGTTATCGAATGCCAAAGGGATTGGAGAAATTTTCAATTTGAAGGATAAAGGGTTAATATCTCAGGATCAAAATATCAGATTTACACCAAAAACTATACAGCTCAGTACATCAGTAACCTGAACACAAATATAAAGTAACTTGACAATCCAAGCAATATTTTTCAAGTTATCGAATGCCAAAGGGATTGGAGGAATTTTCAATTGGAAGGATAAAGGGTTAATATCTCAGGATCAAATTATCCGATTTACACCAAAAACTATACAGCTCGGCACATCAGTAACCTGAACACGAATATAAAGTAACTTGACAATCCAAGCAACATTTTTCAAGTTATCAAATGCCAAAGAAATGGATACGGATGCCGGACAGACAGATGGATGGACAGACAGACGGACGGATGGACAGACGGATGGACAAAGGATGGACGAACGACGGATGGTCACCCCGGATGCCTGCATTATGTGTACCATACATAGTATGGGTACACATAAAAATAATATGAGGTGTACACTGTACTAAAGAGCTGAGGGGTGGGTTAATATGACCTCACAGTTAATGTATGTGGCCCTCACAGTTAACGTATATCAACGAAAGTTACCAAGTTACAGTGAAATTATTCCAAAACGAGTCATCCTATCAAGGTACATTGAGATGCCTTCATAAATATGGCCTGTAGACTGTGCTAAAGGTTCTCGGGCTTCGGGCCCCTGTAGCCGTCAAGTTTCCCAATTGCGTCCAAAGGGGACGTTCTCATCTAGACATTATATGAAGTCAACCTACCAAGTTACAATGAAATCCCTTCATAAATATGACCTGTAGACTGTGCTAAAGGTTTTTGGGCTCGGGCAGCCATCATGGTTGAATGATCGCAACTAAAAGGGGACATTCTCATCTGGGCATCTCATCTGGAGTGATCCTACGAAGTTACAATGAAATCCCTTCATAAAGGGTTTTGGGCTTCGGGTCCCTGAAGCCATCACAGTTGACCAATCACGACCAAAAGGGGATGTCATCATCTAGGCATTATAATGGAGTCAAACTAACAGGTTACAATGAAATCCTTCCATAAATATGACCTATAGACTATGCTATCAAGGCTGAATGATCGCGACCAAAAGGGGACGTGCTCATCTAGACATTATTTGGAGTCATCCTACCAAGGTACAATGAAATCCTTTCATAAATATCACCAGTAGACTGTGCTAAAGGTTTTCGGGCTTCAGGCCCCTGTAGCCGTCACAGTTGCCTAATGGTGTCCAAAAGGGGCTGTTCTCATCAAGACATTATATGAAGTCAACCTACCAAGTTACAATGAAATCCCTTCATAAATATGAACTGAAGACTGTGCTAAAGGTTTTCGGGCTTTGGGCTCGGGCAGCCATCATGGTTGAATGATCGCATCCAAAAGGGGACATTCTCATCTGGGCATCATCTGGAGTGATCCTACGAAGTTACAATGAAAGTCCTTCATAAATATGACCTGCAGACTGTGCTCAAGATTTTCGGGCTTCAGGCACCTGTAGCCATCACAGTTGACCAATCACGACCAAAAGGGGATGTCATCATCTAGGTATTATATGGAGTCAACCTAACAAGTTATAATGAAATCCTTCCATAAATACGACCTATAGACTAAGCTAAAGGTCTTTGGGCTCAGGCAGCCATAAAGGCTGAATGATCGCGACCAAAAGCGGATGTTCTCATCTAGACAGTATTTGGAGTCATCCTACCATGCTACAATGAAATTCCTTCAAATTTATGACCTGTAGATTGTTCTAAAGGTTTTCGGGCTTCGGGCCCCTGTAGCCATCACAGCTGCCCAATCGAGTCCAAAAGGGGACGTTTTCATCTAGACATTATATGAAGTCAACCTACCAAGTTACAATGAAATCCCTTCATAAATATGACCTGTAGACTGTGCTAAAGGTTTTCGGGCTTCGGACTCGGGCAGCCATCATGGCTGAATGATCGAAACCAAAAGGGGAATTCTCAACTGGGCATCATTTGGAGTGATCATACAAAGTTACAATGAAATCCCTTCATATATATGAACTGTAGACTGAGCTCAAGGTATTCGGGCTTCGGGCACCTGTAGCCATCACAACTAACCAAACACGACCAAAAGGGGATGTCATCACCTAGGCATTATATGGAGTCAACTTAACAGGTTACAATGAAATCCTTCCATAAATATGACCTTTTGCATATGCTAAAGGTTTTTGGGCTCGGGCACCCAAGGCTGAATGATCGCGATCAAAATGGGACATTCTCATCTAGACATTATTTGGAGTCATCCTACCAAGTAACAATGAAATCCCTTCATAAATATGACCTGTAGACTGTGCTAAAGGTTTTTGGGCTTCGGGCCCCTGTAGCTGTCACAGTTGCCCAATCAGGACCAAAAGGGGACTTTCTCATCTAGACATTGTATGAAGTCAACCCACCAAATTACAATGAAATTCCTCAATAAATATGACCTGCAGACTGAGCTAAAGGTTTTCAGGTTTTGGGCTCGGGCAGTCGGCACAGTTGGCAGATCATGCCCAAATGGGGAAATTCTCATCTAGAGATCATAAAGAGTCATCCTACCAAGTTACAATAAAATCCCTCCATATTAAACATGACCTGCAGACTGTGCTAAAAGTTTCTGGGTTTCGGGCTTGGGCAGCCATCACGGTTGATAGATCATGCCCAAAAGGGGACGTTCTCATCTAGGCATTATACAGAGGCATCCTACCAAGTTACAATGAAATCCCTTCATAAATACGACCTGTAGACTATCTCTGTCACCCCGAATAATCATGTGAAGTTTCAAAACAACCCAATAATGAATACACCCAAAGGAAGATGTTAATGCACAAATGCACTAAGTTTGATGGCTTGGGCTGGTGGCAATGGTCTTTTTTATGGAAATTCATAAATATGTACCCTACAGAGAGTTCAAAAGGGATAAGTTGCTACAAAAATAGACTAAGTCCAAAGGCTGGTGCTAACAATAATTTTTTATGGAAATGAAAAGAAATCAACAGCTAACATCCATAAGCCACCTAGAACATGCATACCAAGTTTCAAGCGAACCTATTATAAATGTGCCCTGTAGGGCATGCCAGAGGGAAATGTTGATGCCTGACTATACTAAGTACAAAGGTTGTTGCCTGACTATACTAAGTACAAAGGTTGTTTCCTGACTATACTAAGTTCAACGGTCGTTGCAAACGGCAACTATTTTTGATGGAAATGGAAGAAAATTGACAGTTCCCATCTACAGTTCACTGTGAACAAGCATACCAAGTTTCAAAGCAATCTGATCATTAATGTGCCCTGTATGGTGTGCCAAAGGAAACTGTGGATGTAGATATGTACGTCCAGATGTACATATGTACCTACGTACACCAACAGGCGAGAAATGATGGACAAAGCAGAGTCTACATGCTCCACCAAATTTTTTTCAGGGAGCACAAAACAGTTAAACCATTTAAAACAATGTCTGAAGATACCTACGGCTCTGACTTCAAATATATGTAAACCGCAAATATAGGCCATACTGACCATTCACAGTCACAGAATAGCAGACAACACATGAAGTTTTTAGTTTGTCCTCAAAAACCTAGCCTATGACCCCCTCATTGGAACAAGCTTGTTCCAATAAGGTTTCCAAGGCTATGTTTTTGAGATAAAAAATTTTTAACAAGAGCACCGCCTAGCAGGCCAACATACGCCCGTCAAAATTGGAACATGCACAAGTTTCTCTGGGGTAAAGTTTGAAATTTTTGTTGACTCGACTATGTCTGCTGCCCGCCCCCCCCCCCCCCCCCCCCTATCCATTGCCCATTCCCCTAACCTGTATGGGGTAATGGGTTATTCACTTGTTTTCACATTTTCATATTAAGCGATCTGAGGTCTTCACAAAATAAAAAAAAAAATAGTAGTTCCATTTTATTCATAACTTCTAAAAGGCTGCAAGGTTGCTGTAGAAGATTCTCCTCACTGTTTACAATGGTAGCATCCATTCAATGACAGGTTAAGTTCATTGTTAATGATTAACGATATGTGGCGTCAAGGAAAAGGACATTTTGAGGATCATAACAGCTATGAATGGCGAGTTCTCATCGTTTAAAAATAAAATGGTGTTATCTGCTCCTGTCACATGCACAACAATTGATAATCAACATGGGTGCAAAGTTTGAACAATAAAGCAAGTAAAATGTTAGAGTAGGCGACACAATAGTGTAATGTTTCAAGTACTAAAAGGGGGCACAACTCTGGAAATACAAAACAGAGTTACCTGCTCTAGCCGCATGCACAATGGCAATTGGTGATCAACATGTGTGCAATGTTTGAATAATATATCATGTAAAATGTTGAAGGAGTAGGCAACACAATACTGTAATGTTTTAAGTATTAAAAGGGGGCACATCTCTGGAAATACAAAACAGAGTTACCTGCTCTTGCCACATGCACAACAGCAATTGGTGATCAACATGTGTGCAAAGTTTGCACAATATAGCATGTAAAATGTTGAAGAAGGTGACACAATACTGTAATGTTTTAAGTACTAACAGGGGCATAACTCTGGAAATACAAAATACAAAATGGAGTTACCTGCTCTTGTCACATGCACAATGGCAATTGGTGATCACCATGTGGGCAAAGTTTGAACAAAATAGCATGTAAAATGTTGAAGAAGTAGGGGACACAATACTGTAATGTTTTAAGAAGTAAAAGAGAGCATAACTCTGAAAATACAAAACAGAGTTACCTGCTCGTCACATGCACAACGGCAATTGGTGATCAACATGTCTATAAAGTTTGAACAATATACCGGTAACATGTAAAATGTTGAAGCAGAAGGCGACACAATACTGTAATGTTTTCAGTACTAAATGGGAGCAAAGTTTGAACAATGTAGAATGTGAACTTTTGGAGGAGTAGGCGATACAAAAATTGTTTACGTACGGACGGACGGATGGACGGACAGACAGACAGACAGACAGATAGAGACAGACAGACAGACAGAGACAGACAGACAGACAGACAGACAGACAGACAGACAACGCCATAACATAATACGTCCGTCAAAAAATGATGGACGTATCAAAACGAAAAGAATCTTAATGGAGATTTTTGTTAATAGGGCTGGCCAGTTAGGGTTGTTACATTGAGTTACAGTGCCATAACAATGCCATAACATAATACGTCCGTCAAAAAATGATGGACGTATCAAAACGAAAAGAATCTTAATGGAGATTTAAGTTAATAGGGCTGGCCAGTTAGGGTTGTTACATTGAGTTACAGGTTCAGCGACTGTATGAGAAAATAAAATATAATTTTCTATTTTTCAAATCCAGGTCATATGAGCCTATATTTCTATGCATTGTAATCAGAACCAAACCATTTCTTCCTTTTCTCTGCCTCACATGACTAGAGAGTGACACTTCCAAAAACATTTCTTGAAAAATTAAAACGTTTGGCTGAAAAACACAGCTTTTATCACTTATCACTCTTCACTAGAATAAGCTCACTCTTGAATAGCAATTTCTTACGATAGTAAAATAGCAAAATTATCATTTTAAATATTATTGTTTTCAAATTTTTCGATTAATTTCAACAAAACAATATCATGTGAGCCTTCACTTGAACAAGCTTGACAAAATTGTTTCAATGGGAGGGGGGTGGGGGAAGGGGTCAAATGGTTTCGTTGAAATGTTGGGAAATTTTTTTTGTTTTTCAACTGATGAAAATCTGTATGGCATGTGGCAGTTTCATTAGGTAAATGTTTGAATGTTTAATGACTAACTGTCAGATTTAAATTGTCTGTTTATTGAAGTTCGCAGTCACTTCAGGTCTGGAAAAAAAGCCGAGAAGGATCGTTTAGGTTATGTGTGGGTTACATCAATAGTTAAATACACAAAAGGACCACAGGTTACGACAATGTAATGCAATATAACCTTATTAAATTAATAATCTTGCATGTTTTACCAGAAAGCTATGACAATCTTTTGGAACTATCTTGACACTAAGGTTGAACACTGCATGCACACATGAATGGAATGACATGAAATTTCCATCTTAAAAAAGGATTTCCGCCAAAATAAATAGCAACAACTAACGAGCAATCTTGCTTCAATAAGATCACGCATTAGTTTTTTATATTATAAGTTATCTCTATCAACATGTATGGTGTATGGAGATTTAATACCTAGATGTAAGTTTTTAAACACTCAACCACAGGCTGAGTGTTTAAATGAGACATCCAGGTATTAAATCTCCATATACTACACATGTTGGCAGAGACAACGTTTTGGTCCCATTTCAAACACAATAGAAACATGGTGGAAACAAATTTGTGGTCGCATTTCTCACACTCCACAATCAGTTGGACCAAACTCGTGATTTGTTCTTATTTTATTTTTCTCAAGTTGTTTGATTTAATTTTTCAACTATTTAATTATTAGTAAAATATGATCGAATTGTCAGAATTCTAATATTTCTGACTAATTTCAGGCTTTTTGGTTCAATTTTATACTGAGGCGAGCGAAAGCAAAAAGCTTTCATTTAGACCATATACCCCCAATGTTTCACTTGGCCTTATACCCTGGATGTTGCGCGGTCTCATATACCTTGGATGTTGGTTGTGCCCTTTGCCATGGCTATTTGTCCTAGGCATTCTAACCAATCAAAAGACAGAATTTATCAGGATATGGGGACAATTATATTTATTTGTTCAGGTAGAAATCCTGTTAAGATGCAATACAGCAACAGCAAAGTACAAACAGAAAGTTAGAAACCACAACAGCCCTTTTTCCTTTAGGTTAGCACCTTCCTCTATAGTGTAACCTGCCTAATAGTTACAACATAAGTCTTTTACTTTCAGGCCTGCACTTACACTGTCTATTAGTGTATAATGTTCACAATACAAGTCTCAAGTAAATTTTAGCCAACCATTTGTAGAGATGGGTTGTATTGGAATTTTGAGGTTGATATCAGTTTCGGTATTTTTAAGGGGGTACACCTCGGTATCAGTTTGGTATTCGGTATCTGACCTGATCACATCAAGAAAAAAACAGAATAAGTTGTTCTTGTATAATTCTACCACAATGCTATAAATGACACTGCCAATGAGCTCAACAAGGGCATTCTTTTATGAAGACAAATCATATCTACAATAATTGTGTGACTTGTTCTAAAAACACTCTAATGTTTAAAGACATATTTCAGGCTTTTGTGATCTCAGAGCATGTGTCCTGACAATGCCATCTCTAGGAGGTTCTACTGACAATAAACAAATCACCTGGGCAGTGATTACCAGTTAGGTCTTGGCTCCCTTAGCTGACAGCCAAGACATGACTAAAAATCACTGCTAAGCAACTGGACATGTACAGGTTGTAACCTATTGAAAATTCAGGACAACTGTCCAGGCCATTGAGGGATAACAAAACTGGAAAGAAAATTAGGCACTTCTTTCACGAAAATGAACCTTTCAGCTGTTATCAAGCACCTCAACAGGGCCTTACAAGAGCAATGCTAACGTGTGTGCTGATGCCCCGAAGGTAGCAAAGTCGGACTTGCATGTAAATAAATAACTTCTGAATGTTCTTTGGTATGGTGATAGGGCATCCATTCCCCCACCCCAAGCTGCCCTATCACCATACCAAAGAACATTAAAATCTGACAACTGATGCTCGAGTTAAAACACAAAATGTTCGTATGGACGGATGGATGGACAGACGGATGGACGGACGTACAGAGACCTCGACTATATACCCCCTCGAAAATTTTTCGGGGGCATAATAAATAGCAAATGTAGAAATATTTGAAAATTCAGATGGTTTTGGTATTTAATGATTATGGTTCTGTTTGGTTTTTCAGTATCTCCATATCGGCATCAGTTCATTTTTGGTATACTGCCCACCTTAAACTGGTTGTAATTATGCCAACCCCAAGGACTATCACCTCCGACATTGGTTTTTTGGCTTTTTTACATATATACAAGAATAGGAAGCCCAAATATTAACATAGGGACTTGGTTTGAACAATCTTGAATCTGACCCTCATAACAATGATGTATACCAAACATTAAAAGATTCTGACTGGTGGTTCTGAAAAAGAAGATTTTTAAAGAATATTCCCCATATTGCCCTAAGTTAAAAATTTGGGCTCCTTTATTGAGATTAAATAAAAACCAATGGGTTTTATTTTAACAAATGTGTATCAGACACCCCTTTGGATGCTATATACCGAACATCAGAAGATTCTGACCATTGGTTCAGGTGAAATGATTTTTTCTGAATTTTTGCAAATGTGCTGACTCAGCATTTTATCGATGCCCTCTACAGAACACCCACCTAACATAACCGATGGCAATTTTTTTACCATTCAATTCTAGTGGTCCTAAGAATGCTTCATACCAAATAACAGTTCTCTGTTCCATGTGGTTTAGGAAATATGGGCATTTGAAAATATTTCTATTTTGTAGGTCCTGGTGTTACCAGGAATTTTTTTTTTTTTTTGCATGAGTCAAGTGCTTATGACCCAATAATACCACATACCAAATTTGGTTCAAATCGGACCACAGGTTCAGAAAATAGAAATTTAAATTTCATAGTAAATTTCCTTTCTTATTATACCTACCACAATTGTTTACTACAGGCTTGCACCACAGTGGAAGTTCTTAACTCAGAAAATATACTCTCTATTTTGATCTTTCCCAAGGGATTTGGGAAAGAAAAGTAGCACAAAAGCACCAAGAAAAAATAAGCCCAAACTGGGTCGAATGCTACTGGCGAACACCCAGTAGAGGATGCTCCTTCTCCTAGTACAAATCCACTGCTTCCGGTACCAGTGCACAGGCAGTACCTAATGAATCATTCTTTTGAATCTGCCAACATTGGAGTTATGTATGAGCAAGGAGGAAGGATTCTTACCCGACTAAGAAGCTGGGAGGGCCTCCATGTAAACAATTGTGGTAGGTATAATAAGAAAGGAAATTTACTACAAAATTTAAATTTCTTATCAACCTACCTTACAATTGTTTACATGGAGGCAATAGGATAGAGGGAATCACATACCCAACCCCCACATAACCCAATTGAACTGGAACCATGGACAGAGGAAAAGGTCCCTAGGCCTATCAAACCATAACATCACAATCATTAGTAAAAGACAATGAGAGATGAGGCGTACGGTTCTCTGCGACGCACAGACAGAAAGGACAGTAACAGCACAGAGCTGGAACTAACCTTGTAAGAAGCCTAATGGCCAGGGTAGTCAACAGCTTAAGCAGAAGAAAGAGGGCCCAAAGCAAAAACGTCCTCCGACTGCTCCTGCAACTGACGCAGATAGAAGGTGGAGAAAGTAGAAGCATTTCTCCAGTAGGCTGCCTGCATAACATCTGACAGCTTGATGGAGTTAGCATAAGCCCAAGCAGTAGACAATGCACACACCTCATGGGCAGAAATATGATTGTTAATACAATCGTCAGTCACTAGACGAGCGTAATCTGCGTGAAAGACAAATCCATCGAGAAATGGATTGAGGGGAGATCTTCTGTCGACCAGGAATAAGAGACAGAAAAAAGCATTTCCTGCCTTTCATAATGAACTGCGTCCAACTGAGATAAATGTGAAGTGCATGAACTGGACAGAGCAAAGGGCGCTTACCCTCAGCAGAAGGAAGAGCCCTGATACAGATAGGAGGTGGAGTTGTTTCTGATATCTGATTCTTGACCAGAAAGGAGCAATCAGTGGTAATCGTAACACTGTTGGGGGAGTTCCTGAAAAAGGCCGGATCACCCGAGAGGGAGTGAAGCTCACTAACCCGTCTGGCTGAGGCAAAAGCCATAAAAAAAAAACGTCTTGTATGTGAGAAAATGCATATCCACCTGGGATAAAGGTTCGAACTGTGCCCCTCCCCCCAAGCAAAGCAGCACCCAAGAAAGATTCCATCTTGGGGTAAGCTGCAAAGTCCTAGGCCTTTTCAAAGAAAAGTGCCAAACAAGCTTTGAGAGGTATGGATTAGTGCCGATACGACGCTGTCCCAATACGAAAAGATCTCCGAAAGCAGGGACCTGTACCCTTTGATGGTAACAGACTGGAGACCCCAAGAATCAAACAGATATACCAGAAACTCTGCAATCTGTGATATCGAAGGATTGGCAACAGAGTGATCGGCACACCATCGACAGAAGACCTTCCACTTAGCCACATAGGCTAAACCAGTGGAGTGCCTCCTTGAAGAAGAAATACGCTCTACTGCTCGTCTCGAAAAACCTCTATGGAGGAGACAGGACCCGACAAAAGATATACATGAAGCCACAATGAAGTCGGGTCGACATGAAACCTCCCTGGGTGACCTTGGCAAAGAAGGTCCCGATGTAAGGAAGATGTGCCAGAACCGCTGCCAACAGAGAGTGGAGCTGATTGATCCACACCCATTGAGGCGATGGGAGCGATCAGAATGATTCAACAACTGCAGGTTCGTATCTTGGCTAGAACCTGAAGCAGAATCGGAACCGGCGGGAAGGCGTAGCCAACAAGACCGTTCCATTCGATTGACAGAGTGTCCACGGCAAAATCCAGAGGATCTGGACACGGGGAACCGGCAGGAAGGCATATCCGACAAGACCGTTCCGATCGATTGACAAGAGAGTCCACGGCCAAATCCAGAGGATCTGGACACGGGAACACGAAAGTGTCCACCTGATGGTTCCAACGAGTTGCGAAGAGATCAATGTGGGGACGACCCCAGAGATCGCAAAGCAACTGGAACACTGTCCTGTGGAGCATCCACACAGTGGAAATGACCCTGCCCCGCTGGGACAGGGAGTCGGCTAGGACGTTCAGACGACCGGGAATGTGACGAACCACCACTCCGGCGTTGACATCCTGAGTGAGCAGTAGAAGATCCTGAGCCAATTCGTACATGGGAACCGAGTGTGTGCCGCCTTGGTTCTGGATGTAAGCAACCACTGTCAAATTGTCGGACAAGAGAAGGGCCTGGCGATTCGAAATGTGGGGGTTCCACTACCAGAAACTCAAAAGACGAGCAAGAAGCACCTTCTGGTTGATGTGAAGAGATGCTTGATCCTTGTCCCATGCACCGTGAAGGGAAAGACCTAGAGGATCCAACATTGCACACCATCCAAGATCACTGGAGCCTGCCATTAGAACATGATCGGACGTGGGTAAGTCCAACGGAACTCCCTGCATAATCCACTGAACATCCATCCAAGGGGGAAGGTGACGATGAAGAAACTCTGGTAACTGAAGCACCAGATCCAGAGGATCAACATTCGGCCTCCAATGACTGAGCAGAAAGTGTTGGAGAGGTCTGACAAGCAGCCAACCTAGAGGAATGAGATCCATCACCGAACCACAGAGACTAAGCAGCCGGAGAATACTATGAGCTGTTGTGGGCATGGACTGGGACAGAGTCAGGGCAAAAGCTGAGAAAATCACATCCCTTGCCTGGGGAACCGCCACCATATTCAGCTGAGTACGGAAGTCCATCTCCAGATGACAAAATGACTGAGAAGGAACCAGGACCGACTTCTCCTCATTGACTATGAACCCTAGTGACGTGAGCAGACTCAACAGTGTGTCAACATCTGACTCCAGAAAGGCAACATTGGAAAGCCTCTGGAGGATATCGTCCAGATATGCCGAAGTAGACACCATAGACTGTGTGCAATGGAAGGCTATCACATGGGATGCCTAACTTGGGAGCAATGATAGACTGGTTCAGGATACTCAGATTGATAACCGGTCGGAGTCAGCTGCCCTCTCCGGCATCAAATCCCACTGAATGAATGTTCTTGATGACCTTGATCGCCCCCTTTGACAGGAGACTGTCTATCTCCGTGATCAAAAGATCCCGACATGCAATGTCTAAAGGAACTTGTGTTGGAAGAGGCACTCTCGACAGAGTGGGATGCCTCCGGAAGGATATCCGCAGCCCGGACTGAACAACATCTAACACACAAAAATCAGATGTGATTGTGCACAATGGTCTGCAAACTCTGATATCCTTCCTCCAACCTGGGACAAATCAAGGTGAGGACCTTCATTTCGAGCCCCAGTGAGGCCCACAAGAGGAGAAACCGCCTCCTCTACTATATGAAGAATCCTGAGTCCTCCCTCTAGCCTGCCGACGCTTACCCTTACCCCATGAGTAAGAAGTAGAAGTGGCAGCAGAAGGATCAGCCCTTGGCTTCGCAGAGCAAGCAGAAGGGTGCTTGTTAGGCTTTGGACCGCCCCTGCCTCCAACAGAAGGCTGATCAAGCTGACGAAGCAGCAGCTGATCTTCGGAATGACATAGGGCATCCTCCCAGACTGTCACCACGGAACCATGGAATAGTCGCTGACCTGCCAAAGAAGCAGATCGAATGAACAGCGCGCTGCCCCTCAGGAAGGGAACGAATTGTGTCCAACACAGCATTCCGACGAACTAATTCCAAGTTAGCCGTGTTACAGGCATGCATGTGAGAAAGATGCATGAGCACCTTGGGAAGCACACGCAAAGGAGCCTGTATGTTGTCAAACTTATCTGGAGGCAGCTAAGCAGCTAAAGCAGAGAGACGACATGATCTGAGAGAGAAAGCATGCCCAGCATCTCTCTTGATAAGCCCAACAGGGACTCTAGAGTAGCCATAGGAGTAATGGCCGACTTGGGCTTGGAAAGCCTAAGGGAGGTGGAGTCCTGAGCAAAGTCAGACTGACAGATTGGCGGAATCGTAGGAATGATAATGCACTGGAGGCAAAAAAGAGTCAGCCCTGGTGAGGAATGAAGTCCTCATAGCCTTGGAACTCAGCTTAGAGTCCAATGCTGTAAATGCTTCAACCACCTGTACTGACTGGCACAGTCGAAGGTGTCCGAAAGCGGGTTGCTCCACAGGCTGTAGGCGTGCGACCGATGATCGTGGCCTTGCTGACACCGTCGGCTGGTCTGACGGTTTGAGATCTGGAAGGAACTCAAACACAAAGTCAAGAGCTGCCCCAAGTCAGAAGACTGTTGGCTCTCGACGTCAGCTATGTCTGACCCATCCTCTAAGTCGGATGACACATAGCCCATCATGGAAAAACCAGCCGATGCCTTCAATGGTGTACATGTAGGCACACCTGAGGGATCAGAAAGCGGTCTGCTTCCAATTCCAAGAGGCGGCGCCATGGGGGGGGGGGGGGGGGGGGTTACTTTCACCTGGAAACCACTAGTAGCCTCACTGGAGGCAATAGGACAGCTCTTGGAAAGAACCTGAGTGAGCAAGGAGAGGGCCTCCCTAATCTCACGGCCTGTGTCAGTCGGTTTGACATGGGAATGAACCGGCAAAGTGGCTTCATTCCTGACCCTGTTAACCAGCGAAGGGTCATGATCTTCAAATACACCTGACGTGGGGTGATGGGTGGCAGCCGCAACGTGGGGTGACGGGTGGCAGCCGCAACATCTGCAGATGAGTATACGGGCACAACATACCCCGAGGATCTACAGTGCGGGAACTCAGAGAGTGGTTGTACTGACCCACCATGAACATCTGAATCCAATGAGAAAACTGCTAGGCTCGACAGCTGAGAGACCACAGCAGAGGATTCGATCGGCAGCCCCTTCCGACTTCACCGAGTTGAAGTCAGGGAAGGCTGAAGCCGATATCCGAAGTCTACACTACCAGACATCTGCAGACCCCTGCAGGGGTAAGCCGAGGCCGGCTGAAATGGTGATCGATGACGTTGCAAACGGAACAGCAGTAGCAGCAGATATGAAGGGAGCTGTTGAAACTGGTGGAAAAGTGGAGAGAGCAACTGAGCTTGGCTCCAAAGGAGGAGTCACAACCCTAGTGACAAGCTCAGATGTCAACTGGAGAGGGACCACAGTCCCGGAACTAGGCATCTCTTCTCCAGACAACTTAACAGCTCCCGCAGTATCCACCACAGTTAAAGACTGCACGGAAGGGGTATAACTCTCACCAGACGTGGTCATGTCGGGAGGCCTCAAACAACAGCATTCCCCCTCCCCGCTGGTGTGGGAGGAACGGCCATGAGAACGCACCACATGCTTGGGTAAAAGGCATTGCCCTCGGGGAACAGTCCTGGGCATAACAGGGGAGAGAGCAGAAGAAAAGGTGTACTCAACAGATGTAGAAAGTAGAAGAACACACCCAACTACGAGAGAAAGGTGGCAGGAAATAAAGGACCGGCGGGAACACAACAGAACCCAGATGGCAGACAGGGACCTAAAAAAAACCCAGAAATTCTGCCCTCACTCTCATCTGTACATCATACTAATATCACTAAAAATTATAAAATTTGAAAAAGAGAGGTGTGGCCTGTAGCGCCTGCTAATGGAAATGTTGACAATTTATATGCCAAATCCAAGATGGCCACTATCGGCCATGTTTTTCAACAAAATTCAGAAAAATTTGATAGCTCCCATCTAGACATCACACCAAAACTACATATGGAATTTGAAAAAGATTGGGTGAGAGATGATGCCTGTGGAGTGTGCTAATGGAATTGTTGACAATTCAGATACCAATCCAAGATCGCTGCCAGCAGCCATATTTTTTAATGAAATTCTGAAAAATTTGATTGCTCCCATCTAGACATCACACCAAAGCTATATATGAAATTCAAAAAAGATCAGGTGAGAGATTCGACCTGTAGGGTGTGTTAATAGAACTGTTGACAATTTATATCTGAAACCAAGATGGCTGCTGGCAGCCATGTTTTAAAAAAAATTCAGAAATATTTGAAAGCTCCCATCTAGACATCAAACCAAAGCTATGTATGAAATTTGAAAAAGATCGGATGAGAGATGCAGCCTGCAGGGTGTGCTAATAGAATTGTTACAATTTGTATGCCAAATCTAAGATGTCACCTGGCGGCCATGTTTTTCAATGAAATTTGGAAAAATTGGATAGCACCCATCTAGACATTGCCCCAAAGTCACATATGAAATTTGGGACTGATTGGGTGAGAGCTAAAGTGTGTGTTAAAGGAATTGTTGGAGAATTTTTTTCCAAATTCAAGATGGCTGCTGGCAGCCATGTTTTTCCAACAAAATTCAGAAAAATTCAATAGCTCCTATTTAGACATCACACCAAAGCTACAGATAAAATTTGTAAATGATTGGGTGAGAGATGCGGCCTATAGGGTGTGCTAATGAAACTGTTGACAATTTATATGCCAAATCTAAGATGGCCCCACTGGCGGCCATGTTTTTCAGCAAAATTCGGAAAAGTCGATAGCTCCCATCTAGACATTGCCCCAAAGCCATGTATGAAATTTGGAACTGATCGGTTGAGAGCTGTCGCCTGTAGGGTGTGTTAACAGAATTGTGCATGGACAGACAGATGTACAGACGTACAGACAGATGACAGATCATCACAACCCATCCCTATAGCCCATACTTAATGTTGGCCAGTTGAGCTAAAAATAAAAATTAAACAGTTTATGTCTGATATTTCACCCAAGTTAATAAACCTGACAAATTTGTCCCTTGAGTGCAATAAGGCTTTGCAATGCTTCAATTTTTTTACAGAAATGGCATGAGAAACAGAAGATCTACTTTGTGAGACCTAACATATAATTGTATTCATTACACAGTTTGTCAGTGACCTCATATGGTACATGTATATACAGTGTTGTTTACATTGGAATATTGATTAAAATGGGTACAATATCAAATTTCGTTATTTTAACTTTTTTTTCATTTTTTTAAAAACTTTAAAAAAAAAAAAATACAGCTTGTTCCATTGCAGGGTCACATTATATTTAGGCTTTTCCCTTTGGAAAAGACTATTGTTTATCTACGGATTATTTTTATTTTTATTTTTTTCGGGGGGGGGGGGGGGGGGGGGGGGGGGGGGGAGGGGGGGGGTTGTTTTTTTTTTTTTGGGGGGGGGGGGGGTTCCACACATTTTGTCCGCATGATTCTGAAGCCATTTTCAGACCTATTTTCATAAAATTTTGCACACGCATAGAGGGGCACAAAATCTAAAAATGTACCGAAGCGGAATTTTCGATTTAACCCATATTTCATCAGAATTGGCAAAAAACTGTCAAAATTGGGGTTTATCGGCACTTTCTCGAAACACGTCTTGTAGATTTTTTTTAAACCGTCATCATTGCTAGACCTGTCTGTGCCACGACCTTTGATACACACGACATATCAGGCGATGCATATGGTAACCCTCCAGAGGCTGCCAAACATCGAAATTTTGATGAAATGGGCTGGTTTCAGGCCCCCAGAGCACCCAAACGATACACGAGACATAACTCCCTTTATTGGAAGTGGAATTCACCGGAGATCATTTTTGTAAGTAATAAGGGTGTTCAAAAAACCAAGCGTTAACCCGTTTTGGGCTGGTTAAACAGCAATACCCCCATAAAGCTAAAAAATTCAGGTTTTCCGTGGATTTCTCTAAACGAGTCTTGTAGATTTTCAAGAAAAAATTGTCACTCCCAGGCCTTGATGTGACAATAGAAGTTGCATGGACAAAATACTGCGGTGAGCATTTGTTAACCCTCCACGGGCTGCTGAAAGTCAAAATTGTGATAAAATAGGCTGTTTTTGGACGCCAACAGCACCCAACGGGTACGCCACAAAGAAAAGTGCTTTCTTTTGTCGAGCGCACAATCTATACAGAAACATTTTTGTAAGTAGTGAGGGTATTCAAAAAACGAAGTCTTAACCCATTTTGGGCAGGCTAAAGAGAGAGACCCCTTAAAATCTAAAAATTACCATTTTCTGTGGATTTCTCTAAATACATTCCATAGGTTTTCAAGAAAAATTGACTACTTGCAGGTCTTTGTGTGACATTACAAGTTGCATGGACAAAATATTCCGCTGAGCGTTTATTAATCCTCTACAGACTGCCAAGCATCATAATTTTGTTGAAATGGGCTGTTTTCGGACACACACAGCACGTAATGCATGCCCAAGAGTTACACATAATCTCCTTTGTTGGAAGTGGAATTCACTGAGGACCATTTTTGTAAGTAATAAGGTTATTCAAGAACCCAAGCATTAACCCCTTTTGGGGTGGTTAATAGCGATACCCATCAAAAGCTAAGAAAAATCATGTTTTTCGTAGATTTCGTTACAAACATCTTGTAAGTTTTCAACAGAAAATGGCCATTGATAGGTCTTGGAGTCATATTACCGGTTGCATGGATAAAATATTCCAGTAAGCATTTGTTAACTCTCCATGGGCTGCTAAATGTCAACATTTTGAAAAAAATAGTCTGTTTTTGGACACCAACAACAACAAATGGGAATGCCACATAGAAACATAACTTCTTTTACCGGATGCAAAACTGATAGGGAAAAATTTAGTAAGTAGTAAGGGTATTCAAAAAATCGAGGTCTTAACCCATTTTCGCCTGGTTAAGATGTACCCCTTAAAAGCTTAATATTCCAGTTTTCTGTGGATTTCTACAAAAAATCTAGTAAGTATTCAAGAAAAGTATAAATTTTATAGTAAATTTCCTTTCTTATTATACCTACCAAAATTGTTTACTACAGACTTGCACTACAGTGGAAGAACCTAACTCGGATAAAATACTCTCTATTTTAATCTTTCCTAAGATTTGGGAAAGAAAAGTGGTGTAAAAACACCACGAAAAAATAAGCCAAAACTGGGCCGAGCGCCATCGGCGCACACCCAGTATGGGACGCTCTTCCATAGTACAAATCCACGACTTCCGTAACAGTGCGCAATGCGTCAATTCGTCATTCTTTTGATTGCGAACAACACAGGAGTTATGTGATCAGCGGGGAGGAAGGATTCTTACCCGAATAAGAAGACAGGAGGGCCTCCATGTAAACAGTTTCGGTAGGTATAATAAGAAAGGAAATTTACTATAAAATTTATACTTCTTATCAACCTACCTCAATTGTTTACTACAGGCTGAATAGACAAAAGGCTGGAGGGAATCACATAACCAACCCACACATAACTCAATAGCACTGGGACCGTGGACAGAGGAAGAGATCCCTAGGCCTATCAAACCATAGCATCACAAACATTAGAAAAGCCAATGAAAGATGAGGCGTATGGTGAAGTGCAACGCACAGACAGAAAGGGCAGTAACAGCACAAAGCTGGAACTGACCCTGAAAAAAGCTGAAAAGTTTGGATAGACAACATCCTGAGCCGAAGAAAGAGGGCCCCAAGGTTCTCTGTCGGCTCCTGCAACTGTCGCAGATAAAAGGAGAATGTAACATTTCTCCAGAAGGCTGCCAGTATAACATCAGTCATCCGACAACATGACAGAGTTATTAAAAGAGGAAGACAAAGCACGCACCTCGTGGCAGAAAAAACAATTGGTAATACAATCACCAGTAGCTAGACGAGCGGAAGCTGCACGAATAGCAAGACAAGTCCATCAAGAAATGGATGCAGGAGAGATCTGGCATGTAGGAAAACGCATATTCATCCAGGATAAAGGTGTGAACGCCCCCCACCCCCAAGCAGAGCAGCACCCAAGAAAGTGACCATCTTGGAGTAAACTGCAAAGTCCTAGGCCTTTTCAAGGAAAAGAGCTGAACAAGCTTGGAGAGGCAAGGATGAGTGTCGAAACAATGCGGTATCACATAGGAAAAAATGTCTCCGAAGCATGGACATGTACCCATTGCTGGAGACATCCCAGAAACAAACATATACCAGAAACTCCGCAAGCGGTGTGATCGAAGGAGTGACAGAAGCAACAGAGTGATTGCACACCATCGACAGAAGAACCTTCCACTTATCCACAGAGGCTAAACCAGTGGAGTGAGTGCCTCCTTGAAGAAAAGCAACTCCACTGCGTGTCTCGAAAAACCACTACGGAGGAGACAGAACCCGATAAAAGACATGTGCGAAGGCACAATGAAGTCGGGTCAACTTGAAAACCTCCTCGGCGACTTTGGCAAAGAAAGTCGCGAGGTAGAGGGAGACATGCCGGAACCGCCGCTAACAGAGAGCGGAGCAGATTGATCCACACCCACCGAAGCGACGGGTGTGATCGAAAGGATTCGACGACTGCAGGTTCATATCTGGGTGAGAACCTGAGGCGGAATCGGAACCGGTAGGAAGGCGTAGCCGACAAGACCATCCCAAAGGAGGACCAGAGCATCCACGGCGAAAGCCAGAGCATCTGGACACGGGGACACGAAAGTGTCCACCGGATGGTTCCAACGAGTCACAAGAGATCAATGAAACCCGCCATGTGGAGCATCCACCTGGTGGAAATGACCCTGCCCCGACGGGACAGGGAGTCGGCTAGGACGTTCAGGCGACCGGGAATGTGACGAACAGCCACCCCGGCGTGGACATCCTGAGCGAGCAGTATAAGATCCCAAGCCAATTCGTACATTGGAACAGAGTGCGTGCCGCCCTGGTTCCGAATGTAAGCAACCACCGTCGAATGGTCAGACAACAGAAGGACCTGGCGATTCGACAGGTGAGGGATCCACTACCTGAAATGCAGAAGAAGAGCAAGAAGCTCTTTCTGGTTGACGTGTAGAGCTGCATGATCCTGTTCCCACATCCCGTGAATGGAAAGACCTAGAGGATCCAACATTGCACCCCATCCGAGATCGCTGGCATCTGCCGTCAGAACGCGATCGGACGTAGGTAAGTCCAACGGAACACCCTGCGAAAGCCACTGGACATCCGCCCAGAGGAGAAGGTGAGGATAAAGATATTCTGGAAACTGAAGCACCAGATCCAGAAAATCTACATTCGGCCTCCAACGACTGAGCAGAAAGTGTTGGAGAGGTCTGACACGCAGCTGACCTAGAGGAATGATATCCGTCACCGAACAGCAGAGACTGATTAGCCGGAGAAAACTCCGAGCCGTCGCGGATGTGGACTGGGACACAGCCTTGGCCTGGGGAACCACCACCAAATTAAATTGTGTGCGGAAAGCCATCCCCAGATGATAAAACGACGGAGAAGGGACCAGGTCCGACTTCTCCTCGTTGACTCTGAAACGTAGCGACGTGAGCAAGCTCAACAGATTGGCAACATCCGACTCCAGTAAGGCAGCATTGGAATGCCCCTGGAGGATATCGTCCAGATATGCCGAAGTAGTCACCCTGGACTGTGTGCGATGGAAAGCTATCACATGCGACATCAGTCTGGTGAAGGCCCAAGGAACCAGGTTGAGGCCGAAAGGCATGGCCTTGAACTGGTAAACTCGCCCCAGAAAAACGAACCTGAGATACTTCAGTAACGCCCAATGAATCGGAACATGAAAGTAAGCGTCTCGCAGGTCGAAGCTGGAAGCGAAATCTCCCTGGTGAATTGAACGGAGGACCGACCTGAAAGTCTCCATGCTGAACTTGGGAGCAATGATAGACTGGTTCAGGAAACTCAGATCGAGAACTGGTCGGAGTCGGCCGTCCTTCTTCGGCACCAAGAACAGGCGGGAATAGAAACCCACTGACCTAATGTTCTTGATGACCTCAATCGCCCCCTTTGTCAGGAGATTGTCTATCTCCGTGGACAAAAGTTCCCGACGTAAAATGTCTGAAGGAACTGTGGTTGGAAAAGGCACCCTGGACAGAGTGGGGTGCTGTCGGAAGGATATTCGCAGCCCGGACCAAACAACATCCAACATCCAAGGATCGAATGTGATGGTGGCCCAACGGTCTTCAAACTCTGCTATCCTTCCTCCAACCTGGGACGAGTCGAGGTGAGGACCTTCACTGCGAAACCCGACGAGGCTCGCGAGAGGTGAAAACACCTCCTCTACTGAATGAAGAATCCTGGGACTTCCCTCAAGACTGCCGACACTTACCCTTACCCCTTGAGTAAGAAGTAGAAGCGGTGGCAGAAGGATCAGCCCCTTTGCTTCGCAGAGGAAGCAGAGGGTACTTGTTAGGCTTGGAACGGCCCGTGCCTACCCTAGAAGGCTGATCAAGCTGAAGAAACAGCAGCTGATCGTTGGAATGACATAGGACGTCATCCCGGACCGTCAACACAGAACCATGGAAAAGTTGCGGACCTGCCAAAAATGCAGATCGAAGAGTAGTGCACTGCTCCTCAGGAAGGGATCGGCCTGTGTCCAGCAGAGAGTCCCTTCGAACTAATTCCATATTAGCCGTGTTACAGGCATGCATGTGAGTAAGATGCATGAGCACCTCGGACAGCACACGCAAAGGAACCTGTACCTCGTCAAACTTATCTGAAGGCAGATAAGCAGCTAAAGCTGAGACGACGTGATCGGAGAGAGAAAGCATACCAAGCATCTCTCTCGATAAGCCCAATGTGGACTCCAGAGTCGTCATCGGAATGACGGCAGACTTGGACTTGGAAAGCCCAAGGGAATTGGAGTCCTGATCCAAAACCATCAAAGTCTGGTAGACAGACGGATTGGCGGAATCGTAGGAACGATAACGCGTTGGAGGCAAAAAGGTGTCAACCCTAGTGAAGAACGGAGCCTTCATAGCCTTGGAACTTAGCTTGGAGTCCAAGGCTGAAAATGCTTCAACCAACTGTACCGACAGGCACGGTCGAAGATGCCCAGAAGCAGGTTGCTCCATAGACTGTTGGCGCGCGACCGATGATCGCGGCCTGGCTGACACTGTCGACTGGTTAGATGGTTTGAGATCCGGAAGGAACCCAAACACGAAATCAAGAGCTGCCCCCAAGTCTGAAGACTGCTGGCTCTCGACATCAAGCATGTCTGACTCTTCCCCTGAGCCGGAAGACACATGGCCCATCGTGGGCAAACCAGCCGATGCCTCCCATGGTGTCGGAACACCAGGGGGATCAGAAAGAGGCCTGTTTCCAATCCTGGGAGGCGGCGCCATAGGGGCGCCTGGAAACCACTCGCTGCCATGCTGGAAGCAACGGGAAGGCTCTTTGACAGAACCTGAGTGAGTAAGGAGAGGGCCTCATTAAGCTCACTGCCCGTACTGGCTGGTTCGACAGGGGAACGAATCGGCAAAGTGGCTTCACCTCTGACCCTCTTAACCAGCGAAGGGTCACGATCCTCCAAAAGACCCGACGTGGGACGACGGGCGGCAGCCGAAAACGCCTGGAGGCAGACGTGTATAGGGGTGTGACACACCCCGAGGATCAACATAGCAGGAACTCATGAGAGTCACCGCTGACCTCTGCAGGGCAGAAGGTCCAGGCTGCACAAAAGACGTTGGACCTCCAAAACTGGTCGTGTGGCCAGAATGAGTGGACGGAAACGCCACGGAGTTCATAGTGTCCCACTAAGAACAACTGAATCCAATGACAACTGTGGTGCTCGATGGCGTAGAGACCACAGGAGAGGGTCTGGCCGGCAGCCACTTCCAACTTCGCCGAGCTGAAGTCAGGGAAGGCTGAGGCCGATACCCCCACGTCTACACAACCAGACACCGCAGCAGACCAATGCAGGTATAAAACTACTGTGTTCAATGGCTGAGAGGACACAGTAGGGGGTTCAGTCGGCAGCCCCATTTGACTTCGCCAAGAGGAAGTCTGGGAAGGCTGAGGCCGAAACCCCACAACCACACTACAGACATCCCTGCAGACCCTGGCAGGGTGAAGCCGAGGCCGGCTAAAAACGGTGCCCAATGACGTTGTAGACGGAACAGCAGTAGCAGCAGATACGACGGGAGCTGTTGAAACTGGCGGAAAAGGGGAGAGAGCCACCAAGCTCGGCCTCCAAAGGAGGAGTCACAACCCTAGTGACAGCCTCAGATGTCGACTGGAGAGGGCGCATAGTCCCGGAACCAGGCATCTCTACACCAGAAAACCAACAGCTCCCGCAGTATCCACCATGGTAAAACACTGCACATTCCCCATGGAAGGGGAATAACTCTCTCCAGACATGGTCGAATCGGGAAGCCCCGAAACGACAGCGGTCCCTATCCCCCGCTGGTGCGGGAGGAGCTGCACATCCCCCACTGAGGGGGAGCAATTCTCATCAGACGTGGTCGAATCGGGCGACCCGAAACGATAGCGTTCACCACCCCCCGCGGGAGCGGGAGGAGCTACACATCCCCCACGGAGGGGGTAAACTCACATCAGACATGGTCGAGTCGGGAGGCTCCCGAAACGACAGCATTCCACACCACCCGCTGGTGTGGACGAAACGGACACAAGAACGCACCAATGGCGAGGGCAAAAGGAATTGCCCTAAAGGAACCAAACTGGAAAGAACAGAGGTGAGAGCAGTAGAAGAAAAAGGTGAACTCAACAGAAACAGAAAGTAGAAGAACACCCTCAACTACGAGAGAAGGTGGCAGAACCCAGACGGCCGACACCTACTCCAATAACAAATTTTTATCAACCGAAAAATTCATTGTCGAATCGCGATGACACAATGTTGCAAACAAAACATTTGCGAAAACGGAATAGTAAATAATAAACAATGAGAATGTGGTTGAAAATATAAACAAGACTATATAAAACACAGTCCTGTTATTATACGATCTTCAGATCCATAATTCCAGTCACAGGAAAACCATTATCCACGAGTTGAATTATCACTGTTTCATAATGCAAATGGCGGAAATACAACCTGCTCATGCCTCAGATAGAAAAAGAATGACGAATTGACGCATTGCGCACTGTTACGGAAGTCGTGGATTTGTACTATGGAAGAGCGTCCCATACTGGGTGTGCGCCGATGGCGCTCGGCCCAGTTTGGGCTTATTTTTTCGTGGTGTTTTTACACCACTTTTCTTTCCCAAATCTTGGGAAAGATTAAAATAGAGAGTATTTATATCCGAGTTGGGTTCTTCCACTGTAGTGCAAGCCTGTAGTAAACAACTGAGGTAGGTTGATAAGAAATTGACCATTTGCAGATCTTGGAGTGACATTACAAGTTGCATAGACAAAATATTCCGGTAAGCGTTAATTAACCCTCCAGAGGCTGCAAAGCATAGAAATTTTGAGAAAATGGGCTGTTCTTGGGCACCCATTGCACGCAATGTGTACCTGCGAGATAAACATAACATCCTTCTTTGGAAGTGGAATTCCCCGAGGATCATTTTTGTAAGTAATGAAGGTATTCATCAAACCAAGCATTAACCCGTTTAGGGCTGGTTACAGATCCATACCCCTCAAAAGGTTAAAAATTCATATTCGAGGATTTCTCTAAAAACATCTCGTATATTTTCAAGAAAAAGTGGCCATGCTCAGATCTTAATGTGACATTACAAGTTGCATGTACAAAATATTCCTGTAAGCAGTTGTTAACCCTATGCAGGTTCTCAAACATCAAAATGTTGATAAAATGGGCTGTGTTTGCGTACCCACAGCACCCGAAGTTGAGAGGAGAGATCAAAATAAGTGGAAGTAGAATTCACTGAGAATTATTTTTGGAAGTAATAAGAGTATTCAAAAAAAACACTTAACCCGTTTTGGGCTGGATAAACAATGATACCCATCAAAAGCTTAAAATTCATGTTTTCCCTGGATTTCTCTGAAAACATCTTGTAGATTTTAAAGAAAAAATGACCATTCACAGTTCTTGGTGTGACATTACCAGTTGCATGAATACACTACTGCGCAAGCGACTGTTACATGAATATCCTAGGTCTGAGGTGAGACAAAAGTATTAAACCCACCCGAGATTACGCGGACAATGAAAGCAGTAATTAAATTGGACAAGACATTTGGAGTGAAAGGGATTGACTCCTGAGAGCATAATCGCGGCATTAACCCTTTACCCAACGAATCGTCCGTATCCGCCTGCCTAATCTGCAGATTCTGCAGCTGAAAAAATATTATTTTTTGGAAAATTTTAACAAAACCATATCATGTGACCCCTCTTTGGAACGAGCTCGTTGAGCTCGTTCCAATGAGGGGTCACATGATATGGTTTTGTCGAAATTTTTTGAAAAAAATTAAAGATATTTAAATTAAAAAAAAATTGATATCGTTTGCATTGGGTAAAGGATTAATTGTGAAATAGATTAGACCAAATAATCTACTGCATGTTGATGTCACAGAATGATAACCAGTCATCAATAATTTTCTGAATCAAATTTATGGACGTTTGTGTCGGAATGTTGCAATTTGTCAAAATTTAAAAAAAAATATTCTAACTGATTAAAAACGTAAATATTTTATGAGTGTTGGTAATGGTAAGGCCAACGTCATTTCGTCAAGTTGAGATTGTTGAGTTATACATGTATTTTAACCACAAAATTGTGAGAGTCATGTAAAATATGACAATAAGTACATCCTTTTCGCTCAGGTGCCCTAGAAATTAATTACTGCTGTAATCTGTTTGACCGAGAATCACAGCGATTTTAATATCGTGTCGGACATTGACTCGAGAAACAATCGCCAATATTAGTCGGCGACTTCTCTTAGATCTTGAGTGAAGATATCGTGGACCTGGGATATTCATGTAATGGTCACTTGCACAGTGGTGTAAATATTCCTGTTAGCACTTGTTAACACTCTACAAGCTGCCAGACGTCAATATTTTGGATACATTTGAGATATAATGGACATTTTCAAATAGACACAACACTCAGTGGGTATGTATCAAAGAAACATAACTCCTTTTGTCGGTCATTGACTTGTTGGACGACGATTTTGACATTAACCCACTCCACCGTTAATGATGGTTTTTACCTAAACATTTTTTTTTATCAATCTGTGTCATTTGAGACTACTATACTCATCTTTCTCATAACATCAATGAAGGAACTTCAGTGAGACAGTTAAAAACAATTTATCAGACACTGTGGGGTCATGACCAATCATGGAATCTCATCGGGAAAAGCCATGATTCTCCAGAATCATAAAGTCTAGTTTTTTTTAAATTTTTTGAAAAATAATTTTTTTTAAACTGCTCAATTTGTAATTATGTGGGTGGATACACCCAATTTGTTAGGAAAGGTAAAGAGTTAAGCTCTTAACTGGTAGAGTGCTGGAAGCCCATATTTGGGCTTTATTCTGAAGTGCAGGTATCACAACTTGAAGGCTCATATTCAATGCATGTGCTTTGTATTATGTTTGAAGTAATATTATTTAATCTGTAAGGGTTTGCCTTGTTACAATTTATGGGAGAGTGCCCATAGGCACTCTCCCATAAATTGTAACAAGGCAAAGACATGTGTACAAGATTTGATAGTCAAAAATAATTTAGCACTCTACCAGTTAACCTGCCAAGTAATTTTGAAATATTTTTATCAAATCTAGTCATGGCTGATTGATAGCAGCCAGGACTAGATTTGATGAAAACTTCCTGAAAATCTGACTGGAGAAATCGTACGGCAAAAAGTCTATACATGTACAATTTAGAGGGGTAAATTTCATTAAATATTCTTAAATTTGACTTATTTTAATGGCAAGAGATTTCCTGCCCTGGGCAGGAATATTCACCAGGGGCATGCTAGGATTTAACCAACATCATCCATATATATAACAAAATGCATAACTTATTATATTTACCTGCTGGGGCAGTGTCATAAATTCGTAGCTCATGAGCAGTTGCCCCATCCTTCTTCTGGCCAGCCCTGTGATTCAACTCTCTCCCAGTATCCCATATCACTAGGACTGTATTAGAAGATGATTCCTGGTTTGGAATGTAGATCACAGTTCCCAAATTTCCTTCTCCACCATCTAGTTTAGCACTCTGCCAGTCTGGGCCTCTCACAACACGAATACCTGCTTTCAAATCCTTAAAAATGGTAAAATACATTCTCAACTTTCATGATACATGTATGCCTTCCCATACCATAAAATTAAATTAGATGCAAAGTGATGGGAAATGGTGTACAATTTGAACAGTATACAGTATAGTAAAACTCTCCTTGAGAGACCACCTGTCTTGAGAGGCCAAATAGCTGTTTTGGATTCCAGGGTCCAGGGTATTTATACCATTATTATGCCCCTGACTTCAAAAGTCTAAGGTGCATCTAGTGGTGTCCTCCGTCCATTTGTCCGACCATCCATACCAACATTTTTCCTTGTATCTCAGCCACTGCTATACTTATTTGAATATTTGGTGTTGTTATAGAGCATTATTGGGAAATGATACCCATGTAGCATAAATTTCTTTCAGAATTTTTTCCAGATTTATGGCCCTTTTTCACTCTATTGACTTAGAAAAAGTTTTGTGTGTCAGGGCCATTGGCACAAACTTTGCGATGCCCTTTCTTCTTATATTATTATACAAAAGAGATATTTACATTGAGAAGTCTTGTTTTCCATTCAAATTTCCCAAAACAGCTGTCTGTATGATGGATGCAGAGCTATAACCACAGCTGATATGTGAAATTTCCAAGTTCAATGGGCAATCACTCTTCGATAAGTGAAAGGAATTGAATGAAATTAAAACTTGATGTGGAGGTAGCCATCAAACAAAAATCAAAGAAGGGGTCCATCCCCATCAGCTCACCAACAGTATCCCATACAATATCTTCAGGCTTATTATAAATGGAACAAATCGGGTTCACCCTCACCAAAACTTTGTTAACCAGTGATTACCTGCATACTAAGGATGCATTCATATATAGCAAAACAGGTCAGCATTTTTCTTAAGACTAAACGAAGAAAAAATGTTGAACAGTGTATTAAAAATCTCCACAATCTGTGAAAACTGTCTGGTCAAGGGTTAATCAGGGTATTTTTTTGTTTCTAAAAATTTGATTAGCAATTTCCATCTTGGATTCAAAACGTGATGATAAATAGTTAATATATGGCCAATATGAAAGAAAAATGGTTAGCATTCAGACATTTTTGTATAGCATTTTGTGATGCAAATCCAGTCATCAAATACCCTGTTAATGTTAACTTATATTGAAGCAATTAAGACACATGTGAAATATGAAAGCCCACGGTACCAGTGGTTGCCTGCAATCATCTATAAAACAAGAGGCCCCAGGGGGCCTGAGGGTGCTCATCTGACATGGTAGTCTAAATATCGAACCAGGGACTTGATTTGAATAAGCTGCATATGCCTCCTCCTACATTAAGAAAAGCATATACCAACTGGATGAAGCAGTTGTGCCCACACAATACACAGGATTTTCCTTCTATTTTCAGTTCCTGCACTTTTACGTCCCAAAATTGAGATAAACGCATAAAAAACAGATTTTTTTTTATTATTTTTGTTTAGAAATTTTCGAAGTCCCAAACAAAATATTTTCAACCTAAAATTTTGTTTTCCTTCTTAAAATTGACCAAAAACACATAAAAAAACAAAAAACTAATTTCTGGATTTTGGTCCAAAATTTTCTAAGTCCCCCCCGGCCCCCAAATTTTCAGTGTAAAAAAAAAAAATTTTTTTGTCTTAAAGTTGACCGAAACGCATAAAAAACAAAAACAAAAATTTCCGGATTTTGGTCCAAAATTTCTAAGTCCGGAACGGGATCCCAAATTTTCTGCCTAAATATGAACCCAGGGACTTGGCTTGAACAAACTTGAATCTCACCCCCCCTAAGGATGCTGCATACCAAATATCAAAAGATTCTTATTGGTAGATCTGAAGAAGAAGATTTTAAAAAAATATTCATCATAATGCACTAATTTAAACATTTGGGCTCTCAAAGAGAGCCCAAATATGGACACAGGGAATTGATTTCAATAAACGTCTGAAACAATCTTCCAAAGATGTTATATGTGAAATTTGAAAGCTTTTGGAGCAGTGGTTTGGGAGAGAAGTAGTCTTATATGTTTTTCCCATTACCCACAGTGTTAAAAAATGCTGACTCAGCACTTTTTCAAAGGCCCAGAAAAGTAAACCATGATAAAACCGATAGCAATTTTTTTTTTACCATTCCATTCTTTTGGTCCTAAGGAAGCTTCACACCAAATAAGAATTCTCAGTGCTGTGTAGTTTTGGCAACGTGGGCATTTTAATTTGTTTCTATTTTTAGCTCTTGCGGTTCCCATGGGGCGACGAGAAAAAAATTTTGGGCATAAATTAAGTACTTATGACCCAATAAGCCCTCATATCAAATTTGGTCCAAATCTGCCTCTTGGTTTGAAAAATAGAAATTTTGGGAGGGACAAATATTCTTGCCCCTCCCATAAATATAGCCCAACAAACTTCTCTTGAACAAATCTGAGTCTCCACCTCAAAAGGAAGCTGCACCCCAAATATCAAGTCTCTGCCACTGCTGGTTCATGAGAAGAAGATTTTATAAGATTTCAGCACACTTTTTGGGTGTGGCCCTTCCAAGAGCGAGGCAACTTGATTTGAACAAAATCAAATTGCGATGTCATTACAAACTATTATCTCAAATAGCAATTAAATTGGTTCAGCAGTTTGGGAGGAGAAAATGCAAACACCATGTTCACGGACGACGAATGACGGACAGTGAGTGATCACTATAGCTCTCCTGACTGAAAGTCAGGTGAGCTAAAAACGGCAGAAATTTTCCATGTCCAAACTACTCCTTCAACACTGATGACCCAAAAATTGCTATTATTGACGATTCAAGTCGCACAATTCTGGAATGTCAAATTTAAAAATTGTCAAAAAATGAAAGGGAGCTTCATTTGATCAATCTAAATAGTGTGTATATAAACTCTTAAAATCAGTCAAAACTAACTTGAGTAATGATATGACATGGGAAAATTTTTTTAAAATTTTACGATTAAAGTCTCATAACTTCAGAATGACAAACCTGAAAATCTTAAAAATTGAAAGGGGTGTTGCCTTTACCAATTGCAATATTGTTACAAAATTTCAAGATATTTGGTGGAAGGTGAGATGGGTGATACACCATAAATACCATTCGGTATTGGTATCGAGTCAATACCAATTTCCGTACCAAGGGAATCTCAAAATACAGAAATTTCAGTATTGAAAAATATTACCGACATTTGTTAAATGAAAGTGTCAATGACACTGTAGCTTAACTTGTCTGTGTGTTTTGTTTGATCAAAAGGATAATGTTCAATGTTTATGAAATAAGACAAGAATTGTGATAATTGGGAATATGTTAATTTCTGTTCCCTGCATGCTATGTTTTTCATAAAAATAATATGAGGTGTACACTGTACTAAAGGGCGGAGGGATGGGTTAATACGACCACACAGTTAATGTATGTGGCCCTCACAGTTAACGTATGTCAACAAAAGTTACCAAGTTACAGAGAAATTATTCCAAAACGAGTCATCCTATCAAGTTACATTGAAATCCCTTCATAAATATGGCCTGTAGACTGTGTTCTAAAGGTTTTCAGGCTTCAGGCCTGTGTAGCTATGATGGTTGATCGATTGCTACTAAAAGGGGACGTCCTCATCTTGGCATTAAACCGAGTCATTCTACTAAGTTACAATGAAATCCTTTCACAAATACAACTTGCAGTCTGTACTAAAGCTTTTGGGTTTTGGGCTCAGGAAGCCATCATGGTTGAATAATCACGACCAAAGGGGGCGTTGTCATCTGGGCATCATCTGGAGTGATCCTACGAAGTTACAATGAAATCCCTTCATAAATATGACCTGTAGACTGTGCTCAAGGTTATCGGGCTTCGGGCACCTGAAGCCGTCATAGTTGACCAATCACGACAAAAGAGTTCTTTCTCATCTAGAAATTATATGAAGTCAACGTACCAGGTTACAATGAAATCCCTTCATAAATATGACCTGTAGACTGTGTTAAAGGTTTTCAGGCTTCAGGCTCGGGCAGCCATCACATGGTTGAATGGTCGCAATCAAAAGGGAACATTCTCATCTGGGCATCATCTGGAGTGAGCCTATGAAGTTACAATGAAATCCATTGATAAATATGACCTGCAGACTGTGTTAAAGGTTTTCGGGTTTTGGGCCCCTGTAGCCTTCACAGTTGACCAATCACAACCAAAAGGGGTTGTCATCATCTAGGCATCATATCGAGTCAACCTAACAAGTTACAATGAAATTCTTCCATAAATACGACCTACAGACTATGCTGAAGGTTTTTGGGCTCGGGCAGCCAAAAAGGCTGAATGATCACGACCAAAGGGGACATTCTCATCTAGACATCCTAACAAGCTACTAAAGGTTTTTTGGGCTTTGGACTTGGGCAGTCATCATGGTCGAATGATCACAACCAAAAGGGGATATTCTCATCTGGGCATCATCTGAAGTGATCCCATGAAGTTACAATGAAATCCCTTCATAAAAATGACCTGTTGACTTTGCTAAAGGTGTTCGGGCTTCGGGCCCCTGTAGCCATCACAGTTGCCCAATCACGTTCAAAAGGGGACTTTCTCATCTAGACATTATATGAAGTCAACCTACCAAGTTACAATGAAATCCCTTCATAAATATGACCTTAGACTGTGCTAAAGGTTTTCGGGCTCGGGCAGCCATCATGGTTGAATGATCGCAACCAAAGGGGACAATCTCATCTGGGCATCATCTGGAGTGATCCTGCGAAGTTACAATGAAATCCCTTCATAAATATGACCTGTAGACTGTGTTCAAGGTTTTCAGGCTTCGGGCACCTGTAGCCATCACAGTTGACCAATCACAACCAAAAGGGGATGTCATCATCTAGGCATTATATGGAGTCAACCTAACAATGTTACAATGAAATCCTTCCATAAATATAAACTTTTGCCTATGCTAAAGGTTTTTGGGCTCGGGCACCCACCAAGGCTGAATGATCACAGCCAAAATGGGACGTTCTCATGTTGACCTTACTTGGAGTCAACCTACCAAGTTACAATGAAATCCCTTCATAAATATGACCTGTAGACAGTGCTAAAGGTTTTTGGGCTTCGGGCACCTTTAGCCATCAAAGTTGCCCAAACATGTCCAAAAGGGGACGTTCTCATCTAGGCATTATATGAAGTCAACCTACCAAGTTACAATGAAATCCCTTCACAAATATGACTTGTAGACTGTGCTTAAGGTTTTCGGGCTTCAGGCAGCCATCATGGTTGAATAATCGCAACCAAAGGGGACAATCTCATCTGGGCATCATCTGGAATGATCCTATGAAGTTACAATGAAATCCCTTCATAAATATGGCCTGTAGACTGTGCTCAAGGTTTTTGGGCTTTGGGCACTTGTAGCCAACACAGCTGACCAATTACGACCAAAAGGGGATGTCATCATCTAGGCATTATATGGAGTCAACCTAATAGGTTACAATGAAATCCTTCCATAAATATGACCTTTTACCTATGCTAAAGGTTTTTGGGCTCGGGCACCCATCAAGGCTGAATGATCGCGATCAAAAGGGGACGTTCTCATCTAGACATTATTTGGAGCCATCCTACCAAGTTACAATGAAATCCCCTCATAAATATGACCTGTAGACTGTGCTAAAGGTTTTCGGGCTTCGGGCACCTTTAGCGGTCACAGTTGCCCAATCATGTCCAAAAGGGGACGTTCTCATCTAGACATTATATGAAGTTAACCTACCAAGTTACAATGAAATCCCTTCATAAATATGACCTGTAGACTGTGCTAAAGGTTTTTGGGCTTCGGGCTCGGGCAGCCATCATGGGTGAATGATCGCACGTTCTCATCTAGACATTATATGAAGTTAGCCTACCAAGTTACAATGAAATCCCTTCATAAATATGACCTGTAGACTGTGCTAAAGGTTTTCGGGCTTCAGGCTTGGGCAGCCATCATGGGTGAATGATCGCAACCATAGGGGACAATCTCATCTGAGCATCATCTGGAGTGATCCTAAGAAGTTACAATGAAATCCCCTCATAAATATGACCTGTAGACTGTGCTAAAGGTTTTCGGGCTTCGGGCACCTTTAGCCGTCACAGTTGCCCAATCATGTCCAAAAGGGGACGTTCTCATCTAGACATTATATGAAGTTAACCTACCAAGTTACAATGAAATCCCTTCATAAATATGACCTGTAGACTGTGCTAAAGGTTTTTGGGCTTCGGGCTCGGGCAGCCATCATGGGTGAATGATCGCACGTTCTCATCTAGACATTATATGAAGTTAACCTACCAAGTTACAATGAAATCCCTTCATAAATATGACCTGTAGACTGTGGTGAAGGTTTTTGGGCTTCGGGGTCGGGCAGCCATCATGGCCGAATGAACGTAACCAAAAAGGGAATTCTCAACTGGGCATCATCTGGAGTGATCCTACAAAGTTACAATGAAATCCCTTCATAAATATGACCTGTAGACTGTGCTCAAGGTTTTCGGGCTTCAGGCACCTGTAGCTGTCACAGTTGACCAATCACAACCAAAAGGGGATGTCATCACCTAGGCATTATATGGAGTCAACAAGTTACAATGAAATCCTTACATAAATATGACCTATGGACTATGCTAAAGGTTTTTGGGCTCGGGCAGCCATCAAGGCTGAATGATCATGACCAAAAGGGGACGTTCTCATCTGGACATTATTTGGAGTCATCCTACCGAGTTACAATGAAATCCCTTCAAAAATATGACCTGTAGACTGTGCTAAAGGTTTTCGGGCTCCGGGCCCCTGTAGCAGTCACAGTTGCCCAATCACGTCCAGATGGGGAAACTTCCATCTAGACATCATTCGGAGTCATCCTACCAAGTTACAATGAAATCCCTCCATATTAAATATGACCTGCAGACTGTGCTAAACGTTTTGGGGTTTCGGGCTTGGGCAGCCATCACGGTTGACAGATCATGACCAAAAGGGGACGTTCTCATCTAGATATTATACAGAGGCATCGTACCAAGTTACAATGAAATCCCTTCATAAATAAGACCTGCAGACTGTGATAGTGGTATGGTATGGCAGCCATACCGGTTAACCGATCACGACCAAAAGGGGACGTTCTCATCTAGACATGACCCCCAACCTGCATCTAGACATGACCCCCAACCTGCATGTGAAATATCATGATGATCAGACAAGAACTGCGGGGTGTAGCCTGTGCTAAAGGAAAATGTGAACTGACTCACGGACTCACAGACTAACAGACTTCCGCACGAATGATGGCAATAGCTTATCTTGACTCTGTCAAGTTAAGCTAAAAACTAGAGCACAGTCAGCGCACTGTCACAGTGCCAAAGCTGCAATGATTCGTGCAACGGCAATGATGTTTTAAAACTCGTTGGTGACAAGTCCACAAATGTGACAGAAATTATCTGGATGACACGCACTATTGAGAGGGAGCATTTATTATTTATTTGTGTTTAAGGTCACATATTTATGCACAATGAATGGCTAATCATGACCGCGACAGTTCTATGAGTGGAGGAAGTCGGAGCACCCAGAGAGAACCACCGAGCAACGGAGAGCAACTGTCAGCTCCCCAACATACGAACTCCACACAAGCAGGGTTAGCATTGGTTGGAGACAAGTGCACCATCGACGTGCAGTATGCCTTAGTACACAACGCCACCGTGCCCCCACGCGAGCAATGGAGATGAAGTGTCTTGCCCAAGGACACAACATGGTTGCCGCAGGTGGGATTCGAACCGAGGACCTCTCAGCTTGCAGCCTGCACCTCTACCTACTGAGCCACCGTGCTCCCATTGAGAGGGTGTAGACATCATGAAGATACACTTGCATACCAAATATGGTGCCATTCCATCAGGTATTTTAGGAGTTATGGTGTTTTTTAAACTTGTTGGTGACAGACCGACCGACATTGCCACATATTGAGCAGTATTAGAGCTGCTCGTCACAGCTAATAAAAGGATGAGGAACAGAATGTTATGCAAAGACAAGAAGAGCCCATGGACTGTGTGTTTTTAAAAGCAGTCATCATCGGTCATTTGATGTAACAAAAATGCGGAGAGAAAATACCCATAGGTATTTTCTCTCAGCCTTTTTGTTACATCAAATGACTGATGGCTATTGCCTGTGTTACTTCCAACATTTTGACAACTGATTGACTTTGCTGTAAAACGGGGATCTGCAGCCGGACAGTATTTCAAAAAAACATTTGATATTTGTATCGGTTGAGTACATGTATGTTGTTGACACTGAAATCTGTACCAATACCGAGGTAAATCATTCTAAAATACTGATACCAAAACTGAACTTGAAATTTCAATACTACCCAACTCTACGTGGAAGCATTATTGAGTTATGTGGCACGTAAAAAATTGCCAATTTTATTAGGATTCAAGTCCCACAACCCTGGAAAGAAAAAATTAAAAACTGTCAAAACTGAAAGAGAGCTTCATTTGATCATTTTCAATATTGTGTAGAAAATTAGTCAAAGGAAACTTAAATTATCATACAACATAGGCATATGCTGATGGAAGGCAGATGGAGGGACAGAGTGATTACTATAGGGCTTCTGCCAAAAGTCGACAGGGCCCTATTAAGATATCAGAGGCTGTTGGAGGGAGAAAAATATATTTTCAGTGGAGAAATAAATTAAGAAGCAGTGCTGAAACGACTCCAGGAATCTAAAGTTGATTAGTTAACACCAAAAAGACGAATCAAAGTTGACTAGTCAGCACCCCACTTTCTGCCGATAAGATCATACGAAATGGACTTTCCTGGTTTTACTGCTTCAAATGGGTGGCTAGAGTGTTTCAAGAGCAGATACAATATAAAGTCTAATGTGTTGAGTGGCAAAGCAGCGGATGTTGATGAGGACGTAGTGGATTCTTTTAAAAAACGTTTACCATCTTTGTTAGAGGGCTATTCAACAAAGGATATTTTTAATGCAGATGAGACAGGACTGTTTTTCAGAGGACTCCCCGATAAATCTCTCATAGCAAAGGGAGAAAGTAAAAGTGGTGTTAAAAAGGCAAAAGACAGACTTAGTGTATTAATTGGATGTAGTGCCGAGGGAGAAAAGCTGAACTTGTTGGTCATTGTCTTAGACGCTATTTTGTGGCTGCAGGCAGCTTGGAAAGAGGTAAAAAGTGAAACTATTAAAAAGTGTTTCCAGAAATGTGGATTAGGTGAGAAGGTAGACTCATTAGAAACATTAGAAACTATCCCTGAGGAAGACACTATTATAAACGATAAAAAGTGTCAGGAAATCTTAGATGGTGTGACAATTCAGGACTATTCATCAATGGATAATTCTATACAAATCTCTCCTGTGCCATCAGAGGATTGGGAGAACGATATTTTGAAAGGCGGTGCTGGCTCGAGTGAAATAGAAAGTGACGTGGAAGATAGTGACGATGAGTCATTACCTTCTATCCCCAACGTAACATTTACTGAAGCTATGGAAAGCTTAAAAAAACTGAAAAACTTTGCCCTCCAAACCCAAAGGGGTAGTGTGCTGACTGACTTAGTTGCTATGGAAACAAGGCTGCAAAGTGATTTTCTAGCCAGTAAGCAAACACAAACAAAAATACACAATTTCTTTTCCAAACCGCAGTGAGACGCATTTGTAATTTTCATCAAAGAATACAAAACATCCCGTATTTAGGTAAAATTCATCATAAAATTGTTTCTTGTCTAAAAAATATATTTTATGACACCTCTTTGAGGCGTGATAAACCATATTTTTTAGACGAGAAAAAGAACCTTTTCTTTCAAAAATCGTGGTCGTTTTAAACAGAACAAAATGATACGTGTACACAACATCCTGCATTTAGGTAAATTTCATCATAAAATTGTTTCTTGTCTAAAAAATATATTTTATGACACCTCACCGAGGCGTGATAAACCATATTTTTTAGATCAGAAAAAGAATTTTTCCTTTCAAAAATCGTGGTCGTTTTAAATGGAACGAAATGATATTGTACGAATATCCTAGAACCAACAGTAAACTTCCAGTGTCCACTTCCTGTACAGCCATATTCAAAAACGTGAATTGTAACAAGGCAAATGCATACAGACTTACTTCAAAGATAATATGAATCACATTCACAGAATATGAAGCCATTACTTTGCAGTACCCGTGCATCAGAATAAAGCCCAAATGTGGGCTTCCAGCACTCTACCAGCTGAAGAAAACTTGTCATTATTTAACTTTGAATTCAGACAATTTCTAAGCTTTTTAGGTAAGGCCTAAAAAAATTAAAAATCTGTTTCGCAGACCTTCCCACTTCTCCTTTTGTCTGCCGCATACTCTCTTTTTATAACCAATGTAAACTTAAACAAGAGGCCCCACAGGGCCTGAAGCGCTCACTTTGAACAGAAGACGATATTAACAAAGTCCAAGAATGAACAGAAGACCATATAAACAGAGTCCAAGAATGAATCTACATTAAGCAATTCATCTCCATGGGATACATTGTCAATCCTTGAGCCCCTCAGGAGTGACAAAAATAGTCCAAGCAAGCATCATGCCTTTTCTTCAGTTGATCATAATGTAAAATGTGGAGCTCCCCTATGAAGCCCCTTGATACAACCTATGTGGATTAATCTTAGTTACACACCTCTTCAGGGTACTGAATACAAAATTCTAATTCTTCAGCTACATGTCCAATTCTGGCTCCCATAGGGAGCCCAAATATTAACCCAGGCTCTCAATTTGAACAAAGTTGAATCTGATCTTCCTAGAGATGTTGTATACCAAATATGAAAGCATTCTGACAGGTGGATCTGAAGAATAAAATTTTTAAAGAAATTTCCTCATATTGCACTATGTTAAAATTTGGGCCATCATAGCGAGCCCAAATATTAACCAATGGACCCAATTTGAACAAACTTGAATCTGCCCCCCCCCCCCCCCCCCCCCCCCACTCCCAAGAGATGTTGTATACCAAATATGAAAGCATTCTGACTGGTGGATCTGAAGGTGAAGATTTTTAAAGAAAATTCCTCATATTACACTAAGTTAAAAATCGGGCTACCACTGGGAGCCCAAACATTAAAACAGGAAACCAATTTGAACAAACTTGAATCTGACTCCCCGAGAGATGTTGTAAACCAAATATGAAAGGATTCTGACAGGTGAATCTGAAGAAGAAGTTTTTTTGAAGAAATTTCCTCATATTGCACTACGTTAAAACTTGGACGACCATAGCAAGCCCAAATATACACCTAGGGACTTGATTTGAACAAACTTGAATGTGACACCCCTAGAGATGTTGTGTATCAAATATGAAAGCATTCTGACTGGTGGATCTGAAGAAGAAGATGTTTTAAAATTATCCCCCATATTGAACGAAGTTAAAAAAAAATCCTTTATTTTACAAAGTTAAATTTCAGGTTCCCATATGGAGCCCAAATATTAACCCGGGCACTCAAATTGAACAAACTTGAATCTGACCCCCCAAGAAATGATGTATACCAAATATGAAAGCATTCCAACTGGTGGATCTGAAGAAGGAGATTTTTAAAGAAATTTCCTCATATTGCACTAAGTTAAAACTTGGATGACCATAGCAAGCCCAAATATACACCTAGGGACCTGACTTGAACAAACTTGAATGTGACGCCCCTAGAGATGTTGTGTACCAAATTTGAAAGCATTATGACTGGTGGATCTGAAGAAGAAGATGTTTTAAAATTATCCCCCATATTGAACTAAGTTAAAATTTGGGCTTCCATAGGAAGTCCAAATATCAACCTAGGGACTTGGTTTGAACAATCTTGAATCTGACCCTCATAACAATGATGTATACCAAACATTAAAAGATTCTGACTGGTCGTTCTGAAGAAGAAGATTTTTAAAGAATATTCTCCATATTGCCCTAAGTTAAAAATTTGGGCTCCTGTATTGAGCCCAAATATGAATCAATGGGCTTTATTTTAACATATTTGTATCTGCCCCCACTATGGATGCTGTATACAGAATATCAAAAGATTCTGACCATTGGTTCTGGAGAAAATTTTTTTTTTAATTTTTGCAAATATGCGGACTCAGCATTTTTTCGATGCCCTCTGCAGAACACCCTAACATAATCGATGACAATCTCTTTTACCATTCAATTCTACTAGTCCTAAGGATGCTTCATACCAAATAACAGTTCTCTGCTCCATGTGGTTTGGGAAATATGGGCGTTTGAATATATTTCTATTTTTGGCACCTGGGGTTCCCATGGGGATGCAGGAATATTTCAAATCAGACCATCGGTTCAGAAAATAGAAATTTTGGGTGGGGCCAAAAATCTTACCCCTGCCATTACAAAGTCAAATATTGCTTCACGAACTTCGTTTGAACAAACTTGAACCAGCACCTCAAAAGGAAGCTCCATAACAAATATCAAGTCATTGAACCCACTGGTTCATGAGAAGATGATTTTAAAAATATTATGGAGCATTTTTTTCACTGACCCCCTCCCTATGGGACTTGGCATGTTGAGTTGAACAAAAATGCAATGCCCCTTTGGGACCATCACTCACACATACTTTCACTTGAATTGGCCCAGTAGTTTTGGAGAAGATCAAAACATGGTGTTGACGGATGACGGATGGAGAGCGATGGGATTAGCTCAGATTGACTTTGTCAAAGTGAGCAAAAAACCGGTCGCTCACATACAATTTTACAAATAATGGCCTGAGAAACAGAAGATCTACTCTGTGGGGCCTAGGCAATTTAAATTTATTGAACAATTGGTGTCCTAAACTAGTTGATCATAACTCCTTAGAAACACCAATTGTGCATTAAATTTTTGTTTGAGTGGGGATTGAAATTGGAAAATTTGGTGTTGGAAATTGAGAAAAATCATGCTCAAATATCATTGGGAAAGTGCCCCATTCAGCCCATGTGAACTCCCCCAATGAATCCCTGAATACATCAACAATATAGAATGTACCATCTTCAAAAAATGTCACAGGTATGGCTAAATTTTAAGTAAGCGAACTTGATACTTGCTAGAGCCAGCATATCATAATACAGCCTTTCAAATTTGAAAATGTGAGGTGTGCTGTATACTGCTCACTACCATTTGAAGTGAAGCATGCTGTTGTTGAGTACCAGCATCGGAAAAATGTTTTCAAGAAAAATATCAATGAACATCCGCACCCCATTCACTTCCACTGCTGCACAGCAAGTAAGAATTCAAAAAATATTACCTGATTTTTTAATAAGCTTTTTGCAGCAATACAATGCATAAAGAAAAAGACAGTAACTATCATTACCTCCTTTACAGTTAGTCAAATTATGTTGGACTTCACAAAGTAGATCTTGTTTCTCAGGCCATTTTTTGTAAAATTGCATGCAGGCAAGCATTCTTTTATTTTATTTTTAGTCGAGTTGTGACGAAGTCAAACTCGACTTATAGTTTGGTGAATGGCGGGCGGGCGGGTGGGCGGGCGGGTGGTCAGGTGGGCGGGCGGGCGTAAACAATTGGTTTCCGGATGATAACTTGATAGTGGTTCAACTCACATTCATTAAACTTCATATGTAATTTGGTCTTGGGGGGAGGAAGAACCCTATTGATTTTGGACATGCTACGTCGAAGGTCAAGGTCACAGTGACCTTGAACATAGTAAATCTTAAACAATTGGTTTCCGGATGATAACTTGATAATGGTTCAACTCACATTCATGAAACTTCATAGGTAGATTGGCCTTGGTGAGGGGAAGAACCCTATTGATTTTGGACTCGCTACGTCAAAGGTCAAGGTCAACATGACCTTGAACATAGTAAATCGCAACAATTCCTTTCTGGATGATAACTTGATAGTAGTTCAACCTACATTCATGAAACTTCATAGGTGGGTTGGCCTTGGTGCGAGGAAGAACTCTATTGATCTTGGACTCACCAGGTCAAAGGTCAAGGTCACAGTGACCTTGAACATAGTATATCGCAACAATTGGTTTCCGGATGATAACTTGATAGTGGTTCAACCTAGAGTCATGAAACTTTACAGGCGTGTTGGCCTTGGTGCGAGGAAGAACCCTATTGATGTTGGACTCACCAGGTCAAAGGTCAAGGTCACAGTGACCTTGAACATAGTATATCGCAACAATTGGTTTCTGGATGAGAACTTGATAGTGGTTCAACCTAGAGTCATGAAACTTCATAGGTGTGTTGGCCTTGGTGCGAGGAAGAACCCTATTGATCTTGGACTCACCAGGTCAAAGGTCAAGGTCACAGTGACCTTGAACATAGTATATCGCAACAGTTGGTTTCCGGATGATAACTTGATAGTGGTTCAACCTAGAGTCATGAAACTTTACAGGCGTGTTGGCCTTGGTGCGAGGAAGAACCCTATTGATGTTGGACTCACCAGGTCAAAGGTCAAGGTCACAGTGACCTTGAACATAGTATATCGCAACAATTGGTTTCCGGATGAGAACTTGATAGTGGTTCAACCTAGAGTCATGAAACTTCATAGGTGTGTTGGCCTTGGTGCGAGGAACTGTTGTCACAACTCGACATTGGATCGGTGATCCTGAGCGGCATTTTTTATTTTTGTAATTATTTCTTTGCCATTAAAAAGTTTGTGTTCTTGGTTTGTTTTATGTATTAGGCCTCATAATCTACAGAATAGCATGGGTGTTGGTGTATTATGTGCCTTGAGTGCAAGAAGCCAGGCTTTGCAATGCTAAAGTATTGCAAAGTCTTGTTGCACTCAAGGGACAATTTTATTGACTTGGGTAAAATATCAGATATAAACCATTTAATTTTTATTTTTTAAGTTTGCATTGGTTATAAAAAGAGAGTACACGGCAGCCAAAAGGACCATGTGGGAGCCGGGAGGGCATGAGAAACAGATTTTTAATGTTTTTAGGCCTTGTTTACATGTACAGTAGAACCTGTCTTGGGAGGGATTGTAGGACAAAACACCCTTGGACAAAACACCCTTGGATAAAACACCCTTAGGACAAAACACCCTTAGGATAAAACACCCTTTTGATAAAGCACTTTTGGACAAAACATCCTCAATTATGTATGATATTTTTTTTTTTTTTTTAAATTTGTATAATTTTTTAAATTTTAAATTAAAAATTATGTGTTTTTGGCTGTTATTGAGATTGAATATATTCTCTTTCTCTGATGTACCTCACTCAAGTATGTATGGTGTTTTTTTCCAGTTTTGGGGGTTTTCAAATTAAAAATTATGTGTTTTTGCCGAATGTAGGAAAAAAAGTAACAGGAAAAAAAGTAACAGGAAAAAAAGAAACGGAAAAAAAGAAACAGGAAAAAAAGTAACAATTATAATAATACAACAGGAAAAAAAGTAACAGTGTTTTTTCATTATTTCATTTTTCATTATAATAATTATAATAATAATTTAATTTTTTATTTTTTTAATTATTTTGTAATTGGAGATCATGTGTGCTATGACAATGTTGTTACAAGGATATCCATCATACTTTCTTTGATGTACAACAATGTTCTTGAAACAAATGAACACACATTGTAATAAACACACAGCAAGTGTGGTTACTTTCAAGTATTCTCTTCTTTGATGTACAACAATGGTGGAAATGCACTAAACGTGCTAAATCAGACTGCCGTGCAAGTCTCTGTACTACTACAGATTTCAACAACCCAGAAATAGTTAGACAACACAACCATCCTCCAGAAAATGTCAGTATCGCATATACCAAATTGAGAAATGAAATGCGAAAACAAGCAGCTTCTTCCTTAGATGAGCCATCACAGATCCTCGCAACAGCTGTTTCAAATGCTGAAAGTGAAGTCAAGTTGATGCTGCCAGACTTAGATAATGCCAAACGGAGTCTGAGATACCACAGAAGAAGTCCTCCTGTCCCCAAAAGTCTGTCTGAGCTGACCATTCCAGAAGAGTTTCAGAAAATATCAGACTCTGAACAATTCCTTTTCTTTGATAATGGACCTGATGCAAGTGAGCGTGTGGTTGCATTTGCAACAAATAGTGGACTCAATTATCTTGGCAGTGCAAGTACTTTATTTATGGACGGTAATTTTGCAATGGCTCCTCCACTATTTCAGCAAATTTATGTTGTTAGGGTTAAGTTTCATGACAGTTTTTTATCTTGTGTATACGCTATATTACAGAGGAAGACACGTACTTCCTATGAGACTCTGTTTCAAGCTATTGTAGATAAACTGACTGAGCTAAATATTGACTTGAATGTAAATACTGTTGTGACTGATTTTGAAGATGGTGTGTTACGAGCTGTGAATGCTGTGTTTGGTAGACATGTACAGAGTAGAGGTTGTTTCTACCATCTGACACAAAGCACTTGGCGCAGAGTGCAGAGTTTAGGTTTAGTGCAGTTGTATCGGGATGATGCAGACTTCAGACTGTTTTGTGGGAAACTGGATGCACTTGCATTCTTGCCAGTTTCAGATGTGCGTGATGGTATGAATCACCTCAAAGACATTGTTCCAGAAGAAGCCGAGGAACTGTTGAGGTATTTTGATGAAAATTATGTCACTGGTAGATACAGGCAACCTCGCGCCGCACCTTCAGATGTGTTGGCACCATTACGACTTAGATTAACTCCTCCAGCCTATCCTCCAGCTACATGGAATGTTAATAGTGCTACGCTGGATGGCGAATCTCGTACAAATAATGCATGTGAAGGCTGGAACAACAAGTTCTACAATCTTGTTGGCCACCAGCACCCATCAGTCTGGAAAACTATCCAATGGTTTCAAAAAGAGCAAGCTCTGACCAAAACAATTATTCAACAGGTGTCAGTTGGTTTGCTGCCTGTTATCCGCAAACAGAAGTCAGCTGAATCCCTGAATAGAAAACTGAAAAATCTGTGTGGTTTATATTCCCAAGGTTCACTTACTATTTCCGCTTTTCTTACTGGCATTGGCCAGAATATTAGATTACACAAGGTGTGATATGTAATAATCTAACTAAATCATAATAAAGTTTGTTAAATTATTTTATAACTATGTACTATGTAGTACTTATACTGATATGTAATAATCCAACTAGTTTCAAGGTGTGATATGTAATAATCTAACTAAATCATAATTAAGTTTGTTAAATTATTTTATAATTATGTACTATGTAGTACTTATACTGATATGTAATAATCTAACTAGTTTCAATAATATAACTAAATCATAATTAAGTAATCTATCACTTTTATGAAATAAAAATAAGAAAGTGTGACTCTTTTTCCTGTTTTTTTTTTTTCCTACCCAAATCTGTTACTTTTTTTCCTGTTACTTTTTTTGCGAATACGGTAGCATAACTATGTACTATGTAGTACTTATACTGATATGTAATAATCCAACTAGTTTCAAGGTGTGATATGTATTAATCTAACTAAATCATAATTAAGTTTGTTAAATTATTTTATAACTATGTACTATGTAGTACTTACACTGATATGTAATAATCTAACTAGTTTCAATAATATAACTAAATCATAATTAAATAAGAAAGTGTGACTCTTTTTCCTGTTTTTTTTTTTCCTACCCAAATCTGTTACTTTTTTTCCTGTTACTTTTTAACCTTATAAAAATAAGAAAGTGTTACTTTTTTTCCTGTTTCTTTTTTTCCTACCCAAATCTGTTACTTTTTTTCCTGTTACTTTTTTTCCGATTACCGTTTTTGGCTACTAATGAGATTGAATATAATCTCTTTCTTTGATGTTCTTCACTTGAAGAAAGTGATGGCTTGGGTAGTGTGTTTAGCTGACTCTTTGATGCATTCACACATAGTTGTTTACTTTACTGTCACAAAAAACATCTAAGTGTGTTAATGTTCTCTGTCATTTCTTGTCTTGGTAAACTAGCATGCTTTTTGTATTCACTCTTTTTTACCCCTTACCTAACTCTAGATACAGTCGACATTAGTAAACAAATTCTTGTGTAACTAAAATTTTCTTTTTTGCTTCGAAAACACAGCGTCCAGTAACTGAACTGACTAAATGGCGCCTTTTGTGTTAAGCACTGGCTGGTTTTCAGGTTACTTTCGGTAAAGGATTAATATTCTGGAAGTTTTTCCCGCTTTTGTTGGATAATGGGTTAGTTTTAGTTTAAACAATATTTATTTCAAAATTTCTTCACTATGTACAATTTCTAACAATAATCTATGGTGTGGATTCGGCAGTAAGCTAACAGCTTATAGGTGACCATCTCCACTCACACAACAGTTACAAATAACAATGAGAAGACGATGAGAAAGATTTAATCAATCAAACCTTGGTAGCTTGTAAACCATTTTCTAGTATGAAAGGACAATTGAGAAAACAAATGGAAAAAAAAGAAAATATGAGAGAATGAATTTATAACAATGAAATACTGGAACCAACTTCCTAGACAAGGAATAATTACTGGGCTGTAATAAGAGATAAGTCTGTTCCGAGAATCAATAACCAAGCAGCAGAGGGTTATATGAGTCAATGACCCCGCAAACCATTTCCATACTCAATAGAATTCCTAATATATTCCACTACCTGCTGGGCTTACCATTGATTTTTATTACTCACAGGCAGAGGAATGAGAAGAGGCATCTACCGAAACCACACAAATAAATTGATTCTGAAGGGGAAGCGAATCCTTAACCAAATGAAACTTATAGGGAGAAACAGTTTCAATACGGTTTTCGTGGGGAAAACCATTTAGGAAATGGTGGGTCTGCCAAGTATAACATAAGGTACGGAAGTTGTACCCCTAAACTAGACGGCTGTTAAGAGCTTGGAAATCCTGCAGAACGATGCAGGCTGATGGATAACAGGGTCGAGTAATCCCGCAGCCATAGAAACAATCAGGGGTGAGCTTGGGTGGATGAGGATCAAGGACAGGATAGAAGTTATCTTAATTATTTGTTAAATCTCCCGACAGCCGATGATGTATAGTAATGTTCCTGAGAATTTTTAACTCAAATATGAAGACGGGGTGGATGGTTCAAGTGAGGGAGCTAGTAGAAAACTACTCATTGGAGATCTTGGACCTTGACGTTGGGGCAAACCAGGGTAAAAGGATCGTCAGAGAAAGGGTCATGGAGGATTGTAACCGTAATTGGCGAGAGGGGGTCAAATCAAAGAGATCTTTGGGTGGCCTGCGTGATAAAGAGAAGCCTGGTTTTGAGGAGTACCTTGATGACACCTTTGGGGGGGTCACCCTTGTTCAAGCTGAGGTCACAGTCCCTGGAGCTGAGGGGAAAAACTGGGAAAAACAGTGAAAAGGAGTGCCAGATGTGTAATTTGGGCGTGGTGGAGACCCTGGAACACTTTCTTCTAGAATGCCCAAAATACCAGTCTAAAAGAACAAGATTCACGGGGAGTATAATGGGGAAGTGGGATGGGAGAATGAAGGACATGTGGTTAGGGGGCAACTCAAAGGAGAGGATTAATATGCTAATCGGAGAGATTGGGAAGAATGGGGCAAGGGATGTCATCAAGCAGTTCGTCTCCAAGTGTTGGGAGGAGAGAAGAAGCATGGGAATAGGGAGGCAGTTGGTAGAACAGGGGTAACCAAGGCCTTCTCATATGAGAACCGCGACAAATCAGCGGCCGGCCACAGTGTTATTATATTATTATTATTATTATGAGAAATAATAATAATAACTCTTTGGTCAGCCGCTGATTTGTTGCGGTCCTCATAAGAGAAGGCCATCATTCCCCCTGCACCCCACCCCCTCTTCCCCTCCTCTCCTCCCAGCATTCAGATATAAACTGCTTAATAGTGTCCCTCACTTCCTCTTTTTCAATTTCTTAAATAAGCATTCCTACTCTCTCCCTCGTGTCCCCCTTCAGCCATCTATCCTTTGTTTCTTCACCCCTCTTCTGCATTATTCTTCCAGTAAATTTTATTCTATGAGGTATATACTGTGGGCATTCCAAGAGAAAATGTTCCAGGGTCTCCACTACTCCAGAGTGGCACATTTGGCATCCCTTTTCTCCATCTCTCCCAATTTTTCCCCGAAGCTCCAGTGATCTTGATCTCAGATTGAACAGCAGTGACCCTCCAAAGGTGCCATCTAGGTACTTCTCAAAAGCTGGCTTTTCTTTATATTGTAACCCCTGCAGTGATCTTTTCACGCTAACCCCTGCTCGCCAGTTTCGATTGCAATCTTCCATGACTCTCTCTTTGACAAACCTTTTGCCTTCTTTCATTCCTACTTCTATGTTTGTGACCTCTATAGAGTAATTGTCCATTAGTTCCCTCACATGTTTTGACCACCCCGTATCTATATTAGAATTCCAAATGGTATCGAGCATCAATTTGCACCACCGGTTGTCAGGCAGGTTTCTCAAGTAGTTAAAGTAACACAGTTTTCCCAAATCTACCCTGTCCTTGATTTTCATCCACCCAAGCTCCCCCCTTACTGCTTCCAAAGCTGCAGCATTACTCGACCCTGTTATCCATCTGCCGGCATCATTCTGAGTACTTTCCAACTTCTTAATAACGGTTTGGTTTAATGGAATCACGTCTGTGCCATACGTTATACTTGGTAAACCAACCCTCTCCCACAGTGTTTTCCCCACAAAGACCTTGTTGAAACTATTTTTCCCTAAAAGTTTTAGTTGGTTCAGAATTCTTTTCCCCTTCAGAATCAGTTTGGCTGAGTAATTTCTGTACACCCCTCTTCCCGTTATATTTATGCTTACCCCTAGATACTCATACTCTCCCGTTTCTCCTACAGTGATTTGTTTGCTTTCCCCTTCGGGGATTGAGAACTCCCCCACTCTCCATCTCTTCGTCATATCTACCTTGCGTCCAACGGGTATTACCTTGCTTTTATTTTCATTTAGTTCGAGCCGCCAAGTGTTCCCATATCTACCAACAATTTCCAGCAATTTCTCTAGCCCCTGTTCAGTTCTAGACACTAACACCATGTCGTCCGCAAAGAATAAGCCTGGTATCTTTATGTCTCCAACATTTACCCCCTCCGCACTCTGAATTAGTTCGTCCCCTAAATCTTTAACATACAATGCAAACAAAATCGGTGAAAAGATACACCCCTGCTTGAGGCCTATATCCATAGGGACTCGTTTTGTAGTGATACTCCCTAGACTGAGTTGGCATTGCACATCTGTATACAGTGCTTTCATGATTCCCACAAAGTCACCCCCCAGTCCGATGCCCTCGAGCTTTCGCCACATACCTTCCCTCCACACTCGGTCGTACGCTTTTTTCACATCTAGAAATGCCAGAAACATCTTTTTCTTTTCAGCCTTTGTTGATTCTATCAGTTGGGTGAGTGTAAATAGGTGATCAGTGACTCTTCGACCTTTCCTGAAACCATTTTGAATTTTTCCTAAAAAACATTTCTCTTCAATAACTTCCTCAAGTCTACCGTATATGACCTTACAGAATACTTTTCCGATGTTACTACTAACTGATATCCCCCTATAGTTATCTAGAACTTCCTTATCCCCCTTTTTGTGTATGAACGACACCTTACTTTCCCTCCACTCTCTGGGGACCTTTTGCTTTCGCAGAGCCAGGTTGAAAAGGTTTGTCAGGACTTCAATAAGTGCCTCCCCTCCATTTTTGAGGAATTCGTTCGGAATTTCATCAGTCCCTCCCGCTTTACCATTTTTTAATTTCGAGACCACGTTCCGCACTTCTTCAGCCGTTATTTCACTACATACACGATTGGATAGGTTCTCCTCCACCAGTGTATTTCTTTTTGGTGGGGACCCACTGCCCCATCGCCTATCATTTATCTTTTCCCAGTGCTTGACTAACTCTGAAGCGATACAGCCTTTATCTTCTGTACTTTCCCCATCCACTTTGATACTCTGCACACTACTTTTCCCCCGTTTATTTACCCAGTTCCAAAATACGTTTGAGCTTGAAGCCCCCGTTTTCTTTATTGTTCTGGCAAGAATGCAATTGCGCTCCTTCCTATTATTATTCTTTATCAAGGTACACTGGAGAAAGTAATTAACCCCTTTTGGGCTCACAAGCCCGGCTTTTCTGTCCAAGACATAATCTCTCCCATTTTAGTATCATAATTGGAAGTCTATACGCGGGGTATTGATGATATATTACCAACTGCAATCTGCAGCCACCTGGTAGGATAAGCGGGTAGCATGAAGGAGATAACTGAAGGGAGCTGAAGCTGGCCTCGGCTTGAAATGAATGCTTCTTGTGAGTTAAAAGCAAAGGATTGTAGACTGAGTATTTATATAAGTCAACAGTAACACCAATGCAGACCACTCAAAAATCACACAGGAACCCCCACTGTGCACGTAACTCCCAGAAATGACACCTTTACCTCCAACAATGCATTGTCTTGCAAGTGAGGACGTCTCCCGCACAGGGGTCCCATACAGGCTGTGGTTATCACACTATCCCGAATGACAATGTAGGATAAAATGCCCCAGGAAAAACGGGGGAAAAGCATAGTTTGTTACCTAATTACTGAATGCTAATAGAACCACGATGGAAATGGTTTGGCTAGAAACTTATCTCAGATTATTACCGGATAATGGGTTACTACAGTTGTATGTGAATGTGCTTATGCTATCGAGGTGCTATTTGTTTCTTTTTATTTATCTGCTTTACTATTAAAATGAAAAAAAAAAATGCCGCTCAGGATCACCGATCCAATGTCGAGTTGTGACAACAGTTCCTCGCACCAAGGCCAACACACCTATGAAGTTTCAGGACTCTAGGTATAACCACTATCAAGTTCTCATCCGGAAACCAATTGTTGCGATATACTATGTTCAAGGTCACTGTGACCTTGACCTTTGACCTGGTGGGTCCAACATCAATATGGTTCTTCCTCGCACCAAGGCCAACACGCCTGTAAAGTTTCATGACTCTAGGTTGAACCACTCTCAAGTTATCATCCGGAAACCAATTGTTGCGATATACTATGTTCAAGGTCACTGTGACCTTGACCTTTGACCTGGTGAGTCCAAGATCAATAGGGTTCTTCCTCGCACCAAGGCCAACACACCTATGAAGTTTCATGACTCTAGGTTGAACCACTATCAAGTTATCATCCGGAAACCAATTGTTGCGATATACTATGTTAAAGGTCAATGTGACCTTGACCTTTGATCTGGTGAGTCCAAGATCAATAGAGTTCTTCCTCGCACCAAGGCCAACCCACCTAAAAAGTTTCATGAATGTAGGTTGAACTACTATCAAGTTATCATCCGGAAAGGAATTGTTGCGATTTACTATGTTCAAGGTCACGTTGACCTTGACCTTTGACGTAGCGAGTCCAAAATCAATAGGGTTCTTCCCCTCACCAAGGCCAATCTACCTATGAAGTTTCATGAATGTGAGTTGAACCATTATCAAGTTATCATCCGGAAACCAATTGTTTAAGATTTACTACGTTCAAGGTCACTGTGACCTTGACCTTCGACGTAGCATGTCCAAAATCAATAGGGTTCTTCCTCCCACCAAGACCAACCTACATATGAAGTTTAATGAATGTGAGTTGAACCACTATCAAGTTATCATCCGGAAACCAATTGTTTACGCCCGCCCGCCCGTCCGCCCGCCCACCCACCCGCCCGCCATTCACCAAACTATAAGTCGAGTTTGACTTCGTCACAACTCGACTAAAAACAAATCAGTGAGGTGAAATTGTCTGAGCTGTGAATTAATTGTTGCCCAGCGATTTCATTTTTCTGAAGCGCATCAAATCAACAACAATTTAGAGAATTTTAATGTCATACATACATGTATACAGCTTATTAATTTGTTATCATGGCGAGGGTGTTTTGTCTGGAGGGTTTTTTATCCTAAGGGCGTTTTGTCCATGTTACCAACCTCATGAAGGGTGTTTTGTCCAGGTTGCAATTTTTGAGGGTGTTTTGTCCTAAGGGTGTTTTGTCTGGATGCCTTGAGAGACCACCCTTTGGGCAACACAAATGTGGTCTCTCAAGACAGGTGGTCTCTCATAACAGGTTTCAGGTTTTCTCAAATCAGTGAATAACCAACCACAAAATAGAGAAATGGAGAAGAATGGATTTTTGTAATGACTTTGTAGTTGTTCTTTTTTTATGAAGTTTTTGTAACAAATTGAAATGAACTGTTATAAAAATAAATTAGTGTTGAAAATCTTCATTGAAGATTTTCAATACAAATTTATTTTTATAATCCTATTTGTCACATTTCAGGTATGTATGAAATTGTTTATTCTGCAATAATCCTAATCTTTTCACAGGGGTCTTATAAAAACATCTCAATCTTTAATGACTTATGTAACTGAATAGCAATTGAAACCCAATTAAGAGCTTTTAAAACTTTTAATTATGTTAGTATAACCACAATGGATTTTCCAATTCCAGAACAGGTAAAAAGTTTTTGTCATGATTTCAGTCTTCAAAGGTGTGGTCTCTCAAGACAGGTCCATTATGGCATCAAAATACAAGTTGGTACCAGGTCACAGTGGTCTCTCAAGACAGGTGATCTCCCATAGTAGGTCCATTATAGAGTAAAACCAATCGGTGCCTGGCAGACGTGGTCTCTCAAGACAGTGGTCTCTCAAGACAGGCTTTACTGTACATACATTTAGCAAGTCACAGAAAGTGAAGTTTGATCAGTTTGAAATCTTGGAATGCTACAGCTTATAATTCATGGTGTACTATTCACATTTTTGTACATACATTGTATTTGTAAGGCCACACAAAGTAGATCTTCTGTTTCTCAGGCCATTATTTGTGAAATTGCATGTGGGAGAGCGGTTTTTTATTTTAGTTTTTATTTCAGTAATTTCTTCTTTGCCATCAAAAGTTCATGTTCTTGGTTCAAGTTTTAGGCCTCATAACCTACAGAAGGATAGTGGGACATAATGTCCATAGGACAAAATGTCCATGGACAAAATGTTCAACAAAAAATACACCTTGGACATAATGTCCATAGGACATAATGTCCATGGACATAATGTCCTTGATTAATTTGCCATGGTGGACATAATGTCCACTTTTTTTTGTTTTCCTATTTTTTGTACTTCCCAATTTTAAGTTTAATTTTATTATTATAATTATTTTGAAAATTTAAGTATATATTTTTCATGTTATCAGAATACCATGAATATCTCATTAGCTTAGGGTAAATGTGCATGTGTGTACATTACTTTATTGTTTTTATAACAATATTCAATGATGAGCTTGTGGTGTGTGTGTGATTGGTCTTTGACATATTGTTCTCAATTTGGCTATGAAAACAGTCAAAACTGTTTGGTGACTGCAGTCTACTATATTCATAGTATTTATAGTATTTATATTTATCAAGGGGATTTTGTCCCATGTCATTAGACTGTAAACGTGTTATGTTATTTTACACTCTAAAATCAGTTAGATTGAAAACTAACCTAAACCGACTGGTTGAGTGAAAAAATCACTAAACCCAGTCGATTTTGGTTAATTTTCAATCCAACTGATTTTATAGTCTACTATATTCATGGTATTTATATTTATCAAGGGGATTTTGTCCCAGGGGTATTCAGTCTTTTGTAATATTATTTTACACTCTAAAATCAGCTGGGTTGAAAATTAACCAAAATCGACTGAGTTGAGTGAATAAGATTCATATTCACTCAACTCAGTCGATTTTGGTTAATTTTCAACCCAACTGATTTTATGGTGTACTACTATATGTACATTTTGTTCATGGACATTTTGTCCATGGACATTATGTCCCATGGACATTTTGTCCACCTATGCAGAACCACCATGGACATTATGTCCATGGACATTTTGTCCATGGACATTTTGTCCGAATACCTACAGAATAGCATGGGTGGTGGTGTATTTCATCCCTTGAGTGCAAGAAAGCTTTGCAATGCTAAAGCATTGCAAAGCCTTCGTACACTCAAGGGACAAATTTTTAACTTGGGTAAAATATCAGACATAAACCATTTAATTTTTATTTTTTTTTAAGTTTAAATTGGTTATAAAAAGAGAGCATGCAGCAGCCAAAAGGACCATGCAGGAGGGCCTGAGAAACAGATTTTTTTATTTTTTTAGGCCTAACCCTTTACAGAAAACATATCAAAAGTTGTCAGTTTCATTTTTTCCCCCATTTCTTAAAAAAATTCCAACAAAACCACATCTTGTGACCCCCACCCCCTCTCATTTGAACCAGCTCAATGAGCTCATTCCAATGAGGGGCACATAATTAGGGACAGATTTAAAGCCGATTTGATACCTGTTACAGGTATGGCCACCAAAACTCTCGAGCCCAAATTCCTGCAAGAAAATATCATTCAACTTTGAAATCTCCCAGTTTGAAGCAATTTATATTTCCAATATTTAGTAGAAATCTATACACATGCAGTTTACAAAAAGAGATACATGCAGTGGTCTAAACATCTGTATTAAGACATCGCCATTTATTTAGGGATATCCTCAAAACATTTCTGGATCCATCCCTGCACGTAATAGGGGGTGACCGGATGTTTCGGCCACGGACGTTTCGGCCACGGACGTTTCGGCCCGGACGTTTCGGCCACGGACGTTTCAGCCTAGGACGTTTTGGCCTCGGACGTTTCGGCCAATTGGAGATATTTCTCACAATATATGAGATTTTTCTATCATTATTTTTAATTTTTTTTACTTTATTTTATTTATTTATTTTTTTTTTCTTTTGAATGTTCATTTTTTTTATTTAAAACATGAAAAGATTTTTCATAGGGATAGTTATAATCATTAACTATTATGTTTTTATAGTAATATTCCTTCAACCTACCTGTCAGCTTACTACATTTTATGTGTGTTTCCATAACTATTTAGCTTCAGCTTTTGATTATTAGCAGAATATTTCATTTAGGCTTCCTCTTTTGTCAGGGAGTGTTTTTACAGCAATTGGACTGGAGTTTTTGAGATCAATGAATTTTTAGGTCTCCTTGTGTTTTTGTAGTTAGAGCAATTGACAAGAAATTGTCCTTTTCTTTATACCTGCCTTATGTGGCTTCAAAGAGGGTTTGGTTTTTTAGCTTGTTTAAGTGTTGGTTAAAAGGTATCATTTGGATAGAAGACACCCCAGGCATCAACAGCCATGAATTCTGTCTGTAAATGTCAAATAACAAAGAAATGGATAGAAGATTCACCCGTCAGAAAAAAATATAACTTGTTTTCTTCAAATACAATAAAAAATAATACATGTAGTGGACATAAGTGAATATTCTTCAAAATTGTGCTTACTTGTGCTATGTATTATAATTGTTTCATTACTTGTTTTTGTTATATTTTTATGATAACGTACAATAAATATAAAAAATGGAAATGGTTTTTCTTCATTCCTAAATCACTTTCCCCTCTCCAACTCTTCCAGAGAAAACAAGAAAAAAAAATGTCAAAAAGTACCCTCAAATATATTTTGGGCAAAATGTCCACCCTGTCCAATATTTCTGGCCGAAACGCCCGTGGCCGAAACGTCTTAGGCCGAAACGTCCGGGCCGAAACGTCCGTGGCCGAAACATCCTACATTCGTAATAGGGTTTTGTTGTTTTTTTTTCCAATGCATAATTTGTATACAATCCTACGGATGTAGCAAATTCGTTAGGTAAGGGTTAATCGCTTGCCATGTGGAACCAATACGTTCTGTTGTTCTCTCACAAAAAGTAAAAAATTGCAGGTGCGATATTGAGAAGAAACTGATTTGAAGGAAATGGCATTGATTCTCATTACTCTCACCTGCCGAATACTAGTGATGGCTGATGTCCTGCATTTTCAATAAAAATAATATTTAGAGAATGGCATTTACACTCTTTGTCTCATTTCCAAATCATAGTGATGGTCAACATTTTTCTTCTGAATTAATAATCGTGACAGAACTATTATTCAGCAGGTGAGAGTAATGTGTTTAAACTCCAGTATGTGGAGAGTGTATTATCACTAAATCACTCGCAGAGTGGAGATTCCACCCAAGCAATAATTGCAAATTTGTTGCAAAGCATAACCAGCACAAGCAAAGTTTCAGCCAATGGACCTCCGGGTTACACCCAGAGGTCCATTGGCTGAAACATTGCTTGTATTTTTTGCAGCGCTCAAAATAAGCGGTGTCGTGTTGCTTTTTGCTATACAAAACTTGCAAAAAGCTACACAATGTTCAATTATGTATAGCATTTTGCGATACAAGATAAGCAACTGCAGCCTATTAGGCTGCAATTGATTACCTTGTATCGCAAAATGTAAAAACAAATTTGAAAACTAGTTCACTGATGCTTTACTTCTGATTGTGTAACATTCCAGGCATAACTCAGATAAACTCTCCATCAAGCATCATTAGCAACTTCATACGTAAGATGAATGCTATTGGTTTAAATTCTTCCCATTTTTACAACATTTTGCATAAAATGTCCATTAAAAATAACTTCAAGCCCATCAAATTAAAAATCCCAACTTCCATTTTGAGAACTCTATTAATAAACAACCAAGACGCCATTTGAAAATATCCAAGTCCATGCAACCCTTAAAGGCAGTTCAGTTAAAAAAAACATAGTAAACATTTCATGTGTTGCAGATCCTTTGGAAATGCCCAGAAATGGATGGAAACTATTCTATCTACTTAGCAGAATTCAATACAAAACAGCATAAAATAACTCTGGCATACAAAAATAGCTATGTAATTTTTACAAAATGCTCTTCATTTTTTGGAAATGTGTAGCATTTTGCTTCGCAAGGAAAAAAGGTTATTTTGAGCACTGATTTTTTGTCGATATGTACAAAATTTGAAAGTTATAGCTTGGGTGATTACTCCACTCCATGGGTGATTTAGTTACAATCCACTCTCCACATATTGTATGACAAGTTCATATAGGCCATAAAGGAGAATCGGAAGCCATGGCATAAAGCATGCTAAGAAACATGCCAGGACAGACAATGGCATTGTGTACAAATAAAACTGGGAGGATAATCCTTATTCCCCTGCTCTCCGACTTGGAGGTCAATGATAAGATACTGAGGACTGAAGGCTACAGAGTCTTAAATGCTGCAGAACTCCCAATATTTCACAAGAGGAGCCCAAATATTTTGAATTATTGAAGTTTTGGGCTGAAATTGAGGGTGGCGTACCAAATTTGTCAACCTTGAACCTTCTAGTGTGGGGGGGAGGGGGGGAGGTCTAGGAGAACCATGGACCCTGAAAATTATAGTCCCACCCTCAAAATGGGGACAATTAAGGAAACTTACCCGACTAGATACAATAACAATGGAAAGGTATGAACACATAATCTCTGGGGCTTACAAAATTATGCGGATGGTGGCAAAAACATCAGTTTTGACGTCAATAATTGGATGTCCATACAGAGTATACTTAATAATTACGTTCCAGACCTTGTCATAGCATATCATTCTTGCCTCTTGGCATATTGACATAGTACTGCAGTAGATGTGGTTTGTGTGTCTAGCAGTTACATGCCTACTTACATGTACCTGTGATATTGAGATTGATATTCATTTCCATGAATTTCCTGATTTGTGTGCGAGTAATAGGTCAACCAGACCTCCTGAAAAATTTTCAATTAAAGCACCAAAGGGTCCCAGATTCACTCTCATGGCATTAAATTATTTTAATTTTCTTTGGGGAGGCCCACAAAACCCCACTAATGAGGGCTCCATTGCTTTTCGGCCTCAATAATTTTTGTGTGTTATGCGGCCTTGTTCTGGGCCGAAAAGCATAGCAAATGGCGTCCCAAATAAATTATTTTACTTTAAGTTTTTGACAATTATTTGTTTATTTTTTCAAAAATTAAAGTGATGCGATCATATTTTTTTTTTGCCTGAATGTTATAATGGTCGCCTATGGGAAATTATTTAGATCTGTGAGTGTAGTGTGAGCTGAGATCTCCCTTTTTGATGTTGATGTTGGATAATGTCAGGGCGTACTAATGAGGGGATATTGTCGATGATGGCTCACGTGGCAGCGAAAGAGGCATCATGATGAGGTGACTGTGGTGCAAATGAGAGGGAGATTGAGATGGAGAAATTTGCATGACCAAAGTGGCAAGATGAATAAATCTGCATAGCCCTCACACTCGGCGATCAGAAAGAAATCTCTACATATATGTATATAACTCTTAACCATTTGCGCAAGTTCAATGGAGAGACACGTTTAATAACAGTACTGAAAGTGTTAGCATCAGGGGAAGACTTGGAAGAGTAGTCAATGGATGCTGAAAGTCAAGAAAACACCAGAATGATGGGCGTGGAAAGCATTCGTATGCGGGACCAACAATATAAATGAAAGTGTCAATGACACTGTAGCTCAACTTGTTGAGACATGTACATGTATAGTATGTGACACAGCAATGACAAACATCTAGGTAATGACCTGATAACAAAGGTACATATAAAGTATTGTAACGGTCTGTACATAAATACTGACCGTTGCGTGTAACAAATGTACAGGTAAAGTATTGTAAAGGTGGGTGACAGTCAGATGCTAAACTAGAAAAGAAATCTTTGAGTCCCAGAGTGGGTCTGACTGAACCCCCAAATATTTGTTCTCATAGCACAGTGATAACAAAGGCAACCCAAAACACACTCATTCCTGTCCCAAGGTGAAAACAAAGGTACCCAAGATGTTTCGTGAAGATCAGTTCATAAATACGAGCTGTATAGAAGTTGTGACAAAAAACTGATTGCACCTAATTTCGGTACAAAATGGTCAGTGGCAGCCATCTTGAATTTTATACCGCACCCAGAAACACTCGTTCTCGTCCCAAGGTGATAACAAAGGTACCCAAGAAGTTTTGTGAAGATCGGTTGATAAATACAGCCTCTAGCCCGAACCATATTGACATGTGAACTTACAGTGTATAAGTAGCACTGAATAAATCAAAGTTCATCTAATTTGCATAATTTCTGCACGAGAAAAAAACCCGTACTATATGTGATGTATTCCATGTTACTAAACATTCATACAAAAATTTATTCAAATCAGAACTTTCATACAGAAGTTCTGTACAAAAGACTGATTGCACTAATTTTGGTACAAAATGGCTGCTGGTGGCCATCTTGAATTTCAGCCCACACCCAAAAACACTCGTTCTCATCCCACGGTGATAACAAAGGTACCCAAGAAGTTTCGTAAAGATCAGATCCTAAATACGGCCTCTAGCCTGAGCCGTATAGAAGTTGCGTACAAAAAACTGATTAGACCTTAATTTTGGTACAAAATGGCCACTGCCAGCCATCTTGCATTTTGGACCGCACACAGAAACACTCGTTCTCGTCCCAAGGTGATAACAAAGGACCCAAGACGTTTCGTGAAGATCGGTTCATAAATACAGACTCTAGCCCAAGCCGTATTGACATGTGTACTTACTGTGTGTAAGTAGCACTGAAAAAATCAACGTTCATCTAATTTGCATAATTTCTGCACAAGAAAAAAAAACTGTATTATATGTGATGTATCCCTTGGTACTAAACATTCACACAAAAAAAAATTATTCAAATCAGCACTTTCATATGGAAGTTCTGTTAAAAAAAATCTGATTGCACCTAATTTTGTACAAAATGGCTGCCATCGGCCATCTTGAATTTTGGAACGGACCCAAAACCACTCGTTCTCGTTCCACGGTGATACCAAAGGTACTCAAGAAGTTTCGTAAAGATTGGTTCATAAATACGGCCTCTAGCCCGAGCTGTATTGGCATTTGCACTTACAGTGCTGAAAGTAACACTAAATACATCAAAGTTAGTCTAATTTGCATAATTTAAGCATGAGAAAAAAACCTGTATCATATGTGATGTATCGCATGGTACTAAACATTCATACAAAAAATTGCGACATCGACACCGTAGCTGCGACGGGTGGTGCCATCTCACAAAATTCTAAGTTCATCAAGGGCCATAACTCCAAGAAAAATATTTGGAACAACACATGCATTGAACAGTGGCTAGACATCCATAAGATACACTTACATGCCAAATATAAAGTCATTCCATCAAGTATTTCAAAAGTTATTGAGTTTTGAAACTCGTTGGTCACAGACAGACCGACCGACCGACCGACCGACAGACTGACCGACCGACATTGCCACTTATAGAGCTGCTAGTCACAGCTAAAAATTAATCAAATAAGCACTTTCATATGGAAGTTCTGCGCAAAAATCTGATTTCACCTAATTTTGTACAAAATGGCTGCCAGCGGCCAATTTGAATTTCGGATCAGACTCAAAAACACTCGTTCTCGTCCCACAGTCATAACAAAGGTACCCAAGAAGTTTCGTAAAGATCGGTTCACAAATATGGCCTCTAGCCCGAGCCGTATTGAATTGTTGACAGACAGATGGACGAGGGACAACTGGCCATGGCATAAGCTCAAATTTGGCTTTGCCAAAGTTGAGCTAAAAATACCTGAACGCAATAAAAGCACTGGGACTCACGGTGATTATTTCACTCATGTCCACAACATTAGGTGTAAGTACCAACACCCACAGATATGCGACCAACATGCCTATAAATTCGTGGACTGATAGAATTCATCAAATTTACATGTAATAAAAAATGAAACTTGTAAAGTGTTTTTATTTTGTTCTTGCCCATCCACATGGAGAAAATGTTCATGAAAAAACCTGAAAAAAAATGAAAATCCCTGTGGCTGAAAAGCGCCAAACCCCTAGGCTGAAAAGCGTTAGGCCGAAAAACGTCTGGCCAAAAAGCGCAGGGTCAAAAAGCAACGATCCCCTAATGGGAAGGACTGAGGGAGATACCCCCTCTCATACCCACCATCCCCACCTATATATCCCATATATCAACCACCCCCCTCCCCCTCCAAAAAATACTCCCCAATACCCCCCCCCCCCCCCCCCCCAGGAAATTCTAAATTCTAGCTACACCCTCAGCAACCATCACTATATCCCGGCTGGAGAGGGTGGGCAGCACCTATGGGAAATGTAGTCTAAGAGTCATGTATTCAGAAGAAAGTATTTGATGAGATACTGGGAGATTAATGTTGTCGGCTAGTTGCAACTTGAGTATACTATATATTAGTAGAGTAAAATAATAAATTTATGATGTCTTTTATGATTTATTCTAAGGAGTAAAGAACATAAAAAGAAACCTGAGATTTCCTACCAAAATACTACATTGCTAAAACAATGAAGGGTGATTGAGACTGTTCAAAATAATGACCTTATTTTGGCTTCGCCAAAGTTGAGCTAAAAATGAAAGTGTCAATGACACTGTAGCTTAACTTGTGTGTTGTGTTTGATGAAAAGGATAATGTTCAATGTTTATGAAAGGATTATGAAATAAGACAAGAATTGTGATAATTGGGAATATGTTCATTTCTGTTCCCTGTATGCTATGTTTTTGTTAAAAATAATATGAGGTGTACACTGTACTAAAGAGCTGAGGGGTGGGTTAACATGACCTCACAGTTAATGTATGTGGCCCTCACAGTTAACGTATATCAACGAAAGTTACCGAGTTACAGTGAAATTATTCCAAAACGAGTCATCCTATCAGTTTACATTGAAATCCCTTCATAAATATGGCCTGCAGACTGTGCTAAAGGTTTTCGGGCTTCAGGTCCCTGTAGCCGTCATTTTCCCAATTGCGTCCAAAGGGGACGTTCTCATCTAGACATTATATGAAGTCAACCTACCAAGTTACAATGAAATCCCTTCATAAATATGACCTGTAGACTGTGATAAAGGTTTTTGGGCTCGGGCAGCCATCATGGTTGAATGATCGCAACCAAAAGGGGACATTCTCATCTGGGCATCATCTGGAGTGATCCTACGAAGTTACAATGAAATCCCTTCATAAATATGACCTGCAGACTGTGCCCAAGTTTTTTGGGCCCCTGAAGCCGTCACAGTTGCCCAATCATGATCAAAAGGGGATGTCATCATCTCGGCATTATATGGAGTCAAACTAACAGGTTACAATGAAATCCTTCCATAAATATGACCTATAGACTGTGCTCAAGGTTTTGGGCTCAAGCAGCCATCAAGGCTGAATGATCGCGACCAAAACGGGATGTTCTCATCTAGACATTATTTGGAGTCATCCTACCAAGGTACAATGAAATCCCTTCATAAATATCACCTGTGGACTGTGCTAAAGGTTTTCGGGCTTCAGGCCCCTGTAGCCGTCACAGTTGCCCAATCGTGTCCAAAAGGGGACGTTCTCATCTAGATATTATATGAAGTCAAACCTACCAAGTTACAATGAAATCCCTTCATAAATATGAACTGAAGACTGTGCTAAAGGTTTTAGGGCTTTGGGCTCAGGCAGCCATAATGGTTGAATGATTGCAACCAAAAGGGGACATTCTCATCTGGGCATCATCTGGAGTGATCCTACGGAGTTACAATGAAATCCCTTCATAAATATGACCTGTAGAGTGTAGACTGTGCTCAAGGTTTTTGGGCTTCGGGCACCTGTACCCATCACAGTTGACCAATCACAACCATAAGGGGATATCATCATCTTGGCATTATATGGAGTCAACCTAACAGGTTACAATGAAATCCTTCCATAAATATGACCTTTTGCTATGCTAAAGGTTTTTGGGCTCGGCACCCATAGAGGCTGAATGATCGCGATCAAAATGAGACGTTCTCATCTAGACATTATTTGGAGTCATCCTACCAAGTTACAATGAAATCCCTTCATAAATATGACCTGTAGGCTGTGCTAAAGGTTTTCGGGCTTCGGGCCCCTGTAGCCGTCACAGTTGCCCAATCACGTCCAACAGGGGACTTTCTCATCTGACATGAAGTCAACACACCAAGTTGCAATGCAATTCCTCAATAAATATGCCCTGTAGACTGTGCTAAAGGTTTTCGAGTTTTGGGCTCGGGCAGTCATCACGGTTGGCAGATCATGCCCAAATGGGGAAATTCTCATCTAGTCATCATAAGAAGTCATCCTACCAAGTTACAATGAAATCCCTCCATATTAAACATGACCTGCATACTGTGCTAAAAGTTTTTGGGGTTTCGGGCTTGGGCAGCCATCATGGCTGACAGATCATGCCCAAATGGGGATGTTCTCATCTAGGCATTATACAGAGGCATACTACCAAGTTACAATGAAATCCCTTCATAAATACGACCTGTAGGCTGTGCTTATGGTTTTCAGGTTTTGGACTTGGGCAGCCAAACCAGTTGACCGATCATGACCAAAAGGGGAAGTTTCAACTGGATATGACCTCAAACCTACATATGAAATTTCATGACGATCAGACAAGAACTGCGGGGTGTAGCCCCTGCTAAAGGAAAATGTGAACAGACTAACAGACTTCCACACGCGTGATGGCAATAACTTATCTTGACTTTGTGCTTTTTGAGATTTGCAATTTGCCGTTTTCTTTCTTCGTATAATTCTGTATGGGGACATTTCATTTGACAACCAATGCTTTTTGTAACTGTAAGGTAACAGAAAGTGTACTTTTTCAACAGAAGTTAATTATTTTATTTTTTAAATTAATTTTGACAACATTATGGAAGGTTTATTTCACAAAGGCTATAAGATACACGAAATCGTTGTGTCACTCGGAATTAAATACAATGTGTGGAGAAGGAGTGTTTTTGTCAGCCCGCTAGTTATATAAATAAAATGGTAATGTTGGTAAGAGCCGTTCAATCCAATGTGTGAAAATAAGTAACAACACCGTAATTGTAACTCTTCCGATGATCTCAGGTTAGGATTAGGGCTTTGGAGAAGTTTATAGGTTAGGGTTACCGGGTACTTAGCGAACGCTAACCCTCAAAACCATAAAAGTCTGCTTGCAAAGCCCTAACCCCAATCGAAGATTGTGCAGAGCTTGCATTATAGAATGTGGACAGGGCCTAGGAAAAGGCTTTACATGGCCTCTTTTTCAATTGAGGGCCACCTTTCAGATTTACTGCCAAATGTTATAAAATGTTGGGAGTAATAGCTAGCCACTTCGAATGGTGCTTTACTGATTACTCCCTTTTTAGATGTATAGGAAGTGTGTCCACATCAGTGTTGACTGCCTGTGGAGGCAGCCAACACTAATGTGAAAGCCCTTCCTAGACAAATTTAGGCTACTACTGATTTTGGTACAAAGAAAGAATGAACCAGGGATGGGGGGCATATGTTCTAATCCCATATCAAATAATATGTGACCTTGGTTATTGAATGTGCAGCAAAATTAATGTACATGCAGATCTGAAAATACACAGAGATGATTTTCCAGCTCTGTAAAGGCAACTACACGGACAAATATGGGTTTGATCAGCCCCAGCCTCGCTAAAATGCAAGCCCTGATTGTGGAGCTGATTTATAGTAGAGGTTTTCGGTTTAGTGATTTTCAATGGCAGCGGCCTAAACTGTCCCGGGGTAAGCCCGCCCCAGGCCTATTACTTGGGCAGAATACCAGTGAAGTCGACCCACATTTAAGTCGACCCAAAAAAGTGATCTCGACCCAAAAAAGTTAACTCGACCCAGTCATTTCGACCCGAAAAAAGTTATCTCAACCCACTTTTAAAATTCAATGAAAGTTATCCCTATTTAAACATGTTTTGGCGATTGTTGGAAAATCTTTTTGAACTCAAAATAAGTGGAGTTTATAATTTCAAGACCGTGTCACATTGCAGGGGACATTTCGGTTGTGTTTTACAAGCTAAATTATGGAAAAGAGAAGGGAGATTTTGGAATACTAGTCAAAACGTCTGATTGTCAAAAGGTCCGATTTTGAAAAATGTCTGGTCAAAACGTCCAATTGAATTGGTCAAAATGTCCGATGCTATTAGTCAAAACGTCCGATGATATTGGTCAAAACGTCCGATTCCCGAAACATTTTTATTCTTTACTGATATATTATATATATTTAATTAGTTATTTGAGTTCTCATTTGAGTCTTTGAAAATTCAAAGGCTATTTGAAGATAGGGTTCGCAGTGTTTTCACTCCGTAAACACTGGTGAATTACCGGAGGTGTTCCGCATTGTTTTTACTGCATAAACATCATTGATTAATTGTGTTCAGTTCTTAAATTTCTTTAATCTTGATTATGTCTGAAGATAAAAAATCTGTTATTTGTTTTGATGTCTCAGTGCAAAAAAATGATCACCGTGCCATCTTCAATGAGTTAATTGAAATTTTACCGTCTGAACCGGTGGTTGAAGAAGTTATGGTTGATTTTGAAAGAGCCATTTGGAGTGCTATTCAACAAACTTGCTTGGTTGACGTAAGTGTACGTGGATGTTGGTTCCATTGATCCCAGGCAATCTACCGACGGGTGAAAGAATTGGGTTTGAAAACGGCATACAATTCTCAACATAGTGTTCGAATGTACATTCGAAAGTTGATGGCTTTACCACATCTCTCTGCCTCTCACATACCGAGGGCCTTTGGTGAACTGAAAAGCACATGTGTGGACGATGGCAGACTCATAGAACTGCTAGACTACATGGACAAAATGTGGATAAGTAGCTCGTCTAGACCACCATCAGCATGGAGCACATTCCAGAGGTCAGTGCGTACCAACAATGAGGTTGAGGGATGGCATGTAAGACTTAATCAACTACTTCCTCACAGCCATCGTAGTATGTATCGACTTATACCCGCATTATTCAACGAATCTTCTCTTCTTGAAGTGCAAATTCAGCTCATAAGTCAACACAAGCTGTACACAGACACCAACGAAAGGTTTTTTTTCAATGCCCCTAAATTTTGTGGGCGTAATTCACCCGCTGTCCGATTTCACCTCCCCAATTTATCCTCCTTCTCCCACCCCGGCTCATAGAGGAATCACCAGCCCTGGAAAACAACGTCCGATGGTTAGTGACAACGTCCGATGATATTGGTCAAAACGTCCAACGATACTGAGAATAACCCAAACATCCAATGGTTAAAAGTCAAAACGTCCGATGATTATAAGTCAAAACGTCCGATGCCATTGGACGTTTTGACTAAAATCATCGGACGTTTTGACTAAAATCATTCGACGTTTTGACAAGAAAATCGGACGTTTTGACAATCGGACGTTTTGACAATCGGACGTTTTGACCAGACCCCAGATTTTGCTGTTTGCCGACGTCAATGATACATGAAAAACAGCTAATAACTTTAATGTGTTGTAGCCTATTATAATGATATTTGAACTGTGGAAAATTGGAGTGTTTTTAACCAGAGTGTGCGAACAAACAATGACGTCGAGGGCTGGCACAATCGTTTGAACAAATCAGCAAATATCAAAACTCAATTTTACATTTTGGTGAATGTTTCACACAGAGAGAGTCAGCTTGTGAATATTGCTGTCAAACTAGTGTCAGAAAACAAATTAAAATGTGTTCAGAAAAAAAGTATAGAAACATGCAAAAACTTGTTTTTGAACTGTGGGAACAGTATATTGCTAATTTCAACTAGGCTACTCCTCAGAAAATGTTCAAGGCTTAATGGCCCTACAGAGTAAACGAAATAATTAACTGGTAGAATGCTGGGTGTTTCCTACAGCAAATCAAAGCTAAACAAAAAATTGCTCTATTACATTTGGTTGGATAGTGTCCACAGGCACCATCCAATCAAATGTCAGAGAGCAGTATATTGCATAGAAAATCTGATTCATGTGAGGGGCAATAAAGGCTTTCTTTGGCAGAATGTAGGTGGGGATGAAAACTGCTGGTCATTTCTGTAAAGCCAAAATTAAGGCTCCCAACACTCTACCAATTAATGCATTCTATTGCTAATACATGTGCTGTGTTTCTGATGTATTGTATTACTGATGTGCTATGTTTTTATGTTCAATTGTTGCTTTACCATGTTTGTACTTTTTCATATCGTCATGCGAAAATCATTAAGTATTATTTCTTACCGACGTGTATTATATTACTGATGTGCTATGTTTTTTGTTATGTTGTTGCTTTATCAGGTTTGTGCTTCACCATATCGTCATGTGAGAATTATAAGGTTCTATCTCCTACCGGGAGAAGGAAACTTATGATTCTCATAAGATGCTATACAACAAAATGTGTATTATGACAGCGTTATTATTATGTCCTGTAATGCGCGTTATTTTTTATTTTATTACATAATGTCACGAAATTATCTTATATCTTTCTTTATGATCGATGAATAAATCAAATTGAATTTGTTTTTTTTTGTAATATTTTTTATTTCCCCCTTTTTCAAAACGGTTCTGAGATGGTTTCCAGTCAAGTTTAAAAGTGGGTTGAGACCACTTTTTTTGGGTCGAGATCACCAAAAGTACTTCTGGTAGAGATCACCAAAAGTGGGTCGACTTCACTTTTTTGGGTCAACTTCACTTGGGTCGACTTCACCGGCTACCCTGGGGCAGGTTGTATTGGTCACTCCTCTGAGGACTAACTGGGCTCGAAGTTGCTAAACTTCAGTGACCCGCCAAGGAACAGTTACTACCACGCTAGTTCAGCGATCCGAACGTAGTGGCTTAGGGGTAGCCACTACGTTCGGATCGCTGAACTACTACCACGCCACCCCATTTAAGGGCCTATATAAGTAATGAAATTTTGTTTATTTTGAAATTCTCACCTCTCATATTCCTTAAATTCAGATTAAATATACACAAATTATACACCAAAATGAAGGTTGGGATGTACAGAACACGAAACACACATGTAATCAACTCATAGAGTCGACTGTAGGCACCACTGGTTCCTGGAAGTCTGCTACCGTATTCGCACCAGAACTGGTAATAAAATAATATTTCATCAGAACAACTTGTGGCCAAATGTGCTTCATATATCCAAGAACAAAGCTAGGCATTCAAAACACTTTCGAATACAGCGATAGGACTGCATTTTGGAAAAGGACAACACTGTCTGCATTTTTTATTGAAGATGGTTTCCATGCTCGACAGACATGCGTAAATCACTCGTTACCACGAATTTCTATCGAAAAAACAAAATCGTAATTCTAAGAAATGTCAACAGGTATCATGATACCTTGCATTGAATATGGCAACTGTGCAATCTCTATCAAATAACAGTATACTGTATGAAGGCGATCTTTTGCATTATTTGATTTTAGACGGCGTTGTTTTCACATACTTTTTCTGTCCGATGACGTCGACCGGAAATCGAAAGTATACTCATACGTAAACAAAAGCAGTGGCTTTGGAATTTTCCCCAATGCAGCTCTGTCGCCGTGTTTTGAAGAATTTTTATCCCCTAGCTTTGTTCTTGGATGTGTAAAGCACATTTGGCCACAAGTTGTTTTCGTGAAATATTATTAAATTATCAGTTCTGGTGCGAATAGGGTAGCAGACTTCCAGGAACCAGTGGTGCTTACAGTTGACTCCACGAGTTGATTACACGTGTGTTTCGTGTTCTATACATCCCAACCTTCATTTTGGTGTACATTTTGTGTATATTTAATTTGAATTGAAGGAATATCACAGGTGAGAATTTTCAAAATAAACAAAATTTCATTACTTATATAGGCCCTTAATACTGCAGTGACTGTACCAGTTAATGGAAATGGTTCAGTGAGCCAGTTCCATTGATATACATATTTGTAAAGCATTATGGTTGTAACTCGCAAATAGCAAAGAGCAAAAAGCAAATGGCAAAGAGCAAAAAGTAAACAGCAAATAACATGTCCCAGCCTGCTTTCCGTAAATTGAGCCCAGAGGCTATTCTGCACTTCCTTGTTGTTGGATTTTGTTTGGTTGTGGAGATTTGTCAACTTTCAATCAGTAATATCAGGCCTACTTATGTCATTGTCACGATGTTTCAACCTACAAGACCACTAGGAAAAAAAACAAATAAAATGACCAGCTTGACATGGTCGTTCGAAATATAATTATAAATCTAGCCACCTTCAAAGACATTGTGGCACTGCTCAAAAAAGCGAGGTTTCCGTCAACAACTCTGAACTACGGCTTCAATCTGTTTGATTGGTGGAACTCATTCCAAGCTAAATCAGGAAGACAGAAACCGAAACTTCAGATATCTTCCTTGCGGAGTCCTAATATGACCCGCGAAAACAAATGCGACCTGTGCCTCTATGCCGGATCATAATAGCAGCTGGTTGTCAAAGTCATGTCGAACGCCAAGTTTCACAATTTAGACAGCTTTAGCAAATTTTAAGTTGTCATGAAAATTGACAGTCAGTTATCCATCATGAAACGTAATTTGTTTTTTTTTTAAATCCATGTTATGTACATCCAGTTTTGACTTTGAGCGTGCGTTAACGTGTTTGTGGATGTATATTTCAGCGTTGGTAGTAATGAGTTTTCTTTTCATATTTGTTTGTATTCTTGAAATTACTGTACCCATATAGCATTTATTACAAATTTTATTTACTTTTTGCTTACATCTAGCTTGTCCCATCGAAGGTTTTATTTGCAAAAAATGATCTAATCCAACAGATGAATACAAAAAAGATTAGTGCAAAACACAAGCGTGTAAACGAAGGATCACGAAAAACGATTCAACTGATTAATTGATCGATTGATTGTTTATTTCAGACACATGGTCCATATAATAAAATGAAAAAAGTGAAATAGTTACAGAATATACACTATGGTTAACAAACAGTGTCAAAGACAAGAAAACATCTATTTAGTTTAAACAATATTTATTCAAGAATTTGTTATTTGTGTACATTAAGCTAAACGATGTATACAACACAAAATACAACAGAACACAAAATAACAAAGATATACACATAGATCACATCTATTTAACAATCATCGGAATTAAGGAGTAGTTCTTAGCATCAAGCTGAAGAAAGTGATGAAAGTGATGGATCAGCACCAGAATAAGTCGTTGTACAAGGCAGATGTCCAGGATTGCATTAACCCTTTACCCAACGAATCGCACGCATCCGCCCGCGTGATATGTAAATTCAGCATTTGAAAAAATATTATTTTTCAAAAAATTTCAACAAAACCATATCATGTGACCCCTCGTTGGAACGAGCTCGTGGAGCTCGTTCCAACGAGGGGTCACAAGATATGGTTTTGTTGACATTTTTTGAAAAATTTGAAAAAATGATATTTAAAATAATAAATTTGGATATCGTCTGCGTTGGGTAAAGGGTTAAGGACGAAACATATTTTAGGTCAGAATTGCATATAACACTAATAACGGATGTGGTACTGGAGAACAGTCGCCTGCGAAAAATATAAACCAACCTTTTCCTTGGACACCAGAGAGAGGGGACGTCATTCAGGACAAACATGCCACTAGCACAGCAAAATTTGTCATAGCCCATCAGAAGTCGGAATGCATTATTGTAAAAGACAGAAAGTCTACGGATGCTTTTTTGTGCAAAATGAATCCAGAGGTGACAACAGTACTATGAATACAAACGAACATAAACGAACACACAAGTTGAAAAAAAATGAAATATAAGTTAATTGATGCTATAAAATGGTGGAGTGCGTGTATAGTAACATATTTTAGCCTTTTGAGAAATTTTATGAGTATTTTGATTATTAATATGGCTTAATGCGTTGCATGGCACAGAGCTTGTTTTCGTTAAATCCTCGCTGTTCACAAGAGGCAACATCGCAGTCGACAATAAATAGCCTAAAATCAGTTAGATTATCGCTTGCATTAATGGCTGGGTTGAAATTGCCTATTTTTTTACAGTTATATATATTTCTTTTTCACCAAAAAATACCACAGCCACTCCTATTTTTGCGAGTATAATTGCTCCTTCAATGAAGTAATAAAATAATCAGTTGAATAAAGTTCAAAAGTGACAAAACGGTTTTTAGTCAATTCTTTACTTATATTTTTAATATATATTAACTTATTTTTGACCCCTTTACTCGTGCCTGTTTGTGTTCGTTGTGGAGTAGGGGCCTGCAAAAAATGTCCTTCATATGCTGGAACTAATGACTGAGATTATTTCACATTTGTGCTTCTGCTCATGTCTTAACCAAAAGATTAATTTCGAATGTAAATATGAAATTAATTTAATAATAAATGCTTTTTCACAAATGCATTGGTGGGGTTAAATATATAATTTCCATAAGGTCGGAAAATGTATGTAATGATCACTCTGCTCCCCCGCTCCCCCCCCCCCCCCCCCCCCACACACACACACTGTAACCGTTTCAACCATATTCTGAACGTCCACCGAGTATCGCATTATCTGGCGTTTTTCTCAAGCGGAAGTGGAGAGACCACACTATGCTTGAGATATCAGCACAACCAACTCTTAAATTTTTTGCTACGCATATTTCTTCGACTGTATTGGTGACTCTGAAGATGTTATTTTCATTTTTTTTAAATAAATGTACTTTATAAATGGCCCGACATCTTTGGATTCGATATGCCAGACCGTGTGTGCGATACGAGAATGCCCAACGTTAAAAATTATCGGCCCACCCCCTCTATTTTGAGACGTGAAATTCATCGATGAGTTTTTGGAACGCATTGTTAGGTCTAAAGGAGTGATTTCCAGATTTATTGAATGATACACTCGATGTCCCCTAGAGGCCCCAATGTTCATGATCTACGTATTGAACCTATACAGAGTTTTGACTTATCTGGTGTTGATTAGATTAAACATATTTTATTTGTTTATAATCAACAAAAAGAATTGGATAACAAGTTCCCAGCACTTGGGTTATATCCTTTCCTTGAAATACGTTTACAATTACAAATTATGACATGTTTACAAATAGTTACATGAATTTATATGTAATGGCGAAACAAAACGTATGTATATATTGAAACAATTTTGTGTATGTACAAAGTTAGAGAAGAAAGCTGATGGGAACTCAACTTTGCAAGAGACAGAACAAAGAAGTGGGGGGGGGGGGGAAGAAAAATGAAATGCCACACTACAACACTGCTGGCTTGGGTCAACAAGCCTAGGGCCACATTTCGGCACTACCGCTACTCCGACGGAGTCCACACCACTACTTTTGCCAGGACAGACAGGACAAACAAGCGAATAGAAATGAGCCATGTGTGAGATAAACAGAGATGAACACGGACTTTAAAGATCAACAGAATAGGAAAAGGATGCTTTTAGACTCCTGTGCTCATCTTGCGGTATGGTCTTAAAACCGCTTCGTGTTTTTTATGAAATTTTGTACACCACGAAAAAGGTGAATATTGACGGAATCCGGTAAGTTTGGAATACCATAAAGAAGATCATTGGCCGTTCTAATTGGCAGATGCACAGGATTTCTCTGTAGAACAAGTCTTTCGTTTGAGTAGTTACTGCAGTTGAAGAAGTAATGGTTCGCGTCTTCGGTCTCATAACCACATGAACAGTTAGGTGTATTTTGAATATAGTTAGAGTATTTATCAAAATTTAGGTCGCTACAGGAATTTCGCAGCTTGCAGTGTATTGTATTAACAGCCCTTTCGCCATTGTTGAAGTACGTAGGTGGTCTACACACGCCTGTATTGAAATATTTAACAAAGTTATTCAGTGAATCAGACTGTCTAACTTCTAGGGGTAGTGCATTCCATTCGGAAATGCAAGAGGGAATAAATGACCGCTTAAATACTTCCGTGTGTGTAAGTGGTAGTTAAAAATTGGAATGGAACCGGGTGCTATACGGAGAAATGTCCTCAAACGTTCTAGGTAATAAGTCCGATAGGTATCTGGGGGCCTGGTTATTTGCAGTCTTGAAAAATGTGATCATTTTGTGGAGATGGCGTCTATGTCTAAGGGTTTCCCAGCCAAGTCCTGCAAGTAGAGTAGATACGGGGGCAGATCTCGTTAGACCGGATATTATTCTAGCTGCATCGGCGTGGATTCTATCCAATTTTAAAAGTAGGTAATCCGGTGCATCAGCCCATACCACATCCGCGTATTCTAAAATAGGGAGTATAAATGATTTATATAGAATTTCAAGGCTTTTTCTACCAAGGATATACTTAAGTTTTCTTAGCTGGGATAGCCTGGCGTTGGTCTTTTTACATAGTCTATTAATTTGGCTATGCCAGTTTAGGCCACCCTGTAAGGTCAGGCCGAGGTGGGTGTGTGACATTGCGAGTTCAAGTGGCGTCTCACCAAACATTACAGCATTATTTAGGTTAACCTGTTTCTTGGAGAATAGAACAATTTCTGTTTTTGAAGGGTTAAAAGTAACTAACCATTTATTTGCCCATTCGGAAATGGCTTTGGGGTTTTCATTGGACTTTGTAGCAATGCCATCCGGTTCGTGCCCACTTTCTGTTAAGCTTGTATCATCCGCAAATAATCGACACACGTCCGGTGAATCCAGATTTTCAGAAATGTCATTGATGTATATCAAAAAGAGGAACGGACCCAAGACAGTACCCTGTGGAACACCACAATTAACAGACAAGTACTCGGAGGAAATTGAGTTACAAGTTACCCTTTGTTTACGATCTGACAAATAGCTGCTGGTCCACTCGATGAGTGGTCCAGATATATCGTTTTGTCTTAGTTTGTAAATAAGTCCTTTGTGCCACACTCTATCAAATGCTTTTGATATATCACAGAATGCTCCAAGAGAAAACTGGTTCCTATCAAAGGCCAAGCAGAGATTATGATATATTTCGATGAGTTGGTAAACGGTGCTATGCTGGGGCAGGAAACCAGACTGATATTTAAAAAATAATTTATTAGCACAACAATGTTCGTACATTTGGTTAAAAACAATCCTCTCCATAACTTTACTGACACAGCTAAGAAGAAAGACTGGTCTGTAGTTATTAGGATCATGGGCATCTCCCTTTTTAAAAATCGGTACGACTGTTGCCAGCTTCCATTCTGATGGGTAGACACGTAAGGAGAATGAGACCCCAAATAACTGAACCAATGGCTTGCATATTGTGGTTTTGGTTTCTTTTAGCATACGGTTGCTAATACCGTCGTGTCCAGTTGCTTTTTTGGTATCTAGATTGCTAAGAATCCGGATCACTTCGTCTTCGGAAAAGTCAATTCCAGACAGAACATTTTGGTCTGAAATCATGTGAGCTATGTCCATCATCATTTATTTTATTATTTGATAGAAATGTTTTATTGAGCAGATTGGCTTTGTCCTTGTTATCTGTTATCATAACTGTGCTGCCTGCATCATCTTTGTGGTTTAGAAAGGGGACGGAAGGCTTACTCACAAAATTATTCAGCAACTGTTTGACAGTGTGCAAAAATACATTAGGGTTTCCACTCACTGCAAGTGAAGTATCTAGATTTGAAAAATAAGTAGATTTAGCCTTCTTTTTCATATTATTTACTTTGTTACGGGCATGTTTATATTTTTCAATTATTAATTGGTTTCGGTCTTTCAAAGATCGTTTACGAAGACGATCTCTCTGACGAATTTCACGTCGAAGAGCCGAGTCAAAACAGGGTTTATCATTAGGACGGATGACTACCCTGTGAGATGGAATACATTCTGTGTGTGGCGGTATAAAAAAAATTGTTGCAAATTTGTGGTATGACGCATCAAGTGTAGCAGTGTCGGAAATAAAAGACCAATCTGTTTCGGATATCAGAGTGTTCATTTTGGGGAAATCAGCCTGTTGTAATTCCAAATCTGTCGAATTTGCGTTTCGTTCTGTGTTATGCCTGTCTCTATAGCTGCTGATACAGCCTTATGGTCGGAGACACCAACTTCGTGGACTTCTGAGTTTAAAACCACAACACCATCACTTACTGTTATAAAGTCCAATAAAGTACTCGAGGTTGGTGTTACACGAGTCGGTTCTTTGATGGCGTTATGGAGGTTGTAATAATTTATAATTTCATTTACATGACTAGAAGGGTTAAGAAGGTCGCTATTCAAATCTCCGGTGATTATCAGGGACGGGTTTATACTGAGTGAGGCTTCAATGGCGCCTTCCAGCTTCTCCCAGTATTCGTTATTAGACAATTGAACTGATCGATATGCTAAACAGAGCAAGAACTAACTTGCATTTTGAGGTTATCTCAAATCATAAGACCGACTTGTCAAATTCTAGTTCCGGTAAACGTTTGGCATATATTTCATTTGAGAAATAAACCGCGACACCGCCACCGTGTTGGTTCCTGTCCTTTCTGACTGGTGGGAGGTAACCCGGGATTAGCACATTGTCGGAATTAAAACTGGGATCGAGGTGCGTTTCGGTGAAGCAGATTATACCAAAATCGTCTATATCATCTGTAATATGGTCGAGCTTATTTGTGATGCTTCTGATATTATAAATGAGTATAGAAATACTGGTTATATCTACTGATTCAGGTCTGGATGGCCCAGGGTTAACTTTAATGTCTCCAGACAGGAGAATGATACCAAGGATGACACACAGAGCCAATGAGAGACGGAGTTTAACTGTGCGGATCTTCACAGAGTGCTGAGTTCCGATCGGTTGTCGGGTCACACAGTACCTACACACGAGAAAATTATAATGAAGTCCGATTGCCGACCTGGGCTGCTCTATGTTAATATCCATGTTTAGGGGTTAAGTGACAGGTGGAGAGAGGGTGTCAGTGCACCGTGGAGTGCGGTTAGTGTTTTTGGTATAGAATGTTTGTGTGGCAGTAAGAGTGTGTAGTGTCTTAAGAGGGTGAAAGGAAAAACAGGAATTATAAGATTACAAGTATATACATATATATCTGGTGTTGATGCAACTGTGATTTGAATTGATGGTGCATCAAAGCATCTGCCTGGATGTACGGTTTGGAGACGTGTCCATTTTGGGTAAAGTTCCGTTCAAAATAAGGAGCCTCCGTCTGTTTATGAGAGAGAGAGAGAATACTTTATTCGCAGCACATGTAGTTACATAAGACTAAGTTCTACAAAAATGTACTCATCATTTTTATGAAGTATTTATAAATTATAAGAAGATATTCATCATACATGTTCTGCAGGGAATGGCCTAGCCAGATTGGCTGTTTCCTGTCATTCCCTGTAGTGTATTTGTGGATTGCATTGATGGATGCAAGTAAGTATAAGAAATTGGTATTGATGAACGGCTTATATGCACGTTGGTGATGAGGGCGTGGCGAGGTAGAATGGACGTTTCACACTTGTGTTATCGATAATGGATGAAAGGATAATATATATATATCGTCCTTCCACACAGCATCGACCACAAAAGTGTATATGTATACATACATAGACACACAAATACATATATGTGTACATATGTACGAGTGTGCACAAGTGGGCAAGTATATATATATTATAATACCTATTAAACGCAGGAATATCAATTAATGGAAGATCCGTGAAGATGCAACCGCTTGACTTTAATTTATATATATATACACACACGTAACTGTGCTCACATACACACAATACGTGCATTAACATCGAGGTACACGGAATAAACCTATATGTGGGGCTCCACAAAGTAGGATGTAGTTTAGTAATGGCGATTACAGTCCTTGCAGTTAGTATCACTGCAGTTTACTTCACTGGAATATTCTTCCAACATTTGTCTTATTATAATTTTTTTTAAATTCATTTCTGTTTGATAAAGTAGTTATACTTTTGTCCATACTGTTCTATGTTTTGTGAAAGAGACTAACGGGGAGTAGGTCTAAAGATTTATTTCTTGTGTTCTTTACTTGGAGACCACCAGACTGTCTAGTGGCTAGTCTTGGTGTGACCCTTTCACTGAAATAGTGATCGCATGTTGCCAGAAGATGTTGAGTTTCCAGTCGTGTACGAATATAATATGCAAGATGTGGAGGGCCTTGAGTTTTAGAATTTTATCCTTTCGAAATAAAGGATCGGTATGGGCCCTATATTTTGTTGTTTATAATACGGAGTGTACGTTTCTGTAAAAGGAATAATTTATTGATAGCCTTTGAGTGCCCCCATATCTGTATTCCGTATAGGAAATAACTTTGTACAAGGGCATAGTATAGGGAAGGTAATGCGCGGTAGGACAATACGTTTTTAACTCTGCTAATTACATTAAGAGATCTGGAAACTTTAGAGCAGAGTATTGAAAGATGTAATTTGTAGGTCAGTTTGTCGTCGATATGTGTTACAAGAAATTTTACTGCGTTCTCATTTTCTGTTGATCCCACCCTTCCTACTTGGTCGTTATTAAGGAAAATTCTTAAGTTGATACTTTTACGTCGTGGGGATTTAATCAATATAAACTTACTTTTGTTTGCGTTTAACTTTAATTTGTTTGTGGAGCACCATATGTGGACGTTTTCTAGTTCGGCATTAATTATTTCAGACAGGCCATCAATGTCATGTCCCGATGAGTACACTGTCGTATCATCAGCAAATGACAATAAATTAAGGGAAGTTGAGTATGATATATCATTAATATATAATAAGTACAGTATAGGGCCTAAAATCGAGCCTTGTGGGACGCCACAACCAATAGAGGTTGGATTTGATTTATATGCTGAGCATTGTACGAACTGTGTTCGCTCGCTGAGGTAGTCACGGAACCAACTATTGCTGAGACCCCTGATGCCGTAGTGGTTCAGTTTTACCAGGAGGATTTCGTGATTGATTGTATCGAACGCTTTGAATAAGTCGAGGAAGACGGCCAAGGTACTGTCTTTGGTTGTTTTATTCTTTTCGTATGCTATGTGTCCAAGCATTTTCAGAATGGGCTGAATGGTTGTGTGACCTTTCCTAAAGCCAAATTGTTTAGAATATAAGATCTTATTACTTTCTACAAAATATATAAGCCTTTTTAACATAATTATTTTTGAAAATACGGGAAGTAAACTGACGGGCCTATAATTGTTTAGTATGTGCCTGTCGCCTGATTTAAAGACTGGGGTTACCTTTGCTATTTTCATTCTTTTAGGGACTATACCTGTCTGAAAGGATAGGTTGATGATATATGAAATTGGAAGGCCTAGTTCTTTAGCAACATGTTTTAGAAGAAATATCGAAATCTCGTCGCAATCCTTGGTCTTTTAGGGCTTAAAACCTTTAATTATATCTATTACTTCGTCTGGACCTCTCGGGGATATGAAAAAACTATTCTCGAAATTTTCTTTTAAATAATCCGCGTAGATCGTGGAACTGTCAGGTATTTCCTCGCTATTTAACCGTTCTATACTGGAAAAAAAGTTATTGAATTCTGCAGCTATATCTTGAGGGTGGGAGTATTGCGTGTTATTAGTTTTGGTGTACGTTACTGAGTGGAGGTTTGTATTAGATTTCTGAATAGCCTCGTTTAGTATTTGCCAGGTTTTTTTTTCATATTATTCTTATTCTTCTCCAAGATGGCGTTATAATAATCGGCATTACGTCAACGTTTGATCTTACTGAAGTTTTGGACATATGTTTTGTAGCATGTGAGGTTCTCAGCTGTAGGCTGCCCGAGCTGCTGTTTATATAGTTCTAGCTTTATACGAGAGGATTTTAAAAGTCCGTTTGTCGTCCAGGGCTGCTGTTTGACAAACGTCCTTGAAACATTTGTCTTTTTCAAAGGGAAATGTGATTGAAATGATTCCCTAAAGAAATCTATGCAAGCATTATATGCATCTTCCGGGGATACGAAGTCAGGTTGTTGTCTAAGGCTATATCGTGCTAGTGTAGCTTTGAATCTGTTTATATTTGACGGAGGGAAGTTTCTGGTGGGTGATGGACTCCTAGCTTTTTGGTGTTTAACGCTAATTTCAAGACAGAATGTTGCAAAGTGATCGTCCAGGTCCGTTATTATAATCCCGGCTTTAATGTTTTCGTCTAAACAGTTTGTGAGTATGTGATCAATAAGAGTTGCTGGATGATCCGTTATCCTAGTTGGTTTCGTTATAGTAGGGATGACAGTGTGCACCAGGGACTTCTCTGATTGGAAAAGCACTAGTATTTCATTCACGTCATAACGTCACTCTGACGCGTAATGTCAAATATTACGCATTCGTATATGACTTTCTTATGCATAATCCAAATTCCAAGAGCGGTGTGTCTAGAACTTTCCCAATGTCTGTATTGTATCGCGTAACATTGAATAAAAGCACCACAATCGTGCTACGAAATATTGACTGTAGCGTCTCTTCAGTAACTTATAGTGAAGGTACGGTACTTTTCAAACACGTTTTGGTTGTCCACAAAGCGTCTTATACTTGGATTCTGAAGCTTCGACTGCCCAATAACGTATGTCGGGAGTGTTCTCTATTCACGTAGAACATGGACTCCCAACACAAGTTTAGGGTATCTTACCAAGTTCTGGTCTATATGGTGTTTTACGCAATTCCTAGGTAAGTCATGACTGTCTGTCTATACATAATGCTGGCTTGATTTTTACTCAATAATAGTCAAAGCGTGGGTAGGATGGTTGTTGCCGAATGGTTGTTGTTTGCGCTTAACAAAAACACTTATTGTTTTTTGAAGGTCAAAGGTCGGTGTCACAGGTCGTAAAACGCTTGAAAATATATTTTCGGCTCTTGCCATTTACCTGCTTCAGCTAGAGTCAGCCAATGTTACAGTGATATAGAGAAACAACAGGACCTTGTTTTTCAATGGGGAAAGTCATATAATTACCAAATTCGTGCGTTGGTGGGTGGGTCTGTTGCCACTCTGGGCAAAAACGCCTAAATTTTTTCCCATCAAACTTTGTACAGGTATGACACTTTGAAAGATTTGAACTCTTTGATTTTGGAGGCCAACGGTCTAAAATCAAAAACATAAAATTTATTAAAATACATTTTCCGCTCTTGAGTTTACCTGTTTCAGCCAGATCCAGCTAATTTGAATATGGTATAGAGAGACTTCAGGGTTATTTACCTTTCAGGCGATCGAAGGACAACGGTCAAGGTCACATGGTTAAAAAATTCGGGATATGTTCTTATCAGAGGAGTGGGTATGCATCGAGTGCTCTCGAGTTAAACAAGTGCTGATTAACTGGAAGGTGGCATTCGACCAAGAAGTATTACCTTCATTATTCGGGATCCGGGATTTTTTCGCCAGACGATTATGATATGTTTAGCGATGTGTATTGGAAATTCTAGTTCACGTTTCCACGATCTTTTGCGTATCAAATTAATAAAAATATAGTACTTTGATCATGGAAAATTGGTGGATAAAATTGTAATATTGTGAGTACTACTTTTGTTCATGTTACTTGTAGATTATCGCATACTGTCCTGTATAGGATGTTTTATGCTAATAAATGTTATGTTATGTTATGTTATGTTATGTTATGTTATGTTATGTTATGTTATTATATTATATAACAAACTTAAAGAAAACCGAGAGCTCTTCAAATACCCCCCCCCCCCCCCCCTAAAAAGGAATCATAATATTTTATTGTTACAGGAAAAAAATCTGCTCCATTACCTGTGGAATATATTTAAAATGCAGTACTGTTCTATGTATCTATATGTACGCAGAACATTCAGGACTATGCGACTCGGTGCCGGAGACTCGAGTTCGATCAGGGTCGGGCCGACTGCAAAAAATTTTATAGTTTTCAGTTTACCAGTTGCGTACCCAGTACAATGCCTGGTGGAATTCCTGCTTGAAATAGGCGATATACGATTAAAGTTGCATCTTCACGGATTCTTCATTAATTGAGATTCCTCTGTTTAAAAGCTGAGACCATAGACCCATATAACTATAATATGTTTCAGTGGTTAAGGCAAAGATTCATGGGTTAATCTCTAAATAATTACATTGTTAATGTAGTTATACGTTTTGGGTCCAAATACTCAATTCCCGTTGGTCAGCTGGATGAAAACGTCATGACCAAATGTAATTCATTTTCCAATTAATACATTTGGTCGAACTTTGACCCGCATTTACGGAAAAGCGCAGTTGACAGAATGTAATTCGGGCGGTGTTTGGGCGAGTTTTTAACTTTTAGCGCCTCTCGCAGTGATCAACTCCGCTGCTGTTTCTTTGGTGACATTTCCCAACTGTGGCATAAAGCCCCTTACTATAATACTCGTATCTACGTATCCATTTCTAAAGTTATGAAAATTAAAAATCAGAGTTGTGCGCTTTGTATTTTGTGTGAGGGTGATTTTTCGCCTCGTTCGTTCGTACATGGTTTATTTCGTCTTTCTGTTTTGTTGTTTGGTAAAAAGTAGTTTAAACAGTTACGGAATGTAACATAATTTGTACCCATTCCCACATGTTCATACTCCAATAAAGATTATAAAAATTGCATTCAATTCTTAAATAAACACTGGCACTATCGTAGACTAGACCTTCTTATCGTACTTATAGCACAATGTCCGGTGGAAAGCTTGGAAAGATATACCTATGTTTATATTTTCATCAGAAAGACAGCTGAGGCATTGTACTGTGACATCTGGTGAATGATTTCTGCGATAGTTGGGTGTCTGACAAGCACACATTACAGGCACGGAGCTGTAGAAGACATGAACGGTCAGTCAGAGAATTTACCACATTCAGTCCAAGACCTGACGGTACTGTTGTAATATAGCCCTGTCGCGTTTTCCTGTAAAATTGCTTCTAAAAAGACAAGTCGACAACGCTATATAACGATATTTCTCACGACATTTCACTCGACGAAAGCGTCGTGTTGTGCACTTTGTCGCATTTTTGTTTGGTCTTGGAAAATAATTTTAGGCGACAACGCGACAAAGCTATAATACGACACTACTGTCGCGGTTCTATCGTAATGTTGCTCTGTCGCGTTTTGTCAGAGCATTCTCATTTAAAATATCTCTCGAAAACGCGAAAACACGACACGCGACAGTACTGTCGCGGTTCTGTCGTAATATAGCTCTGTCGCGTTTTGAAGAAACAGAAAATAGAAACTCGACACTCGATACTTGGCCTTAACAGGACACCATACGTATACGACACCACTTGATGTAAGTTAAAAGAGCCTTTGGGGTTGAAGATGCTGCCATTCATCCTGCGTACAGGATCACAACTGATAAGCAGTGGCGGCGCCAGAGTTACAGAAGTGAGGGGGTACAGTTGGGTATTGCCCGCCGCGCGTAAGTTTTAAAAATTGTGGCCCTCCCGAAGTTGAGAAAATTTTTAAAACTTACGTTGTAAATAGTGTTCTCTGGAGCATTCTCAGACAATTAAATTAAAACAGTTTTATCCTTTTGAAACTTATTGGTTTGGTCTTCCAGTTATAGAAAACGTCGTACATGGTGATATTTTAACGGAAGAACGCTGTTGTAAAGTGCGAACACAAAGCACCAAACGACACTCAAATCGAAAATGAAAGTAGGCTGCATTCCAAAAGAATGCTTTGCACGCTCTCCATTCTAGCATTCCTCGAATAGTCTTAAGAGGTATGTTTCAGACCGTTTGAACGCGGCACGCCTTGTTGCAATTTGGGACCTCGACTCTTGTTTGTTGTTTGCAGCTAATGTGTGTGTGTGTGGGGAGGGGGGGGGGGGGCACACACAAACATAATTTAAAAACTTCTCTGATTCAGTGCACCCGGGAATGTGGAATTAAGCATACCCACCATTACACCGCAACGTTCAATACAACAATTAAAATGATAGTATTTTTTTTACTACACTTGGCGAAAAAAGTGGAGGGGTAAGTACCCCCCCCCTATTCCCCCTCCCCTCCTGGCGTCGCCACTGCTGATAAGAGTGCACGCCGCGCATCTATGCCGGTTACGTGCCCGTGTATCATTTTTAACGTCTGATGTATTATTCACATAGCTCCGAACCAGTTGATTCTTGAGTGGTGGGGGTTGTCTCATGGCCACTATGGTTTTCTCCGGAAACACCATATTAAGTTAAGTGTCCCCCCGTAAAAATGTTGTGGAGATCAGACACGATACCTCGTAGTTTTTGCAATACAGGGTGGTAAGTTACCACTAGCGGGACACGTTCAGATTCCATTTCAGGTTTGTAGACTAGTAGCTCTTCACGGCCTTTCTTTTTAGCTTTTCTTAATTCTGACTTTACTGTCCGTTATCGCAAGTCGAGAAACGCCTCCGAAAACATATCTAGCTGTTTATCCCGATTCTCGGTGTCAGAATTAATTCTAGCGTATCTCAACTATATAACTGAACGCTTAGTGTGGTTAGGGTGGAAGCTTTCGGGTTGAAATAAGTATATCGGTCTGTAGGTTTATGATACCCTTCAGTCTTAAGTTTCCCATCGGCTCTGTGGATTTTTACATCTGAGAAATTGACGCTGTTGTGCGACATTCTAATTTGAATTTTATCCTGGGATGGAATGCATTGAATTTATCTACAAAGTCCTGTAGTTATTTATTTATATAATGGCTAATCATGACCACGGCAGTTTTACGGGTGGAGGAAGCCGGGGTATACCCGGAGAGAACCACCGAGCAACTGTCAGCTCCCCAACATTCTAACGCCACACAAGCAGGGTTAGAATTGGTTGAAGACAGGCGCACAATCGACGTGCAGTACGCCTTAGTACACAGCGTCACCGTGCCCCCACGTGGGCAATGGGGGGTGAAGTGTCTTGCCCAAGGACACAACGCGGTTGCCGCAGGTGGGATTCGAACCGAGGACCTCTCGGCTTGCAGCCTGCACCTCTACCTACTGAGCCACCGCGCCCCCCAGTCCTGTGGTTTCTCCTTCCCGTGATTCCACAGTCAGAAAATGTCATCGATATACCTTAAGCAGATATAAGGTTTTAGACTCTGTTTTTCCCAAAGATTTTCTTCCAAGGAGGCCATGAACAAATTCGCAAACTGAGGAGACACGGGAGACCCCATACTACATCCCATATTTTGAAGGTAGTAATTTCCATCAAACGTTAAGTAATTGTGTTTTAGAGTGTATTCCGCCAGTTTAAGAACAGTTTCTTTAGACATGGTTTTACCAGTCCGACTTCGCAAGCCTGTTGTTAATGGCTGTCAGTCCATCTGCATGGGGTATATTAGTATATAAGGACACCACATCAAGGGGGTCTTCTTAGGTCTGTTATCATTGTTCACGGTTTCAAACGTAGACGGCGCGGAAGTAGCTTCGCGGCCATGAAAGGACTCTTTCAATCTCAATATTCGAAAATATTTCTCCATATCCGCACATGTTTGAACTTTATCGAGCCTAGTAGTGAGACAAAATGAAAGTCCTTTACGAAGAACAGATGTTTCAGAGTCCGATAAACTATAATTTAATAGGTTCACAGCTGACTGTTCACGTCTGACATTTTCCACATCAGTAGTTTTCCTGTTTTGAGATTTTAAATCCTTGTCAATTAAGTTAGAAAGTTTTTTTCTTTTTTAACCCTTTCCCTAACATGAAAAGCAGACCACACTTGCAAACAAAATTCTTGAATAACTGCTTTTTTCATTTTTTTGTCTCAAAAACATAGGTTATGACTCCTTATTGGAACGAGCTCGTTCCAAAGAGGGGTCATAAGCTATGTTTTCGAGACAAAAAATAAAAAAAATAAAAATTAATTGATGATTTTTGTGAATAGCGCTGTCCGGTTGTGGCCGTTACATTGGGTGAAGGGTTAAATTAATGCTGTTCAAAATGAATGTCTTGTATTCTCTATCATTACATAGTATATCCATGCTTACGTTTGTATCCTTAATCTGTCTGATCTTCAGCTCCAAATTCTTTTTTCTGTTATACATTAAATAAATCAGATGGTTTCGTAACCATTCACTTGTTTGGTGCCATGATCTGTCAGAAAATTTTGTTCGGTGAATGTTCTGTAGCGGATTTTTCACTTTAAGCCCTTTCGGGATCAGGTTTCGTCGTTTACATTCCGAAAGAAAGAATACATCACTGTTCGTCTGTGCGTACATCTTGTAAATTTTTCGAATTGTGTTATTCGTGTGGCCAATTGTGGTGTTTTCTGTCATTGTAGAGATAAACTTCACAGCCGTATGGATCTTCAGTTTTGATAGTATAGTGGTATAACTACTAACACCTTAATTAGTAAAGACTGTTCTTAAACTGGCGGAATATATATACATTAGCATGGCCATGTGCATGTCCTGTAATTTGTATCAGATTCGAGGTCGTGTTCACTGTCAGATCGCAACGAGCCCGACAGGTTGGAATTGGTCAAAATTTTGAATTCATATTTTAATGCGTAATAACAATGCATATAATGATATTATTTGTCATAGCGCGGTGTTTACCGGAAGTGGAATCTATATGATACAGAATCAGAATGAATCGTATATATGATACGGAATCGGAACACATTATGTGATACGTACCGTTTCTCGTGGTTTTCAGGCCAAAATCTATATGATTGTTAGATAAATATATAATTTCGTCCAAAATAAAGCTAAAACAGCACAGGAAAAAAGACAATTGTTGTTTTTCCTATGTGTTTGAGCTTTATTTAGACGAATTTCTTTCGCTTTCGGCTCATGCATCTCTCAGATCCAGTACACTTGAAACAAATTTGTTTTATCAGAATTTTGACCTTTTATATACATATATATTCGTCTAAATAAAGTTCAAACAGCATAGCAAAAAAAACAATTTCACCATATGTATTCATATGTATCCATCCAAAACTGTACTACGAGTTCCATCTTGTTGAACCTGTACAGTCAGATTTCCTCCAAGTCAACCCAGACAGAGCACTCTGGTGTGCTAACATGATTTTCAAATACCTGTGCTTTTGGGGCGGACGGTCAACGCATACCCAGCTAGCCCATTGTGGTTGCAACAACATTGCTGAAACGTTGCGTTTTGTTGCCATAACGGTTACTTCCAGTACAATTGTGGACATCCAGTGTAGTTTTAACAACTTTTTCATTACGTTGGAGACAAATTTTAAGGCAACAACTTTTACTTAACGTTGCGCCGTTGGGCAACACAACCATCTCATGGAATTTAATAACCGCTTATTTGACGTTGTATCCACCTTGCGGAGACTTTTCAGTTGTTTCTATTCTAGGCAAGTCCTGCCTACATTAGCAGCCAAGACCTCTTACTTCCCACTATGAACACGTTGCGACAACGCGGGTATCTTGTGCATTCAACAACTTCTTATTAAACGTTGTAGACTTGTTGTGGTTCGACACAACCTTCCTATAACTTACTAACAACATTGTAGTTACGCTGTGGGCTATCTGGGTGTAAGCATGAAGTTGAGTCCACTTGCCTCCAACGTTGTACGGAGAATTGCTCTAGTACTGGTGTTTTGAATAATTGTAAGCAAGAAAAATTGTAGGATTGGAGCAGTTATTTCAAGTCAGGGGTCGTCTCCCTGAATGGGTCGACGTTACTTGACTAGAAACTGTGGCGTCGTAAGTCTTCATAATCTAGAGATGATATGAATAAATCACTCCTGTTTTCTGGGCGTGCGTGAGTTAAATAGCACAAGTGAAATGAATCATAACATAACACAAATCAGAAATCACAAAAGGCTGGTCGTCACAATTAGACCTCTGTAATGGGAGTAATTAATTGTCAAGTAAAGCACACCCATTAACCCTTTGCATGCTAATGGTATTGACCATGCCAGTTCAAGAGCACCCACTGGGAGAGCCCATATTCATATTTTGGTGGTAGATCAATTAAGATTTTCAACGCGCAGCCTTGGGGCTGCACGTTGGAAATATTGATTGGTCTACTCTTACAAATTCACTGAGCAACCATTTATTTTATGGAATTGGGACACATTGTGATCCTGGACCGGAAATGCGATCTTACAGCAGTACAGCTCCAAAGAGTTAACCAACAAATAGTATGAGGGAACCCTGTCAGTTTAATAGCTCCTTTGCCAGTGGACATTATCCTGTTAACAGGAGTGCTCCAATTTCAATTAACAGGGATTTGGTAACTCCCTTATTATATACTAAACAAAAAAAAACAAAAAAAAAGAAACGCAAAACGGGTTATTAATTTATTGGTGTTTAAGGTCACATATTTCTGCACAATGGCTAACCATGACCACGACATTTTTACGGGTGAAGGAAGTCGGAGTACCCGGAGAGAACCACCGATCAACGGCGAGAAACTGTCAGCTCTCCAACATACTAACTCCACACACACAGGGTTAGCATTGGTTGAAGACAAGTGCATTATCGACGTGCAGTGCGCCACGGTGCTCCCACATGGGCAATGGGGTGAAGTGTCTTGCCCGAGAACACAACGCGGTTGCCGAAGTGGGATTCGAACTGATGACCTCTCGGCTTGCAACCTGCACCTCTACCTACTGAGGCACTGCTCCCCCTCTCTACCTCTCCCCCTCGTTACATTCATGCCATAACAAATTACTGGTCAATATGATGCAACATAAACTGGCGCTAACTAACCAATCAAGCAATCTGATTGGTTAGTTAACACCAGTAAAGTGAACTGCTTGGGTGATCTAGAAAATTGAAACAACAAGAGGTCTCGGAATAGGGTTAGAACTAACAAGAACAGACCAGAAAAGCTAAATATATTAGCAATAAGCAAAGCTGTTCCAGTTGATAGGCTCTTCTACTCTACTGAAGTATACTCCAGGACAAAGGAACATGGTCAGGTAGACGAAAACTATTGCATATATAGATAAAAGCAGAGAATTTTGAAAGAATTCGACATAGTACACCTTGTCGAGTTGTTTGTGGTAATTCTACGAATCGGGTAATTACTCTTATTCAATCGAACATACCCTCCAAACATACCCTTGTAGGCCTTTGGGTCACACAGCAACCACGTGCTACCATAGAAACCAAGATGGCGGCCTCCAGTACACAAAATGGCCGACGGAAACACGTATCACCCTAACAACACGCGCTGCGCATGTGCACTAACACCACGTATCACTATGGGGGTGGCGTCACAAGATGGCCGCTCACGCAGGTTACCATGACAACACAACATGGCGATACTGGGTCACGTGACTATGACGTCACTTCCGGGGTCCTGCCAATGGGGGACGTTTCATCCCTCTCCTACTACTCGCATCCCCCAAAATGAAGATACAGAAATTTTCACTTTCACGGTGTCAATCAAAATATTTATTTATACCAAAATGGCAGCTTTCAAAGCATCACTTCAAGATGAATACTAGTCAAATTATCACTGGAAATGATCAATTTGTTCTATAAACGTACATTGAAAAGTAAATATAGTGTTTTTGAATGGATACCAATCATTCCCAGCAATAATTCAACACATATTCACCTTGAATTGATGCATGAAACCCGCTAGTCCAAACATGGCCCGAAAGTCCGTAATATAAGTTTTTGGTTTAGTACGTCCTTCAAAGGACGTACCATTTATTTATTTTATTTAATTATTGGTGTATAAGGTCACATAGTTTTGCACAATGGTAATCATGACCACAACATGGAGATAAAGTCAAGGTCAGTCAATCGTTTATACCCCATGCTGCCTATTTTAGAGGACTCGCACCCCATGCATTAGTGATTGGGTCCTATTTTACCAGTGAAAAAGAGCTTGTTTACCACAGTAAACAAGCACTGCTTCACTTCCCGGGGTTGCCGCGGGGGAAAGGACGTACCAAACCCAAAACTTATATGACGGACTTTCAGGCCATGTTTGGACTGGAAACCCGCCAGCTGAATCAGATTGCAAGACGCTGTCTGTTCCGAGTATCAATGAAATCACCTCCACTTATCACTGATTCAATGCGCTGTTTAATAATACAAGGTTGAAATAAATTCAAGTTTGAAATGAGTGAAATTGTCAGATTGTTATAAAAAGCGCATAACAAAAAGAAAATCTAGTGTTTTTGAGAGGATACCTAAAATTATCTTGTGACCGAGACAAATAGTTATTTTCGATTGCGCAAGCGCTCGCGAAAAATAAACATTTGTCTCGGTCACTCATGAGATAATTTTCGAAATCCATTCAAAAACACTAGATATCCTCTATTTATTCAATTATAGGAGTTTACTCTATAACCAATATGCAATTAACAGGTCACTTTTGTAATGAAGGTATGGTAAATAATTTTGTTTTTGCACTTTATGTTCAAGTAAGAGGGTTATTTAATTATATCAAATTAAGTGGGCTTCACTGTAGTCCAACTGCACCGCTACTCACCAATACACTAAAATACTGGTTGCCAAATGCAGGGGAAAGGTATATAAAATTAACCCGTAGGTCACACAAGTGAACTGTTTCAAGCGGTTTTGTTATGGACCAAACTTGACGGAGCGATCTCTCTGGATCCTCCACTAGGACCACATGTCAAGAGAGTACTAGCAAGAGAATTATGTTGTATTGTGTATTTCTACTGCGCTCAGTGAGTTGTAAATTAAGACAATTCAGTTTACACCCATTAGTAGAAATATCAATCAATTGTGCAAAACACAATGATGGGAAAAATCACTTTCATGTAAAACGGCTTTTACCTTGTTATTAAACCAATAATTCAGTGACCAATTTGATGATATTTCAAATCATCTCTCGCCCCCACATCTAAACTATTGTAATACTTGTTATTGTAAACTGCCGATATGTAGTTTTATCTCATTCCCAATTGGGTCTTTATCGTTTGAAGCTACATTTGGGATACTTTGTCACATTATAAAATTAAGTGCCCCCCCCCCCCCCCCCCCAAAGTCGGTTTTACACAGTATTAAGGGATAAATGAAACAGATGTACTGTGAGGAAAAATATATAATTTATTCTACTCGTAGAATTAAGAATCAAACTTACTCGCCAGAGGCTCATAAGTTTAATTCTTAATTCCACTCGTAAAATAAATTATATATTTCCACACAACATTTATTGTATATCTAAAGGATGCAGTGCTAGGAGCTCGATCATATACGAAAATCTCAGAGCCATAAGAGTAGTGAATTCTGGTTTTGGTGGAAAGATTACATTTACTGTTGAGAACGTGAGATGAACCACATCATATTTGTCACTCTAAAACATGGGCATAACACAACACAACACACAACAAAACACAACGCAACACAGCACAACACAACACAACGCAACATAACATTTATTAGCATAAAACATCCTCTACTGGACACTACATGACAGAGAGCGAGAAAATACAAGTAACACGAACAAAAATATTACTCAAAACATTTCAATTTCACCCAACAATCTTCCATGATCAAAGTTCTATATTTTTATTAATCTGATACGTGAAAGAACGTGGAGATGTGAACCCAATATGTTTGGCATATGTGAGAACCTAAAATGGCTATAGCTGTTAACAAATTAGCAGATAACTCACAGATGAAAAGTCATCCGGGTATCCACCTGGACAGCCACTGAGTCGGATAGACAGACCTACGCTTCCTTTTCAGCATGCGTAATAAGCGCCATGAACGAAGATACAGGAGTGGCCGAGGTAGCGACGGCCCATCACGTTAAATTCTTTGTGAGAAATTTTCTGGTTTATTCAAAATTTGTTTTTTACGATAGACAGGGACGTTTGGGCCGCGGCGACACACGTGCTCCATTACCCCCAACATTGACATTGTTCAGAAAATAGTTGAGAGAGAGAGAGAGAGAGAGAGAGAGAGAGAGAGAGAGAGAGACAGAGAGAGAGAGGCCGAAACGCTGTATTGGCCAGCTGGGGAAATTTGTAAAAAATGTCCAAAATGTGCATTTTTCTCAATGCAGAGGTGCGTTAGACCCAAAGTTAGCTTTATGCACTGAATTCTTGACATTTCACTAAAGTGCATGGGCCAGGACCGATATATATCAATGTGTGGGTGTCCTTCTATGATCGTGCCCTCCCATAAAAGTTCGAAATGTTCCCTACGCCCCTGGTGCCTGAAGTCTTCGTAGATACACATAACACTGAACAGGAGGAAGATAACTTTAAGTTGCCTGTTAGAATCAACGGAATGGAATCTTTTAGACATCCATTTTTCAAAATTGCTCCATGTTGGAAGGCACGTAGCGGGGGTGGGGGGGGGGGTGGGGGGCTATCTAACCTATCCCGATAAGCATCATAATTTTCAATTGCTGGAAGTTCAAAGGTATAAATTCCAGTATTTGAAAATTCGAAGGTATAAATTCCAATAATTGGATATTCAAAGAAATCAATTTCCTTCATATATTCAACTGTTCAGACTTTTTCGACCAGTCGATTTGAATTTTCAACCCGTGATCACATTTTTCGATCAAATTCTCCTTCATTTCCAATCAACTAACAAAATTTTTCGAAATTCCGACTTGAATCTGTGACCTATCCGGTTTTTCGAATTCATCGTTCTGGTTCCCCAACAAAGAGCGCCAGTCGGTTGGAAGGAATAGGTATTGGCTGAATAGCTGTCAGTGTATAGTCATCGAGTAGCCTGGTCAAAGTAATGGAAAACTCTTGGACCCACCTGGGGATTCCATTTTTCTTGCGGATAAAATGACTACATTTAAGCCAAAGGGAGGTCTCAGAATCCATCTCAGAGGTTAAAAAATTTAAAAATTTCTCTGAGAGCACCGACCCCCACCGCCGAGAGGTAGTACTTTCCCCCATACATGGGTCTTGTGCCATCGGGACATGTCCACAGTCAGAAATCTAACTGCCCACACACACTGAAGACCCCCTGGTTACGTCCCTGCATGTTTGGTTTGGATACACTCTCTGTTAATAAGGGATTGAAGATCGTAAACTTTCCGACAGAAATCAGCCATGTAATACGTCGCTGCGAGCCATTTGCATCGCATATTTTTACGTCGAGTCCTACCACAAGAGAAAGCTATCTACCTCCGCCATCAATGTAATCAAATCATCAAATACACTAATACAGAATAAATATTATCAGTTTGGATTTCATCTAAACGTAAATTTCACATTTCATATAAATAACAAATCAATATTCGACAAAACCGTTGAGTGAGAACAGAGTGTAATGGGAAGAAAACCGATTTATGGTTGCAAAGTCATGGAGATAAGTAAATATGCAAAGCAGCAAATCCATAGAACAGAGGCGACAATTACATTGCGCTTGAGAGATGAACAATAACAGTTAACAAAGGTTTGAGTCTTTTTGTTTACATCCCATTACAACTGTTCAAAACAACAGCCAATACTATAAATGTCTGTTAAAACCCTTTACCCAACGCAGACGATATCAAAATTTATTATTTTAAACATCATTTTTTAAATTTTTTCAAAAATTTTCAACAAAACCATATCATGTGAGCCCTCATTGGAACGAGCTCAATGAGCTCGTTCCAATGAGGGGGTCACATGATATGGTTTTGTTGAAATATTTTGAAAAAATTAAATTTTTTCAACTTCTCAATTTGCATATCACGCGGGCGGATGTGGGCGATTCGTTAAGTAAAGGGTTAAATATATTTTTACAACTGACAATTGTGAACCGGGACCATAGCAAGACGCAATGGTGAGCAGGGAAGGAGGTTTTTTTATCAGAGTCGTAAATTACAAAACTTGGCGAGGGGTGGGGCGGGGGGGGGGGGGGGGGTTGTAGGACGTCGGTGCCCGACGGCTCGATCATATCACCGAACAATTTGGATCATACCTAGTTGGTTTTATCAAGAACTTACACGCTACAAATATACTTTCTATTCATACAATGCTGAATTTTAAATATACAACAATTACAAACCAGCTAAGTCGAGGTGCCCTACTATATGGGTGCTTTTAACAGGTCATGGTCATAAAAATCATTTGTTGTGCGTTACTCTCTCCCTGATTGTGGAATTCTACATTTATTGCAGTTTCTGATCTGTGTATATTTTTGTCGAGCAAGCAAGAGACTTTGCTCAACTGAGTACTCCAAAGCGTGTGTATATTTTCGTCGGGTATGCAAGGACGTCTGCCTAATTTGGTATTTCAGAATTTCTTGCCCAACCGCTGCTCAACGAAACCCATAATTGAGAGATTTTTGGGTTTGTGAGACGTTACCTCCGAATTTACACCATTCTCGGCACAGCAAAAGCCAAATTAGTTCTTTTTGAGTTTGTGATTGACAAGCAGTTTCAAATGCCAAGAAAACAAAGAAGATTTAAATCAGAGAATGTAGAATGCTTTGGGTTTGGGGCTTTCCTAGGGGCCCAAGAAGCCAAATCATTTTATATTGTCTGTCTCGGCTTTTGTGGATGTTAGATGACAACAGATCCCCGTAGAAGTGGCGGAACTAATGGGTACAGAAAGAACGTGATCCCTCCACAAACACAAATATGCCACACGATTACACGAGGAGGTAAAACGAGAGCATGCGTATGTGTTAGATTAGAAATATTCCTGTAAATATTCTCTCTGAAACATTCAACAAACCTAACTTTATTTGGCCAGTGGGACAAATAATTCCTCCACAGGTCGCTTCTTCTATTTCAATAAAGCACTCGACACGATAAACCATGAAATACTATTGGGCAAACTCGAATACTATGGCATCAGAGGACTAGCCAACAACTGGTTTAGAAGCTACTTGTCCGATAGATTCCAATTTGTTCTATATGGCGAACAAAAATCTGATTTTGCCAGACAAAGCTGTGGTGTCCCACAGGGCTCGATCTTGGGCCCCGTTTTATTTCTTCTGTATATAAATGATATAAGTAATTCAACTTCGCTTAATCTCTTGCCGTTCGCCGATGACACTACAGTACACTGCTCTGGTCTCAACAGTAGTTCAATAACACCTTATTTTAACGAAGAACTTCAGAATTTATTCGAATGGTGCTGTGTGAACCAGTTGATGCTGAATGCTAAAAAAACCTCATACATTATACTTAATCCAACAAAAGGAAGGAATACTGATTCCCGTCATGAGGTAAAAATAAATAACCAAGTTATTAACAAGGTCAGAGACAACGAACCAGAAAAATCCTTGAAGTTTTTGGGAATAAGCCTTGATGAACATGTATCCTACAAAGCTCACATATCCCGAATAAGCCAGAATAAGCTCGAAAATAGCGCGAGCAAACTATAGTCTCAATAAAGTAAAAAAATATCCTCCCCCATCGAGTCCTGAAGACATTGTATTTCGCCCTGGCTCACAGCCATTTAATATATGGAATCGTAACATGGGCGAGCTCGAAAGCAATTAATAAATTAGCTATTATGCAGAAGCGTTCATTACGAATTATCAATAACAAAAAATACAACTCTCATACTGACCCCCTGTTCAAGAAGGATGAAATCCTCAAAGTTGACGATTTGTTTAAACTACATGCATTGCTGTTCATGTTTGACTGGCACAAAGGCCAATTACATTCTTCCTTTAACGATAATAATAATAATATATCTTTATTCTGCAGTATACTAGTACATTAACAACATAACATTACAATCTATAAGAACATAACCTAGTACACAGCATGGAAATAGCATAGCCTAAAAGGCTGTCTTCCTGCCATTCCCACAAAAAAAAAAAAAAAAAAAAATATATATATATATATATATATATATATATATATATATATATATATATATATATCAACACGGTTTGGCATCAGTGTAACAAACATTCTTTTCAAAGACAGGAATATTTAATAGTTTGTTTTTGAATCATGCGGCTAGATGGGATCAATAGGTCATGTGCTGGGAGGAGGATGAGATACCAGAGAGTTTTGATGGCTGATACAATCGGGACAGGCTGGGTTGTCGCACTTGAAGTTTGGGCTGGAATACGTACTTAAAATTTTATGCGTTAATGATTTTTTGAACTTGGGTCTACTATATGTTCAACGTAAATGACAATTCGTCAGGTAGAACAACCAAACAGTCTGGACTTCTGAACACAGAAAAAACACGAAACCGTACCTTCGATAAACTTCCATTATACACGTTCTCGAAATTATAATTATTATTATAATTATTAATGCTCCAGACGTCACTGTTCGAAATATTAACAATAGAACCGCCTTTAGACGCAAATTAACGTCCGAGTTTACTTCTTCCTACTCCAATTATGTCCGGTGTAATAACCCTTACTGCCCAGAATGTACATAATAAAAATCAATATTTTCATTAATTTACCGAGAAGAACTCACCAAAAAGAACATATACACACAAGTATTGCTCTGTGTCCCTTTCTGGTATCCTTGTCCTGTACAACCTGCAAATCCTTCGATTTGTTCCGTGAATATGCATCAATAATTTACGTGTCACGCCGACTGTCACACAGTGAGGTACCGCGGGGGGGGGGGGGGGGCGATCCAGTTTAAACCGAAACGGGCTGATTCACCGCTATTTGCGCCCCCACTGTGTGCCAGCCGATGTGGACCTCCCATTAACAGACTTGTATTATTCCAAGATTTATACGATAGTTTATGACGGGATCTGTTGTTACTGGATGCTACCCTGAACTGTGTTAACAATATATTAAGCAGGTTGTTTCGGGATTTTTGGCAATATTGAGGCACCAGTGGTCCGCTGGAATCTATAATTATTTCCTCCTAACTTATTTTTTTATACGAGAACAAATTATTGGCAAAAGAATATGAACACCCACCTCTCATTAGGAATTAGACTAATTGCTTCAAGTCCGATCACTTCATCACAGTCTGTTGCGATTTTTATTTTCCTAGGGAGTGTCAGGTAGACAGGCAATCTGGCTATGTCAATTCCCATGGTATGCTGAATACATTATCTGTAAAACATTTATCTGTAGAACGTTTGTATATGTATACTGTAAATAAAGAATCAGAATCTGATTCTGTCTGTCTTTCAGCCCGAACACTATAGCCAAGGCTTCCTTCGGGTTGGAAGACAGCTGAAGTCGAAAAAATAGACCGAGCCATGACAAGATCGTGGCATCCCCGCCTAAAAATATTTAGGGATTTTTTCATGGCCCTCATGACCTCATACGACAGAAAGGGATTCTCCAAAAGGTATCCTCGAAAGTTGATTCCACAGAACGTAGCAATACGATACCGAGATGATGAGATCACATAGGTCTTTCTTGTACTCAAGGGAGATAACTCTGCATAAATATTATCAAAAATCAAGCAATCCGATTGGTTAGTTAGCTGCAATAAAGTGAACTGATTGGATGATCTGGATAAACGAAACGAGAACCGAATTACTTGAAATAGGGTTAGAAATAGCCAAAACAGGCCAGAAAAGCTAAATATAGTATCAAAACTGTTCCAAATGATAGGCTCTTCTACTCTGTTGGAGTATACTCCGATTCAATCGAATGATCCTATAGCGCCCAATGCTACTATTAAAATCCACAGTACGGCGGTCCTAAAAAAGGATTCTGGGAGGAATCCGTATCAAATAAAGTCGTTTTTGGTGGTTTGAAGAGATTGTCTGGTTTATTTGGGTAATTCTGCAAATCGGGAAATTACTCTTGTAAAAAGGAACATACCCTCCGAACATACCCCCCGTCTTTTGTAAGTCTTTGGGTCACATAACAGCCACGTACTACCATGGGTGGGTGGGTGAACTTTGTGAGGAAGAGGTGGGGGACACGTGTCTCCGTCCTGCCGTTATAGAATGCAAATCATCGATAACAAAGTCAGAATCTTTGATCCTAGATATTAAAAGGGACGCCCCGTTATTTTAATTTACAAACGGTCATACTCTAAGCACGAGTATACCATAGAGTACTTATGAATTACAATGATATTTCGGTCATGATATGAAATTCCTATGTTCTGTGACGTGTATATTTTGATGTTTACACGGTAGAGTTAGTTCTCGGCCCTTCTCCACATTCTTGAGATGGTCCTATCTGTAGCACTACAATTGTGTATGCCAACATTGTTCCCATAACCTGCAACGACAAAGAGGAAATATCATGCTGTAAAAATCACGGTAACAAGACTGGTGACTACCTTCGGCAGGGACGTCACGTATTTATTTATTTATTTATTGGTGTTTAGGGTCACATACTTATGCACAATAGCTAATCATGACAGTGACAGTTTTACGGGTGGAGAAACCCGGAGTACCCGGAGAGAACCACCGAGCAACGACGAGCAGCTGCCAGCTCCCCAACATCGTAACTCCGCACTGCAGCACAGGTAGGGTTAGATTGGTTGAAGACGTGCACCATCGACGTGCAGAACGCCTTAGTACACGGTGTCATCATGTCCCCATGTGGACAATCGGGGTTAAGTGCCTTGCCCAAGGACACAACGCGGGGGCGCTAATCAGTCGCTGAAATGGTCACCCATCCAACTACTAACCGCGCTCGACGTTGCTTAACTTCGGTGATCTCACGAGAACCGTTTACCGCGACGCCACCGCGCCCCCAGGGACGTCACGAGGATAACAGATTGTGGGTTGAGGGAATGAAGCCGATTTGTTCCGAGTGGGATGTCTCTTATTCAGGTCAAAGCATGCCTCTATGATCAAGTTGGAATATTTTATCTGTGGGGATTTGAGACATCACAGTTAGACACACCTTGATTGTGTAGTCTGAATATTAGTTAGTTGGGATTGTAGTTCAACCCTTTACCCAACGAAGACAATTTCAAAATTTATTATTTTAAATATAATTTTTTTGAATTTTTCAAAAAATTTCAACAAAACCATATCATGTGACCCCTCATTGGAACGATCTCAGTAAGCTCGTTCCAATGAGGGGTCACATGATATGGTTTTGTTGAAATATTTTGAAAAATTTCATTTTTCAACTGCTCAATTTGCATATTACGCGGGCGGATGCAGGCGATTCGTTAGGTAAAGGTTTAACAAAATTATAGTGGGTAAATACATATGTAGTGGTGTTACGTCCACTTTTGAAGCAACTGATCACTTTGGTAGTAGCTCACCACTTTTGCTCAGTTATTTCAAAAGTGGTCAAGAGTTTCTTATTCAATTATCACTGCCTTACTCCACAATGGTTCTGCTGGGCCCTCATCAGACCTAAATCGGTTACCACAGACCTCCATTGTTTGTACGACCCACAGCGTGTGTGACATCAGTAAAGTTTGTTTTGTTTGTTTGTTTATTGGGGGTTAACAACACTTTCAACTGCCAAGGTCATATGTCGGACAGATTCACGGGTGGAGGAAGCCGGAGTAACTGGGGAGAACCAGCGAGCAACGGAGAGTAACACTCGAGCTATTCAACTTTCTAACCCAGTACGAGCATGGTTAGCATCCGTTGAGGCAAGTGTACCCGCCGTCGTGTCCTACGCTTAGTACACAACCCCATCATGTCAGATGCGGACTGGCCGTATGGTTCACTGGAAAATTTCCCGGTGGGCTACCTTATTGGAAGACACCCAATGGCCTCCAAAATTTACGTAACCCAACACCTGTTGGTGCATGAAATGTCGTGAAAATGACATAAAGTCGAAATGGATCTGATTGCATAGACTGTCGGTTTATCGAAATGCCGTCTATTTAGACTGCCATTGGCAGTTCACATAGAGAGCATTTCGATATACCAGCAGTCTAGTCTGTCAGTGATCGGTCAGATGCAAGGAAGCAACGTTCTTTCGGTTCGAAAAATCAAAGTTGAAATTGTCTCCCATTGGACCGAATTATGGTCAGCCTGAAGTGTCCAGGGCAGGCCTGAAAATAATTTTCATTGAAAATAATTGTCAGACACCAAATCAATCATGTCTGTCATTAAAGAATGATATCTGACATATTACAAAATGGAGTTTGAGTATTCGAAATAATGTGTTTTAGGTGTACATGTACCTTCATCTTAAAACTGCTCAGAATTCATCCAACCATACCTTGTTTGGCAGGGCTCATTGAGCCCTGCCAAACAAGGTATGATTGGTTTCATTCTGAATTGAAACTCAATTATCCTTCAGGCATAATTAAGATACATGTATGTCTATATCAAATCGTATTCCTTCACATGCTGTTAATACTGATGAGCTGTACAGTCACTTTTTTCAAACTTCCCAACCTGTCAGGACCAGAAATCACAATAATCATTAATTTTAGGCTTGCTAGTTATCTACATGATTTCGAGCATGCATGATGTTCTGATCACTGAACTTCATTGATAACTTTGGCATCAGACATTTTGTCTGATGATTTTAAACCTCAGTCAGACATTGGCCTTTTTGTACCTGACATTGTCCTTGTCTGACCACTTATTTTCTGGTATGGTCCAGGGCCCCCATTGGAGCAACCTTTTTGCCAAATGAGCAGCAAAGATGATACAAAAATGCCCTTGAAAATGATATCTATGTGGACTCTCATTGATCGCTCAGATGCAAGGAATAAGCGTTCTTTCGCTTCGAAAAATCAAAATTTTGTCCGGGTCCAGCCCACACTTGGTACGTTTCCCGGCAACTTGTTTTGGCCCAGTCCGCCTCTGCATCGTGTTCCCATATGAGCAATTGGGATAAAGTGTCTTGCTCAAGGACACCACGCAAATGACACGGGTCAGAGTCGAATCGTCGAGGTTTCGAACTCAAGTCGAATGCTCCAACTAATGAGCCCCTGTTCTTCCATCAATCAATATCAAACCCAGTCTTGTAAGGCAGTACATTCAAATCCAGTCCTCTAAGGGAGTACGTGACTCATAGCAAGTGATAAAACTTCAATAGGGAGCGCGGTGGCACAGTGGTCATGGCATTGAACTTCAAACCGAAAGGTCAACGGATGGATCCCTACCAGGGGTAACTGCGTCGTGGTGTTGGGCAAGGCACTTCATTGCCCAATTGCCCACGTGAGGGCACGGTGGCGCTCTGTACTAAGGCGTACTGCACTTCGATGGTGTACATGTTTTCAACCAATGCTAACCCTGTTGTGTGGACTTAGTACGTTGGGGAGTCTGACAGTTGCTCGCTGTTGCTCGTCGTTGCTCGGTGGCTCTCTACGGGCACTCCGGCTTCCTCCACTCGTAAAACTGCCCAACACGAGGTGATCCCGGCTGTCGAAAGTGTTGTGTTGTTAAACTCCAATAAATATAATTAAATAGTCAAGACTTCAATCCGGACGAATGTGTTCTTACTGCAAACATTATTAGAGAGTAAAACCCCTCTGCACCCCCACCCAACCCCCCTTATTTACGCCCATGAGCTGCAGGTACTCCTACTGAAAAATCTTCAAGAAACCTCAATATGTTGTGGGTGAAGGCCTTTTATGTTCGACCATGAACCACCAGAACCTAGAAACTTATTTATTATTGGTTTAGCCCATAACACCAGAAGGCAAGGGCGTCGGAAAGATGACCGATTGGTGTGCGAATCGGTTATGATCCGACTGATAAAATATTCCAACCACATCATCAAGGCATGCCTTCATCGAAGGCAAGCTTTGGTGGTGTGAATGGAATATTAGTCAAGATTAGAGTTTAAAAAATACTCAAAACTTCCTGGAAACTTATTTGTGGACAAAAAAGTCGTGACGCAACTCAGTTATGAATTTCAGTTTCTGAGGTGTGAGCTGGGCCGTGGGGGGGGGGGGGGAGGGGGGGGGGGGGGCTAAAATATGATTGTGCCCCAACAGGAATGTGGCGACGGGGGGGGGGGGGGGTGTCTCCCCCCACCCCCACCCCCCAGCTAGGAGTATTTTTTTCAGTAGTTGGAAATTCCGAGGTCAAAAATCAAATAGTTGGAAATTCAGTAAATTAACTTTGTTCATGAAAAATATTAAAATTCCAACTAATGATGAGAAATTTTGATCAACTGGAAACTCGAGTTTCAAATTTCCTACTCTAAAATTGACATGGCCTCAAAATTTCGACTCTGACATCAACCCGGTAAATTTTCTGAACCAGACACATTATAAATAATGCTTTTTCCGTTTCAGGACTAGTGAAAATTTTCAGAAGGGTTCATTACCCTTTACCCAACGCAGAAGATTTCAAAATTTATTATTTTAAATATCATTTTTTAAATTTTTTTTTAAAAATTTCAACAATACCATATCATGTGACCCCTCTTCGGAACGAGCTCGCCGAGCTCGTTCCAAAGAGGGGTCACATGATATGGTTTTGTTGAAATTTTCCGAAAAATAATATTTTTTCAGCACCTGTATTTGAATATTACGCGGGCGATTCGTTGGGTAAAGGGTTAAGATATCACCCAGCGCTGCATTGCAACCACCTATCGAAACCACTCACTGTTGGAATTTACACGCGTGCCCCCCCCCCCCCCCCCCCCCCAGCTGAAACCCTCTAGCCACATCCCTGGTCCCCAAGCAAGCCGAACTAATGTTGAATTGTGTTGTCCTAAGACTTCGCCGGGTAATCACTTCTGACCATGCACAACCGAGTGTGAAATTTAATTCCACCCAGACTCGAGATAATGTCATGGAATGTTCAATATCCATTGCTTTTTCTGACGACACGATGTCAGCCAGAGACTTACACCAGACAGAACGAAATGCGTCTTATATACATGTGGACATGCAGTTTTGCAGTAAATCGGTTCATTAACGGAGAGTGGTCTCATAACTTGGAGGCTATCCTTGTCACCATGGATATATGCCTGAACTAAGAATGAGCCCTAGTGTCGCATCACCTATTCCTTACATAGATCGCACATCCTGCGAGATCCTATGATGTGATGTACCCACCTCATAAGGTCATTCCGTAAAATTTCGATTCATCTTCTACCTAATACGACTGGAAGATTACGCCTGGAAAAATAATTCTTGGATAACTGAAAAAAATTCTTTTTTGCTTCATAAACATAGCTTATGACTACTTATTGGAACAAGTTCGCTTCAACGAGGCATCATAAGATATGTCTTGGGGGTAAAAATTGAAAAAAACTAAAATGGTGAATGGTGATTTTTTGTTAATAGCGCAGGTCGATTATATTGGGGTTACGTTAAGTAAAAGGTTCAAGGACAAAGTGTCCCGGCCATGCTCACATTCGTCTACAACTTCTAACGCTCTTGCAAAAGTGGTCTGGCAAACATTCGGGTTTGTGAGTGGGGCGGAGTACTGATAAGTTTTTGTTTACTGTTTAATTAATCCTTTATCCAACGTAACCCTAAAACAGACCAGCGCTATTTACAAAAATCACCATTCAATGTTCATTATTTTTTTTATTTTTGGTCTCAAAAACATAGCTTACGACCCCTCATTGGAACGAGCTCGATGAGCTCGTTCCAATGAGGGGCATAAGCTATGTTTTTGAGACAAAAAAAGAGAAAAATATTTAGTTATTGAAGAATTTTGTTTGCAGGTGTCGTCTGCTTTTCGTGTTAGGTAAAGGGTTAATATACGGCACATATCATAGTATGTCGACCAGTATTCCAAAGTACGCCTGTCATTATTCATTCCAATAAATTCAGTAACTTCATTTTATTGTTTCCGAAAGCTTGACTTACGTCTTCCTAGTTTAGCTGCCTGAACGTAGTGCCTACCACCACTAGTGACGTAGCCACTACGTTCAGACAAATGTCAATCCAACTAATATCATCTTTGTGATCATCTCCGTAGTTCGAAGAGGTATCAAGAAAATATTTCTGCATCATTGTCCGTGCGTAAGTCCAGTTTTCACGCAGAACGTTAATTTTCAGAGTTGAACTTACCATTAGAATAGCTGATTTATCAAGGATGAACATTCCACCAATCGATATACCTAGCTGCTGACCGGAAAGCCTAGATATGAACAGGGACACCTAAAATTAAAATAAAGCAATACTCTATTTTTTTTATTTTTTTCTCTATTCTACAAATACTGTCAGTCCTCCATATAAAGTTTAAACACTATTTTATTTCCAAAGTTATACTTATACATTATGTTATAACATTGAAATAATAATAAGAACGACAATATTACCAGGGAGAATTGGATTCAACGCCAAGCATTATGAAGCATAAGCAGCTGATGTAAATCGAACGTACCCGTACATATTTATGGTGAGTAAGGTATACAATGTATCCAGTTAGACTGGAATGTATTAGACAGAATTCAAGATGGGGCTGATACTGTAGAATAGAATGTGTATAAAGAAATAGGAATAGAAATAAAAAAGAGAAAATGTTGTTGTGGGATGATAAATGATACTGAAATTTTTTTTTATAGGTGTTTATAACATTGTTACTTTTTCTTCCGAAGAGCAGACGACACTGGCAAAACAATCCTCATGGCCCTCAACTCGAACCTAATTCATTCCGATGATAAGCTTTATTTTGGAGACATAATTTTAAAAAATTTCAACAGCGATTTGTTTTATTAACAATGACCCGTTTGGCCGTTAGGTTAAGTAAAGGCTAACGAATTAAATGAATTTATCTGCAGGCAGTAGATTAGTAGCAGTTGTCTTTTGAAAGATCTTGACATTCTTGAGAAAATGTTAAGAACTATCATGCTGAGGGTGTATGTTGCCAAATGGTACTGATGGCTGTAACAGAAAGCCTCCCAAGAAAAAGTGTCTGAGGGTGTATGTTGCCAAATGGTACTGATGGCTGTAACAGAAAGCCTCCCAAGAAAAAGTGTCAAGGCTCGCAATTCTGCGAAGGGTGTGTTTAGAGCGGGCAACGAGTCGCCCCCTGCCCACGCCACCAATAAACATTTCGGGCCAACCTGGAAACAATAAATGTCCCGATTCAATCTAAACACAGAATACGGGTGAACGTAAGCTTCTTTTTAACCAATATCCGTTGGTCCACCCCAACTGTCAAAACAACGATAGGCAATTAATTCGGCGTAATCTAGAAACAATAGAGATATACCGTACTAACCTCACAAGCCACCAGTCAAATTCTGTCAAGAATTCGACGCTGTTGTCGCCTGGGACCAAGCGTGGAACTAAACAATCTGTCCTTTGCAGAATGAGGTCCCCAGAGCTGTATAAGGTAGAATCAGTAAATTTACCCTCTGGGGACCTCATTCTGCAGATGGCAATCTGCTTATTTTCAGGCTTGCCTGGGACCAGGCTGGCCTTTAAATAGTCCATCGCCTATATGTTTAGAATCACCTTTTCCGACCAATTGAAATAGTCCAGACGACTAAAACTAAAAGAAAATACCACAAGCATTTATTTGTTTGAATCAATGCAAGAGATGTTTCTTAATCGAGACTTGATTGTACCGGATCTTCAGGTCTCGTTACAGTTATTCAGATGAATACGTCGGTTTTTCAAGAAATGCACTTCTCATGAACAGGACCAACGACATTTCGCATTTAAATTACCTCCCCCATTCACAATCCTCACAATGTATACAGTTTGTGGAAGCTTTCAGTGTGGCCTTTCTTCGTGGAGAAAACAGAACACAATCAAAATCATTTAAATACACTCAGCCGAATGACACAGTTCATTTCTCGAAAAATGGGTCAAAATGGTCAAAAGTTTCTCATTTTAGTTTAAACAATATTTATTGAAAAAAAACAGGTTAATTGTATACATGCGAACAAGTGCAAACGGATTGAATGTTTTGTACGTAACTTTCAGGGAATACAATTAACACATAATGTATCAAACTAAATTGGTGTAGTAGGGGATTCGGAAGAAAGCTGAAAGCTTATGTGAACTGTCTCCAGATTTCTCATTTTGGAGATAAATTTCCAATTTTCATGCATTGGTAGCGATAAAACTGTATTATAGGAATTCTTTATTCCCCCACTGATGTTTTCATAACACAAGATGAATATTCTGACAAAAAAATATATGGGTTTCTTATTCATTTTTTCGAAAGGCTTTCTCAAAGTAAATTTGCAGAAACATTGTCCCATTTGTCAACTGTAAAATATCAGCTCCCAAACACGCCTGGGTAAGCGAGTAAACACTGTTATGTGACTTTGGACTTCAAGTAAAATGCATTTGACTGTACAAAGGTTGAATCAATACCATCAACAGATTATTTTGGCCATATCACCATTAATGAGAATTATTTACTAAATCCACACCATCATAAAATAAAACTATGGCCCAAAATGGCCATTTGGCTAGATATCCAATAACCCCGGATATGACCTTTTAATAGGAAACAAGACCTTTAATGGCGTTACCGATACTATAAAACATGTTTGATTACTGAATGATTATGAATTAAGATTCACTACAGCTGTAGTTTTATGATTCCGCCGAGTTCTGTTCCCAGTTGTGTTAGTATCCCGATGTTTATTTTGTGAGTTAAATACTTGGATTGATGGGAATGTCTATAACTGGGGCAGGAAAGAAAAGTTGTATATTTTTGTGAGCAGATGGACACCACATTACATCAATTGTTGTCTGTGCACAAACAGTGAAACACCGCGAAGAGTTGGTAAACAAACAGCACATTACACCGTCGAGTTCGTTACAGATATTGACTGGTGGCCTGAGAGCTTGATTCTGTTAGAACTAAGTATTCGTGACTTCGTATTTGAGGACCACTGGGGACGCTGTCTGATTTTGATGCAGGCCAGTAGGGAAGGTGAGGGACTTTCTGTTTGTCGGCTTTGCAATTACTTTAGTTAGAAATATTCTAAGTTCTATCACTCGACTAAAAAGAGTCTACCGAGTAGGTAATCATGTTTATTATGTATGTAAATGTTTACAAATATCAAGTGTATGAATAAAGCTTTGTTACTATCATTACTATTATTTACACAGAAAACATGAAATAGTAGAGGGCGTCGGGATATCCTGGCACAGTCAGAAATTTACATGTCCCTTAAAATCTAGTCACCAGCCCAAGGCTCCAGCCATTCTATACACACAGCACAGACAGCAAATGGAACTGCTCCCAGAAGCACTGCCAAGCCGAGACCACCAAGAACCTTGCGGCTTCTTCATTGTAGACTCTCTTATACAGTCGCATTCTGTTTTGCCCATTGTGTACGGAGCACTCTCCTCTTTGTGTCGAAGCCTGGTACAGCTCTGATACGCCCTAACAAATCTGAAGTCACCGAGCCCAGTGTGTCGAGGGCAGCAGAGGATCTGACAACCTGATACTGAGATGCAAGTGAGCTATTTGGAAATCGAGGCTCGTGTATTTAATGTATCTTTTCCCGAATCTTGTTACGAACGTTTGTGTTATTGAATACGGGGTTTGTTGGCTGTAAATGACCTTAGAAAGTAAATGGGCCTGTTCCACAGAAGCTTAAAATTTTCTTTTTTCATGATGCAATGGCATGTCCAGGATCGTACCATGGATGGGCCTCAGATTCAAAACCCACAAAGCAACGAGCCATGTTCTCGTGACGTTTCAGAAAAAATAGTATAACACAAGTTATTGTTTCACTTAGACCAATTAATCAGCTGAAAAATCGCTAAAGACTGATCATGGATGGATTTAAAAAAATAAAAAACAAGAAATAATATTATTTTTATTTATAAATATTTGACGTTACCTCGCGTAAAGATCTCTCAGAAATGTGCCTTACATCTATTCTGTAGAGATATGTCAGTGGTTCGTGAATCTGTAAAAAGAATAAAAAAAGCTTAACATTCACATTTTAATTCTGTTCCCGTTTTAACCCGCGATTCCAAGTCAGTGAAACGGCTTCCAATACGTATCTCTGGCGAACTCCTCTTAGAAGAGAAATGAACACTTTTCAACCTGACGTAAAATTTGTGTATTGTGTGATTATTGTCAGTTTCATATTTTCCAATCCTAACATCGGGTAATGTTCACCAAAATACTAGCAGCGTCCCCACATAAATGATAGACAAATCGTCCCATGAGTTCCAATGTGTTCTATGTGCCAGTAGGCACATAGAACACATTGGAACTCAGGGGACGAAATGCCGCCGAAGGTCAAACTCGAGGTAATGTCAGCTTCAGTAAAGCCAAAATTTGAAAACAAACATGACAACCTGTTCGTCATTTTACCCCTTTACCCAACGTAACGGCCAAAACCGGCCAGCGCTATTCTCAAAAATCGCCAGTTAATTTTCATTATTTTTTCATTTTTTGTCTTAAAAACATAGGTTATGTCCCTTCATTGGAACGAGCTCGTCGAGCTCGTTCCAATGAGGGGTCATAACCTATGTCTTTGAGACAAAAAATGAAAAACATAAGTTGTCCAAGAATTTTTTTTTTGCAAGTGTCGTCTGCTTTTCATGTTAGGTAAATGGTTAAAAATAACCATGAAAAAGAAACGAATCCGAAACAAAATGTCCATGAACATAATGTCAATGGACATAATGTGCAAAAAATGGAATGTCGACATATTACATCATTTGGAGCAGTAGACTATGTTAGTCCTTGCATCACCATTCAGAGTAGCAATGTTAACGCTCCATAAATGAGTTGGGTGCAATGGTGGCAGTCGATGTAGGCAAATTCCAAACTGGCCAGACTGCACTCTATGGTAAGATTCAATGGCATAGGTTTTGTCAAAGTAACTGCCAAGTTCTTCACGTCGTTCAAGAATTTGTTGCGTTAGTAAGTCCACCCCTTCCTGTGTAAGGTCATACCATCAAGTTTACCACAGAACATTACAATTGTTTTCATATTTCTATTTATACATTTATTATATAATTCAATCGTTATGTTGTCAATGGACATTTTGTCTAGATACCGAAAAAGGCACACGATCTGTTGCGGTGTTTTGCCTTATAAGCTAAAAGTGTGTGGTTGTTCTCTCCCATTGCTTTGATGAGCAAAAGTTGAGTGCTAGGGAGAAAATTTGATTTCATCGGGAGAGTGTTAGGCTTACTAAAATTAAACGAATAGTTTTAAAAAGTATGTTGTATCTAGTTACCTTTGCATTAAGAACAGCTCCGGTTATGGAAATTGATGCAAGAAAAAAGACTGACAGAAGCATCAGGTACGTTGCCATGACAATGTTTTCTCCTAGAGCTTCAGAATTTGGTTCATTTACCACTACGTACAAACAGAAGCACAGCATCATCATAAATAAGGGATACATTATGACTAGAAAATAGAAAATAAGGCAGTCGCATTTATCTACCACATCCAAAAGCTTCTCAAAACGCATCCGCGTGTAATTCAGATGTTGTTCATATTCATCGGTTATAACGTCATTTTTCTCCTTCAACACTTTGGAAATGGACGTAAACTCCTTGCATAAGATCAAACATATAAAGGCGAAACATACTAACATGACAGAGCAAATTAATCCAGCATGTATCCCGGCAATGATGTTCGCTATTAATGTTGCAAAGGCCCAGTACAAATCTGTATTTTCAACAAAACTCATTTGACTGTTTGCATAACTATTTTCCCCCTCTTTCATAAAATAACCAAATAATGAAGTTTTTGTGCCCGCAATAATAATAGATACTACCAGCGCAGCTTGAACGCGTTTACTGAAGGATCTAGAATCATAGGCTGCCCCATTTTCCAGTTGGTACTTGGTTAATGCTTCTTTAAAGATACGAACGTACTTAGAGAATGTGCTCAATTGTGCAATGCTGAAAATTGACACGCCCAAGAAATATGCATCACCCGCCATCGAGAATAGCATTACACCCGTCGAACGTTCCTTATCATCCAAGACTGCTATTATGATTCTATTGATGGTATTAAACAACTGAATGAAAATTGCAAACACACACCACGAAAAGTGCAACAGCTGCCAACATGGTCTATATCTCGTTTCTTTTGAGCCTCCTTTAAACGATATTGTACAGATGCCCCAAACTGCAAATATCCTCTCAAATAACCATATACTGTTTGCATCTCTCGCTTTATTGACACCTTCCTCGTCTCCACCAATCTTGTCCTCCATACTGGTACGCTGAGCCTCAGTAACTATATAAATGTGGCACTCCGATATCTCACCTGAGACCAAATGATCCCGATTGACATTCGCGTCAACAATCAATTATTTTTATTGCGGTAAACTCGCTGGCCTTCTCCGCGATCAAAGTTACAAACGTATATCGATAATAACAGGAAACGTTGCATCCAAACAACCATAATGCGATGATAAATACTCGAATTCATTATAATACTATTGATCTCACAGATTTCTGTCCATTTATATATTTGTGTCAAATAATTGCCGATCCAGGATTTTTAGTTCAAACCTTGGAACACGAAAGATAATTATTTTGCGAGACAATTTTTATTCCAAGATTGTGTGTATTCAACGACACTCAAATACAATGCACATTTATTTTATGGATTTAACGATGAGAAACTGCCAGACTCCCCAACATATTAACTTCACACAAGCAGGGTTAGCATTGGTTGAAGACATGTGCACTGTACAGCCCGCAAATGTGAAAGAATCCTGCATATGTAAAAATTGCAAATGTGAAATAAAATCCCACATTTGCAATAAAAATTGGACCAAATGTTAAAAAAAGTATAACCGCATTTGTGAAAACGTTTTTACTTTTTTTGTGATTTTATTACATATGCGGTTGATTTTTTTTTTTTTTTTTTTTTTACATTTGCAGTTTTTTACATATGTAGGATTTGTTCACATTTGTGGGCTGTACATTGCCCCTACATGGGCAATCGAGTTTAAGTGCCTTGCCCAAGGACACAACGCTGTTACCCCTAATAGAGATCGAACCGTGAACCTTTCGGTTTGAAGTCCAATTCCGTAACTACTGAGCCACCGCGATCCCAATGCAGACATTGAGGGATGTGCTTGGTACATAATGTGTAAATTTCGATCTACGTGTAAAAACGTCACACAGGAACGCATCTGATTGGTCATTACGCATCTGGGTGACGTTATGTCGTGAATGAAATGTTTAGACATTAAAACAGTGTCAAGGAAAAAAGTAGACCGCGGAAGCTGATATTTTTCCTTAAAAATATCAACTTCAGCCCTTTAATGGATAACCCTTTACCTAACCTGAAAAGCAGACGACACTTGCAAAAATAATTCTTGAATAACTATTTTTTTTCATTTTTTGTCTCAAAAACATAGGTTATGACCCCTCGTTGGGACGAGCTCGATGAGCTCGTTCCAACGAGGGGTCATAACCTATGTTTTTGAGACAAAAAATGAAAATATTTTGAAAATTAATTGGCGATTTTTGAGAATAGCGCTGGCCGGTTTTTTTTCCTTAAAAATATCAACTTCAGCCCTTTAATGGTTAAAGCTCCGGTGTTTGGTTTTTATCTATGAAAAATTTTAGTTCCTTGTTACCTCTTCTTATAACCACGTACCCATGTACCTTAAATAAATGTGTTTACCTACCTGTACACAACGTTCCAGGTCCTGTTCCCACCCATAACTAGCTTCCGAGTTTTATACTGCAATGGTATTATTCCAGTAGATCAAATACTATCTAACGAATTCTAGGTGGTGGAAGATATATAGAACTGCTGACTGCTTGCTACAAACTACCATAAAACTAAAAGGTTACATTCTGTTCGAGAGTATTGACAGGCATTCCTAAACAAATAGTAACTAATCTATTATAGCGAAAAAGAGTAAAAATACTCACCAACTATTTGGCTGTAATCCCCCCCGCGCCCCCTCCCCACCCCACTCCCGATTTTTTTTTAAAATGTGGTCGCCCCGTTCGGGCTAGCTTTCCGTTGCCTGTGTAGCACCGTGACTGGTTGAAATGCAAGACAATACTAAGGCTTAGCTCCACTAAACAGCACGAGAACCACTTAATTGCTTCATTTTAACATCATTTTCACACCAAAATGAGAGCACGAACAATACAGTGAATACACGCGCCAAGCAATTAAAATTGGAGGATGATCGAGAAATAGTTACTTTTGCATAACCTGCAGTTTCTTTACTGTTTGAGCCTTGTGGTAGAGCATGACGGTGGTGCTAATATAATTGGGATGTCAGTATTATGCCTCCTGATGCTTGACTGCAACGTTGTCAACGCTCACTAGTGCCAGATCCACCTGGGCTTGACCAGTTCCATAACTTAATTCAAAAAGCACTTACTGAATAGTCACAATAAGGATGGAAGTCTCCCCCCCCCCCCCCCTCACTCTGGAGTACACACATTAGAATCCTGCTCCAAAGTAATCCTTTGACTACATAGGTGACGGAGGGCTGGTTGGAAATGGGTGGCGGGTTGTTTTCGGTGCTGCCGGGTGTTTGTGGGATCTGTCGGTTCATCACATATTCGATGTTTATCCGATTCCTGATTAATTCTCATTCACGAACAATTGACAAATGGTAAATTGTCTTTTTCTATAGTTTTCGACGCCAGTCACATGTTTTCGGGCTAACTTTCCCATTACTTATGTGACATATTAAACATCCATCTACTGGAAATCATGAACCATAACAACTGGTAGAACCAAATTAGCACAAACGGGTATGCAAATCTGCCCATCCAACTTCTGGTGTGAAATTTAATTTCCGCCTGTATCAAACCAGGACGAAATCATCTTGTATCACATATTTGCTGACATTCTTCGTCGTATCATTGGCAAAAGTTGTACAATGACTATTGTAGATCACCGTTACAAGACGAAGAAAACAACCATCCTGTTGCAGCCGAATGCATCTTACAGCTGTGTGCAGGGTGGTCTCAATGTTTTGCGTGGATTGTTCAACCATGATATCGATGCGTGATTTCCCGACCGGCGTTGTCAATAATCAAAACAAGAATAGAATAGTTTAAATGAATGAAAGAAATCTGTTTTTGTTCATTTTAACTAGTACTCTTTCACTTAACCCTTTACCCAACGAATCGACCGCATCCGCCAGCGTAATATGCAAAATCAGCAGTTGAAAAAATATTATTTTTAAAAAAATTTCAACAACACCATATCATGTGACCCCCTCGTTGGAACGAGCTCGTCGAGCTCGTTCCAACGAGGGGGTCATATGATATGGTTTTGTTGACATTTTTTGGAAAATTTGAAAAAATGGTATTTAAAATAATAAATTTTGATATCGTCTGCGTTGGGTAAAGGGTTAAGGCAGCAACCGTCTTGGTAGTCAATTTGGGAAATTTAAAAATGGAAAAGTAGGCCCACAAAGATGAAAATGCTTAAATTGGAATTGGCTTTCTTGAAAGTACCCTATCTTTTCTGAATGCTAGAAATTTCTTGTATATACCATTTCTTATTACTCTATTTTATTTCTTTTTTGTAACTTTTTGTAACATTGTACCGAGAATATTTAATTGACTACAACGGTGTTATTACATTCACTGTATTAATATATTCTACAAGGTCAACTATAAGACATGTTCCTCATGATGAAGTACCTACCGTAGTGACCTCTCTACCCTGCTTCTATGATGGTGGTGTTGGTGGGCAATTTGGTTATCATGGCGGGTAGAATCACGCTGGACGAGATCCAGACCAATCCTGAATACGATTTTAGTAATCTACCAAATGATAAAACAGGGGTAATATTAGAAGACAACGCCTCTCCTTTTATATTTAACAATATCGGAAGCAAATATCTTCTTCCCAGTGAGCTAGGAACTGGGCTCAGGGGTGTGTGTAGATCCTTCTCCGCATTTCACATTAAAGTCTCAATGCGCACTGGGAACCTCTATACTACATGCTTTCAGACCTGAATGACGAAGAGAACTTGTTGGATGTCATCGGTCTTATGAGAGTCTTTCAAATCCCGTCCAACACGTGTCATATTCTTGAAGGTTACCATCCATTGTTGAAAATCACGCGATCTAGTGACGACGATGGGCGCGGAGGAGTTGATCTGTTCATAAAAAAATGACATTATCTTCAGTGTTTGTCAAGATCTCTCCATCTTCATACCACACGTCTTCGAGTCTGTATTTGTTCAATTAAATTTAAACATTCTTCGAGAATAGTTGGCGTAATCTACAAATCAAATATTGCACCGAAAGCAGATATAGATCTATTTCTATCAAAATTTAATCACATAGCTGATATAATCAATAAGGAAAAGAAAACAACATCGACCATTTAAAAATAGGACCACATTCCAAAAACAGACTTTTTTTATTGACTTGATGTTTAATGAAGGGTTCGTACCTGTTATTACCAAACCAACCCGCAGAGTAACGGATTGATCCGCTACCCGCATTGATCACACCTTTCCCACCATTGTTTGTAAGCTTAACTGTTTCAAAGCTGGCATATTTCTTACCGACTTGTCTGACCACTTTGGGACTTTCTATATTGAATTATCAAAACAACCGCCTGAAAATTCGAAACCGATCGTTACAAGAAAAATATATTCTAGAAGTATTGAACACTTCAAAGTCACTACTGCCCCAGTGTAACGTTTCCACAGTTATGTAATCTAACAGTCCAAATATAGCCTAAGAAAATTTCCTCGATGTCTACTTGAATGCTTTTGAAACAGATTTTCCCCTGAAGAGCAGGAAGCCAAATAATAAATTTATAAAACGACAGCCATGGATGACAAAAGGACTTTTAATCTCAACCAACAATAAGAATAAAATCTTCAACAAGAAACTAAGATCCCCAACAGAAGTCAATGTTCGGAATTACAAAAATTACTGCCGTCTATTTAATAGAATTAAAAAAAGAGCAAAACTATGTATTATGAAAACATCCTCATAGAAAACAAGAATGACATGCGAAAAAATAGCAAGAACTAGATAACGCGCTTAATAGGAATAAAAGTAAGAGTACTATACCCCAGTTCTTCAGTCTCGGTGACAAAGAGACGCATGCGCCCAATGCCATTGCGCAAGAATTCAATAATTTCTTCGCAAATATAGGTAATCAAACATCAAAACTTCTACCCAAACCTCAGAAATCCTTTGACGAGTTCCTGAATGCTAGATTACAGGAAAACTTGTTCATCACACCTACGTCCCCTTTTGAAATAACAGATATTGCAAATTCGGTGAAATCCAAATTTAGCCAAGACTGTGAAAACGTTTCATCTAACATCTTTAAGCATTCAATAAATTTAATTGCAATGCCATTCGCACATATTATGAATAGCTCATTCAACGAGGGAATGGTTCCGGATAGGCTGAAAATTGCCAAGGTAATACCCGTCTTCAAATCGGATGATGAAAAGAATTTTATAATTATAGACCAATCAGTATTCTACCTAGTTTTTTTTTTAAAATTCTAGGGAAACTTATGCTTGTAAGACTCATAAAGTTTCTAAATAAATATGGTATCTTTTTTCACATCCATACGGATTCAGGAAAGATCATAGTACATTACATTCTGTTATGCAATAGTTAAAATACATAGCCACAGAAATCAATATACCTACTAAAGACACTACCCTAGCTTTATTTTTGGACTTATCAAAAGCCTTTGATACCATAAGCCATGAGATACTACTTCAAAAACTAGAATATTATGGTATAAGAGGTAACGTTCATAACTGGTTCAAAAGCTACCTTCAAAACAGATCTCAGTATGCTTCGTTCGGCGAGAGTAAATCCACTTTAACTGAAATAACATGTGGTGTACCACAAGGATCGATATTGGGCCCCCTATTGTTCCTTCTTTATATAAATGATACACAAAATTCTACAACCCTGAACCTCTAATCGTATGCAGATGACACCACAGGATACAAATCCGGGGAGGAGATGGAACCGCTGGTTTCAGAATTCAAACAGGAATTACAAAAGATATTTGATTGGTGCGCTGCCAACAACCTGGCCCTGAACCTCAAGAAAACAGAATATATACTTATCAATCCAACCCATAAAGAACCCAACTACACCCATAAAGACATTCGTATAAATAAACAGATTATTGACAAGGTCGGTAATGGACAAAATGAGAAATCTGTAAAATTCCTTGGTATAAATATTGCTGAAAATCTATCTTATAATGCACATATATCACAAATTTGTTCGAAAGTTGCTCTTGGCAATTTCAGTCTCAATAGAGTAAAGAAAATTCTCCCACAAAGAGTCACGAAAAGCCTATATTTCACTTTGATACAAAGTCATTCATCAACGGAATTCCAATATGGGGAGCCTCAAAAACAAGCAATCGACTTTTTAAACTTCAGAAACGGTCGATTCGAATGATAATAAGAAATATAATGCTCATACCCACCTACCGTCTATCAAAGATGGTATATCTTGCACACTTACTTATTCTTGTTTGATTGACATAATGGGAATCTTCCGGCATCCTTTGCGAAATTCTTTTCCACAGTGAATAATCAAACTAATATAATAACACGCCAAATCGGCTTCTTGCACAGATATGGAACTAAGACAAAAACCTTAGAAAATCTACCCGTCTTTGCATTCCCTAAACTATGGAATAAACTAGAATTGGGCATCAGAGCAATTTGCAATAGGAAAGAGTTCAATAACAGGTTAATTTCAAAGATCCTTCCATCGTACTGCAATGATATACATTGCTAAAATCCTTACTGCCCGGATTGTGCTGTCTAGTATTCATCCATTCCAAGTCATCTCCAGACCTGTAGCCCCTCCTCTTTAAGCCACACAGTCCCGTAAAAGCTAACACCATCATGACATTGCAATAGATTGGCAAGGTTTGCTGACGAGCCTCGCATATTTAGATTACTAATTCTCAATGTAACTTTGTCTGATATTCTCGTCCTGGCTGGCCATCGGGTTCCGCCTAGTCCTTGCATTTGATAAATGTGCTGTACATGACCAGTCTACTTCTTTCTCTGGCACTTAACGGTATTAAATGCACAGGTTGGGGCCAAGCCAGAAGGGCCCAGCCCAATAGGTTCCTTTCACCACAAACACCATTTGCAAATGCCATGGTCGATCTATTTTAAAAAACTATAATGACACTTCATGACGTTGCATTACAATTTCATTTCATTTTTTCCCCATTTCAATCTAGATATTCCTTCCTTTTCTTTCTGCACTTCCTTCTTCTACATAGCTCTTCCTATCTATCCCCCTCTTACTATCTTTCTCCCTCTTACTATCTTTCTGCCTCACACTGCCTCTCCCAGCTGGTATACATAAGTAAACTTGTTGGTCTACAACTTGCTCTGGCACTTAACGGTACGGTATTAAATGCACAGGATGGGGCCGAGCAAGAAGGGCCCAGCTCAATAGGTTCCTTCCACCACAAACTCCATTTGTAAATGCCATGGTCGATCTATTTTAAAAAACAATAATGGCACTTTATGACGTTGCATTACAATTTAATTTCATTTTTCCCATTTCAATTTAGATATTCCTTCCTTTTCTTTCTGCTCTTCCTTCTTCTACATACCTCTTCCTATCTATCCCCTTCTTACTATCTTTCTCCCTCTTACTATCTTTCTCCCTCACACTGCCTCTCCCAGCTGGTATACATAAGTAAACTTGTTGACCTCAAACTTATTGGTTTGAAGTCTGTATTGTGATTTGTACATTTTATGTAAATTGTGTTTTATTTTCTGTATACTGGCAGGGGGGGGGGGGGGGGGGGGGGGGCACCAAAATTTGCAAGACGTGACGTGGGGGTGGGTGGGTCTCTTGAGAGCGCCAAAAATGTGCATTTCCAACTTGTGCAATTTTTTGAATTTTTTAAAAATATATCAATATATCACCTAATATACACCATCATTTGTGTTTCAAACCTTAAAGATGATGTTATACATCACACTCTTAACATAAATACAACATCAGGAGGCTTTATATGTGAGAATATTGGGCTTAATCTGGGAAAATGTCACACGTTATTAGGGGGTGGGTGTCTTGTTCGAAATGTAAAAAATGTGCAGACAATATTTTGGAAAAATTCTCTCTGATGCACTAAATTCAACCAAAGTTATTTATTTATTAATTTATTTATTTATTTATTGGTGTTTAACGACACTTTAACAACCAGGGTCATATCATGTCAGTGACAGGTTTACGGGTGGAGGAAGCCAGAGTACCTGGAGAGAACCACCGAGCAACGACGATCAGCTGTCAGCTCTTCAACATCATAACCCACGACTGTACTACACACTGGACAGCGGGTACTGCGTACTACACAGCACAGGCAGGGTTAGATTGGATGAAGACATGTGCATCTCGGCGTGCAGTACGTCCTCAGCACACAGCGTCATCGTGCCCCACGTGGGCAATTGGGGTAAGTTTATTTGGCATTTTAATGGAGAGTGGGGGGTGGGTGTCTGAGAACGGTAGTAGAAAATTTGCACGTGGTGGGTGGGTGGGTGTAAAAAGGAGCCGAATAAAAAAATAGGACGTCACGTCTTGCAAATTTTTAGTGCCCCCCCCCTCACGTCTTGCAAATTTTTAGTGCCCCCCCCCCCCCCCCCCCCCTGATACCGGAGAATAAAAATATATCAAAATATATCAAATGGAAGTTGGGTCGTTGTATAAATACAGAAGACAACTCGCGTAGAGTACGGGAGTCGGGAATCAACGACCCTTGCTGGTGGATTCCTGTATTTGACGCGCGCCTTCAGCAGCGCATGTGATATACAGGAAAACCTCCAACTCGGGACGTTGATTGCAGTCTCCCGTACTCCACCCTCGTAGGTTTCTGTCTTAATCTTTGAGTGGCGTGGGATGGGAAGGGGAAGTCTCGCCCGAGGGGGAGGTATTTGACCCAGGAATGTGGCTTCCCGAGTGTCTGGGTCAAATATATTTCCCCGAGGGTGAGATCTGTACATCCAACTCCCACACCACTCGAGCCCGATTTTTCTCTCACCACACTCCACATGATGTCATCGAAATTAGAATGTTGCTCGTGCGATGACATTTACTGGTCGGCCGATTGACCGCAGGCAACATGACAACATGAGACAGTTGTTCAAATGACGACACAATTTTAATTTTAATTCGTTTACAAATGTGGATGCATTCTGTACAAGTTGTTACATCAAACCGTCGGAGCAGTATCCGAAACCAGCCAATACCAACATAACTTCTTCTCGGTTAAGGTGCTGACCAACTAACGAAGGAACGAACACAGAAACGATCAAAATGGCGAACAAAAATCACCCACAGAAAAATTTTAATTAAATTCTTTACTATTTTTCCTATAATTAGTGTTTGGAATCTAATATTATTGCGTTCCCGGAAATATTGCTCACCCGTGGAAAGTGACCAATCCACGACGGTCATACTGTAACCACTAACCATCACTGGGACTTCTTAAGTCAGTCAATGCCGGATGGATATTAAACCGAATAGAATGTTTGTACTCAGTCAGTGTGCTAGAATATAACATTATATTATAGTGAATAATTACAGTATATGGCCTAAGGGTTCCAATAATACTGTTAGGCTACTGATTTTAGCAAAGTGTGTCACTCATCGCCTTTGAGGGATGCAACAAACGGAGTGCAAAACCAAGAGGATTCAGCAAAGAAATTTGGGGCGCGGTGGCTCAGTAGATAGAGGTGCAGGCTGCAAGCCGAGAAGTCCTCGTCTCGAATCCCACCTGTGGCAACCGCGATGTATCCTTGGGCAAGACACGTCACCTCCATTGCCCACGTGGGGCCACGGTGGCGTTGTGTACTAAGGCGTACTGCAGGCTGATGGTGCACTTGTCTTTAACCAATGCTATCCCTGCTCGTGTGGAGTTAGTATGTTGGGGATCTGACAGTTGCTCGCCGTTGCTCAGTGGTTCTCTCCGGGTACCACGGCTTCCTCTACCCGTAAAACTGTCGTGGTCATGATTAGCCATTGTGCAGAAATGTGTGACCTTAAACACCAATAAATAAATAAGTAACAAATTTACTGTTCATGGACCACCGGAAAGACATCTATGAACAGTAAATTTGCTCGCTGGATCCTCCTCAGGTTTCTTATCGACAAGTAAATAAAAATGTGAGTGGATGCCCTCGCACTTGACAAACCCACGCTCTTCATAGTGAATATAAACCATATAAAACGTGATGCGCGATTAAACATTAAAAATCAGGGTATATCATGCATTTAGTTTAGTTATAAGTATTATTTCCCGACATAGTAAAATCAAATGATTTGATTTGAAAGGTAGTTTAACTCGGAGTGAAAACATGAATATGTATTTTTTTAAAGTTCATGCAAATAGTTTATGATATGCTACGTATTAAAATTAACACTGATATCCTAAAAAATTACACCTTCACTTTTGTTTTATTTATGTCAAAATATTAGGTTATTAATGAATATATTTTAATGTGGAGTTATCAGTTATATTTTTCTTCTATATATCACTTGGATAGCATTTGTTGGCTTTCTTCTTTTGTTTTATCGCGTAGAAATGACCATCTATTTGATCCGCATCAATGTCAAGATACTCAGTGATTATTCCAAAGACCTTATTATTAACCGATGTATTTGTATTTGATACATCTCATCATGGACATAACTATAAATATTACTGATTATACTTTGTTTGTCAGAGCTTGCAGAGCTTTGTCAAACAAAATATACTGATCGAAATTTACTAAGGATCACCTTTACCCATCTGTATATTTGTACATAAAAGTAAATGTGCAATTTTATATGTTTGTTATTTGTTCGTTGCAATTTAACAACAATCTTGGTCGTATCAAGTGGGACAATGTTACAGGTGGAGGAAGTGGGAGTGCCTAGAGAAAACCACCAAGCCACGTTGGGTAACTGTTACAAAGTTAGCCTTGTTAGAAGGCAACTATAGCATCAATTATGATCAAAGTGCTGTTCGCCTTCCTTCTTCGATCCGTAAAATTCTCCGTCATGATATGACCCGAATTGCAGGAGAGGAATGGATTCGGTCATATTGGATGAACCTAGCAGTGAACCTAGGATGTGACGTTATTGTCACGTGTTCCAATGACGTCGTGTTGGGCTGTCATGGTAGCCCACGTAAACGGTCATGTTGTGACGTCAGTACGTATTGTTAGGGTGACATGTGTTTCCGTTGTCCATTTTGTTTACCGGAGGGCTCCATCTTGCTTTCTATGATGGCACGTGTTTGCAATGACCCTGAAAGTTATCCAGTAGGACGGGGTGTGATCTGGGGGGGGGGGGGGGGTTCTATTCAATGGGAGTATATCTAATTATCCAAATGTATCTTTAAAGTACCGTGCAAAAGTATATTGTGCAGTTAAAGTACCTGTGCAAACTTACCAGAGACCTTAATCAACAAATAGTGATAAATGGAAAACAACAACAACAACATGTATCTTACAATTACATAACATCACCAAAAATTACCCAAATTACCGAAATAAACTTTATTTGGCTCGAATTCTTCAAGAATCCTCGATAGAACGTATATATATAGTGCTATAGAACGTAGGAGTCCATAACGAGGTGTTCGATTGAACTGGGGTATGAATAATTACCACAAACAAACAGACAACTACCGAAAATCTAAAAAGAACAGAACCGGTTTCCCCTCTCGTAGGCAAGGATCGGAAGATGGGGGGGGGGGGGGGGGGAGAGGAGGTTCAACCCCTTGAAAATGCTTATTCTTGAAATGTCAAATGACGAGGTTTTCTTGATTTCCCGAATTAGTCGAGTCAGTTTTATATCATTTCTTGAAACGCTTTTGCGACAGACCCTTATTTAAGATCCCATGTGCCCGATTACTGAGGGGTGAGGATCCGCCCCCACCCAAACGCCGGGCCCCGTTTCACCCACCCTCTCGACGGTCCTGGCAATCATAACATGTTTTGGGGGCAATAAATGTGGGAAAGTTGTGTTTGGGTTTTATTTGTTCTGTATACAGACATATACAAATGTTGGTTTTGTTGAACATAAATATAGAAATTCGTGGAAATGGCCGATGTGTTCGATGAACTGATTTCACAAGTTTCCCATCCTTTCAATATGACCATCATAAATGTGTAATGAAGTACAAGAGAATTTTCAATATTATAATCGAATCTGTATGAAAGAGTTGTGTGGCCTACAATCTTGGGCTAATTTGTTTTGAACAATTAACAAGCTCATTATACACAAATATACTTTACAGAGACCATCGTTATACACCAAAATGACCTAAAATTTCTATGTGCATTTGAGTTCAATAATCTGAAATATCTGCATCCATAATTGCCAATTACTTTAAAGTGCGTTGAAGTCCTTAGCTGCATGACGCCACGTTTAATAGTTGATTAAAATCTGAACAGGAGGGCGTTTCTGCCTCATTGTCATCAAGAGATCTTCGGTGATAACAAGTGAGCACTCTACGGACCAAACAATAAATGGAACATTTGTTATTGTTCTTCGGGTTCAGGAATTGGTAACCGTCGATAGGTCAACTGGGACAGTAATCGACGTCTCTAAAGGTTCTCCCCTCCCCCCAAGACTCCACAATAACTTTTCAAATGGTGACATTTTCATCCAGATTGGAGTCTAAGCTGTCCATTTGCTCTTGCTTGTAATCAAGCACTTACTATCGAGACAGGATTTGTGTCACACACACAGTCGGTCCCAGGACTTCATAAAAATCTGTGGGGACGAGACAACCGTTACTTATTCCCAGTTCCTTATTCGACATCCGTCAGTAACCGATACCATCGGTTGATAACGAATGTCGAATAAGGAACTGGGAATAAGTAACGATTGTCGCGCCCGTGAAATCTGTAGTTCACGATTCGTGGCGTAGGAGGTGGGGGGGGGGGGGGGGGGGGGGTAGCCAGTTTGAATTACCGGGCTGATATATGTTAATTAAATAACGGTCACTGCATTTATATTTTATTTACCCAGAAACAAATAAATTTCAAAGAAGTCTTTGAGTTTTGTAATTATAATTCCGAGAAGCGCGGTGGCTCAGTAGGTTGAGGTGCAGGCCGCAAGCCGAGAGGACCTCGGTTCGAATCCCACCTGCAGCAACCGCGTTGTGTCCTGGGGCAAGACACATCACCCTCATTGCCCACGTGGGGGCACGGTGGCGTTGTATACTAAGGCGCACTGCACGTCAATGGTGCACTTGTCCTCAGCCAGTGCTAACCCTGCTTGTGTGGAGTTAGTATATCGCTGTTGCTCGGTGGTTCTCTACGGGTACTCCGGCTGCTTCCACCCGTAAAACTCTCTTGTTCGACACGAGGTCGCCCTGGCTGTCGAAAGTGTCGTTAAAGCCCAATAAATAAATAAATAAATAAATAAATAAATAAATAAATTGTAATCCCGACTGACTCATATTCTAACTGCATCATCGAGGCATGTCTTCGACGAAGGTATGGCTTGATGATGAAGATGGAATATTTGATCATTCTGGAATTAAGACATCACTGTCGGGACAAACGAGGTTTATACCCCCACCCCACCCAATCGGTCATCTTCACCCCTGGGAAGAGTGTTACAGTACTTTCGGTAACCAGAACGTATCCTTCAACAACAGTTACTGTTTTGTTCCAATGCAGTGCAAATGAGGTTTACGCTCCCAACCCAATCGGTCATCTTCACTACGCCCATGGGAAGAGTGTTTTTGAACTTTCGATAACCAGGGGCTAATACTATAAAACTTTTACAATTGTATTTTCTGGAATTGTATTTTCTGGTTATGACTTTAAATGGGTTGAAATTAACAATTAGCATTTTCAAAGATGTGGCAATTTGCCAGTTGGCAAATTGCTATATCTTTTAAAATGCTAATGATTCATTTTAGTAAGTTGTATTAATAGGTAAAAAATACAATTCTAGAAAATACTGTTGTAAAAGTTTTATAGTATTAGCTCCAGAGGTCAATACTAGAAAACTTTTACAATTGTAAAATTCTAGAATTGTATTTTCTAGTTATGACTTTAAATGGATTGAAATGAACCATTAGGATTTTTAAAGATGTGGCAATTTGCCAGTTGGCAAATTGCCATACCTTTTAAAATGCTGATGATTCATTTTAGTTATTTGTTTTAATAGGTAGGAAATACAATTCTAGAAAATACGGTTGTAAAAATGTTATAGTATTGGCTCCAGAACGTATCCATCAACAACAGTTACTGTTTTGTTCCAATGTCGTGCAGTTCTGGATTATCCTAGTAGCAAAAGTAACATATGCTATGCGTCCCGCACTTCCAAACTTCCAAAGGCCCCACACTAAACGCTTTCACGCTATCAACATGGGTTTGGTCCAAAATGGGCAGTATAGCATATATAGATCTGACACTGTTTATCGGGACTCTGTGTTTGACGTTTTAATACAGTGTACTGTCTGGCAGGATATTGGAAGTGTTTCCACATTACTGTTTGCCTGCACAGGCAACTGGCAATAATGTAAAAACACTGCTATATCATCTGCAGTTGTGCGTATATATGATAGGTATTATCGTAAAATTAATCTGAGGATTTAAGGGTTAAAAATTGAATATAATAAGACGTGGTGGTCGTTGACTCTCCATTTTGGATGGCAGTTTTGAATAGCCAAATACATATATACTACGCAAAAACAGTTTTGCAAAACATCCAACATTTCGGTGAAAATGACAGAAAATTGAAACAATGATTAAAAGCAATATGCAACGCGAAAGCCAATTCAATTATTAACAAATGAATAATTGAATTTTTTCGGACAATTTCATAAAAGAATGTCCGTCGTATCACCGGTCACGTGCACAAGCGATCGGTATCTAAAACAGAGAGGATATCTACCCTGTTTTAGTGAATATCGGGATTTTTCTCATGAGTGTGGACCTGAAAGTTTTATTTTTCACCAGCACTAGCGCGAGTGAAAAATAATACTTTCAGGTCCACACGGATGAGATATTTCCAGACATTCACTGAAACAGCGTAGATTTTTTTTATTACATGCTACGTGACATTTTACTGCGCATTATTCAGGCCAACTCGACTGCAAACAGTTTCAAGACAATAAAAAAGCTGCTGATCGTTCCTTCAAGGCGACGTTCAATAGCGACGTCATGCGCCGAAGCGTAACGTCATTTAGGAAGCCACTGAAAAAATTCATCGTGTTGACCTGAAAATATTATTTTTCACTCGCTCAAGCAATTATGAAAAATAAAACTTTCAGGTCCACACTCATGAGATAATTCCAGATACTGATTAAAATTGAGTAGATTTTCTTTATTATTATATGCTGTGAGACATATTGCACAATATTCAGCCCAATTCGATCCCAAGTGCGTACGTTTCAAAACAAAAACAAAGATCAGCGGATCGTTCCTTCAAGCCGACGTCATGCACCAAAGCGTGACGTCAGTTAGGAAGCTACTGGGGAATATTTCTCGATATCTATCGAGTCGATAGATATTGAGAAATATCTTTTAGATAATCTGCGATAATTCACAAGATGGCGTATAATAAATTAAAGTTATTTTCATTATATTGTTATACATACGGCACATGTCACGTTAATAAAAACGCATCAACTACGACACCAACCTGCACAACTCAAACCACTTCAACTACAACAACTTCCACAACACCAACCACTACTAAAGTGACAACTACTACAACACCAACTACTACTCTTATTCAACAAACACAACATCAGTAGCTGCAACCACAACAACCACTACTTGACCAAAAACAAATAATACACCAGTCTTTACTGTAACCTACAAACGCAACTACAATACCAACAACTTCAAGCATCACTTCAACCACTACATCTTTTAAGCCCAACTAAGCCTGTCACTACACCTACTACACTAGCAGAATGATCTATGACTCCAACAACCACAACTACAACACTAAACTCAACAATAACAACCACTACAACACCAACCACTGCTGCTACGACACCAACAACCTCAACAGTAACCACCACAACTTCTACTTGAGTCGCTATAATTACTAAACCAACAAGTAAAAAAACACGCTACTACACCAACAACCATAACAAGTGCTCCATATATATTTCACCCACAACTACTATCTTAAGCCCACAGTTGTACCACGTGCTCCCCAAATTTCCCCGAGTCACTATTTTCCTCAGCCCACGAATGTTACAAGCAGTTCTCAAACCACTTACACTAGTCCCCAAAACTAGCTCTCCGAATCAAATATGAACACACTTTCAACGTTTCGAATTAAACCCTAGGAGACTTTTGCCGGAAAACGCTTCTCCAGCGACAAAAGTGACACCACGGGTGCCACATGGGGCTGAATCAAAATTCCGAAACCTTTATCCACATCTATACTCCCTACCGGAACATATGGACACACTTTCAACGTTTCGAATTAAAACCCCTTGGAGCCTTTCGTCGGAAACCTATTCTCTAACGACAAAAGTGACGCTACGGGCGCAAACATGCGGTTGAATTAAAAATCTGAAACCTTTATGCACATCTGGAGACCCTACCTGAACATATGAACACACTTTCAACGTTTCGAATTAGAACTCATAGGCGCCTTTCGCCGGAAACCAACTCCCTAACGACAAAAGTGGCGCTACGGGCGCCACATGGGGCCAAATCAAAAATCAAAAACCTTTATGCACATCTAGAGACCTTACTTGAATTATGAACACATTTTCACCGTTTCGAATTAAACCCCCTAGAAGCCTTTCTCCGGAAACCGATTCTCTTACGATAAAAGTGGCGCTACGGGAGTAACATAGGGTCAAATCAAAATTCGGAAACCTTTGTGCACATCCAGACATCATACCGGAACATATGAACACACTTTCAACAATCAAAGTTACATATTCTATGAGCCCTTCGTCGGAAAACAGTATTTTAGCTCATTCTTTAAACAATTCAAGCTAATCCTATTTTTGTCATCTCTGTATCATGCTTAATAGTCGGGCAACTAGATACATCCCCTATGGGACCCCCCCCCCCCCCCCCCCCGAACCGAACAAGACCTGTTTTTTTCAGGAACCTGGACATCTCGAGAGTAGATTTTCAGATGTTAACAAGAAATCATCCTGGCCGGATATGACGTAATCCAAGATGGCGCCCATAAGGGTGGGTCAATTTCGCGATTTTACACAATCACTAATTTATCTCGATTAAGGAAAAACTATATGAGATAAGGAACGGGAATTAACTCATTCGTATTTCTGACATCGTTTCCCGTATAATAATATCAATTAATTAAGTACGAGAAAATCCAAAATGGCCACCAAAATTCGCCTCAAAATAGACGAACATCGAGTTTTTCGACACTTTTTTCGCAAAAAACTGTAAATTTTTAGATGTTAAATTGATCGCAAATTATTCTCCGATAATACCCAGCGTGAACATCGAAAGGTGATGTGGAAAACAAGATGGCCGCCAGTGCGACTATCTCAAGTTAAAAAAAAATGTTTCATACACGGGACAGGAATCAATTGTATAGTATTTTAAACACTTTTTCTGCGTATGATAAAACCAATACAGTCAGAGAATATCCAAGCTGGCCGCCAGACAAATGCCTCGAAATTGCAGAGAATCAGTAGCAGATCATGTACCCGACCGGATGGACCTTGTGGTGGTCCTAGAAAGTGACGCAATGTCACGTGACGCAGTTGCGTCATGTTTGGTTGTCCTGGTCACCCGCGTGAGTGGCCATCTTGTGACGTCATCCACATAGTGATATGTGGTCTTAGTGCGCATTCGTAGCATATGTTGTTAGGGTGACACGTGTTTCCGTCGTCCATTTTGTATACTGCAGGCCGCCATCTTGGTCTCTATGGTAGTACATGGCTGGTATGTACAATAGGACAGGGGTATATTTGGAGGGTGTTTTCGATTGAATAGGAGTAAATCTAATTACCAGAAACAACCCGATAATCCCTCCAAACCACCCAAAACTTCCGAAACGGACTTTATTTATGTAGATTTCCCCATTTCGGGCTTATTATAGTAGCACGTTGTGCTATAGGACAGAGAGGTCTCCTGGGGGTAAGTTTGATCGAACTCGAGTAGTTTGCTGGTTCGGATACTTCCTATTTGCTTAGTTCGGATTCCTTTGGAATCCTCGGTTTCTATCTGTTTTGTCTGTAATTACCCTATTCTGACTACATTAGCTGCCTATCTAGTCTCAGATGTCTCTGTCCCAGCCTCTGACCTCTACCAAGTCTTATAATCACCGGTCAGATTGCTTCATTTCCCATAATCTGTACATATCCATATAGACTTATCTCCCCTGTGTATAACGAAGTCTTGTATGATTCCCAAGGCCAAATGGCAATCGGGCAGGAACAAATATTGCTCGAATGGCTCGAATCTTATCAAGCGAATAAGGAATCGAGTAGAGATTGGAACCAGCATTGCTCGAATGACTCGAATTAAATCGACAAAATAAGCCATAGAGTAATTACTCGTACAAGAAATATTCTCAGCATATATTATTTGCCAACATTCTCCCAAGCGCTTGCTTTATCGGCTTTCATTGTACAGAAAGTTTGAAACACAACAAATCCCCATTGTCCATTAAACTACTGTAAAAACATTGTCGGTCGATGTGGGTAACTAAGTACTCACTGAGCCACGCTATTGCAGTAATAACAACTTTCTTTTGTGTGGTGTAATGAGAAACAAGTGTAAGCCATTTTCAATTGCATGAAATGTTTCGAATGAACTTCCTGTCTTGCAACAATATCCATCCATTTCAAGAAATATACAGAACTCTTTCAACAAATAACAACTAGATGGTGTCACTTGTGTGCAAAGCACCCTATAGTGTATCCCCGCATTTGCATCCTTGACTTTGTATGAATGCTTGATACAAAGATGAAATGTATTATATGACACACTAAAATCATATTGAGTGGCACAGGTGACACAGCTTCGTGCGCACCTGCAGACTCCACTGCAACATTTGGGCATGGTTTTTAGCGTTTCGAATTACATACATGTACCCTGGTTTCGCCGGAAACGGTCTAAGAAAACATGAAAGTGGCAACGGTGGCACCCCAAAAATCCGAAACCTTCGTGCACATCTACAGACCCTACTGCAACTTTTGAGCATAGTTTTAGCACCTCAAATTGCATACTCTGGGAGCTTTTCGCCGGAAATGATCTAAGAAAACACGAAAGAAAAACGGTGGCACCGCCACGTGGCATCTGAAAAATCTGAAACCTTTGTACGCATCTACAGACCTTACTGCAACATTCGAGTATGCGTTTAGCATTTCGAATTACATACCCTAGGAGCCTTTCGCCGGAAACGGTCTAAGAAAACACAAAAGTGGCAACGGTGACACAGCCACTTAGCACCCAAAAAATCCAAAACCTTCCTACGCATTTACAGACTCTACTGCAACATCTCAGCATGGTTTTAGCGTTTCGAATTACATACTCTAGGAGCCTTTCGCCGGAAACGGTCTAAGAAAACACGAAAGTGGCAATGGTGGCACAGCCACGTGGCACCTTAAAAATCCGAAATCTTTGTGCACATCTACAGACCCTACAGCAACATTTGAGCATGGTTTTACCATTTCGAAATACACACTGTAGCAGTCTTTCGCCGGAAATGGTCTAAGAGAACATGAAAGAGGCAACGGTAGCACAGCCACGTGGCACCCCAAAAATCCAAAACCTTCGTGCGCATCTACAGACCCTACTGCAACATTTGAGCATGGTTTTAGGATTTCGAATTACATACCCTAGGAGCCTTTTGTCGGAAACGGTCTAAGAAAACGTGAAAGTGGCTACAGCACAGCCACTAGGCAGCTGAAAAATCTGAAACCTTCGTGCACATCTACAGACCCCACTGAAACATTTGAGCATGGTTTTAGCGTTTCGAATTACATACCCTAGGAGCCTTTCGCCGGAAACGGTCTAAGAAAACACAAAAGTGGCAACGGTGGCACAGCCACGTGGCACCTGAAAAATCGGAAACCTTCGTGCTCATCTACAGACCCCACTGCAACATTTGAGCATGGTTTTAGCGTTTCGAATTACATACCCTAGGAGCCTTTCGCCGGAAACGGTCTAAGAAAACACAAAAGTGGCAACGGTGGCACAGCCACGTGGCACCTGAAAAATCCGAAACCTTCGAGCGCATCTACAGACCCTACTGCAACATCTGAGCGTGCTTTTAGCATTTCGAATTACATACCCTAGGAGCCTTTCGCCGGAAACGGTCTAAGAAAACACGAAAGTGGCAATGGTGGCGCAGCCACATGGCAGCTGAAAAATCTGAAACCTTCGTGCGCATCTACAGGCCCCACTGCAACATTTGAGCATGGTTTTAGCGTTTCGAATTACATACCCTAGGAGCCTTTCGCCGGAAACGGTCTAAGAAAACACAAAAGTGGCAACGGTGGCACAGCCACGTGGAAACTGAAAAATCCGAAACCTTCGTGCTCATCTACAGACCCCCACTGCAACATTTGAGCATGGTTTTAGTGTTTCAAATTACATACCCTAGGAGCCTTTCGCCAGAAACGGTCTAAGAAAACACAAAAGTGGCAACGGTGGCACAGCCACGTGGCACCTGAAAAATCCGAAACCTTCGTGCACATCTACAGATCCTACTGCAACATTTGAGCATGGTTTTAGCGTTTCGAATTACATACCCTAGGAGCCTTTCGCCGGAAACGGCCTAAGAAAACACGAAAGTGGCAATGGTGGCGCAGCCACGTGGCAGTTGAAAAATCCGAAACCTTCGTGCGAATCTACAGACCCTACTGCAACATTTGAGCATGGTTTTGGCGTTTCGAATTACATATTCTAGGAGCCTTTCGCCGGAAACGGTCTAAGAAAACACAAAAGTAGCAACAGTGGCACAGCCACGTGGCACCTGAAAATTCCGAAACCTTCGTACGCATCTACAGACCCTACTGCAACATTTGAGCATGGTTTTAGTGTTTCGAATTACATACCCTAGGAGCCTTTTGCCAGAAATGTGAAAAATTAGCGCATTTTTCAAGTGGCTCCTCAGAAGCCACCTGGTGGCGCAAAACCTTAAAAGTGGTATTTTTGGATTGCACAGACCCTATTGAACAAATGTAGAAAGTTACAGCGTTTCGAATTACAAAACCGGACGTACGGACGTACGGACGGAGATCACGACAGTATCCCCGCATTTTTTAAAATGCGGGGATAATAAGCGTGTAACCCTATATCATAATTATATAAAAAATACAGTTTTCTATATCATCATAATAGCTGTGATATCTGACTTCTTTCTCAACTTGGAACAAATTATCGCCGATATACCGGTATATCACGATATTTTTCCGATATCGCCACCGGTATTCAAATCTGAATATCATGCAGCCCTATGCAGGCTTGCTAACTATGTCAGATTACTCGAACGACTAGAATCCCATTTAGCAAACAAGCCATCGAGTAATTGCTCGAACGAGTGGCTCCTCTTACGACTATTATCCTCATCTCGGTAATAATAATAATAATAATAATAATAATAATAATAATATAATAATAATAATAATAATAATAATAATAATAACACTTTGGCCGGCCGCTGATTTGTCGCGGTTCTCTGATGAGAAGGCCTTGGTTACCCCTGTACTCCTAACTGCCTCCCTATTCCCACGCTTCTTCTCTCCTCCCAACACACGGAGACGAACTGCCCGATGAAATCCCCTGCCCCATTCTTCCCAATTTCTCCGATTAGCATATTAACCCTCTCCTTTGAGTCTCCCACTAACCACATGTCCTTCATTCTCCCATCCCACTTCCCCATTATACTCCCAGTGAATCTTATTCTGTAAGACTGGTATTTTGGGCATTCTAGAAGAAAGTGTTCCAGGGTCTCCACCACGCCCAAATTACACATCTGGCACTCCTTTTCACTGTTTTTCCCACTTTTCCCCCTCAACTCCAGGGATCGCGACCTCAGCTTGAACAACAGTGACCCCCCAAAGGTGCCATCAAGGTACTCTTCAAAACCAGGCTTCTCTTTATCACGCAGGCCACCCAAAGACCTCTTTGATTTGACCCCCCTCTCGCCAATTACGGTTACAATCTTCCATGGCCCTTTCTCTGGCGATTTTTTTTACCCTGGTTTGCCCCAACGTCTAGGTCCGAGGTCTCCAATGAGTAGTTCTCTACTAGCTCCCTCACTTCGACCATCCACCCCGTCTTGATATTTGAGTTGAAAATTCTCAGGAACATTACTTTACACCATCGGTTGTCGGGAAGATTTACCAAATAATTAAGATAACCGAGTTTCAATAGGTCTATCCTGTCCTTGATCCTCATCCACCCAAGCTCACTCCTGATTGCTCTAGCGCTGCGGCATTACTCGACCCCGTTATCCATCGGCCTGCATCGTTCTGCAGGATTTCCAAGCTCTTTACGGCCGTCTGGTTTAGGGGTACAACTTCCGTACCGTATGTTATACTTGGCAGACACACCATTTCCCAAATGGTTTTCCCCACGAAAACCGTATTGAAACTGTTTCTCCCTATAAGTTTCATTTGGTTAAGGATTCACTTCCCCTTCAGAATCAATTTATTTCTGTGGTTTCGGTAGTTGCCTCTTCCTGTGATGTTTATATTTATCCCCACATGCCCGTAGTCACCTGCCTCTCCTACACTAAAACGTTTGCTGCTACCTTCCGGAAAGCAGAACTCCCCCACTCTCCACTTTCGAGTGGGGTCCACTTTGCGGCCCACAGGTATAACTCTGCTCTTGCTTTCATTAAGTTCGAGTCTCCATTTGCTCCCATATTTCCCAACAATTCCCAGCATTTTTGCTAGCCCCTCTTCGCTTTCTGACACTAGCACACTGCAAAAAATATTCCTGGGGTCTTCAAGTCCCCAACTGCTACCCCTCGTCGCTATGCAGGAGTTCATCTCCTAAACTTTTGATGTACAATGCAAAAAGAATTGGCGAAAGGATACACCCCTGTTTTAGACCTATCTCCATAGGCAAACGTTTTGTTGTAATGTTTCCCAGGCTAAGAAAGAATGAATGAATGAAAGGTTTTAGCGCGCCGAAGGCGCGCAGGGACGATGTGGGATTTACAAATCCCTTGCGACCCGGTTAACGTTATTTTATTTCACTTGGATTACACAGGTCTAGCTTTCCTATTGCCAAAAATGGAGTCTGAGGGGGGTATGCACGCGGTTAGAATACCCGGCAGTTTACGTTGGAGTGTTAGATGGTCATTACTTAATCCCTCAACACCTTTAAAACTATTAGAGAGTGGGCTCTATTCGGTTCCAGTTCGGCGATGGTAGAGGTTTGAGTCCCACCATGGTGGCGAGCCAGAATGTAATGTTGTGCGATGGCAAATTTAAGGGAAGAAGAGAAAAGAAAACCAAACAGCAACGCCGGTTTGGTAGCGGCCCCGGTATATGACCATAGCGGTTACAAAAAAGAAGTGGAGAAAGCTCCAACAGTTTAGTTTGGAAAAACCGGGAGTCATCCATCAAACCTTCTGGGAGATAGGATGCCGTATGTGATTTTGAGGTATCTGGTTATCCTTCTGGAATTCCAAATGACCTCCTCCACCCCCCACCACCCCCACCCCTCCCCCCCAAAAAACCCCCAAAAAACCCACCCTCTCACTGACACACACCCTCAAGCCCTTAAAAGGGCTGTTAAATATTTATTCAAATGTTTATTTACATAAAATGTACACTCGTCCCCAGCCAGACAAGCTTGTTTCAATCCTTGCCTAGTGTTTGGTGGTTTCTTGTATATGTTGCAGAAAGGTTCGTTGCACCAATTCCTCCTACGCTTTGTCTACCATTTCTATGCGTCTTCTTGATAAGAGTGTTGCAAGAAAATTTGAGAATGTTCAATTAGAAAAGTTATAGGTAGAGAGAAAGATAGGTATCCGCTATTGTATATTGTGCCTGCTGCGTGATTGTTGCTACGGATGGGGTAAGGGGTGTGTTTCTTCGGAGCCCACTCCCCAGGCTAAGTTCACTCTGTACGTCTTTATATAATGCTTTCATAATTCCAACAAACTCGCCTCCCAAGCCCAGAGTCTCCAGCTTGCGCCCTCCCTCCATACTCTATCGTATGTCTTTTTAAAAATACAAAAAGCCATAAACATCTTTTTCTTTTTTGCTTTCGCGGATTCTATCATTTGGGATAGCGTGAAAAGACGGCCAGTGACTCTCCTTCCCTTCCTGAAGCCATTCTGGATTTCTCCCAAAAACCCTTCTCTCCAATCACCCCCTCTAGTCTCTCATACAGGACTTTACAGAAAACTTTTCCAATGTTGCTACTGACAGAGATCCCTCGATAGTTATCCAAAACGTTTTTTTCCCCTTTTTGTGAATAAATGTCACTTTGCTTTCTTTCCACTCCTTTGGGACCTCTTGGATTTCTATGGCTAAATTGAATGGGGCAGTTAGGCTTTCCACGAATTCCTCTCCCCCTTTTTTTGATAAACTCGTTAGGAGTTTCATCCACCCCTCCCGCTTTTCCGTCTCTTAATTTTGAGATCACCTTTCGCACCTCCACCGTTTTAATTTCGCTGCATACGAAGTTCGATAGATTTTCCTCGACCTGGTTCGGACACTCCGGTGGGCTCCCCACGTCCCATCGCTTATGGTTTACCTTTTCCCAGTGCTTGACTACACGTAGTTCTGATGCGACCTGATCTTGCTCGTCTGTAACTCTGCCATCTACTCTAATACTCTGTGGGTTACTTTCTCTGTTACGTTTATTCACCCATTTCCAAAATACGTTCGAACTCGACCCCCTGTCGTTCTTATCGTCCTAATAAGACTGCTATTTCGTACTCTTCGATTATCGTCTTTAATCTTGTTTACTTTATTTCGTGCTTGTTGGTATTCTTTCTTTGCTACCGTGGCCTTGTTGCTTTCCGCCCCCTTAAGTTTTCTACTTCTGTATGCCGCACTTTTAGCTTTTCTACCCTTTATGGCCCTTTTCAGTTCTTCGTTCACTCTGTACCCAAGTTCCCGTGTTGGCACCCGGATATTTCCTACACTTTCCTTCCCTGCCTCCACCAGGCTCGCAACTATGGCGCCGGTCATCTTCTGGACACTGCTCCCCATCCCCCCCCCCCCACCCCTTTTGTGTACGGTTGCAAGCGTTGGTTTCAGTTTTTCTTCGAACTTCGCCAAGTCAGCATCCTTTTTGAGTTCCCTAATCTCCTTTAAGCTTCCTTTCCTTTTTATTAGGTTTTTGGCCCTGATCGTCATTGTAATCAGGTTGTGATCACTATCCAACTCCATTTTACCCTCATCATCCACTTCTACCCCTATCACCCCTCCATAAATTAATATATGTGAGAATGTAGTCGATTATTGATTTATTTTCTGTCGTTCCTATCCCAGGTCCATTGTCCCTTACACCTCGAGTCCCTGTTCAGAATCTTCAGATCGAGCTCATTTGTGAAGTTCAACAGCTTCCTTCCATTCCTGTTGACTTTCTTGTCCCCACCCTCTATGCCTTCTTCCTTATCACCTATGTGTCCATTAAAGTCACCCATCAGAATTATACGGGGGCGCGGTGGCTCAGTGGTAGACTGCTGGACTTCTATGCTAGAGGGCCCGAGTTCGATCCCCGTTCGGGACGACCCGCGTTGTGTCTTTGGGCAAGGCACTTTATCCCGATTGCCTACATGGGGGCACGATAACGTCGTGTACTAAGGCGTACTGCACGTCGATGGTGCTCGATGGTGCACATGCCTGTCTTCAATCTCTGTAACCCTGCTTGAGCGGAGCTTGAACAGAATTAGAATGTTGAGGAGCTGAGAGTTGCTCGTCGTTGCTCGGTGGTTCTTTCCGGGTACTCCGGCTTCCCCCACCCGTAAAACTCTCGCGGTCACGATTAGCCATTATGTATAAGTATGTGACATTAAACCCAGTGAATAAATAATATCAGAATTATACCGAGCCCCCTTCTTTCTAGTTCCGTGATATTGTTCCTTAGTGTTGAGTATATCGAATAATTCCACTCGGGTTTGCTTCCCTCCACCACACAGTACACAATCCCAAGGGCAATACTTTTGTTTCTCAGATTGATCTTTATCCATCCAATTTCTTTCCATACCTCAGCCGAGGTGCTGACATCTTCCAAGTCTGTGATCAGCGACGGTTTTAAATCCTCTTAGTCTTTAATGTACATGCCTACCCCTCCCCCCTTTTGTCTGGCCTTCCGTTCACCCTACACCTATCCACACGCACCCCCTTACTTGGTCTACCCGTTCCTCGTGTCTTATCCACGTCTCGCTTAAGCCCGTGACATCAAACTCCTCTGCCTCGATCAGTATAGCAATTTCACTTACTTTCCGGTGGAGGCCCTGGATGTTGCTATAACCCACTTTCAGGATACCGAGATTCATTGGCTTCCGCCTACTGGTCCCATTATTATCTAGTCCTGTATGTTTGTATATCCTATTTTGTAAACCTGTGCTTTCCTTGGGATGCTATTCCTATTGAAGTGAATTTTTGGTCCCTTTTCCTTATCCCCTTATCCCATTTTTTACAACTGTGGTTCGTAATACATTTCCTGTGTTCACTCCCCCTTCTCTGTTCCCCTCCCCTCTCTATACCAAAAAAGGCTCCACCACGTGCAACATCTTGTTTCCTAAAACCACTGTACCCCTTGGGCTAAGATGGAGACCATCCCTTCCATATAGGTCCTTTCTCCCCCAAAATGATTCCTAATTGTCTACAAAAGGAATCCCAAGTTTCTTATAATACTCCCCCAATTCCTCGTTGACCCCAATGATCCACGAATTACGCTCGCCCCCACCACCTAGTACTGGGAGAAGCCCCGAAACTACTACCTGTGCATTCTTAGCACTCATTTGAGTTATTAAGTCCTTGTCAGTCTCAATAAGCTAAACTGATTTCCTCTCCCTGATGTTGTTGGTCCCCACGTGTACAACAACCATTGGGTTTGGGCCTGACCCCTTTACTAATCCACCCACACTCTGTCCCTTAGGTCCTCCACCCTAGCCCCCGGAAAGCACAAATTGGTCCTGTTGACACTGTCAAATTGGTCCACACACCACCCTATATAACCCCCGCACTATACTACTCCCTGTGTACTATTTGTGGATACATTTTGAGGATACCTGAAGATAGTTATAGTCCCTGGTACTTGATCAGCTTTGGTTTTTATAGCTCTTAGACCACAACCGTTGACTTGCCCATATTCACCATCATCTGTCCTATGATGGCATAGGTATCCCCCGATACCGAGATGTGGATAAGAGTCGTAAGAGTCGTCGCTCATTCGAGAAATTACTCGATGACTTATTTTCCCGATGGTATTCCAGCCGTTCGAGCAATTTGAGATCGTTAGCAAGCACGCAGTAGTGCTACATCTCAGTAGTAAAGGTAAAATGCTGGAAGAGGGCTATGAGTTTGGGTGGCTAGAGTAGAAGCTAATCATGGGACAGACGATGGCGATACAGGACAAGTCAGCAGTAGCGGTCTTGGAGCTTTTAAGGCATGGGGAGGTCTGGATGCAAGGAACTGAACAGACAATATGAACCATAACTGTCTTCTGATAGATATCCTCTGAAAAGTATCCTCTAAAAGATATCCTCAAAAGGTACCCTCAAAAAGTATCCCCCAGAAGTACATCACCATGTCATAGGTATCCCCAAATACCCAGATGAGGATAAGAGTCGTAAGAGGAGTCAATCGTCCGAGTAATTACTTTATGGATTATTTTCTCGATTAGATTTCGAGCCATACGAGCAATACCTGTTCCAGTCACTACTCGATAGCTTATTCGCTGGATAAGATTCTAGCTATTCGAGCAATATCTGTTCCTGCTCGATTGCCGCTTGGCCTTGTGAATCATATTGGACTTCGTTATATACAGAGGAGATAACTCCGTATGGATATGCACTTATTATGGGAAATGGAGTAATCTATTGGTAGAGTACAGAGGCTGGGGCAGAGATATCTGAGACTAGATAGGCGTCTAATATAGTCAGAATAGGGTCAGTTACAGACAAAACAGATAGAAACCGAGGATTCCAAATTAATTCTAACTAGATAAATAGGAAGTATCCGAACCAGCAAACTACTCCAGTTCAACCGAACTTACCCCCATGAGACCTCTCTGTCCTATAGCACAACGTGCTACTATTATGAGCCCCAAACTGATAAATCCAAACAAAATAAAGTCCGTTTTGGCAGTTTTGAGTGGTTTGGGAGGATTGTCGGGTTGTTTGTGGTAATTAGATTTATTCTTATTCAATCAAATGCACCCTCCCAACATACCGCCCGTCTTAGTGTAGGGTTTTGGGTTTCATAGCAGCCATGGGCTGCCATAGAAACCAAGATGGCGGCCTCTAGTATACAAAATGGACGACGGAAACACGCATCACCCTAACAACAAGCGCTGTATTTATTATTTATTTATCTATTTATTGGTGTTTAAGGTCACATATTTCTGCACAATGGCTAATCATGACCTCGACAGTTTTACGGATGGAGGAAGCCGGAGTACCCGGAGAGAACCACCAAGCAACGGCGAGTAACTGTCAGGTCCCCAACATACCAACTCCACACAAGCAGGGTTAGCATTGGTTGAAGGCAGGTGCACAATCGACGTGCAGTACGCCTTAGTACACAGCGTCACCGTGCCCCCACGTGGGCAATGGGGGTGAAGTGTCTTGCCCAAGGACACAACGCGATTGCCGCAGGTGGGATTCGAACCGAGGATCTCTCGGCTTGCAGCCTGCACCTCTACCTACTGAGCCACCGCGCCCCCAACAAGCGCTGTGCATGCACACTAATACCACATATCACTATGGGGATGACGTCACAAGATGGCTGCTCACGCGGGCTACCAGGACAACCAAACGCAGCGTATCTGGGTCACGTGACATGACGCCACTTCCTAGGTCCACCACTAAGTCCATCCAAATGAGCCCCGTCGATTACATAATCTAATCCTGATGATATTCAAATTAGAGGCATTTTTCTGGTGATCATCTTGGATATTCACTGACTAAACTGATTTTATCATACGTAGAAAAAGTGTCCAAATTACTATACAGTTACATTTTTCCACAGCTATCGTACAACTTGAGATAGTGTAAACTTGTCCATTACAAAAGAGGGATAATTGGAAACGGGTGGTCGCACTGGTTGCCATCTTGTTTTCCACATCAGCTTTCGATGGTGCATGTTCACGCTTGATATTCTGGCTGAATAACTTGTGATCAATTTACCATCTAAACGTTTACAGCTTTCTAATTTTTTACCATGATCCCATAATTTTGCGAAAAAGTGTCGAAAAACATTTTCTGGTGCCCATCTTGAATATTTACTTACTTGATTGATTTATCATACGCAGAAAAAGTGTCCAAAATACTATACAGTTGATTCCTGTGCCCTGTATCAAATATCTTTTTTCCACAACCCTCGTACAACTTGAGATAGTGTAAACTTGTCCATTACATAATCGGGATAATTCTAAACGGATGGTCGCACTGGTGGTCATCTTGTTTTCTACATCGGTTTTCTATGGTGTATGTTCACGCTGTGTATTATCGGATATTAATTTGCGATCAATTTAACATCTAAAAGTTTACAGGTTTCCAATTTTTTATATAAATAGCCTCCATGACAAAATTAAAGCTCTCAGACAAAATGCACAAATGGGGAAAAATCCATGAGATGACACAAATAAATGAACATACAACATGAACTTGGATATTTATTACAATAGCTTATATATTTTGACAGTTGACATTTTTGTTACACCAATTAACAAAAGATCTGCGAAAGATGATACTTTGACAATGCTTACAAAAATATCAGTAACATGGATTATTAATATGGAGATTTATTACGAGGTGTTTTATAAGATTTCTGAATATATTTATTAAATATTTGTCGATATCATGAAAGATATTATATTATAAATGTGATGACCATGGGCCAATACTATAAAACTTGTACAATTGTATTTTTTAAAATTGTATTTTCTAGTCATGACTTTAAACGGGTTAAAATGAAGCATCAGCATTTTTAAAGATCTGGCAGATCTTTAAAAATACTATTGCTTCATTTTCTGAGTCGTTATAACGTGTTACTAACTCACTATAAGGAGTTACGTCAGTCGTTATAACGACTTAGATCACTCCTTGTAACGACTTAGAAAGTGGTAAGAGCGACTTAGACAGTGAATATAACGATTTTTAAAGTGCTAATAATCTATTTTACTCTGTTATATTAATAGGTAGAAAATACAATTCAAGAAAATAAAATTGTAAAAGTTTTATAGTATTGACTCCTGGTTCGAGGTGGACGTTGCGAATTATCTTCCCGCGTGACACATTGTCTCCGTGGGCGCAAGCCGAGGGAGACAATAGTTCCAAGAGGAGAGTATCCAGTATCCGTAATATCCGCCTGCAGAATGAGTCGTATTTATAACAGTAACATTGATCTAATCTTTCCGACTGGATATAACAACAAATACAATATTCACTTTGCTTTTGGAAATGATAACGTCAATAAACACCCTATCGCCTCAATGTTTTGGCTTTGACGCTAACAGACTAACCCAGTTTACATTCTTAGGTAGCTTTTTTAGGACATGTGTGAAATGTTTTTTTAAGTCGTTATAACGAGTTATGTAACGTTATAACGACTTAGTTAACTCGTTATAACGACTTAGAAAGTCGTTATGACGACTTACTAACTCGTTATAATGAGTTAGTAATCCGTTATAACTATTTACCAAGTCGTTTTAACAACTCATATGGTCGTTATAATGACTTACTCAGAAGTCGTTATAACGAGTTACGTAAGTCGTTATGACGACTTTTATTGTATGACTACCTCAAATAGCCCCTCAATACTTCTGTAGCTTGCCCATCAAATCCAGCTCTCCAGAAAACAAGAGAGTCAAGTTTTCAAGATCGTTATCATGCCTCTCTCAAACAAGGCGCACGTGAACGGACTCATTAAACTCCGTTGACAAACATTCCAGTCGAGGACTATTTGAAAATGCCGTGCTGAACAACTGCAAAATAACAATTATCAACTATTTTCAAGATGCGAATCCAACAAAACATAGGAGAATCTGTGTTATCGAAAGCGATTCAAGTCTTGCAGCCATTGTTTTGACTTTCAAGTTTCATGTTTGACACGAACGTTCGATATTACTACGAGTTTGGGATTCCCCATTTCCATAAATTGCTGATGGTTATTTGGCTAATATAATTCTTGTTGTATTTGATTTTTCAGGTGTTGTGATCACTTTAAAATACTGATTGTCATATAATAAATACATTACTACAACTGCGGCGTTTCGTTTGATCTCATGTCGTCTACACGACGGAATACAACAACACAGATCAATTGACTGTTGTAGTAATCAGTGTAGGTCACTCGTTATATCGATATATAAAGTCATTATAACGACTTTCTAAGTCGTTGTAACGAGTTAATAACCAGGTCTTGACAATTGGGGCAACCTATAGGACGGGTTGCCTATATGTTATGCAAAAAGATTTTTGGGACACCTCTTTATAGGTTAACCGAAAAATAGTTTCATAATTGGAGATTTGATTGGAAGGTAATGACAAAAGAAGACATGTAACAATGATAAAAGATAAATTACTTTAAATCATAATGACTTTTATTTTTCAACAAAATTCGCATCCCCAAATCTGCCAATTATAATGGTTACCCAAGAGGTTAAGCCTTTTCCTAACAAAATGGCAAAAATGCCCAGAATATTGGCCTAAGGGTGGCTTACACAACCTCACACATCATGGCAATTTCTCATTAAATCCATACCAATATGGATATCATTGGAACCAGCTGAATCAGCTGGTTCCAATGATATCCATATTTGTATGCTTCTATTGAAAATTTGAGACAAAGGTTTTAATCATGAAGTTCAGGATATTCGGAGGAAAGCTATGTGAAGTAAAGAGTTAACCCCCAAAAATTGGGGCAAAAGATCAAAAGGTTAATGAACATGTGACGGGGCAACCTTCAAATGGGTCCATCAAAATTCTGAATTGTCAAGCCCTGAATAACCCACTGTAACGAGTTACGTAAGCCCGTATAATGACTTTCTAAGTCGCCCTAACGACTTTCTAAGGCGTTACAAGCAGTAAGCTAAGTCGTTATAACGACTGACGTAACTAGTTATAACGAGTTAGTAACTCGTTATAACGACTAAGAAAAACATCTCATTCGTGTCGTAATTAGGCTTCCGTACATAGTGACCTGACAATTGTAGAAATTTAGACTGAAGTTCGTCATTCTTTGTAATTCACTACACCTCAGATGTTTCCGCGATGCGTCTTGGAGACGCCTCGGTCTGAGTGATAAACATTACAAAATATGCTGATCGGTAATATTCTACGGATGGGAACACTGCGTAATAACCCAACAACACCCTGTGGGAAATGAACGTTATCTATCTAAACTAAATGCATAATGTGTGTCAGTACCGGAGAGATATTATCTGCCACTCAATATACATCGAAAAATATTTCTGGAACATTATACCATGCTCACCTATGTTACTACCAGCGAAAAGCCCGTATGCTAAATTTTAGCTTTTAACCCTTTACCTAACCTGAAAAGCAGACGACACTTGCAAAAATAATTCTTGAATAACTAATTTTTTCATTTTTTGTCTCAAAAACATAGGTTATGACCCCTCGTTGGAACGAGCTCGACGAGCTCGTTCCAACGAGGGGTCATAACCTATGTTTTTGAGACAAAAAATGAAAAAAATAATGAAAATTAATTGGCGATTTTTGAGAATAGCGCTGGCCGGTTTTGGCCGTTACGTTAGGTAAAGGGTTAACCCCACTACCGGTGTGGAGCTTCCGCTGCCGTTAAAACGCTTTCAATGGGAATTCCATTACAAACGTTTACACCTATGGTAGGAACTACATCCATCTTGACCTTTGCCATGATCCAATTTGCCGACTTAAATACATTTACACTTCGCGATGTTTCATTTGAACATATGACGCTTTACGGTACTATCTACTATGATCAATGACTTATTAAGTTTCTAATACCTACAATTAAATATTCAAAATAAAATTTAAGAATTGTTAATAATAATTTGACTGAAAAAGCAAGGTAAATTCAATCAATTTTGACGATGTGTCAAGCTGTCATTCAAACATGCACGTGCAGTCGGAAATACTACCCACTCGACATAGCCTCGTAGTTAAACCCTTTTCCTACTCGTGGTTTAAATCTGATTACCGGCCCTAATACCTATTTATTTTATATTTTCCCACTCTCTGACTTACAAGGTAGCGTATAATAAAATAATTCATTAACATGTAACACCATCAGTCAGGATATATTGAAACATTAACACAATTTAAAACAACAGCAATAGAAAAAACAATGACAGTGATGATGATGTAAAATTTGACATTGCTTTTTTGAAGAATCGAAAAAATCAGTCCAGGGGTCAATGTTATAAAAACCTTTACAATTGTATTTTCTAGATTTGTATTTTCTAGTTATGACTTTAAATGGGATAAAATGAACCATTTTAATGATCTGACGATTTGCCAGTTATTGGCAAATTGTCATCTTTAAAAAGCTAATGATTTATTTTTGTCAGTTATATTAATCAATAGAAAATACAATTCTAAAAATACAATTGTAAAGGTTTTATAGTACTGGCCGATGGTAATATTTACGATTTACACCAGTAATTGGAGATGGGCCATGCATGCCTGATCGTATTGAGCAAGGTGAAGTTATTTCGAAGGAAGTGGCGTCTAACGCGGTGCACGATGAGCGCCACTTTGTTGCCGTTTTAGTGTTTCCGTTGAAAAATTTTGTTTCATGGTGATCGCCAAGGTGGATTTCTAAGGTGGCATGTGGTCTCATGGGGCCCATAGAAGAGTATGTGTGTTCTGCGGGTGTATTCTAGGGATCTGTTTCATTAAATGATAGTAGTTTATGTGCTCGAATTTGATGTCCGGAGTCAAAGGCCTCGCTTCCTGCGTACGTCGGTCTGACGTCCGACACATATTCAGGCGTTACTTGTCTACCTAATGCCTCATCCTATACCCATCTACGGGTGTCTTGTTATTTGTACTTACTGTTCGATTGTTCGGAATTCTATTCCGGTCCTTTTTCCTGAAACATGGAATAAACTTCCATTCTGTTACCATCTTAGCTTGTTCAGTTGTTCTAACTGTTCCCATTGTAACTCTAGGTCGTCCTTCCCGATTTCTATCTACCCCAACCTTTTCCTGCTGCCATTCGGGATATCTTTAATGGTGAGGATTTCACGGACTACTGATTATAATGACATGAAAAACTATGAACCATAACATATACTGAACTGACAGTAGTGTGATTTATTTATTGATGTTTAAGGTCACATATTTATTGCACAATGGCTAATCATGACCGTGGCAGTTTTACGGGTGGAGGAAGCCGGAGTACCCGGAGAGAACCACCGAGCAACGACGAGCAGCTGCCGGCTCCCCAACATCGTAACTCCAGGGTTAGATTGGTTGAAAATTGGTTGAAGACATGCGTACCATCGACGTGCAGTACGCCTTAGTACACGGCGTCATCGTGCCCCCACGCGGGCAATGGAGATGAAGTGTCTTGCCCAAGGACACAACGCGGTTGCCGCAGGTGGGATTCGAACCGAGGACCTCTCGGCTTGCGGCCTGCACCTCTACCTACTGAGCCACCGCGCTCCCTACAGTAGTGTGAAGAATCTATTATTTAACCCTTTACCCAACGTAACGGCCAAAACCGGCCAGCGCTATTCTCAAAAATCGCCAATTAATTTTCATTATTTTTTTCATTTTTTGTCTCAAAAACATAGGTTATGACCCCTCGTTGGAACGAGCTCGTCGAGCTCGTTCCAACGAGGGGTCATAACCTATGTTTTTGAGACAAAAAATGAAAAAAATTAGTTATTCAAGAATTTTTTTTGCAAGTGTCGTCTGCTTTTCATGTTAGGTAAAGGGTTAAGGACTATGTTATCCCAAATCTGCGTAAAAAAGAAAGCTTCACTGAAAGCGAAGGAAGTAATTGTGATTAAATTAAACTCAAGCGACGAGATTAGAGTAACATTTTGTGTACATTTGCTGGAAATATTTAATTAAATTTATAGTTTTCAACAAAATAACTTGACTTTTAAAATGAATTTTTTTTAAATTAGACACAGCAATACCCAATTAAAAAATCCTGAAAACAAATCAACCAAAATTATATATAATAATACATTTATCAAAGGCGCTTTACTTAAAAATGTATTTAAAAATCCCAGAAAAGTATTTTAAAATGCGCAAAGAAAATTGTAAACTACCTCTATGCCCCAATACACGTGTAAAGAGTCATTCATATTGTTCAATTTGGCCAAACAATAACAAACATGCATGATGACAGCAGAACTGATTACCACTTGATGTCCAGTAATGGAAAGGAATTTTACTTCCAAACTTGAGACAATCCAAGAGGTTGAATGTTTTTTTCCACCTTACACTCCGTACCACTCATGCAAAATTGGTTAACCTTCGTTTTTTGTTTTCAAAAGTTAACTGATTTAGATCTAACAATGAAGTTCATTTCAACAGTTACTTTCGTAGCAAGTTTTTCTCTTTTCGTGTTGAATGTTCCTTCTTCCCCTTCTATCTACATATCTGAATTAAAACAAAATATTCTCAAAACACTTGAACAAGAATGTTACAATCAAATTTTCTAGCTACCCGTCTAGCGCACGTACCAGCTCACATGCCAGGTTGATACAGCCCGAGGACACGGGCTCTCTCTCCCAGGATATTGTACAGACTCTTATGTGAAAACAGTAAGGTTTTCAGCAGTAAATATTTCCAGTAATGCAGCTTGATATTTAACCAAATATACCTTGTTTGACAGAGCTCTGTCAAACAAGATATAATTGGTTAAATTCATAGTTAATATTTATTTATTTATTGGTATTTAAGGTCACATATGTATGCACAATGGCTAATCGTGACCGTGACAGTTTTAGTGGAGGAAGCCGGAGTTCCCGGAGAGAACCACCGAGCATCGACGAGCAACTGTCAGCTCCTCGACATTCTAATTCTGCTCAAACTCCGCTCAAGCAGGGTTACAGCGGTTGAAGACATGTGCACCATCGACGTGCAGTACGCCTTAGTACACGGCGTCATCGTGCTCCCATGTAGGCAACTGGGATAAAGTGCCTTGCCCAAGGACACCATGCGGGTCGTTTTGGACGGGGATCGAACTCGGGACCTCTAGCATAGAAGTCCAACAGTCTACCACTGAACCACAGCGCTCCCAGTTCATCGTTAATAAAGATAAAGCAGAGTTATTGGAGAAAATTCTGTTGCACTGAAGGATGCTAGAGGTTAAAGTGTATAAAAAGTGATATATAAATAGATTTAACAATAAAATGCGCGGAAATTTCATGTAATACACGTTGCTAGTCAATTCTTGTGATTTTTCAAAAATATACCTCCGGCCTGCTTAGTGGCAGCTATGGTGGTCAAAGGCGCACAAAGACCAACTTCAAAATTAACATTTTCTTGTGAATCTATTGGAATTCAATACTTACACTTCATAAAACATTCGGCCAAATATAAAAAGTTGGGATAAGAGAAGGGGTGGTTCTACACTTTTTTGTGTTGTATACTTGGTGGAAGGGGAATAACTTCATATGAAAGCTGAATATTTTGCATTTACAGATATTCATTTACGTGTTGAACATATTACCTGTCTTACAAGTAATAACTAGACGTGGTGGTGGTTCAAGAAGGGGAGGGGGTGGGTAATGCAAATTAAATCGGTGTTCGGAAAACTCTCATGGAAAAACCTCACGAAAAATAGAGTGTGTCGGCCGCGGAACGAACGATACCATGACGTAACCGTTAGGCAGCACGATCGTTTTGGTGGCGGATCGGTTATGTTGCAGGGAGGCCTAACAATTACATGCAGAACAGTATTACATGTCATCCAAGGGCGTGTCACAGGGCAGTACTACCGTGACAATATGTTGTCTGCTCATATGGTGCCATTTGCGCGACGCCACGGCCGTCGATTCATTTTCCAAGATGACAATGCAAGCGCACAAAGGGCCCGTACCCCTACATAGTTCCCCCAGGAGCAGAACATCACTACACTGCCTTGGCCAGTACTAAGCCCAAACCTTTCACCAATCGAGCACGGCTGGGATATGCTTGGTGGGCGCGTACGACAATGCGAACAGCCTCCTACCAATGTCCAGGAACTCGCCTCTGCACTGCAAGAAGAATGGAATAACACCAGTCAAGCTGATATTGGACGTTTGGTGAGGAGTATGCCACGTCTGATCCGCGCTTGTCTCTCGAACCGAGGAGGATTTACAAGGTATTGAGGTCTTGGACGGAATGTGGTAAATTCTCCGACTGACCGTGCATGTCTTCTACAGCTCAGTGCGTGGAATGAGTGCTTGTCAGACACCCAACTATCGCGGAAATCATTCAGCAGATGTCTCAGTGCAATACCTCAACTGTCTTTTTGATAAAAATATAAATATATTTCTTCATATACCTCACCTTTATCAAATAGCCCCTAATTTTTTGAATAGTATATATGACAATCAAATAGTCCTGAACACGAAATAATAAAAATAAACGAACGTATCCGACACGTTTCGTTTATTATTGTTTCAATCGGTGGAGTGCCTGAAGCCTTATTTGGCTTCCATTCTTACGTGCAGCTTATAAGTTATTGTGATGGATTGACGGTAACACGGCCTGGGGTTTGCGGCTCGGATGTTATGTTCAACCTAGACGCGAAGCGCAAACCTCAGACCATGTTATCGTCAACTCATCACAATAACGTATATGTTCTAATAAGACACTACCCATAGTCCAAAACCTACATTGTGAAACACGAGAGGCTAATTTACTAAACCTGTGATCGTTAAAAGTTGCCTTCTGCAAAGCAACTTTTAACGATCGCAGGATTAGTAAATAAACCTATAGTGTACCCTCGATAGCACTAGATACATCATCAATAAAGCAGATAAACTCATTCCATCTTAGTTCAACTCGTAAATCGGATTGTAATTTAAACAACACTTTATCTGGAACACCGTCTGCTGCACGTGTGAAAAATCCAGAAAAATGAAGCGACTTGCTAGTCACTCCGTTGATGAAGCAATTACGAAACGGGCGATGTCATTTCAAAATGTATTTGTGAGAAAGTTGATCACTAAACCGTCTCCAGTAATCGATATTAAAATTAAAAGAAATATACCAAATATTTTTTTCAATGACTAGCACAGAAGCAAAACATAAATTAAAGAGGGTAGGCTACACAGTTTGGAATGTTTCAAGGACTGACTCGAAATATTAATGACCCCAATTTTGTGCGGCTTATTAACCGAAACCAATTTATCACACTGACAGAAACCTGGCATCAAGATGAAACGGATATTGACATACCGGGTTACAAGTGTGTTGATTTGAGTAGAGCAAGAGGGGGAGGGGGGGGGGGGTGTGTTAAAGGTACAAAGTACAGTGCAAAGAATAAACGGGAGGTATTGAGTTGTATTTTGCCAATTAATATCATGCTTTTCTTAAACGAGATTGTAAGATAGATGACCTTGCCATTTGGATAGAATTTGATGGCGCAGTGTTTAACATGTCTTGTAAAATTATATTTGTGTCAGTGTACATTCCACCAAGTAACTCAAGTTATTGGAAAACAAAATATCCGAGCTCATCCATCTTTGAAAAAATAGAAAAGAGATACCAAATTGTCAAGCGACAGATATGATAATTCATGGTGGAGATTTCAGCTCCCGAACTGGGGGGGGGGGGGGGGGGGGAGGTCGGATTATGTTACAAATGACAGTGACAAATATATACCACTACCAGATAATTATACAATAGATTTATCTAAAGACAGACAAAGTCCAGACAAAACAATAAACGGGAGTAGAATGTCATGTACCCGGACGGGCCCCATTGGCCGGATCTCATTGCCGGATCTCATGTAACGTAGTGGCGCCATGTTGTGTTGTCATGGTAACCCACGTAAGCGGCCATGTTGTGACGCCATCTCCACAGTGATACGTGGTGTTAGTGCGCATGCGCAGCGCGTGTTGTTAGGGTGATACGTGTTTCCGTCGTCCATTTTGTATACTGGAGGCCGCCATCTTGGTTTCTATTGTGGTGCGTGGTTGCTATGTTACCAATGGCTTCTAACAAATTCTAATGGCCATATCCAATGGATTTCCATTTTTGGGAAACACCTGTGGCTATGGAATCCCTTTTTTGTCATATGTGCTTATGTGAAAAAGCACAATATGACACAATGTGCCCTAGCACAAAGGCACATGTTTTATGTGCCGATATATGCTTATGTGAAAAGGCACAATGTGACACAATATGCCCTATCACATAGGCACATACGGGTATTTGAGGATACCTATGGCCTGGTATTGTATTATTTGAGGATACCTATCGAGGATACCTACTGGAGAATCCCTTTTTGTCATATGTGCTTATGTGAAAAGGCACAATGTGACACAATATGCCCTATCACATAGGCACATACGGGTATTTGAGGATACCTATGGCCTGGTATTGTATTATTTGAGGATACCTATTGTGGATACCTATCGAGGATACCTTTTGGAGAATCCCTTTTTGTCACATTAGGTTATGTAAAAGCCCTCAATGGGTCTAATGTAGTCTTACCAACCGCTTCCATCTCTTGTCTCCAAAGCTCCAAGGCCATTACAGGTCTATGGCCTATCTGTCCTATCATTAGCTTCTGCAACAGTCTTGTTCCATTGCGGCCTTGTACCAGTACTATGGCTTCTGTTATTCTACCCCATATCTCATTCATTACTTCCTAGCTATACCTATCTCAGTCTAGACTATAACATTGATCAAGGTTGAATCAGATTTCCCCTGTGTACATATAAGGCATTTCGTAATTGAGATTCCTAGCCAAGTCCGTAAAATTTGGATTCCGTGTTTTAACATCAACACTGGAGGGTATTCCCCTTCCCTATTGGAAGAATTTAGTTCAATGGATTGTAGTTAAAATTCAGATCACCTTCGTTATATTTTCATTAAGGCTGTAAACTTTGTTCATTTCATCGGTGTTAACATTGGGATATGGTTAAAAAATTCATTCAGTTCAAAAAGGTGTTAAAATTTATTTATATTATATATATATAGTTCATTCAGTTCAAAGGGGTTAACTATATATACATTCATTAGGATTATAGTTCATTCAAACAGTTCAAAGGGTTAACATTGGGTTATATTTAGGGTTGTAGTTCAATACTCTGCTCACTTTGTTATGTTCACTTCGATCTTTCTTGTGTTGGATCTTCGTTCACTTTGTTATGTTGACTTTGATCTTGATTGTATTTGATCTATTCAGTCTGTTCAACTAGTTCGATCAATCCGACTAGCTTGACATTCTTTCACTTTGTTATGTTTAGATCTTGGTCCTGTTGGATCTGTACCTTTGTTATTTTGTAGTGGTTGGTTGTCTCTGTTCAGAGCTTTGTAATAATTGGGTATTACCAGTTCCTTTATATACCCTCAGGTGTTGATGTTAAAACACGGTATCCTCAAATACCCGTATGTGCCTATGTGATAGGGCATATTGTGTCAAATTGTGCCTTTTCACATGAGCACATATGACAAAGAGGGATTCTCCAGTAGGTATCCTCGATAGGTATCCTCAAATAATACAATACCAGGCCATAGGTATCCTCAAATACCCGTATGTGCCTATGAGATAGGGCATATTGTGTCACATTGTGCCTTTTCACATAAGCACATATCGGCACATAAAGCATGTACCTATGTGATAGGGCATATTGTGTCACATTGTGCCTTTTCACATAAGCGCATATGACAAAAAGGGATTCCAGTAGGTATCCTCGATAGGTATCCTCAAATAATACAATACCAGGCCAAAGGTATCCTCAAATACCCGTATGTGCCTATGTGATAGGGCACATTGTGTCACATTGTGCCTTTTCACATAAGCACATATCGGCACATAAAACATGTGCCTTTGTGCTAGGGCACATTGTGTCACATTGTGCTTTTTCACATAAGCACATATGACAAAAAAGGGATTCCATAGCCACAGGTGTTTCCCAAAAATGGAATTCCATTGGATATGGCCATTGGATATAGGCTTTTATTATGCAGAAGGGAGATAACTGCATACAGGTTATGGGAAATCAAGCAATCTGATTGGTTAGTTATAATTTATATAAATGATCTAGATAAATGAAACAACAAGAGTACACGGAATAGGGTCAGAACTAACAAGAATAGACTAGAATAGCTAAATATAGTAATAATAAGCAAAATTGTTCCAGTTAATAAGCTCTTTTACGCTACTGCAGTATACTCTAGAACAAAGAAACAGGACCAGATAGACGAAAACTATTGCATATACAGATAGAAGCAGAGAATTCTGGATAATGACCAAAGGAACGTGCCTTTTAATGGGAAAAACGTCATGGGATAGGGATCCAAAAATGGATTCTGGGAGAATTCTAAGCAAGAACATTACACCTGTTCAATCGAACGCACCCCTTTGTACCCCCTTAGTACTATAGCACTACGTGCTAAGCCGATAAATTGGGGAAAGAAAGTCAATTTCGGTGATTTGGGGTGGATTTTGGTGATTTGGAGGGATTGTCGGGTTGTTTGTGGTAATCAGATTTACTCTTCTACAAAGGAACACACCCCCGAACATACCCCTGTCTTGTTAGAAGCCATTGGTAACATAGCAATCACGGGCGACAATAGAAACCAAGATGGCGGCCTCCAGTATACAAAATGGACGACGGAAACACGTATCACCCTAACAACACGCGCTGCGCATGCGCACTAACACCACGTATCACTATGGAGATGATGTCACAACATGGCCGCTTACGCGGGTTACCATGACAACTGAACATGGCGCCACTACGTCACGTGACTATGACGTCAAATGAGATCCGGCAATGAGATCCGGCCAATGGGGCCCGTCCGGGTACATGACATACTACTAACGGGTTTTGGACAAAAACTTCTGTCGTTATTAATGGGCGTTGTCCTGGGGATAGTTTGTGAAACTTCACAAGCCATTAGTATAATGGTGCGAGCATAGTGGATTAAGTCGTGATATCTGATCGATATCTCTCGAAAGTAAAATATTTTTGTGTTAAATCTCCAAATAATTTAATCATTTGCCCCGCCTCTGCGTTTGATTGGTTGAAAGCATACAGCGTGAAAGTCGTCAAAATCGTATAAACCAAATCGCGTAATGATTTGGAATGTCTATACGTTCGCAAATCCGATCCAACTTTGAAGACTCTGGAAGCCCCGCCCACTCAGTCCAATTATCACCGTGAGGGCGTGACGACAGACTGATAGGTGGATAACAAGCCTGTAAACAAAGATCAATGATCGATTTTTCATCGTCTCCAGTCATCGAGAATATAATGATAATTTCTCGGGAACAATTGAATTTAATAAAATATACCGAAGTAACGAATAAAAGATCATACACCGAAACATGATTTTGGGGGAACTTAAAAAATTGTTTTTAATGATATTGTTACATGACTTGCTAAATATCTGTCGTCTGCGATCGAAAATCAAAACAACAAACAATTTGACAATGATTGACGTGACCTGTTTGTCACAGTTTGTGGCACACTTTCCTGAGTTTGACTGTTGTCTTTTGCGAAAATTAAAAGTGTTTCGTTCACGAACACATAGTTTTCATATTTTAATATTACAGCCGGATAAAATTATAAAAAATAACTGTTTTTTCCTTCGGTTTATGCGATATAACCGAAAATTTTCCGCACAAGCTTAATCATAACTCTCTACGCAAGTTATGAAGCTTGTGCTGAAAATTTTCGGTTAATATCGCATAAACCGAAGGAAAACAACAGTTATTTCTTAAATGAGTATTCGGACTATAGCCAGTTAGCGTTACACATTGAATTTAAAATGACAGATAGGGACAAAAGGACTACATTATACACTTATACGAATACGAAATTTACTTTGAAATGGACAAAGGACAGCGAACATAAAGCAATATAATCACTAAATAGTCCTGAAATACAGTCTAAAATAGTGATGTGAAGTTAGTTACTTATTTGACATTTTGGCATTTTGACATTTTTCAATTCATCAAAACAGGAAAAATGGCACCTGCTGTAGGGTGGCACAAATGAAGACGAGTTGATTGACATGTTGCCCGTCCGCATAAGGCCTTTCTTTATGGGGCAACCAAGGCCCTAACAGTGACAACCTCCCAGAAAACCTTCTAGATGGGCAAATCTGATCAAATAAAAAGCGCTGTAGGGTGGCACAAATGAAGACGAGTTGATTGACTTGTTTCCCGTCCGCATAAGGCCTTTCTTTATGGGGCAATCAAGGCCCTAAAAGTGACAACCTCCCAGAAAACCTTCTAGATGGGCAAATCTGATCAAATAAATGGCGCTGTAGGGTAGCACAAATGAAGACGAGTTGATTGACATGTTGCCCGTCCGCAAAAGGCCTTCCTTTATGGGGCAACCAATGCCCTAAAAGTGACAACCTACCAGAAAACCGTCTAGATGGGCAAATCTGATGAAATAAATGGTGCTGTAGGGTGACACAAATGAAGACGAATTGATTGACATGTTGCCGGTCCACATAAGGCCTTTCTTTATGGGGCAACCAAGGCCCTAAAAGTGACAACTTCCCAGAAAACCTTCTAAATGGGCAAATCTGATCAAATAAATGGTGCTGTAGGGTGGCACAAATAAAGACGAGTTGATTGACATGTTGCCCGTCCGCATAAGGCCTTTCTTTATGGGTCAACCAAGGCCCTAAAAGTTACAACCTCCCAGAAAACCTTCTAGATGGGCAAATCCGATCAAATAAATGGTGCTGTAGGGTGGCACAAATGAAGTTGAGTTGATTCACATGTTGCCCGTCCACATAAGGCCTTTCTTTATGGGGCAACCAAGGCCCTAAATGTGACAACTTCCCAGAAAGCCTTCTAGATGGGCAAATCTGATCAAATAAATGGCGCTGTAGGGTGGCACCAATGAAGACGAGTTGATTGACATGTTGCCCGTCCACATAAGGCCTTTCTTTATGGGGCAACCAAGGCCCTAAAAGTGACAACCTCCCAGAAAACCTTCTAGATGGACAAATCTGATCAAATAAAAGGTGCTATAGGTTAACTCGAGTTTAAAGCTAGTTTGTCGGCGATATTAACGCAAATTTATCCGCGAGGTTATCGCGACTTCATCCGCGTTGTTAGCGAGAGTTAATTTGCCAGGTTAACGCGAGTTTATCGCTAGTTTATGCGTGAGGTTAGCGCGAGTTTATCCGCGAGGTTAACGTAATCTTAACGCGAGTTTGACAGGAGTTTATCCGCGAGGTTGACGAGAGATTAACGCTAGTTGACTCGCGAGAATAACGGATGTTAATCCGCATCGTTAGCGTGAGTTTGATACGAGGTTACCCACGAGTTTAACCGGAGTTGTGCGCGAGTTTAACGCAAGGTTAACGGGAGATTGACAGAATTTTATCCGCTAGGCTATCGCGAGTTTGGCGCGAGTTTTTCTGTGAGGTTAACGTGAGTTTAACCGCGGATTTATCCGCAAAGTAAACGCGAGTTCATACGCGAGGTTAACGCGAGTTTAACGAGCATTTTACGCAAGTTGATCCACAAGGTTGACGCGAGATTAACGCTCGTGACCTTGTGGATAAACTCGCGTTAAACACGTGCTAACATCACGGATACTCTCGCATTAACCTCGCGTCAACCTCGCACTAAGAACGCGAATAAACTCCCGCTAAACTCGAATTCACCTCCCGGATGAACTCGCGTTAACCTCGAGTTAACTTCACTTTAACCTCGCGTGAACCTAGCGGATAAACTCGTGTTAATCTCGCGATTAAACTAGCGTTAGCGTCGCACATAAACCCGCGCTAATCCCGCGGATGAACACGAGCTAACTACGCGATTTAACTTGCATTAATCTTGCATTAACCCCGGGGGTGAACGCGCGTTAACCTCGCGGATTAAGTAGCGTTAAACTTGCGTTAAACTCACCTTAGCATCGGGGATAAATTCGCGTTAAACTCGCGGGTAAACACACGTTGGCATCGCAGATTAACACACTTTAAAGTTGCGTTACACTCAAGTTAACCCCGCGTTAACCTCGCAGATAAACACGTGTTAACCTCTCAGATTGATTCCCGTTGAACTCGAGTTAACCTTGATTTACATTCAGTTTAAATAGCGGTTAGACTCCTGTTAATCTCGCGGATAAACTCGCGTTAAGTTCGCGTCGCGCATAAACTCGTGCTGACCTCGTTAAGCACGCGAATTAACTCTAGTTAATCTCGCGTTAACCGCGGCGATAAAGTCGTGTAAAACTCACGAACAAACACACGTTAAATTCGCGTTAACCTCAAGGACTAACTCGCGGATAAACTTGCGATAACAATGCATGTAAACTCACGATAACCTCGTGCATAAATTCGTGTTAACATCGCCGATAAACTCGCGTTAAACTCAAGTTAACCTCGCGGATAAACTCGCGTTAACCTCGTGAATAAACGGACGTTAAATTCGAGCTAATAACGCGAATAAACTCGCGATAACCTTTTGCACAAACTCGCATTAATACCGCGGATAAAGTTGCGTTAAGCTGGCGGAAAAACTCGCGTTAATGTCGCGCATAAACTCGCGATGATCGCGCCGATAAACACAAGTTAACCTCGCGGATTAACTCGCGTTAAACTCGCGTAAAGATCGCGTTAATCTCGCTGATAAACTTACGTTAAACTCGTGGATGAAGCCGCACCAAATCGTGTTAACTTCGCGCATAAACGCCCGCTAAACTGGAGTTAACCTCGCGGATAAATTCGTAGTAACCTCGCGAATAAACTCACGTTAATCTCGCGTTGACATCGCGGCTATACTCGCGCCAAACTCGTGATAACCTAGCGGTTAAACTCGCCTCATACTCGCGTTAACATCTCGTTCAACTCGCTCTGACAAACCGGGTAAATTCGCGGTAACCTCGCCATAAACTGACGTTAACATCGCCGATAAACTTGCGTTAAACTCGAGTTAACCTCGGGGATAAACTCGCGTTAACCTTGCGGGTAAACTAGCGTTAAACACGCGTTATCCTCGCGGATTAACTGTCTCTAACAACACTGTCTCTATAAACACGTAATAACCTCGCGGACAAATTCGCTTTAAATTCGCGTTAACCTTGCGTTTAATTCGCACTAACAACGTGGATAAACTCGCAATAACCTTGCAAATAAACTCGCGTTAACATCGTCGATAAATTCGCGTTAAACTCAAGTTAACCTCGCGGATAAACTCGCGTTAATCTCTCGTTAACCTTGGGGATAAACTCGCGTTAAACACGCACTGACCTCACGGATAATCTCGCGTCAAACTCGCACTTACAATGCGCATAAACTCCTGTTAAACTCGAGTTTTTCTCACGGATGAACTCGTGTTAAATTCGAGTTAACCTCGCGTTAAACTCGCGTTAACCTAGCGGTTAGACTCGCGTTAGTCTCGTGGATAAAGATGCGTTAAGCTCGCGTTAGCGTCGCGCATAACTCGCGCTAGTCCCGCGGATAAACACGCGTTAACCTCGCGAATTAACTCGCGTTTATTTCGCGTTAACCTCGGGATTCAACTCCAGTTAAACTTGCGGACAAACATATAAACTCGAGTTGGACTCGAGTTAACCTCGTGGATAACCTCATGTTAACCTCGTGAAAAACTCGTGATAATATCGCGGATAAACTTTCGATTACCTTGTGCATAAATTCGCATGAATATCCTGGATAAACACGCGTCAAACTCGCTCTAACCTCATGGATAAACTCGCGTTAACCCTGCGGGTTAACTCTCGCTAACAACGCATCTAAACTCGCGATAACCTCACGGACAGGGGAGCGTGGTGGCTCAGTAGGTAGAGGTGAAAGATGCAAGCCGAGATGTCCTCGGTTCGAATCCCACCTGCGGCAACCGCGTTGTGTCCTTGGGCAAAACACTTCATCTCCATTGCCTGCGTGGGGGCACGATGACGTCGTGTACTAAGTCGTACTGCAGGTCGATGGTGCGCATGTCTTCAACCAATCTAACCCTGCCTGTGCTGCAGTGCGGAGTTACGATGTTGGGGAGCTGGCAGCTGCTCGCCGTTGCTCGGTGGTTCTCTCCGGGTACTCCGGCTTCCTCCACCCGTAAAACTGTCGCGGTCATGATTAGCCATTGTGCATAAATATGTGACCTTAAACACCATTAAATAATAATAAATACCTCACGGACAAACTTACGTTAAACTCGAGTTAACCTCGCGTTTTACTCCCGCTAACAACGCGGATAAACTCGCGATAACCTCGCGCATAAACTTGCGTTAACATCGCCGATAAACTCGAGGAAAACTCAAGTTAACCTCGTGGTGGATAAACGCGTGTTAACCTCGCGGATAAACTCGCGCCAAACGCGTGTTAACCTCGCGAAAAGCCACTCGTTAAACTCGGGTTAACTTCGCGCATCATCTCGCGTTATCGTCGCGGATAAACTCGCGTGCAACTCGACTAAACGCAGGGGATAAACTCGCGTTAAACTGGCATTACCCTTACGGATAGACTCGTATTAACATCGCGAACAGACTCCCGTTAGACTCGCGTTATTTACGCGGATAAACTCGCGTTAACCACGAGTTGCGTTGAACTCGCAGACGGATAAACTCGCGCTAAACTCGAGTTAAACTCCCACATAAACTGGGGTTAAAGTCGCGTTACCCTTGCTGATTAACCCGCGGATAAACTCGCATTAACATCGGGGATAAATTGGTTTTAAGCTCTCGGATCACCTCGCGTTAGATTCGCGGATCAACCCACGATAACCGCGCGGATAAACACGCGTTAACATCGCGAAGTAACTCACGTTAATCTCGTGTTAACCTTGGGGATATTCTCGCGTTAAAGTCGCGGACAATCACGCGTTAAATTCGAGTATAATCACGCGTTAACCTCGAGTTAACGTTGCGTATAATCACGCGTTAACCGCGCGGATTAACTCGCGTTACACTCGTGTTAAACTCGACTTAGCCTCGGGGATAAACTCGCGTTAAACTCGTGGCTAAACACACGTTAACATCACGGATTTCCTCGCGTTAAACTTGCGTTAAACTCGCGTTATTCTCGCTTTAACCTCGGGGATAAACTCGCTTTCAACTCGCGGACAAACACTCGTTAAATTCGCGTTAACCTCGCGGATTAATTAGTATTAATCTCCTGGATTAACTCGAGTTAATCTCGCGTTAAGCTCGCGGATCGAAATCAAGTTAACCTCGCGGATGAATACGCGTTAAACTTGAGTTAACCTCGCTTCAAACTTGTGTTAATCTAGCAGATAGATTCGAGTTAAATCTCGCACAGAAACACGCGTTAACCTCGCGAATTAACTCGAGTTAATCTCGCATTAACATCACGGATTAACTAGTGTTAAACGCGCGTTAAACTCGCCTTAACCTCGGCGATAAATTCGCGTTACACTCGTGGGTAAACACGCGTTAACATCGTGGATTAACTTGCGTTAAACTTGCATTACACTCGCGTTAACCTCACGGATTACTCGCGTTAACCTAGCAGTTGACATGCGTTAACCTCCCGGATTAACTCGCGTTAAACTCGCGGATATTCTCACGCCAAACGCCGGCTAACCGCGCGGATAAACATGAGTGAACCTCGCGGATTACCTCAGACTAATCTCGCTTTAACCTCGGGGATAAACTAGTGTTGAAATCGCGGGCAAACACGCGCTAAATTCGCGTTACCCTCGCAGATTAACTTGCGGAAAAACTCGCAATAAGTCCGGGGATAAATTCGCGCTAAACTCGCGCTAACAACGCGGATAAACTCGCGATAACCCCGCGCATAAACTCGCGTCCACATCACCGATAAACTCACGTTTAACTCGCGTTAAACTCGCTTTGACCTCGCGCATAACCTCGCGTTAACCACGCGTTAAATTTGCGTTATTTCGTGGATAAACGTGTGTTAAACTTGCGGATAAGCTTGCGTTAAACACGTGCTAACCTCACGGATAAACTCGCGTTACCCTCGCGTTAAACTCGCGCTAACAACGAGGATAAACTCGCATTAAACTCGAGTGAACCTCGCGGACAAACGCGTGTTAAACTCGAGTTAACTTCGCGTTAAACACGCACCCAGTGGTTAGACTCGCGTTAAGTTCACGGTTAAACTCGGGTTAGCGTCGCGCACAAACTCCCGCTAATCTCACGGATACTCGTTAATCTCGCGTTAACCTCGGGGATAAACTCGTGTTAAGCTCGCAGACAAACACGCGTTAAATTCGCGTTAAGCACGCGGATTAACTGAGGATAAACTTGCGATAACCTGGCGCATAAACTCGTGTTAACATCGCCGATAAACTCGAGATGTACTCGATTTAACCTCGCGGATAAACTCGCGTTAATGTCGCGCATAAACTCGCGTTATAATCGCGGATAAACTCGCGTCAAACTCGAGTTAAACTCAACCGATAAACTCGCGTTAGTCTCGCGGATAAACTCGCATCAAACCCGCGTTAACCTCGTGGATAAATTCAAGTTAAACTCTCGCTAATAACGCGGATAAACTCGCGATAACCTTGCGCACAAACTCGCATTAATATCGCGAAAAAACTCGCGTTAAACTGGTGGAAAAACTCGGGTTAACGTCGGCCATAAACTCGCGCTGACCGTTCCGATAAACACACGTCAATCTCGGGGATTAACTCGCGTTAAACTCGCATAAAACTCGCGTTAACCTCGGGGATAAACTCGCGTCAACTTGCGGATGAACACCCGTCAAAATCGCGTTAATCTCGCGTATAAACGCACGTTAAACTCGTGTTAACCTCGCGGATACATTCGCGTTAACCTCGCGGATTAACTCATGTTAAACTCGCGTAAACCTCGCGGATATACTGGCGCCAAACTCGCGATCACCTCGCGTATAAACTCGCCCCCATACTCGCGTAACATTGCGTTTAACTCGCGCTAACAAAGCGGATAAATTCGCGATAACCTCGCACATAAACTCATGTTAACATCGCCGATAAACACGCCCCAATGTCGCGTTAACCACGTGGATGGACTCGTATTAACCGCGTGTTATCATCGCCGATAAACGCGCGTTAAACTCGAGTTAACCTCCCGGATAAACTCGCGCCAAATAATATCGTTGCGCATAAACTCGCATTACAATTCCAGATAAACTCGCGTTAAACGCGCGCTAACCTCACGGAAAAACCCGCGTTAATCTCGAGTTAACATCGCGGGTTAACTCTCGCTAACAACGCGCATAAACTCGCGATAACTTCGAGGACAAATTCGCGTTAAACTCGAGTTAACCTTGCGTTTTATTCGCGCTAACAACGTGGATAAACTCGTAATAACCTCGTGCATAACCTCGCCGATAAACGCGCGTAAAACACGAGGTAACCTCGCGGATAGACCCGTAATAACCTCGCGTATGAACTCGCGCAAACTCGCGTTATCTTCGCAGATAAACTCGTGATAACCTCGCGTTAACATCGCCGATAAACTTGCGTTAAACTCATGTCAGCCTCGCGGATAAACTTGCGTTAACCTCACGTACGGATAAAATACCGCCAAACTCGCGGACGAACACGCATTAAATTCGCGTTAAACTCGAGTTAACATCGCGGATAAAAGCGCGAAAACTCGATTAAACTGGCGTCAAACTAGCGTTAACCTTGCGGATAGATTCGCGTTAACCTCGCGAACAGACTCCTGTTAAACTTGTATTAATCTCGCGGATAAACTCCAGTTAACCACGAGTATGACCTCGCATTAGACACAGCACGCGTTAAACACGCGTTAAACATGCGTTAAACACGCGTTAATCACGTGGATAAACTCGGATTAAAGTCGTGTTATCCTTGCTGATGAACTCTCGGATAAACTCTCGTTAACCGCACGGATAAACACGCGTTGACATCGCGGATTAACTCGCGTTAATCTCTTGTTAAACTCGAGGATATACTCGGGGAGTCAATCTGCTGGGTTAACGCAAGTTATCCGCTATGTAAATACGGGCAACATGTCAATCAACTCGTCTTGATTTGTGCCACACTACAGCCCTATCTGTTTGATCAGATTTGCCCATCTAGGTTTTCTGGGAGGCTGTCACATTTAGGGCCTTGGTTGCCTCATAGAGAAAGGCCTTATGTGGACGGGCAACATGTCAATCAACTCGTCTTCATTTGTGCCACCCGACAGCAACATTTATTTGATCAGATTTGCCCATCTAGAAGGTTTTCTGGGAGGTTGTCACTTTTAAGGCCTTGGTTGGCCCATAAAGAAAGGCCTTATGCAGACGGGCAACATGTCAATCAACTCGTCTTCATTTGTGCCACCCTACAGCACCATTTATTTGATCAGATTTGCCCATCTAGAAGGTTGTCTGGTAGGTTGTCACTTTTAGGCCCTTGGTTGCCTCATAAAGAAAGGTCTTATGTGGACGGGCAACATGTCAATCAACTCGTCTTCATTTGTGCCATCCTACAGCACCATTTATTTGATCAGATTTGCCCATCTAAAAGGTTTTCTGGGAGGTTGTCACATTTAGGACCTTGGTTGCCCCATAAAGAAAGGCCTTATGCAGACGGGCAACATTTCAATCAACTCGTCTTCATTTGTGCCACCCTACAGCACCGTTTATTTGATCAGATTTGCCCATCTAGAAGGTTTTCTGGGAGGTTGTCACTTTTGGGGCCTTGGTTGCCCCATAAAGAAAGTCCTTATATGGACGGGCAACATGTCAATCAACTCGTCTTCAATTGTGCCACCCTACAGCACCATTTATTTGATCAGATTTGCCCAGGTAGAAGGTTTTCTGGGAGTTTGTCACTTTTATGGCCTTGGTTGTCCCAATAAGAGAGGACTTATGCGGACGGGCAACATATCAGTCAACTCGTCTTCAGTTGTGCCACCCTACAGCATCATTCATTTGATCAGACTTGCCCATCTAGAAACTTTTTTGGGAGGTCGTCACATTTAGGGCCTTGGTTGCCAGATAGAGAAAGGTCTTATGTGGACGGGCAACATGTCAATCACCTCGTCTTCATTTCTGCCACCCTACAGCACCATTTATTTGATCAGATTTGCCCATCTATAAGGTTTTCTGGGAGGTTGTCATATTTGGGCCTTGGTTGCCCCATAAAGAAAGGCCTGATGCAGACGGGCAATATTGTCAATCAACTCGTCTTCATTTGTGCCACCCTACAACACCATTTATTTCATCAGATTTGCCCATCAAGAAGGTTTTCTGGGAGGTTGTCACATTTATGCCCTTGGTTGCCCCATAAAGAAAGGCCTTATGTGGATGGGCAACAGGTCAATCAACTCGGCTTCATTTGTGCCACCCTACAGCACCACTTATTTGATCAGATTTGCCCATCTAGAAGGTTCTATGGGAGGTTGTCACTTTTAGGGCCTTGTTTCCCCCATAAAGAAAGGCCTTATGTGGATGGGCAGCTTGTCAATCAACTCGTCTTCATTTGTGCAACCCAACAGCACCTTTTATTTGATCAGATTTGCCCATCTAGAAGGGTTTCTGAGAGGTTGTCACATTTAGGACCTTGGTTGCCCCATAAAGAAAGGCCTTATGCAGAGGGGCAACATTTCAATCAACTCGTCTTCATTTGTGCCATCCTACAGCACCATTTATTTGAACAGATTTGCCCATCTAAAAGGTTTTCTGGGAGGTTGTCACATTTAGGACCTTGGTTGCCCCATAAAGAAAGGCCTTATGCAGACGGGCACCATGTCAATCAACTCGTCTTTACTTGTGCCACCCTACAGCACCTTTTATTTGATCAGATTTGCCCATGTAGAAGGTTTTCTGGGAGTTTGTCACTTTTATGGCCTTGGTTGCCCCATAAAGAAAGTCCTTATGTGGACGGGAAACATGTCAATCAACTCGTCTTCAGTTGTGCCACCCTACAGCATCATTCATTTGATCAGATTTGCCCATCTAGAAGGTTTTCCGGGAGGTTGTCACATTTAGGGCCTTGGTTGCCAGATAGAGAAAGGCCTTATGTGGACGGGCAACATGTCAGTCACCTCGTCTTCATTTGTGCCATCCTACAGCACCATTTAATTGATCAAATTTGGCCATCTAGAAGGTTTTCTGGGAGGTTGTCGCTTTCAGGCCCTTGGTTACCCCATAAAGAAAGGCCTTATGTGGACGGGCAACATGTCAATCAACTCGTCTTCATTTGTGCCACCCTACAGCACCATTTATTTGATCAGATTTGCCCATCTAGACGGTTCTCTGGGACGTTGTCACTTTTAGGGCCTTGTTTGCCCCATAAAGAAAGGCCTTATGTGGACGGGCAGCTTGTCAATCAACTCGTCTTCATTTGTGCAACCCAACAGCACCTTTTATTTCATCTGATTTGCCCATCTAGAGGGGTTTCTGAGAGGTTGTTACTTTTAGGGCCTGGGTTGCCCCATAAAGAAAGGTCTTATGCAGACGGGCAACATGTCAAACAACTCGTCTTCATTTGCGCCACCCTACAGCACCATTTATTTGATCAGATTTGCCCATCTAGAAGGTTTTCTGGGAGGTTATCACTTTTAGGGCCTCGGTTGCCCCATAAAGAAAGGCCTTATGTGGACGGGAAACATGTCAATCAACTCGTCTTCAGTTGTGCCACCCTACAGCATTATTCATTTGATCAGATTTGCCCATCTAGAAGGTTTTCTGGGAGGTTGTCACTTTTAGGGCCTTGGTTGCCCCATAAAGAAAGGCCTTATGCGGACTGGCAACATGTCAATCAACTCGTCATTTGTACCACCCTACAGCACCATTTATTTGATCAGATTTGTCCATCTAGAAGGTTTTCGGGAAGGTTGTCACATTTAGGGCCTTGGCTGCCTATAAGGAAAGGACTTATGTGGACGGGCAACATGTCAATCAACTCGCCTTCATTTGTGCCACCCTACAGTACCATTTACTTGATCAGATTTGCCCATCTAGAAGGTTCTCTGGGAGGTTGTCACTTTTAGGGCCTCGGTTGCCCCATAAAGAAAGGCCTTATGCAGACAGGCAACATGTCAATCAACTCGACTTCATTTGTGCCACCCTACAGCACCATTTATTTGATCAGATTTGCCCACGTAGGTTTTCTGGGAGGTTGTCACTTTTAGGGCCTTGATTGCCCCATAAAGAATGGTCTTATGCAGACGGGCAACATGTCAACCAACTCGTCTTCATTTGTGCCACCCTACAGCACCATTTATTTGATCAGATTTGCCCATCTAGAAGTTTTTCTGGAAGGTTGTCACTTTTAGGGCCTTGGTTGCCACATAAAGAAAGGCCTTATGTGGACGGGCAACATGTCAATCAACTCGTCTTCATTTGTACCACCCTACAGCACCATTTATTTGATCAGATTTGCCCATCTAGAACATTTTCTGGGAGGCGGTCAGTTTTAGGGCCTTAATTGCCCCATAAAGAAAGGCCTTATGCAGATGGGCAACATGTCAATCAACTCGTCTTCATTTGTGCCACCCTAGAGCACCATTTATTTAATCAGATTTGCCTATCTAGGAGGTTTTCTGGGAGGTTGTCACTTTTGGAGCCTTGGTTGCCCCAAAAAGAAAGGCCTTATGTGGACGGGCAACATGTGAATCAACTCGTCTTCATTTGTGCCACCCTACACCACCATTCATTTGATCAGATTTGCCCATCTAGAAGGTTGTCTGAGAGGTTGTCACTTTTAGGGCCTGGGTTGCCCCATAAAGAAAGGTCTAATGCAGACGGGCACCATGTCAGTCAACACGTCTTAATTTGTGCCACCCTATAGCACCATTTATTTGATCAGATTTGCCCATCTAGAAGGTTTTCTGGGAGGTTATCACTTTTAGGGCCTCGGCTGCCCCATAAAGAAAGGCCTTATGTGGACGGGAAACATGTCAATCAACTCGTCTTCAGTTGTGCCACCCTACAGCATTATTCATTTGATCAGATTTGCCCATCTAGAAGGTTTTCTGGGAGGTTGTCACTTTTAGGGCCTTGGTTGCCCCATAAAGAAAGGCCTTATGCGGACTGGCAACATGTCAATCAACTCGTCATTTGTACCACCCTACAGCACCATTTATTTGATCAGATTTGTCCATCTAGAAGGTTTTCGGGGAGGTTGTCACATTTAGGGCCTTGGCTGCCTATAAGGAAAGGACTTATGTGGACGGGCAACATGTCAATCAACTCGCCTTCATTTGTGCCACCCTACAGTACCATTTACTTGATCAGATTTGCCCATCTAGAAGGTATTCTGGGAGGTTGTCACTTTTAGGGCCTCGGTTGCCCCATAAAGAAAGGCCTTATGCAGACAGGCAACATGTCAATCAACTCGACTTCATTTGTGCCACCCTACAGCACCATTTATTTGATCAGATTTGCCCACGTAGGTTTTCTGGGAGGTTGTCACTTTTAGGGCCTTGATTACCCCATAAAGAAAGGTCTTATGCAGACGGGCAACATGTCAACCAACTCGTCTTCATTTGTGCCACCCTACAGCACCATTTATTTGATCAGATTTGCCCATCTAGAAGTTTTTCTGGAATGTTATCTCTTTTAGGGCCTTGGTTGCCCCATAAAGAAAGGCCTTATGTGGACGGGCAACATGTCAGTCAACTCGTCTTCATTTGATCCACCCTACAGCAACATTTATTCGATCAGATTTTCCCATCTAGAATGTTTTCTGGGAGATTGTCACTTTTAGGGCCTTGGTTGCCCCATAAAGAAAGGCCTTATGCGGATGGGCAACATGTCAATCAACTCGTCTTTATTTGTGCAACCTGCAGCACCATTTATTTGATCAGATTTACCCATCTTGAAGGTTTTCTGGGAGATTGTCACTTTTAGGGCCCTGGTTGCCCCACAAAGAAAGGCCTAATGTGGACGAGCAATGGGTCAATCCACTCGTCTTCAGTTGTGCCACCCTACAGCATCATTTATTTCATCAGATTTGCCCATCTAGAAGGTTTCCTGGGAGGTTGGGCACTTTATGGACTTGGTTGCCCCATAAAGAAAGGCCTTATGCAGACGCGCAACATGCCATTCAACTCGTGTTCATTTGTGCCACCCTACAGCACCATTTATTTAATCAGATTTGCCCATCTAGGAGGTTTTCTGAGAGGTTGTCACTTTTAGGGTCTTGGTTGCCCCATAATGAAAGGCCTTATGTGGACGGGCAACATGTCAATCAACTCGTCTTTATTTGTGCCACCCTACAGCACCATTTATTTGATCAGATTTGCCCATCTACAAGGTTCTCTGGGAGGTTCTCACTTTCATGGCCTTGGTTGCCCCATAAAGAAAGGTCTTATGCGGACGGGCAACGTGTCAGTCAACTCGTCTTCATTTGTACCACCCTACAGCACCATTTATATGATCAGATTTGCCCATCTAGAACATTTTCTGGGAGGCGGTCAGTTTTAGGGCCTTAATTGCCCCATAAAGAAAGGCCTTATGCAGATGGGCAACATGTCAATCAACTCGTCTTCATTTGTGCCACCCTAGAGCACCATTTATTTAATCAGATTTGCCTATCTAGGAGGTTTTCTGGGAGGTTGTCACTTTTGGAGCCTTGGTTGCCCCAAAAAGAAAGGCCTTATGTGGACGGGCAACATGTGAATCAACTCGTCTTCATTTGTGCCACCCTACACCACCATTCATTTGATCAGATTTGCCCATCTAGAAGGTTTTCTGAGAGGTTGTCACTTTTAGGGCCTGGGTTGCCCCATAAAGAAAGGTCTAATGCGGACGGGCACCATGTCAGTCAACACGTCTTAATTTGTGCCACCCTACAGCACCATTTATTTGATCAGATTTGCCCATCTAGAAGGTTTTCTGGGAGGTTGTCACCTTTACGGCCTTAATTGCCCCATAAAGAAAGGCCTTATGTGGACGGGCAACATGTCAATCAACTCGTCTTCATTTGTGCCACCCTAGAGCACCATTTATTTAATCACATTAGCCCATCTAGAAGGTTTTCTGGGAGGTTGTCACTTTTATGGCCTTGGTTGCCCCATAAAGAAAGGACAAATGCGGATGGGCAACATGTCAATCAACTCGACTTCATTTGTGCCACCCTACAGCACCATTTACTTGATCAGATTTGCCCATCTAGAAGGTTTTCTGGGAGGTTGTCACTATTAGGGCCTTGGTTGCCCCATGAAGAAAGGCCTTATGTGGACGGGCAACATGGCAATCAACTCGTCTTCACTTGTGCCACCCTACAGCACCATTTATGTGATCAGATTTGCCAAATCTAGAAGTTTTCTGGTGGGTTGTCATTTTAGGGCCTTGGTTGCCTTATGCGGACGGGCAACATGTCAATCAACTCGTTTTCATTTGCGCCACCCTACAGCACCATTTATTTGATCAGATTTGCCCATCTCAAAGGTTTTCTGGGAGGTTGTCACTTTTAGGGACTCGGTTGCCCCATAAAGAAAGGCCTTATGCAGACAGACAACATGTCAATCCACTCGACTTCATTTGTGCCACCCTACAGCACCATTTATTTGATCAGATTTGCCCACGTTGGTTTTCTGGGAGGTTGTCACTTTTATGGCCTTGGCTGCCCATAAGGAAAGGCCTTATGTGGACGGGCAACATGTCAATCAACTCGTCTTCATTTGTGCCACCCTACAGTACCATTTATTTGATAAGATTTGCCCATCTAGAAGGTTTTCTGGGAGGTTGTCACTTTTAGGGTCTCGGTTGCCCCATAAAGAAAGGCCTTATGCAGACAGACAACATGTCAATCCACTCGAATTCATTTGTGCCACTCTACAGCACCATTTATTTGATCAGATTTGCCCACGTAGGTTTTCTGGGAGGTTGTCACTTTTAGGGCCTTGATTGCCCCATAAAGAAAGGTCTTATGCGGACGTGCAACATGTCAACCAACTCGTCTTCATTTGTGCCACCCTACAGCACCATTTATTTGATCAGATTTGCCCATCTCAAAGGTTTTCTGGAAGGTTGTCACTTTTAGGGCCTTGGTTGACCCATAAAGAAAGGCCTTATGCAGACGGGCAACATGTCAATCAACTCGTCTTCATTTGAGCCACCCTACAGCAACATTTATTTGATCAGATTTTCCCATCTAGAAGGTTTTCTGGGAGGTTGTCACTTTTAGGGCCTTGGTTGCCCCATAAAGAAAGGCCTTATGTGGACGAGCAACAGGTCAATCCACTCATCTTCATTTGTGCCCCCCTACAGCATCATTTATTTGATCAGATTTGCCCATGTAGAAGGTTTTCTGGGAGGTTGTCACGTTTAGGGCCTTCGTTGCCCCAAAAAGAAAGGCCTTATGTGTACGGGCAACATGCGAATCAACTCGTCTTCATTTGTGCCACCCTACACCACCATTTATTTGATCAGATTTGCCCATCTAGAAGGTTTTCTGGGAGGTTGTCACTTTTAGGGCCTGGGTTGCCCCATAAAGAAAGGCCTTATGTGGATGCACAACATGTCAATCAACTCGTCTTCATTTTTGCAACCTGCAAAACAAGTTATTTGATCAGATTTACCCATCTAGAAGGTTTTCTGGGAGGTTGTCACTTTTAGGGCCATGGTTGCCCCACAAAGAAAGGCCTTATGTAGACGAGCAACAGGTCAATCCACTCATCTTCATTTGTGCCCCCCTACAGCATCATTTATTTGATCAGATTTGCCCATGTAGAAGGTTTTCTGGGAGGTTGTCACATTTAGGGCCTTCGATGCCCCAAAAAGAAAGGCCTTATGTGTACGGGCAACATGCGAATCAACTCGTCTTCATTTGTGCCACCCTACACCACCATTTATTTGATCAGATTTGCCCATCTAGAAGGTTTTCTGGGAGGTTGTCACTTTCAGGGCCTGGGTTGCCCCATAAAGAAAGGCCTTATGTGGATGCACAACATGTCAATCAACTCGTCTTCATTTGAGCCACCCTACAGCACCATTTATTTGATCACGTTTGCCCATCTAGAAGGTTTTATGGGAGGTTGTCACTTTTAGGGCCTTGGTTGTCCCATAATGAAAAGCCTTATGTGGACGGTCAACATGTCAATCAACTCGTCTTCATTTTTGCCATCATACAGCACCTCTTATTTGATCAGATTTGCCCATCTAGAAGGTTTTCTGGGAGGTTGTCACTTTTAGGGCCTTAGTTGCCCATAAAGAAAGACCTTATGCGGACGGGCAACATGTCAGTCAACTCCTCTTCATTTGTTCCACCCTACAGCACCATTTGTTTGATCAGATTTGCCCATCTAGAAGGTTTCCTGGGAAGTTGTCACTTTTAGGGTCTTGGATGCCCCATAATGAAAGGCTTATGTGGACGGGCAACATGTCAATCAACTCGTCTTCATTTGTGCCACCCTACAGCACCATTTATTTGATCAGATTTGCCCATCTAGAAAGTTTTCTGGGAGGTTGTCAGTTTTAGGGCATTGATTGCCCCATAAAGAAAAGCCTTATGCAGACGGGCAACATGTCAATCAACTCGTCTTTATTTGTGCAACCTGCAGCACCATTTATTTGATCAGATTTACCCATCTTGAAGGTTTTCTGGGAGATTGTCACTTTTAGGGCCCTGGTTGCCCCACAAACAAAGGCCTAATGTGTACGAGCAATGGGTCAATCCACTCGTCCTCAGTTGTGCCACCCTACAGCATCATTTATTTGATCAGATTTGCCCATCTAGAAGGTTTCCTGGGAGGTTGGGCACTTTATGGACTTGGTTGCCCCATAAAGAAAGGCCTTATGCAGACGGGCAACATGCCATTCAACTCGTGTTCATTTGTGCCACCCTACAGCACCATTTATTTAATCAGATTTGCCCATCTAGGAGGTTTTCTGAGAGGTTGTCACTTTTAGGGCCTTGGTTGCCCCATAATGAAAGGCCTTATGTGGACGGGCAACATGTCAATCAACTCGTCATTTGTACCACCCTACAGCACCATTTATTTGATCAGATTTGAACATCTAGAAGGTTTTCGGGAAGGTTGTCACATTTAGGGCCTTGGCTGCCTATAAAGAATGGACTTATGTGGACGGGCAACATGTCAATCAACTCGCCTTCATTTGTGCCACCCTACAGTACCATTTACTTGATCAGATTTGCCCATCTAGAAGGTTTTCTGGGAGGTTGTCACTTTTAGGGCCTCGGTTGCCCCATAAAGAAAGGCCTTATGCAGACAGGCAACATGTCAATCAACTCGACTTCATTTGTGCCACCCTACAGCACCATTTATTTGATCAGATTTGCCCACGTAGGTTTTCTGGGAGGTTGTCACTTTTAGGGCCTTGATTGCCCCATAAAGAAAGGTCTTATGCGGACGGGCAACATGTCAACCAACTCGTCTTCATTTGTGCCACCCTACAGCTCATTTATTTGATCAGATTTGCCCATCTAGAAGTTTTTCTGGAAGGTTGTCACTTTTAGGGCCTTGGTTGCCCCATAAAGAAAGGCCTTATGCGGACGGGCAACATGTCAATCAACTCGTCTTCATTTCATCCACCCTACAGCAACATTTATTCGATCAGATTTTCCCATCTAGAATGTTTTCTGGGTGATTGTCACTTTTAGGGCCTTGGTTGCCCCATAAAGAAAGGCCTTATGCGGATGGGCAACATGTCAATCAACTCGTCTTTATTTGTGCAACCTGCAGCACCATTTATTTGATCAGATTTACCCATCTTGAAGGTTTTCTGGGAGATTGTCACTTTCAGGGCCCTGGTTGCCCCACAAAGAAAGGCCTAATGTGGACGAGCAATGGGTCAATCCACTCGTCTTCAGTTGTGCCACCCTACAGCATCATTTATTTGATCAGATTTGCCCATCTAGAAGGTTTCCTGGGAGGTTGGGCACTTTATGGACTTGGTTGCCCCATAAAGAAAGGCCTTATGCAGACGGGCAACATGCCATTCAACTCGTGTTCATTTGTGCCACCCTACAGCACCATTTATTTAATCAGATTTGCCCATCTAGGAGGTTTTCTGAGAGGTTGTCACTTTTAGGGTCTTGGTTGCCCCATAATGAAAGGCCTTATGTGGACGGGCAACATGTCAATCAACTCGTCTTTATTTGAGCCACCCTACAGCACCATTTATTTGATCAGATTTGCCCATCTACAAGGTTCTCTGGGAGGTTCTCACTTTCATGGCCTTGGTTGCCCCATAAAGAAAGGTCTTATGTGGACGGGCAACATGTCAGTCAACTCGTCTTCATTTGTACCACCCTACAGCACCATTTATTTGATCAGATTTGCCCATCTAGAACATTTTCTGGGAGGCGGTCAGTTTTAGGGCCTTAATTGCCCCATAAAGAAAGGCCTTATGCAGATGGGCAACATGTCAATCAACTCGTCTTCATTTGTGCCACCCTAGAGCACCATTTATTTAATCAGATTTGCCTATCTAGGAGGTTTTCTGGGAGGTTGTCACTTTTGGAGCCTTGGTTGCCCCAAAAAGAAAGGCCTTATGTGGACGGGCAACATGTGAATCAACTCGTCTTCATTTGTGCCACCCTACACCACCATTCATTTGATCAGATTTGCCCATCTAGAAGGTTTTCTGAGAGGTTGTCACTTTTAGGGCCTGGGTTGCCCCATAAAGAAAGGTCTTATGCGGACGGGCACCATGTCAGTCAACACGTCTTAATTTGTGCCACCCTACAGCACCATTTATTTGATCAGATTTGCCTATCTAGAAGGTTTTCTGGGAGGTTGTCACTTTTACGGCCTTGATTGCCCCATAAAGAAAGGCCTTATGTGGACGGGCAACATGTCAATCAACTCGTCTTCATTTGTGCCACCCTAGAGCACCATTTATTTAATCACATTTGCCCATCTAGAAGGTTTTCTGGGAGGTTGTCACATTTATGGCCTTGGTTGCCCCATAAAGAAAGGACAAATGCGGATGGGCAACATGTCAATCAACTCGACTTCATTTGTGCCACCCTACAGCATCAGATTTGCCCATCTAGAAGGTTTTCTGGGAGGTTGTCACTATTAGGGCCTTGGTTGCCCCATGAAGAAAGGCCTTATGTGGACGGGCAACATGGCAGTCAACTCGTCTTCACTTGTGCCACCCTACAGCACCATTTATGTGATCAGATTTGCCAAATCTAGAAGTTTTCTGGTAGGTTGTCATTTTCAGGGCCTTGGTTGCCTTATGCGGACGGGCAACATGTCAATCAACTCGTCTTCATTTGCGCCACCCTACAGCACCATTTATTTGATCAGATTTGCCCATCTCAAAGGTTTTCTGGGAGGTTGTCACTTTTAGGGACTCGGTTGCCCCATAAAGAAAGGCCTTATGCAGACAGACAACATGTCAATCCACTCGACTTCATTTGTGCCACCCTACAGCACCGTTTATTTGATCAGATTTGCCCACGTAGGTTTTCTGGGAGGTTGTCACTTTTAGGGCCTTGGCTGCCCATAAGGAAAGGCCTTATGTGGACGGGCAACATGTCAATCAACTCGTCTTCATTTGTGCCACCCTACAGTACCATTTATTTGATAAGATTTGCTCATCTAGAAGGTTTTCTGGGAGGTTGTCACTTTTAGGGACTCGGTTGCCCCATAAAGAAAGGCCTTATGCAGACAGACAACATGTCAATCCACTCGACTTCATTTGTGCCACCCTACAGCACCATTTATTTGATCAGATTTGCCCGCGTAGGTTTTCTGGGAGGTTGTCACTTTTAGGGCCTTGATTGCCCCATAAAGAAAGGTCTTATGCGGACGTGCAACATGTCAACCAACTCGTCTTCATTTGTGCCACCCTGCAGCACCATTTATTTGATCAGATTTGCCCATCTCAAAGGTTTTCTGGAAGGTTGTCACTTTTAGGGCCTTGGTTGCCCCATAAAGAAAGGCCTTATGCAGACGGGCAACATGTCAATCAACTCGTCTTCATTTGAGCCACCCTACAGCAACATTTATTTGATCAGATTTTCCCATCTAGAAGGTTTTCTGGGAGGTTGTCACTTTTAGGGCCTTGGTTGCCCCATAAAGAAAGGCCTTATGCAGACGGGCAACATGTCAATCAACTCGTCTTCATTTGTGCAACCTGCAAAACAAGTTATTTGATCAGATTTACCCATCTTGAAGGTTTTCTGGGAGGTTGTCACTTTTTTGGCCCTGGTTGCCCCACAAAGAAAGGCCTTATGTGGACGAGCAACAGGTCAATCCACTCATCTTCATTTGTGCCCCCCTACAGCATCATTTATTTGATCAGATTTGCCCATGTAGAAGGTTTTCTGGGACGTTGTCACATTTAGGGCCTTCGTTGCCCCAAAAAGAAAGGCCTTATGTGTACGGGCAACATGCGAATCAACTCGTCTTCATTTGTGCCACCCTTCACCACCATTTATTTGATCAGATTTGCCCATCTAGAAGGTTTTCTGGGAGGTTGTCACTTTCAGGGCCTGGGTTGCCCCATAAAGAAAGGCCTTATGTGGACGCGCAACATGTCAATCAACTCGTCTTCATTTGAGCCACCCTACAGCACCATTTATTTGATCAGGTTTGCCCATCTAGAAGGTTTTCTGGGAGGTTGTCACTTTTAGGGCCTTTGTTGTCCCATAAAGAAAAGCCTTATGTGGACGGTCAACATGTCAATCAACTCGTCTTCATTTTTGCCACCATACAGCACCTCTTATTTGATCAGATTTGCCCATCTAGAAGGTTTTCTGGGAGGTTGTCACTTTTAGGGCCTTAGTTGCCCATAACGAAAGACCTTATGCGGACGGGCAACATGTCAATCAACTCCTCTTCATTTGTTCCACCCTACAGCACCATTTGTTTGATCAGATTTGCCCATCTAGAAGGTTTCCTGGGAAGTTGTCACTTTTAGGGTCTTGGATGCCCCATAATGAAAGGCCTTATGTGGACGGGCAACATGTCAATCAACTCGTCTTCATTTGTGCCACCCTACAGCACCATTTATTTGATGAGATTTCCCCATCTAGAAAGTTTTCTGGGAGGTTGTCAGTTTTAGGGCATTGATTGCCCCATAAAGAAAGGCCTTATGCGGACGGGCAACATGTCAATGAACTCCTCTTCATTTGTGCCACCCTACAGCACTATTTATTTGATCAGATTTGGCCATCTAGAAGGTTTTCTGGGAGGTTATCACTTTTATGGCCTTGGTTGCCCAATAAAGAAAGGCCTTATGAGGACGGGCAACATGTCAGTCAGCTCGTCTTCATTTGTGCCACCCTACAGCACCATTCATTTGATCAGATTTGCCCATCTAGATTGTTTTCTGGGAGGTTGTCACTTTTAGGGCCTTGGTTGCCCCATAAAGAAAGACCTTATGTGGACGGGCAACATGTCAATCAACTCGTCTTCATTTGTGCCACCCTACAGCAGGTGCCATTTTTCCTGTTTTGATGGAATGAAAAATGTCAAAATGTCAAAATGTCAAATAAGTAACTAACTTCACATCGCTGTCTAAAATTCAAAACTTCAAGATGAAGACTTAGTTACAAGGGATGGCACAGAAGATGCAGTCCATGACACTTAACAGGTATAATAAATTCAGTTAATAAGACAACTTGTAGGTTGATACCAAATTGTAAAGGTAAACAAAAACCTAAGCGTAAGTGGTTTGACTCAACCTGCAAATTCCTTAAACTATAAAATGAGTACAATTGTTAATGCTATTAAAAAGACCTCGTGACAAATCTTTGTTAACAATTTTTTTCATCGCAAAGAAGGCGTACAACAGAAACAAAACGCAAATCCAGGCTGTTTTACAAAAACATGTGCAATCATCGTGCTCGACACCTTAGAATCCTCTGACCCCAAGTCTTTCTGGAAAATAGTACACTGCCTTAGATCAAAAGAGGCACCTTCAAATGAGCTTGATACAACGGTCAATTTCTTCGAAAATTTGTTTTGTGAGGTCACAACTGAAAAAAATCATCTGACAAAAACAAAAATTAATTTAAAGGGGCCTTTAAATAATGGAAATATAACAGCAGAAGAGATAACTACTACTCTCCGGCAATTGAAAAACAAAAAGACTCCAAGTACAAATCAGGTGTCAAATGAAATGCTGAAGATTCTGGTAACTTTTATGATTGACGATATTGGTAAATTGTTCAACCAAATATTAGACTCGCAGCATTATCCTCTTAGCTGGAGTGAATCTACTCTTACAAAAATCTATAAAAAGAGGCAAATATAATCCCGCCAACTACAGGGCCATCGCCCTAATCTGTACATTGGGGAAGTTGGTCAACAAAATTATAAACTGAAGAATTAATGATTTTTTAGAAGATAATAACTTAATTGGTGAAAATCAATTTGGATTTCGAGAAAAACGTAATACGATCGACAGTGTGTCTGTTCTCATATTTGCAATTAACAAATATAAGGAGCTAAAGAAACCCTTTTATGCTGTGTCAGTGAACTTTAAGAAAGCGTCCGACACTGTGGATCGATCAATACTTTTTAAAAAAAATAAAAAGAATTGTAGTTACGGGACTTGTTTCATAAATGATAGATTCGCTCTATCGATCAAGTCACTACTGCATAAAAACAAATAGGGGTATTGGACCACCCCTGTTATCAACAATTGGCGTGAGGCAGGGATGTACCATTTCGCCGACTTTGTTTAAGATATTTATAGATGACATCAGTGGGTTTTTTGATAAAGACCGTGATCCAATAAACTTTTACAACCGCAAATTGAATCCCTTACTATTTTATATGACTTAGTTCTGATCTCCGACTCACAAAGGAGACTACAAAACTGCCTGAACAGACTAGAAGCGTATAGAAAGCAAAATAACATGTTGATAAACATAGAAAAGACGAAAAATATGATTTTTAAGGCCCTAAAAATACAGAATATCTCCACATTGTCAGTAGGGGGCAAAGAACTGGAATGTACCTCAAAACACAAATACCTAGGGTTAACCTTTTCGGAAAATGGCACATGCACAGTCTGAACTTAGTCTTAAGGGGCTCAAGGCTCTATACAGTTTACAAGGCTCGTTCAAAAAGAAATGCACACCAACTGTGGTTGACTTTTCTAAGTTGTTTGATAAATTAATTAAGCCTATATTATTATACGACAGTGAAATATGGCCGACGGAGCTGAAGATGAGGAATAGAGATACTGCACCGAGAGAAAGGGCTAATGTCAAGTTCTGCAAACTGATCTTAAATGTAGGTAAACATTCCTCCAACCATGCGTTACGCGCGGAGCTTGGTCGATATCCAATAACATTAGATGCTTTAGTACGATTCGCAAATTGTACCAGTAAATTGCTTACTACTTCCCTGGATACTATTCTGAATGATGCTTTTGTGGAAGCTAAGAAATGTAAACTCACTGACTCAATAACTGAAAAGCTTATAGGACTTGGATTTAACAGTTTGAATGAAACTGAAATTTCCAAAAGTAGAATTAATCTTCTAAAGTCCAAACTTAAATCGGACCGTATTAAATTATTTAAAAGAGATATACATAATAATAATAACAAAAGAAAAGAAAGAACAATTTTTTAGGACTTATCGTCTATTCAAAGTAGATAACCAAATGGAACCGTATCTCATTCACACCTCTTCCATTAAAGCTGGAAACAATTTTACGCGATTACACATCAGCAACCATAAACTGTGGATCGAATGTGGAAGGCATTTACAACCTCCTCGTCCGATGGAACACGGAATATGCGAAGCTTGTACAATGAGGAGGTGGAAAAGGAATGGCATTTCGTAATGGAATGTCCGCTTTATGCACCATTGAGAAAAAAATTATTTCACGCAATTGCTGATAAAAAAATTGACGACCCTCTAATGGATAAAAAGGTCAAATTTAAAGTCAATATGACTGATGATAATCCAGTGCGTAGCAATATTATTTGTAACATGGTCCAGCTCTTCCTTCACAAGAGAGACTTATCTGTAATATGATTTATGTGTGTAATTTGGAATTAGTATGTTTTATGATCCTGTTTATGTTGCTTGTGTGTGTACATAATAATCTGCCTTTGTTCTGGTGTATTTGCTAAATAAATCTTATCTTATCATTCGCGTTGTGACGTCTGACGGTAACATTTGCTACTGGAGCCATAAACATAAAAGAAACTACGCCAGCTCTTATCCAATCAGAGGGCTGGGATTTTACTCTTATTGGAACACATTACGGCTTAAAGGTTTCATATTCTATGGATGTGCTTCACATTATCTTTGCAGCTAATTCATTTCACCTATACGGATTTGCTTAACGCTTTTCCTAACACGAAGGGCAGACGACACTTGTAAACAAAATTCTTGAATAACGAAATATTTTCATTTTTTGTCTACAAAACATAGCTTTTGATTCCTCATTGGAACGAGCTCAACAAGCTCGTCCCAACGAGGGGCCATGTGCTGTATTTCTGAAACAAAAAATGAAAACAATAATGCAAATTGTATGAGGATTTTTGTAATAACGCTGACCGGTTTTGGCTGTTACGTTGGGTAAAGGTTTACAATCAGTTGGGTTAAAAATCAGTCTGAATTAGTGAATATGAACCCAATTTGGTTCATATTCACTCAATCCAGTTGATTTTTAACCCAAGTGATTGTAGAGTGTATAATTTATGGGAGAGTGTCTATAGGCACTGTCCCATAAATGGTAACAATGCATGTGAATAAATTTGGCAACCAAGAAAAGTTTAGCACTCTACCAGTTAAAGACGTCTATTGAGTTAGATTTTAAGTTTACACCGACAGTAAAAAACCTGGAAATACGGTTGGACAAATTTAACTCTCGCCCCGCCATGTCGGGATATTTTGAGATCCCAGCTTTAGGCCTCGTGGTAGATGGTAGGCCGGGAAAAAGATATATCAGTTCAATTTGGAATTTTCTGTCTATTTCACATTGGAAATGGGACAGAAACTGGGCGCAAAGAGGGCCTCGTATTACACCTTGAAACGAGTTGTGTTTTGTTCGCTCTGAGGGGAGTTGTTCGCGACATTTTGTGTCAACGCCTGGGGTTCTATTCTATTTTTTGGATAGAACCTCCATGCTTTTATTGCTTTCCGTATGAATCCGCCTCTAATGATAAGGACGAATGGGGTTATTGCACTGTTCAAGCTTAAGCTCACGTAGAATAGTTGAAACAAACATTCGACAATTGATCTTGAAATTATTACAACACCTGATATCATAAAAACCGCAAAACTTATCAACACGATAAGGATCGGCAGCCATGAAATAATTGTTATGGCTGACAAAATGGCGGCCGAGCGGAAAGCCTTTAAAATTTGGCTCGATTCTATTCCTTCACAAACATTAGAATTGCCTCTCCTTCTTCTGAGGCTGATAAAAACAAAACCATACGTGTATGCAATTAGACTACTGGCAATTATCACAGAGATGACGACGATTTGGACGATGATGTAGCTCTCCTCATGATATCGTTTAGTGGAACTGATTCCAAAGACAGCGCCATCAAGAACTGTTATAAATAACGCCAAGGTCCAGGCGATGATGCAAGCTTTTGTCGCTCTACTCTTTCCAAATATTAGTTTATATTCCATTGGACATTTTAATGCAATCAGTCTATCGATAGTTAAAACAACAATACCAAACAAAGAGTTGTATCCAACAAATCTAAACCACAGAATCAAAATGTCCTGCATTACTGGCCAAATGTTCGTATTTATGAGATTTATACTTGGTGACATGAAACAAGTAAACATTAAAAAATCGCTGATAATGAATGACTTCAGAGGTCTGGAAGCAACAATCCTTTTTTTACTGACACATCCATATATTACAAGCAGACCTCCGTTTCCCACGAATGTCAGAAAAGATAACAATAACCCAGTCACCTGAAGAGTTGGCATCGTGTGAATAGGGCATTCCGGTCGTCTGGTGGATTGCAGCCGTGTCCCGTTGGAAATGTGAGCTTTCTCAAAAAATGACATTTTTCTCGAAAAATCTTGAGGCGACGTAACTGAAATATGTTCTTTGCTTGATTTAATTCTCTCACTGCTGGAAGCCAGTGGTCGGAGAACAATCTGTCAGTCAGTGTTGTTACATGTACCCAGTCCTTCAAAAAGGCCTCATAAACTTCCACTTAGTTTATGTTCTTAAACGTATACTTAATGTATAATGTTTTGTGCGCCGGAAAACTGATTTTTATACAACTGTATCTCAATAGATCTGTAATCAGAATAAAAAAACAAAGAACAAGATATTGATAACAAAGAACTAGCCATCTTCCAAGCTCTCAGACCACCAGTCTAATTCTGTGAGGGATTCGCCGCTGTTACGGGCTATTTGTTCGCACAGTTTTGTGGAGTCTGCGCGCAGAATACGGTTTTTTAATGTGACGTTATTTGCATACAAAGATATAAAGATAGTATTTCGTGCTCCAGCTATAGGTACAGATATAGAAATATGTATTTAATTCACCTGAAAACATCAAGATATTAACACAAGTTGTGGAACTTCGTGGCGTAATCAGAAAATTAAAGCTGTGCAGAGTCTTCATGCATAATACTAAGCAAACAAACAAGTCTAATTGTAACGTTAGCAAAGATTCTGACAAAACAAATCTCGATCGTCAATTGAGAAAGATGTCTTGCGCTGAATCAAGGAAAATGAATGTCTATAGTATTTTTAAATTCAATCTGACGGAATATTTCAGTTGGTCGGAAAAAGCGAACCGTAGTTTCGCTTTTCCAACCAACTGAAATATTCCAGACCAGTGAATCAAAACATAGTCGTGAGACTTCTTAATTACTAGACTGGTGTTCAGCCCATACAGCGTTGAATTCTTTGCATGATATGACTGGTATCTTGAGAGATTGGCCATCTTCTTAATTCAGAGATTACTTTTTGTCAAAACACAAGGCGAGTAAAAATATAGTGCACCCAAATGTACTTAGATGTGCACGCTGTTGTGGGAGTTAAAATCATGCCGCGGGTGCTCGAGGCAAGAGATTTTGAGAAGTGCATGTTTTTTCTTCATACGAATGTATTTTTTACATTTAGTATCAAGTATAACGATAAGCTTTTTGTGTCAGTAGCTATTATAATTGTTTCTGAGGACAACACCCATGCCTATCTGTGCTCTAAACCCAGGGAGACCAGAGCGTGAAGTAGAAATTATAAGATATATATATCCTAATGCATATTACTTCAAACGGAGAAGAAACTGTTGGCCTATCCTCACTTGCATGAGATGCATCATAGGTGCGTGAGTGTGATGTCTTGTAAAATTATATTTGTGTCAGTGTACATTCCACCAAGTAACTCAAGTTATTGGAAAACAAAATATCCGAGCTCATCCATCTTTGAAAAAATAGAAAAAGAGATACCAAATTGTCAAGCGACAGATATGAAAATTCATGGTGGAGATTTCAGCTCCCGAACTGGGGGGGGGGGGGGGGGGGGGGTCGGATTATGTTACAAATGACAGTGACAAATATATACCACTACCAGATAATTATACAATAGATTTATCTAAAGACAGACAAAGTCCAGACAAAACAATAAACGGGTTTTGACAAAAACTTCTGTCGTTATTAATGGGCGTTGTCCTGGGGATAGTTTGGGAAACTTCACAAGCTATCAGTATAATGGTGCGAGCATAGTGGATTAAGTCGTGACATCTGATCGGTATCTCTCGAAAGTAAAATATTTTTGTGTTAAATCTCCAAATAATTTAATCATTTGCCCCGCCTCTGCGTTTGATTGGTTGAAAGCATACAGCGTGAAAGTCGTCAAAATCGTATAAACCAACTCACGTAACTATTTGGAATGTCTATACCTTCGCAAATCCGACCCAACTTTGAAGACTCTGGAAGCCCCGCCCACTCAATCCAATTGTCACCGTGGGGCGTGACGGCAAGCTGATAGATGGATACCAAGCTTGTAAACAAAGATCAATGATCGATTTTTCATCGCCTCCAGTCAGCGAGAATATAATGATAATTTCTCGGGAACAATTGAATTTAATAAAATATGCCGAAGTAACGAATGAAAAATCATACACCCAAACATGATTTTGGGGGAACTTAAAAAATTGTTTTTAATGATATTGTTACGTGACTTGCTAAATATCTGTCGTCTGCGATCGAAAATCAAAACAACAAAGAATTTGACAATGATTGACGTGACCTGTTTGTGGCACACTTTCCTGAGTTTGACTGTTGTCTTTTGCGAAAATTAAAAATGTTTTGTTCACGTAGACATAGTTTTCATATTTCAGTATTACATCCGGATTAAATTATAAGAAATAACTGTTGTTATCCTTCCGTTTATGCGATATAAACCGAAAATTTTCAGCACAAGCTTAATCATAACACTCTACGCGAGTTATGAAGCTTGTGCTGAAAATTTTCGGTTTATATCGCATAAACCGAAGGAAAACAACAGTTATTTCTTAAATGAGTATTCGGACCATAGCCAGTTAGCGTTACACATTGAATTTAAAATGACAGATAGGGACAAATAGGGACAAAAAGACTACATTATACACTTATACGAATACGAAATTTACTTTGAAATGGACAAAGGACAGCGAACATAAAGCAATATAATCACTAAATAGTCCTGAAATACAGTCTAAAATTCAAAACTTCAAGATGAAGACTTACTCAGTTACAAGTGATGGCACAGAAGATGCAGTCCATGACACTTAACAGGTATAATAAATTCAGTTAATAAGACAACTTGTAGGTTGATACCAAATTGTAAAGGTAAACAAGCACCTAAGCGTAAGTGGTTTGACTCAACCTGCAAATTCCTTAAACAAAAAAATGAGTACAATTGTTAATGCTATTAAAAAAGACCTCGTTACAAATCTTTGTTTACAATTTTTTTCATCGCAAAGAAGGCGTACAAAAGAAACAGAACAAATCCAGACTGTTTTAAAAAAACATGTGCAATAATCGTGCGCGATACATTAGAATCCGCTGACCCCAAGTCTTACTGGAAAATAGTAAACTGTCTTAGATCAAAAGAAGCGCCTTCAAATGAGCTTGATACAACGGTCAATTTTTTTCGAAAATTTGTTTTGTAAAGAGGTCACAACTGAAAAAAATCATCAGACAAAAACAAAAATTAATTCAACTCTTTACCAAACGAATCGCCCGCATCCGCCAGCGTAATATACAAATTGAGCTGTTGAAAAAATTAAATTTTTCAAAATATTTCAACAAAACCATATCATGTGACCCCTCAGTGGAACGAGCTCATTGAGGTTCATTCCAATAAGGGTCACATGATATGGTTTTGTTGAATTTTTTTGAAAAATTTTAAAAAATGATATTTAAAATAATAAATTTTGATATCGTCTGCGTTGGGTAAAGGGTTAAAGGGGCCTTTAAATAATGGAAATATAACAGCAGAAGAGATAAATACTACTCTCCGGCAATTGAAAAACAAAAAGACTCCTAGTACAAATCAGGTGTCAAATGAAATGCTGAAGATTCTGGTAACTTTTATGATTGACGATATTCGTAAATTGTTCAACCAAATATTAGACTCGCGTCATTATCCTCTTAGCTGGAGTGAATCTACTCTTACAACAATCTATAAAAAAGAGGCAAATATAATTCCGCCAACTACAGGGCCATCTCCCTAAGCTGTACAAGTTGGGGAAGTTGGTCAACAAAATTATAAACCGAAGAATTAATGATTTTTTAGAAGACAATAACTTAATTGGTGAAAATCAATTTGGATTTCGAGAGCTAAAGAAACCCTTTTATGCTGTGTCTGTGAACTTTAAGAAAGCGTCCGACACAGTGGATCGATCAATACTTTTTGAAACAATAAAAAGAATTGTAGTTACGGGACTTGTTTCATAGATGATAGAATCGCTCTAACGATCAAGTCACAACTGCATAAAAACAAATAGGGTTATTGGACCACCCCAGTTATCAACAATTGGCGTGAGGCAGGGATCTACCATTTCGCCGACTTTGTTTAAGATATTTATAGATGATATCAGTGGGGTTTTTGATAAAGACCGTGATCCAATAAACTTTTACAACCGTAAATTGAATCACTTACTATTTTATATGACTTAGTTCTGGTCTCCGACTCACAAAGGAGACTACAAAACTGCCTGAACAGACTAGAAGCGTATAGAAAGCAAAATAACTTGTTGATAAACGTAGAAAAGTCGAAATATATGATTTTTAAGGCCCTAAAAATACAGAATATCCCCAAATTGTCAGTAGGGGGCAAAGAACTGGAATGTACCTCAAAACACAAATACCTAGGGTTAATCTTTTCAGAAAATGGCACATGCACAGTCTGAACTTAGTCTCAAGGGGCTCAAGGCTCTGTACAGTTTACAAAGCTCGTTCAAAAAGAAATGCACACCAACTGTGGTTGACTTTTCTAAGCTGTTTGATAAATTAATTAAGCCCATATTATTATACGACAGTGAAATATGGCCGACGGAGCTGAAGATGAGGAATAGAGATACTGCACCGAGAGAAAGGGCTAATGTCAAGTTCTGCAAACTGATCTTAAATGTAGGTAAACATTCCTCCAACCATGCGTTACGCGCGGAGCTTGGTCGATATCCAATAACATTAGATGCTTCAGTACGATTCGCAAATTATACCAGTAAATTGCTTACTACTTCCCCGGATACTATTCTGAACTAGGTGGTGTCACTTGTGTGCAAAGCACACTATAGTGTATCCCCGCATTTGCATCCTTGACTTTGTATGAATGCTTGATACAAAGATGAAATGTATTATATGACACACTAAAATCATATTGAGTGGCACAGGTGACACAGCTTCGTGAGCACCTACAGACTCCAGAGCAACATTTGGGCATGGTTTTAGCGTTTCGAATTACATACATGTACCCTGGGAGCATTTCGCCGGAAACGGTCTAAGAAAACATGAAAGTGGCAACGGTGGCACCCCAAAAATCCGAAACCTTCGTGCACATCTACAGACCCTACTGCAACTTTTGAGCATAGTTTTAGCATTTCAAATTACACACTCTGGGAGCTTTTCGCCGGAAATGATCAAAGAAAACACGAAAGAAAAACGGTGGCACCGCCACGTGGCATCTGAAAAATCTGAAACCTTTGTACGCATCTACAGACCTTACTGCAACATTTAAGCATGCGTTTAGCATTTCGAATTACATACCCTAGGAGCCTTTCGCCGGAAACGGTCTAAGAAAACACAAAAGTGCCAACGGTGACACAGCCACTTAGCACCCAAAAAATCCAAAACCTTCCTATGCATTTACAGACTCTACTGCAACATCTCAGCATGGTTTTAGCGTTTCGAATTACATACTCTAGGAGCCTTTCGCCGGAAACGGTCTAAGAAAACACGAAAGTGGCAATGGTGGCACAGCCATGTGGCACCTGAAAAATCCGAAATCTTTGTGCACATCTGCAGACCCTACTGCAACATTTGAGCATGGTTTTACCATTTCGAAATACATACTGTAGGAGCCTTTCGCCGGAAATAGTCTAAGAGAACATGAAAGCGGCAACGGTAGCACATCCACGTGGCACCCCAAAAATCCAAAACCTTCGTGCGCATCTACAGACCCTACTGCAACATTTGAGCATGGTTTTAGGATTTCGAATTACATACCCTAGGAGCCTTTCGCCGGAAACGGTCTAAGAAAACATGAAAGTGGCAACAGCACAGCCACTAGGCAGCTGAAAAATCTGAATCCTTCGTGCACATCTACAGACCCCACTGAAACATTTGAGCATGGTTTTAGCATTTCGAATTACATACCCTAGGAGCCTTTCGCCGGAAACGGTCTAAGAAAACACAAAAGTGGCAACGGTGGCACAGCCACGTGGCACCTGAAAACTCCGAAACCTTCGTGCGCATCTACAGACCCCACCGCAACAATTGAGCACGGTTTTAGCATTTCGAATTACATACCCTAGGAGCCTTTCGCCGGAAACGGTCTAAGAAAACACAAAAGTGGCAACGGTGGCACAGCCACGTGCCACCTGAAAAATCGGAAACCTTCGTGCGCATCTACAGACCCCACTGCAACATTTGAGCATGGTTTTAGCGTTTCGAATTACATACCCTAGGAGCCTTTTGCCGGAAACGGTCTAAGAAAACACAAAAGTGGCAACGGTGGCACAGCCACATGGCACCTGAAAAATCCGAAACCTTTGTGCGCATCTACAGACCCTACTGCAACATCTGAGCGTGCTTTTAGCATTTCGAATTACATACCCTTGGAGCCTTTCGCCGGAAACGGTCTAAGAAAACACGAACGTGGCAATGGTGGCACAGCCACATGGCAGCTGAAAAATCTGAAACCTTCGTGCGCATCTACAGACCCCACATTTGAGCATGGTTTTAGCATTTCGAATTACATACCCTAGGAGCCTTTCGCCGGAAACGGTCTAAGAAAACACAAAAATGGCAACGGTGGCACAGCCACGTGGCACCCGAAAAATCCGAAACCTTCGTACGCATCTATAGACCATACTGCAACATCTGAGCATGGATTTAGCATTTCGAATTACATAACCTACGAGCCTTTCACCAGGTCTAAGAAAACACAAAAGTGGCAACGGTGGCACAGCCACGTGGCACTCAAAAAATCCAAAACCTTCGTACGCATCTATAGACCATACTGCAACATCTGAGAATAGTTTTAGCATTTCGAATTACATACCCTACGAGACTTTCGGCGGAAACGGTCTAAGAAAACATAAAAGTGGCTAAAGTGACACAGCCACGTGGCACCCGAAAAATCCGAAACCTTTGTGCACATCTATAGTCCCTACTGCAACATATGAGCATGGTTTGAGCATTTCGAATTACATTCCCTAGGAGCCTTTCGCCGGAAAGGATCTAAGAAAACACGAAAGTGGCTACGGTGGCACAGCCACGTGGCACCCGAAAAATCCGAAACCTTTGTGTGCATCTATAGACCCTACTGCAACATATGAGCATGGTTTTAGCATTTCGAATTACATACCCTACGAGCCTTTCGCCGGAAACGGTTCAAGAAAACACAAAAGTGGCTACAGTGGCACAGCCACGTGGCACCCGAAAAATCCAAAACCTTCCTGCGCATCTATAGCCCCTACTGCAACATCTGAGCATGGATTTAGCGTTTCGAATTACATATCCTACGAGCCTTTTGCCGGAAACGGTCTAAGAAAACACAAATGTGGCTACGGTGGCACAGCCACGTGGCACCCGAAAAATCCGAAACCTTCGTGCGCATCTATAGTCCCTACTGCAAGATATGAGCATGGTTTTAGCATTTCGAATTACATTCCCTACGAGCCTTTCGCCGGAAACGATCTAAGAAAACACAAAAGTGGCTACGGTGGCACAGCCACGTGGCACCCGAAAAATCTGAAACCTTCGTGTGCATCTATAGATCCTACTGCAACATATGAGCATGGTTTTAGCATTTCGAATTACATACCCTACGAGCCTTTCGCAGGAAACGGTTCAAGAAAACACAAAAGTGGCTACGGTGGCATAGCCACGTGGCACCCGAAAAATCCGAAACCTTCCTGCGCATCTATAGCCCCTACTGCAACTTCTGAGCATGGATTTAGCGTTTCGAATTACATATCCTACGAGCCTTTTGCCGGAAACGGTCTAAGAAAACACAAAAGTGGCTACGGTGGCACAGCCACGTGGCACCCGAAAAATCCGAAACCTTCGTGCGCATCTATAGACCCTACTGCAACATCTGAGCATGGATTTAGCATTTCGAATTACATATCCTACGAGCCTTTTGCCGGAAACGGTCTAAGAAAACACAAAAGTGGCTACGGTGGCACAGCCACGTGGCACCCGAAAAATCCGAAATCTTCCTACATATCTACAGATCATTTAGCAACACCCTAGTGTAATTTTAGAACTCCGAATTACATAGGTTGGGACTATTCAGCAAAAAAGTGAAAAAATAACGCATTTTTTAAGTGGCTCCACAGAAGCCACCTGGTGGCACAAAAATTTAAAAGTTGTATTTTTGGGTTGCACAGACCCTATCGAACAACAGTAGAAAGTTACAGCGTTTCGAATTACAAAACCGGACGTACGGACGTACGGACGTACGGCCGTACGGACGTACGGACGGAGATCATGACAATATCCCCGCATTTTTTAAAATGCGGGGATAAATATGCTTTTGTGGAAGCTAAGAAATGTAAACTCACTGACTCAATAACTGAAAAGCTTATAGGACTTGGATTTAACAGTTTGAATGAAACTGAAATTTCCAAAAGTAAAATTAATCTTCTAAAGTCCAAACTTAAATCGGACCGTATTAAATTATTTAAAAGAGATATACATAATAATAATAATAAAAGAAAAGAAAGAACAATTTTTTAGGACTTATCGACTATTCAAAGTAGATAACCAAATGGAACCGTATCTCATTCACACCTCTTCCATTAAAGCTGGAAACAATTTTACGCGATTACACATCAGCAACCATAAACTGTGGATCGAACGTGGAAGGCATTTACAACCTCCTCGTCCGATGGAACAAGGAATATGCGAAGCTTGTACTATGGGGGTGGGGGGGGGGGTGGGGGTGGAATCGGAATGGCATTTCGTAATGGAATGTCCGCTTTATGCACCATTGAGATAAAAATTATTTCACGAAATTTCTGATAAAAAATTGACGACCCTCTAATGAATAAAAAGGTCAAATTTAAAGTCAATATGACTGATGATAATCCAGTGCGATGCAATATTATTTGTAATATGGTCCAGCTCTTCCTTCACAAGAGGGACTTATCTGTAATATGATTTATGTGTGTCATTTGGAATTAGTATGTTTTTTGATTTTGTTTATGTTGATTGTGTGTGTACATAATAATCTGCCTTTGTTCTTCTGTATTTGCTAAATAAATCTTATGTTATCTTTCGCGTTGTGACGTCTGACGGTAACATTTGCTACTGGAGCCATAAACATAAAAGAAACTACGCCAGCTCTTATCCAATCAGAGGGCGAGGATTTTACTCTTATTGGAACATATTACGACGTAAAGGTTTCATATTCTATGGATGTGGTTCACATTATCTTTGCAGCTAATTCATTTCACCTGTACGGATTTGCTTAACCCTTTTCCTAACACGAAGGGCAGACGACACTTGTAAACAAAATTCTTGAATAACGAAATATTTTCATTTTTTGTCTACAAAACATAGCTTTTGATTCCTCATTGGAACGAGCTCAACAAGCTCGTCCCAACGAGGGGCCATGTGCTGTATTTCTGAAACAAAAAATGAAAACAATAATGCAAATTCAATGAGGATTTTTGTAATAGCGCTGGCCGGTTTTGGCTGTTACGTTGGGTAAATGTTTACAATCAATTGGGTTAAAAAATCAGTCTAAATTAGTGAATATGAACCCAGTGTGGTTCATATTCACTCAACCCAGTTGATTTTTAACCCAAGTGATTGTAGAGTGTATAATTTATGGGAGAGTGTCTATAGGCTATGTCCCATAAATGGTAACAATGCATGTGAATAAATTTGGCAACCAAGAAAAATTTAGCACTCTACCAGTTAAAGACGTCTATTGAGTTAGATTTTAAGTTTACACCGACAGTAAACGACCTGGAAATACGGTTGGACGAATTTAACTCTCGCCCCGCCATGTCGGGATATTTTGAGATCCCAGCTTTAGGCCTCCTGGTAGATGGTAGGCCGGGAAAAGGATATATCAGTTCAATTTGGAATTTTCTGTCTATTTCACATTGGAAATGGGACAGAAACTGGGCGCAAAGAGGGCCTAGTATTACACCTTGAAACGAGTTGTGTTTTGTTCGCTCTGAGGGGAGTTGTTCGTGACATTTTGTGTCAACGCCTGGGGTTCTATTCTATTTTTTGGATAGAACCTCCATGCTTTTATTGCTTTCCGTATGAATCCGCCTCTGATGATAAGGACGAATGGGGTTATTGCACTGTTCAGGCTTAAGATCACGTGGAATAGTTGAAACAATCATTCGACAATTGATCTTGAAATTATTGCAAAACGTGATATCATAAAAACCGCAAAACTTATCATCACGATAAGGATCGGCAGCCATGAAATTATTGTTATGGCTGACAAAATGGCGGCCGAGCGGAAAGCCTTTAAAATTTGGCTCGATTCTATTCCTTCACAAGAATTAGAAGTGCCTCTCCGTCTTCTGAGGCTGATAAAAACAAAACCATACGTGTATGCAATTAGACTACTGGCAATTATCACGGAGATGTCGACGATTTTGGACGATGATGTAGCTCTCCTCACGATATTGTTTAGTGGAACTGATTCCAAAGATAGCGCCATCAAGAACTGTTATAAATAACGCCAAGGTCCAGGCGATGATGCAAGCTTTTGTCGCTCTCCTCTTTCCAAATATTAGTTTATATTCCATTGGACATTTTAATGCAATCAGTCTATCGATAGTTAAAACAACAATACCAAACAAAGAGTTGTATCCAACAAATCTAAACCACAGAATCAAAATGTCCTGCATTACTGGCCAAATGTTCGTATTTATGAGATTTGTACTTGGTGACATGAAACAAGTAAACATTAAAAAATCGCTGATAATAAATGACTTCAGAGCTGGAAGACAATCTTTTTTTTTTACTGACACATCCATATATTACATGCAGACCTCCGTTTCCCACGAATGTTAGAAAAGATAACAATAACCCAGTCACCTAAAGAATTGGCATCGTGTGAATAGGACATTCCGGTCGTCTGGTGGAATGCAGCCGTGTCTCGTTGGAATTGTGAGCTTTCTCAAACAATGACATTTTTCTCGAAAAGAACTTGATGCGACATAACTGAAATATGTTCTTTGCTTGATTTAATTCTCTCACTGCTGGAAGCAAGTGGTCGGAGGCCAATCTGTCAGTAGTAGGTAATAAAGGCGGATTCGGTATCACTTGTACACGATTTCGTACATGTACACGTACATCGATGCACACCTCCATAGGATTTAGTGTTAAAATCGTGTACAGGTACACGATTTGTCATTTTTTATGGTGATACAGAATCCGCTTTGCGGATTCTATATCACTGGATTCTATATACACATCGCTCAAGAGTGAAAAAATGTATGAAATTTTAAGGAATAAAAAGTGTACTGTCTGATACAGAATCCGCAAATGGGTTTCCCCCATAGGATTCAGTGTTAAAATCGCGAGCAAAAAACGTGTAGCGGTTTCTGTATCCTCATCAAAAAGTGGTTTGCGGATCTGTATCATCCGTATCTGTACACGATTTTAACTCTGAATCCCTATGGAGGCGTACACGGAACCCATTTGCAGATTCTACATCAGAAATCGACTTATGTACGACACGTGGAAAAGAGGTGATACCGAACCTGCAAACCCACTGCACATTTCCCGAGGAAATAAAAAAAGTGATTAATATATATAGGAGAGAAAAAAAATATAAATAAAATAGTTATTTAAAGAAAATAAACATATCAAATTGAATAGATAATAAAAAAATACGTAAATCATGTGCACTTCCCAGACTATTAGAGCGAGGTTTCTTTTAAACATGCTGATGAGAGCATACGCAATCTGAGTGAATGAAGAACTACGTCCCATCTTGTTAGAACGATGCGTTGGATGTCGGGATCATCTAGACTTCGATCACGAGAATCATTCGTGTCTGACGATGGAAAGGAAAGATATGGTCGTCAAGTATTTCGAACCGGCGTTCGAACGCATTAGATTCGACGATGTGATCACGCTTTGGAAGAGATTAGTCTTCTGTAAGAATCGAGACAAGCCTACAGTTTCGGAAGAACTGAAATTGGCGCGTAGAAGTCTGACTTTAGAAGACAAGGGATGCATCATGAAATTATTGTTCAATGAAGCATACGTCTAAGTTTTCTCGTTGATATAAAAATAAGGGAGAATAGAAAATAAAAATAAATACACACATAAATTTTTTTATCTAATATTAGAAAGAAAAAAAAATACAAAAATGAGAACCAGAAATAAATTGTATCCGACATTAGATGATGACGAGGATGAGAAGCCGAACGGCGTTTTGCCGAGGGCACCGTCGCTAGAAGAAAAAGAAAGAGGAGAGATGTATCGCATCGATCAAATCAATAGAATCCAAGCGTATTTAACTCGAGAGAGAGATTCTCGCCGTTCTCTCAAGAGAAGTATTCACGTTTCGTGAAATTCGTCAACGCGATCAACACGACACTCATCATGGGTTTACACATGGCCGGCAATGGATTGTTGTCGACCGTGGTCAGCATTCCGATTGTGTTGACTGTAGAAGGAGTGGCTCTCGCCGCCGGATTGTTTAGCATGCTCGGAAACGTTTTGAGTAGGAAATTATATCTGAAGGCAAGGAAACATGACAAGATTCGCATCTTGGCCAACTCCAAGATCGACACGATATCTGAAATGATCTCGATGGCGTTGAAAGACGGTAGGATATCGGATGGAGAATACTTCACGATATCGGGTGAAATACGAAGCTATGAAAGAAGCCGTGAGAATCAAGACTCATCAGATCATCAAAGAAGAGATGAAGGATTCTCTCATGGAAAATGGGAGGAAAGAGGCGAGGGAGGAATTCAGTAAGATGATAGAACTCAAGAGCAGCGATTGAAATAAAATATATATCTAATAAGAACAGAATTTTAAAAAAATATTAAATTTATATATAAAATAAAAACGAAATTAATTTAAATAACTCTTAAAAATGTATTGCGTAAAGTGTAAGAGAGTTACCGAGACGAGTAATTCTCGAGAAGTACGAACTAAAAACGATAGACAGATGCTTCGCGGAATTTGCGACGTGTGTAGTTCTATCAAGACTCGATTCATCAAAAAAAGAACGCAAGCAAAGGTAAAGGCATCGTGAATAAAATGATCAATAATCTACCTTTCGAAATGCATCTGCCTGGTTACAGTTTCACGGGACCTGGAACGAAATTGAACAAGAGACTCAACGCCGATCTGACTCCTAAATCTTGGAGCAAACCTGTGAATAGGGTGGACGTGGCTGCGTATGATCATGATCTGTGCTATGCCGGACATCCTGACACAAAGACTCGCAATGACATCTGCGATAAAAACATGTTGGGGAAATTGAGGGGCATATTGAATCCGACCAGGAGAGAGAAGATAGAACGTTTGCTAGTCGGCAGTCTGATTGGTGCGAAACGTCGATTCGGATGGGGCGTTCAAAAAAAAAAGCACATCTGAAAAGAAGAAGAAACGATTATTGACGAGCGAATTGGCCAAGGAGTTACACAAACCCATCGTGCATAAATTTCGAAAGAGAAGGGTGTTCGTGAAGGGTTTGGATGATATTTGGTCTGCCGACTTGGTCGACATGAGATCGTTTTCGAGGTGGAACGAGGGTGTCAAATATCTATTGACGATCATCGACGTGTTTTCCAAATATGGTTGGATCAGAGCTTTGAAGAATAAATCGGGACCTTGCGTCGCCGAGGCTCTGAAGAGCGTTTTCGACTCGTCTTCTCAAAAACCGAGTAAATTGTGGGTGGACAAGGGGAAGGAATTCTACAACAAGCACGTTCATCGATTGGTCGATCTCTACTCGATCGAAAACGAAGAGAAAGCCAGCGTGGTGGAACGTTGGAATCAAACGATGAAGGAAAAGATGCACAGATACTTCACGGCGAATTCGACCAAGAAATACATATACGCTCTGAACGGTCTGGTTAAAGATTACAACAACACGCGACACAGATCGATCAAGATGACTCCCGTGGAAGCTAGCGATCCTCGAAATGAAAAACGGGTCTACGCGAATCTATATCCTGAAAGATCTAAGATTAGGAAGAAGTCTAGAACGCCGAAATTTGCGGTCGCTGATCGAGTGAGAATTTACGCTTATAAGAAGCACTTAGAAAAGGGTTAAACTCCTCGATGGACCTCGGAAATCTTCGTGATAATCAAAATATTGCACACCGATCCGGTGACTTATGAAATCGAAGCTTTGGATGGAAAAGAGATCATCGGAAAGTTTTACGAACAACAATTACAGAAGACAAAGTTTTGATAAAGAAAACAAATTTCTTTTATTTACACTTTTTAACATTTTCTTGTTTACACACATATATATATAGGAGAGAAAAATAATAATAAAAATAATTAAAACTATTTTTAGATAAAAAAAGCAAGCTAATTAATAAACAAAAAAACCAAAATCCTTTAAAAATGACAAATACACTAGATATAGTACAAAGCATAGTGAAAGATGAAAGTATTCAAGAATATGAGGTTCACGAATACGAACTGGTAACCAGAACGAGTTTGAACAATGCGGGAGAGATAAGAATCAACGTCGAAACTCAAGATCTATTCATACATCCTAGTGACAGTTACACAGCGGTGCAGGGACGTGTCACCAAGGAAGATGGAAGCGACTACGCCGACGACGACACGGTTACTCTAGCCAATAATGGCATCATGCATCTATTCAGTAATATAAAATACATGCTATCCGGACAAGAGATAGAATCTGTGTTTCATCCCGGTCAGGCCACCACGATGTTCGGACTCTTGACGTATCCTGATGATTTTTCGAAATCCAGAGGACTTAATCAGTTGTGGGTGAAAGACACCATAGGCCCTGCTAGCGCCAGCGCCGCCGCGATATTCGACTACGTCGTCAAGACATCCAGACTTAAAGGAACGTTTTTGTTCAGGATACCTTTGAAACACATCTTCGGATTTGCAGATGATTACAACATGATCATGTATGGATTCAAATACAATCTGACGTTGATTCGAAAAGGAAACGATGATGCAATAGTGAGACTGTGGGAAAGATAACTCTACACAAGATATCGTGGTTCGTTCCGCACGTGGAGCCTTCGATCGTGGAAAAAGCATGTCTCTACAAGATCATAGAATCCAAGAGTAAATTACCCGTGGGATTTAGAATGAGACAGTGCGACACAGCTAGCATTCCTCTCTCCATGAATCACTTTGATTGGAGATTGACAGTGAAATCTGCTTCCGAGAGACCGCGTTTCATCGTGGTTTGCGTTTCAGACCGATAGGGACGGGTCTCAGGAAAAGAATGCATCGCTGTTCGATCACTGCCATTTGAGAAACATGCAAGTGTTTCTGAATGCCACGAGATATCCAGCAATCGATTACAACGCATCGTTCGACAAGAATGATTTTTGCAGACTGTACAGTGATGCCGCTGATTTTAGAAAGAAGTATCACGGTCTAGACGAATTGATGAGCAACCCTAACATATCTCCCGGCGAGAACAAGTCGATGTATCCCATGTTCATATTCGACGTCAGTAAACAGAGTGAATGACTCAAGAGTAGCATCTTAGACATTCAGATCAAGATGCAATTCGATAGGAGTGTGCCGAGAAAAACTGAAGCCTTTGCCCTGGTCCTGTCGGACAGAGAATTACAATTCAAATCGGATGGAAATAAGATGTCGATCATTCGATGAGAGACGTGTGTGAAAAAAAAAAATTTAAAAAAAAATAAAAAAAGTAATGAGTAATTATTAAAAACAAAAAAAAAAAAACCCCAAAAAAATAAAGTAATGAGATCTAGAGAGGTTGAACATCTTTCTAAATCTCATTACTATTTTTTTGGTTTTTTAATAATCACACATTATTTTTTTTTTAATTAATTATTTCCACGCGTTTACTGTTTGTTCAAAGGAACTAGTTTGATCAGTAGACTCACCACGGAAGTGGCGGCTTCGGGATTATTGGTTTTCGTAATGAAATTAATCCTGTCTCCAGTGTTCACTTTGAGAGGCGTGCCGAATGTGCTAACATTCGCATGTTGATTCTCAGTCTTTTCGATGCTGTATCTCTTATCGCTCTCTACTCCATTCACCATGAGATTGACAACCGCTCTATTATTCAAATCTGAGGAAGCCAGACTCATTTGAAGGATTTCACCTCCCAGCGACATGGGATATCCCACCTGACCATGTTTCGATCCGCTACCTCCATTTCCGAAAGACCACTCAGCTTTTCCCTCATCTAAGGTGCCGGCCTCCTCGTCCCACACGGTGATCAATTGTCTAGCATATCTGACTTTCTCCACCACCGAAATCAGGGTGCAAGCATCCGTCATGTTCACGGGATCCAGTAGATTCGTGAGCGCGTGTCCACCCATGTCTAGTTTACCTTCCATGATGTCACCCTTTCTCCAGACCGAGTTGTCATCCACGTACTTCCTGCTGACTGCGCTGGAATCGAATTCAGGATCGTGACTGAGTCCGAATAAATTTTCACTGTTCATGTCGATACCACCCTCCATGGTTCCGCCAGATTGTTTGTTCAGGTAGAGATTGTCCACTTGTGATTCTAGGTATTCTTGTGATCATATCACAGCAGAATCTAAGTAGCCCTTGTTGACCGCGGTTGAGTCCGCATCCATGTCGTCGACCTTTGACAGATTCAATATCTTGTTGAATCCCGCATTCAGATCTGATTTCATTTCTCATCTGTCAGACTTTCTCTGTTCCAGAACTACATAGTGTTTGGTCGCCACGTCCTTGGGATTCGTGGGAGTGGCCACGTTCGTTGTCTTGTTAGAATTGGCATTCAATTCCGAGTGCATCGTTTTCTGAACGTATCTATTTCTCAGGTGTTCGCTGAATCTCACGTGAGAGTCGTCTGCGTATTTCTTGGTCGCAGCATCCAGGGGATCTATGGGATTTGCGATGTTCACCAAACGTTCATGTCGAGATCGTCGGTCATGGTTTTATCCATGTAATTATCTAGCATGATTCGTTCAAAATCAGCGTTCCCCCTGTCGACATATTTTTTAGTCGCAGCATCTGCGAGATCTATCATCTCGGGAAGATTGTAGAGCTTCTTATCGTTCATGTTCAAAGGTTCCTCTCGAGGTTCGTATCTCCGAACGTAACGTTCGTCCAAGTTGGCAACGTCGTAACCATCGTCGACTTCGAGCGTCTTCCTCTTCCTTTTTAGGTTGACTTTTTCGTCATCACTTCTACCAAATTTATCGACTGGCATGTTGTTTTGAGATTTTTTGTTTTTAAAAAAATATATTTCAAAACGCAGTTTATTAAAAAATGAATTATTTTATTTTTATTTTTCGTTTTTATTCGATTAAAATTTTTTTAAATAATTTTTTTATCTTTATATACTATAAAAAAAATCTCTCTCTAATGTAAATCATTGAGAATGTCTTGAAACCGATCTCCTTCAGACCATCTCTTGAGAACGTAGAGACACAGGTGACCGCAAAACACTTGATCTGGTGATTGCACTCATTCCGTGTTGTAACGAACCATCGATTTGTTGAAATAGTTCTTTATTTCTTTCGGCGGTGAGATTCTGTAGCTGTCGAAATAATAATTCTTCTTGAACCACGCCACCCAGTGAGTGCCTCCACTCGATAAATCATCTAGATTTAAAATTCCGCATTCCGATTGTCGAGGTCTTCTCTTCGGCAAGGCATCTCTGGAAAACACACCTAGAAAATCTTTGATTTTCAAATCTTTTGCCACATTCAACAGATCGATGCTGGATAGGGGTTCGTTAGGTAAGACGACACCTTCTACAGATATCTCTATTTTCTTATTCATAAATGCATATATATATTTTTTTTTTTTATTTATTTTATTATAATTCACTAAAATGACGTTATTTTTTTTTTAATTTTTTTATTTTTCTTTTTAAACTAACTCTCTCGATGTCTCTATCGATTTCCATAATCTCGAATCCGTCTAATTCATCTTGATTTTCTGGAATCCTATCATCCTTACTCATATCTGGAATCCTATCATCCTTACTCATATCTGGAATCCTATCATCCTTATTCATATCGTCTCTAATTAGATCCGAAATCCAATGTCCGAGTGCCAAAGTGCTTATTTTATCATCTAACACGAATCTCTTATCGTCGTCAGCGACTTCTTGTTGACTATTTCGGTATACAAGTCGTGATTTTCGCTTCGAATCAATTTCATAGTCTTATACACTGGACCACTTCCTAACAGACAATCTTTATACTCTTGGAAAGAGATGTTTTTCTTCACCACGCACGCTTTAACCCCTTTGCACTTCTTGATCTCTTCATCTTCTAGATGATAAGCATACAGTTTGGGTCTCAAGCCCACGAATTCGACAATTTGTTTACTGCCGCTCTCGTCCTTAAATTTACCCAACACCTTCTTGTTGTCATTCGATTGAATGTTGGTGATCGACGGGATAATTGCTCGTGTCGAACCATGCAGCCACGTCCGGAGATATATCTTGGTAGATGTCTTTCGTCTCTATCTCGTAAACTAAACTGTCCGTGTCGGTGAACAGTAGTTTGGCTTTATCACCAAATTTTCATTTGACGTAATCGTAGTGAAACTTGTACATTGAATCACTTGCTGATATCTAAGATGATCGGTCCGAGATAATACAGTTTGTCGAACTTCAGGTGCGTCTTTTGCATGTGAACGGCCACTAGATTTTTGTCGAATATGGTTCGATGTTTGTAATTGGGTTTCACCACTAATTTTTTAGCTCTTTTCTCAGATGTGACAAGTCGAACGCCGGTTCTCTTCCTGATGTTTTCCATCGATTTACCATACACGCAGTTGTTCATGAGTTTGAAGAAATCTTTTTCGAAATCGTTCTCGGCTCGAATTCTGAGATTCGTGTTGAGATCGATGTATTTTTTCATCCAAGGTTCTTCGTCGAATGATGCGATGTATGTTGACTAATTTCATCCTGTAATCGACGTATTGTTTCAAATTCTCACTGTAGACGACGTAGTTACGTTTGTTAAATAAATTGGGAATGAGTTTTTCCTCATCTCCTTCGTTCAGTTCCATTCGTCCGGGAGCCAGCGGATAATCATTGTGTAGATTGTGTAATTCTTCCGGATAGTTCAAATTGACTTCTAAAATGCAAGGATAGTCTCTCCATTTTTGCATCTCTTCCGGTTCCGTCTCCCATTTGAAATTTCCAATCGGTAAAGGATGACTCATAGCCCAACCATACAGATTATTAGCGTCCCAATACTGTATGTATTTATTCGACCATTTCAAATCGAAACCTTCTTTCATGTAGGGATTGTTAGCTTCAGAATATCTGTGGGAGATCATCGAGACGCCACCTCTTGCAGCCCTTTCGAACATGAGCAACATGTTCACGTCAGATAATAATTCCAATTGGACTTCAGTGGTCTTCAACAGAGCGTCCCATGCAAGACCGGGTGCGGTGAAATACCAAGTGGGATCCAGATCGTAATTTCGACGACAGACGTCTCGAAAATTTTCGAACACGTCTGCAAAGAGCAGAACGTCGGTCTTCAGATAGAGATCATGATAATCTCTCATGGTTTTTATATTGAATGATTTCCACACGTTTTTGGCGTGTTCGTAATTCTCGTCGGAAATGTCGGATTCGTATAATTTCGAATAAGAATCTTCTTTCGAAGGTAGTGTGGTGTCGTCGAATCTCTTTAGATCATTCATGTAATCGTAAGGATAGACTCCTCTCCGCAACATGATGTCTACTCATTCTCTGAAATGTTCGCTCGTGATTTTAAATTTATCCTTGCTCATGTTATCGACTAATTTTTCCAGAGCGGTCGACATGAATTTAAAACTGTCGATGAATCGTATGGCTCTATGAATGAATTTCGTTTTTTCTTTCAACGTCTCTCCGTCAATTACTCTTTTCTTCTCCATGAGCTTCCATTTCGTGAATGAAATGTATCTTTCTTCGCTGTTCACGATGCAATTTAATTCTTCGTGGGAGGTGCCGAGATTTTTTATGAACACATGACTGTTGTAACCTGAGAGATTGTGAAATATCACCAGATAGAAAACGGCATCTCGATATTTTAAATTACACTTGCTGTGAGCCGGACCACGATACAGACCCGTGTAATGATCATGGTCTCTGACCTTCTTATTTCCTCCAAATTCTCATCGTACGATTGTCTGCATATGTGACATTTGGTGGCTCTGTTATTTTCGTCCTGCTGCTCTCGCATGATGATCATTTTTGCCGGAGTTTTGAATTTGTTGTATAACATTTGAATTTTCATTTCTAACTCTTCCACAAACCTTTGGGCCACGTCGTCATCTTCGCACTGTTTCATGTAGGTGAAGGGACCCATGTCGTGTTGCGAGTCGAAAGCGCATTTCACGTAAATGCAATAGCCTGAAGGTATGTGTTTTTGATATCTTTCGATGTAACTTTGAAGAGCGTTGGGTTGACAGGAACTCATTTTCGCAGTGAAACATTCGAAATCGGCGTACACGATGAATGGTACTTTTAACCTTCTATTGTGATTTTCAGACTTCACAATGGTGTTGGGTTTGGGCATTTCGATGGCGACACCTTGATTTTCGTTGCAATATTCCTGATGTTTCGCTAACGATTTTTCGCTCTGAAACGCGTTCATGCAGTTGCAACATAAACAAAACTTTCCTTTATGTTTATTATTTTGTCTCGACAGTAATCAGCTCAGATGTTTAACCCAACAATAATGATGATTGTCACCATTCAAAATCAATTATAAAATAATCATCTTTTCTCTTTCGAGATACGAAGTCTGTCTGAGAGGATAGATCGTTCGTTTTTCATCGTCATATCCCAAGACGTTCACCGCTACGGTGGGATTTTGAGCCTCGAAACGTTCGATGTGTTTTAACTCTGTTGGAAAAGTCACTCCGGTCCAATCGAGATTTTTAGAAGTCTCCTCGTAACAAGAACCTCTATCGGAATTCATTTTGACAGGGTATAAAGGAGAGGTGACTGCCCATTTAAAACACTGATCATCTTTATTTCTCACATTGACCACGGATTGATTTTAGCTAAGAAATACAGTAATTTCACATAGGAAGACCCTTTCAATGAATCGTTTTCAGTTATATGAATTTCGAGTTTCAACACCTCATCGAACGTCCAATTACTACCTTCATGTTGATAATTCGCGAGAGACGTCAACATCTTGTCTTTCATCTTTTCAAAAACGTCTGATAAATCTGAACCTCGAAATACGGGTTCGACGTTAGATCTGAAATATGCATTTTTTACGATGCTCTCGCCAGACTTCACGTCGATTTTATTCATCACGCAATGGAGTATCATCTTAATTTTTAGTCCCACGTTCATGTGTTTGCGAAACAAATCCAATACTTTTTTCTTCACCCGTTCCATGAACAATTTCGGATCGATTTTCTTGAACAAGGGAACCACGTCGAAAGTTTTAAAAATGCCTTCTCCCGTTCTACGGGCTTCGATTGAAATAGTTCCGTGATGAGTCGTGCTACATATTCTTCTCCTTTCCCTTCGTCGATTGCTCGTTGAATTTCGCTCGATATATCTTGTTTGTCTAGAATCTGAAGTGCATCACTCGTTTTCGTTTTAGTTTTTCTTTTCTTTTCTTTTGAAACTTGAAGTTCTTCAACGGCTTTCTGTTTAGTCGTCTTCTTATTTTTCACAATCGAAACGTTTTTGGTTTTTTTCGACGTTGGCATTTCGATTCCTTTTACTATCTTTTTTTCTTCTCATTTTTCACAACCGATACATTTTTTGACGTTGTTGCTATCGACATTTCATTTGCCTTTCTAGCGTTTCGCAAATATTCCTGTATGACTTCAATTTTTTTTGATTTAGTTCTATGATTTCTGAAATGTGGAATTTTTAATAGTTTACAAATCTCGTTTAACTGAGGTACGGTTTTCTCATTTAAATTTTCCATTTTTTTTATCTGTTTGCTCCATTTGTAAGAATATTTTTTTTCGAATTTTGTATTAAAATAATTTGTTAAAAAGTTTTGTTTTTTACTCTTTATATATAAAAAAGATATTTTTTTTTTTAATTTCAATTTTTTCTTTAATGTGAAAAATATTATTTTTTTTTTTATGAAATTAATCAATTTTTTATGTTCCTTAACGTGAAAAAAATTGAATTAATACGAGAAAAAAAAGGATGTTAAAATTCAACTTTTTATTTATACATAAAGAGAAAAAAACTTTTACAAAAAAAAAATTTTACATTAAAGAAAATTAAAAATTAAAAAAAACAACTTTTTTTATATATATATAAAGAGCAAAAAAAACCAAAACTTTTTTAACAAATTATTATTTAAATACAAAATTTAAAATATACATTATTTGCAAGAATTCATAAAACAAAAAACCAAATAATCGATCATGACAACAACACCTAAAAGATGCGAATTGAAATTGAAACGAGTCGAAACGTGTAATAAATTCAGTTTTAAAATCCATAGATTACAATGACACGATTCCATTGAATTGAACGAGGTCGAGATGAAGGGCTTAGAGCACAAATATGACAAATATCGCATGCCTTTGAAACTGGACGAAGCCACGCTCGATTTGTTTTACAAGTACGAAAGCAATCTGCAGAATATCGTCATCGCCAAAGATAGAGAATTCGACAAGGACGATTTGTCGTTGCCCTATGGAAGTTACATATTTCCAAACATCTCACTTGAACTCGTGAACAAATCGGGTGGTGAGAGCGCGTTGACCGAAGTAAAAAAACTCAAAAAAGTAAAGATAAACATTCAACACATTTGCGAAAAAGGAGAAAACACTAGTGTCAACATGCTAATAACGGACTTGGAAATATAAACAATAGAGAGACTGATTTTTAGCGAAGAAGAAGGAAAAAAAAAGTAATGAGATCATCTTTAGATCTCATTACTTTTTTTTTGTTTTCCTTCTTCACTATTACCCATATATTATAATAACGTTTCCTTTTTTCTTAAATTTCAGCGTTGATTCTTCTTTTCTTTTTCTTTTTTTTGTGATATGCTACGTTTTTATAACAACACATTTGTTTATCCGAATCATTATTATGAACGAATGGTGTGCATCTCTTGGTAACACTTGCATCATTACCATTCTCCTCAGAAGATAGTGGTGACGGTGGAAAACATCTCATTCTTTTAAATTTCAACCGCATATCCCGATCTTTATTTAACTCTTTTATTATTCCTTTCCTAAGATATCCATCATTAGCGTCTAATCGTTTTTCCACATCTTTTTCGCACTCTATCTCCCGATATTCATCATTATCGTCTAATTGTTTTTCCACCTTTTTATCCATTTTATATATTATTTTATACTTTCTATCATTTATATTTTATATAATTATATAATTTTTTTTATATTATAATAACATATTCAAAATCAGTATATTCTTAAATGGCGAATTCTCACCAAACAACAAACCCTTGCTGAGTCGCTTAACGTTCCATCCTCTCTTCAGATAGAGACCGTTTCCACTCAAAGAGTTGTCACCTCTAACGGGTTCAAGATACAATCCTTTACCGCTATCGTCTACGTGGACGCAACACACAGTTCCTCCCTTCTTCAAAAACAGTCCGCTGCCACCCATTAATTTCTCAGCTGCCGAACTCGTGAGTCCCATGAGAGCTCCCACGCGGAGAGTCTTTCTGAGAAAGGGTAATGCCTTTGCGGCGAAGGGTAATGCTTTTGCAGCGATTCCTGCCAATAGCGGTAGGAAACCGCCTTTCATTCTCAAATTGTATCTCAATTGAGCGGGACTCAATCTCACCGTCAACCCTCTTCCATCACGAATCGCTTTCTCCATCCTTTTGATTTGACTTCTGGTCCAGGCGATCGAATCCTGACCGCCACTCATCAGATCTTCGTGAGTGAATTTGAATCTCACCGCCTCGCCTCAAGTTGTTAACGCTCTCTTAAGTTTCTTCTTCTGTCCTGCGGATATGTTCACGTTTTTAACCACGTATTGTGTCATAATTCTTTTTTTTTTGAAATATATTTTCTTCAATTGTTTTCTTGTTTTAATGATAATTATATATATTAAATAATTTTTGTAAAATTAATATTGCGTTTATTTTATTTTTGTTATTTATATATATACACAATATTTTTTTTTTTTTTGCTTTTATATTTCTCTTATGTGAAATCGTATCGTCACCCTCTCTCCGCAAAGATCTAACAGTTCACCATTTTGATCCGTCAACATGGTTTTGAGACTATACAACGTGTCTAAAATCACTGGTAGATAAACTAAATTTCGAGGTCGCTCCACAATCTTATAACCCAGCGACACTTTTGGAAAGAAGGAATAGATCATCGGTTGAGCGCTACCATTCACGTAGCTTCCAGCAATCACATCCATGTTCACCAGAATGCTATTGACTGTGAGAATGTCAACCGTATTTTCAGATGCCGCGTGGCCTCGATACATCTTTCGATTGAATCCCAACATCTTGCCTATAGAATCATCCGTATTGAAATCCACTCGAAAATTATCTTCCAAATCCAACATCGTCTGTAAGGCATTAGGGTTGGGAGCGAGTCTGATCTTGTTGCATCCCTTTCCATCCATCTTCATTCGCATCTGAATGTAATTGTTCAAATCGTCTATGTCGTAACTTCCTTTGGGAATTCGAATCTCCAACCAATCCACTCCGTCGGAATACTTGAACGAGTTATTCTTTTCGGTGATGTTGGGAAAGGAATAATAAGTCTCCAGATTCACCAACACCATCTCGTATCTTTTCTCTCTATTCAATTCGATGGAAGGTTCGAATTTCGTCGTGAATCGAGTTGAATCGCCACTCACCACGATTTGAATGGATTGTTTTGCAGCCGTATTCTCGCCTATCCGTTCTAACAATTCTCCTTGTTCGAACATTATATTTTAATTTTATTTTTTCAAAACTAATTATTTGAAGATTTATTATTTTCTAATTTTTTTTTATTTTCACGCTCTATCTTATTATCATCAGAAACATAAAACTTGTCAAATCTCCACCGATATTTTCCGCAATTAAATTCGCTAGTCAAATCGATCACGACGAAATTGTTAAGTCCTCCATCCCAAACCCTCTTGTGGAATCTCCTGAACTCCGCCACGCTCATGTTGTTTGTGACGTGATCGCCGTAGATGTGATTGAGATTCTTGAGATCTTGGCGAAAGAGACATAGAAAATTAGCGTTCTCCCTTATCGTCTGTCTGCACAATCGAAAATAATTCTGCGACAGGTAGAAACAGTCCATGTTGCTGTGTCAACCCCTAACATAATACGATTCACATCGGTTCTGTCTCTCCAAAAGAAGATCGTCGAAAATCATGAGATTCTTTTTTATCTTCCGATTTCAATACTGTAGGATCCGGAACGTCGCTAGCGTTCTCATAAAATCGACACTCGACGTTCGAAGATGCATTTCTCTTCATCAATTCCATCGCTGCACCATCCAAAATGGTCGAAAGAGGAGCTTCACTTTTGTCGAATTCCTCCTTACTGTCAAAGATTCTGGCTATGACATCCTTGGGCAATATATGATCCATGCACTCTCTTGCAATCTGTATTCGGGTTGAAACAAGCTCTTGCCAAACACAAACAATCTGTCGTAATCCAACCAGTCGGGTCGGGACAACAGATTCATCAACAGATTGGTCTTTCCACAATTCGATTTTCCCACTATCAAGCCTCTTATGCTTTTGGGAAAGAACTCGTTATTCGACCTCTTGGTCGCAGCGTCATTCCAAGACATATCTTTAATGTTCATCTTTGTTTTTTTAATTTTTTTGTTTGTTATTTTAGATTTTTTTCAAACACAATTTTATGTTTTTTTTTCAAACTCAGTTTTTTAATATTATTATTTATTTATATTACACCGTCGCAAGTTCTCTTCAATCCGGATCCACTCATCATTTTGGCTAAATCTTGTATGGGTACCACAGCATCCTTAAAATCTTTCTAACTTTTCGGCGTTCGCTCTAACGCAGCTCGCTTCGCCGGTGGACTGATCAACTTGTCGATCAACGTGTCGGCTGCCCTCTTGCCAGCCACAGAAGCTATCCTACCACTGGCTTCGGAAGTGGCTTTCTTACCAGCATCCAAAGCCGTCTTCTTACCGACCTCAAACACGGTCGATGCGAGTTTTCTACCCGCATCGCTCATGAACGCTCGCATTATAGAATCGACCATGCTAGAACCGCCTTGAACGTAAGTTCTGACATATCCCCTGTTCTTTATCACCAACATATTTTTATTTTATAATATATTTTGTTTTTCCCTGGTAAATCGTTTGTTGTTTAAATACTTTTATTATTCTAGTGTAAAAATTTACTGTTTTTATTTTATATATTTTTGTTTGTTTGTTTGTTTCTCTCTACTTATTATGTACATCAATCCTTCAATTCGTTCATCAGCCTTTTATAATGGTTTTTATTCAAAACCTTCTGTCTTAACAATTCATCACATATTCTAACTATCTCATTATGTAATCCTGTGTTACCAGCGCGTCTACTCGCCATCAACAATCTCAATCTCTGAGACAGAGCGTCAGAATCGCTCGGAAGAAAAGTGGTTTTCACCCCTTTACCAGTCACTGATTCGACAAACTTCTTATTCATATCCCATATGGGTTTCACCACTTTCGTCCACTTGTAACCTCTGTTGGCTTTGGGTCTCATCTCTCTGGCATCGTTATTTCTCAGCATGGCGTGGTTGTCAAAATCCTGTTCCGTGTAATCTCCAGGCTTGTTGAAAAGGAGCAATTTGCGCAGTCCATCAGTTATTTTATACTTATTCGAACCGACAATTAAATCTTCATCATCCATTTCCACTTCTGTGTCGCCCACAAAAGTTCTACCGTCAGAATCCTTATAAATTCCATACAACAGATCTCTCTTACCGCCATCCTCGGACGACGCGACGCTATCAGTGGTGATAGTCGAAGCTTTATCGTCGCTCACGTCGTAATAACTGTGGGAACGTAATCCGGTTAGATTGAAAGGAATACTGATTTCCAAAACTACCGGGCAACGAACCCATTCTCAAAGAACTCTCTTTTATGGGTCTCAATTCTTCAACTATCTCCTTCTTGCTTCGCTCTTGAACATCCGTCACGGGTTTAAATATTTTTGTGGTTTCGCGTCTGAGTTCCATCTCTCCGAGATGTCTGCTTCTGTCATGCTGAATGCTCTTCTTGTCATGTTCATATTCAATTAAAATATGATCTCGACATTTAGCATCCATCTGTAAAAACATTTTTCGTTTTCAAATTATTAATATTCCTTTGAGTATGCTAATGTGAGTTATTTATTATTTTCAAAATTAAATGTATAATTATTTTTTATGTTTTAAGTAAATAAAAATCTTCTGTCTTTAATATAATAACTAAAAAAATTCATATCTCAACTCAGTGTTGAACTGGGAAAACTTGAAAAGTTTAAAAGTTTAAGCACATAACAAACCGGTTTCTGATTTAACGCGTTTGAGAATAATTACGTCTGTTAAAAGGATTTCATTCATATCTCAAAGTCATTCACTCAATGTTGAATTGAGAAAACTTTGAAAAAAGTTTAAAAATTTTAGCACATAAAGAAACCGGTTTCTAATTTAACGCATTTGAGAATAATTACATCTGTTAAAAGGATTTCATTCACAACTCCAAACATTATCACAAATACATTAAAAATTTACCACTCAAACCTAATTGAGTGGAAAAAATGTGTTTTATTATCTATTATTAAAACGATCCATTAAAATGAAAACCTTCATTCACACCACAACAAAAACATGACTGTCAATTACGAACTATTTTTTTATTTGATGAAACATTCTATAAAGTGTTTTATTAAAATTTACTTCACAAAATTAGCAGTGACAAAACGTAAACAAACGATTTTTTACCTCTGATTTTTTCTAAACTCAATTTTTTTCGTTTACATTGAAACAAAACATGAATGTCGAATGAATGAAAGGTTTTAGCGCGCCGAAGGCGCGCAGGGACGATGTGGGATTTACAAATCCCTTGCGACCCGGTTAACCTTATTTTTTTTCCCCTTGGATCACACAGGCCTAGCTTTCCTATTGCCCAAAATGGAGTCTGAGGGGGTTATGCACGCGGTTAGAATACCCGGCAGTTTATGTTGAAGTGTTAGATGGTCAATACCCAATCCCTCAACGCCTTTAAAACTATTAGAGGGTGAGCTCTATTCGGTTCCAGTTCGGCGATGGTAGAGGTTTGAGTCCCACCATGGTGGCGAGCCAGAATGTAATGTTGTGCGATGGCAAGTTTAAGGGAAGAAGAGAAAAGAAAACCAAACAGCAACGCCGGTTTGGTAGCGGCCCCAGTATATGACCATAGCGGTTACAAAAAAGAAGTGGAGAAAGCTCCAACAGTTTAGTTTTAAAAAAACGGGAGTCATCCATCAAGCCTTCTGGGAGATAGGATGCTGTATGTGATTTTGAGGTATCTGGTTATCCTTCGGGAATTCCAAATGACCTCCTCCACCCCTCCCCCCCCCCCAAAAAAAAAAAAAACTCTCACTGACACACACCCTCAAGCCCTTGAAAGGGCTGTTAAATCTTTATTCAGATGTTTATTTATATCAAATGTACTTTCGTTCCCAGACAGACAAGCTTGTTTCAATCCTTGCCTAGCGTTTGGTGGTTTCTTGTATATGTTGCAGAAAGGTAGGTTGCACCAATTCCTCCTACGCTTTGACTACCATTTCCATGCGTCTTCTTGATAAGAGTGTTGCAAGAAAATTTGAGAATGTTCAGTTAGAAAAGTTATAGGTAGAGAGAAAGATAGGTATCCGCTATTGTGTATTGTGCCTGCTGTGTGATTGTTGCTATGGATGGGGTAAGGGGTGTGTTTCTTCGGAGCCCACTCCCCACACGCAGAGTTGCGAGGCAATCCTCACTGACTCTATCCTAAAGTTCCCAATGAGTAGCGAGGCAATCCTCACTGACTCCACGCGATTTAGTTATATTGTATAATTTTTATTTTATTTCATTTGATTATTTTTTTTTTTTTTTGTTTTTTTTTTTGAATGTCTATTTTTACAGATTATATTTTATAGTCGACTCTTTTGAACGAAAACCTTTCATTCACACCAGAAACAAAAACTGACACTCATGTTTATAGTCGACTCTTTTGAACGAAAACCTTCATTCACACCAGAAACAAAAACTGACACTCATGTTTATAGTCGACTCTTTTGAACGAAAACCTTCATTCACGCCAGAAACAAAAACTGACACTCATGTTTATAGTCGACTCTTTTGAACGAAAACCTTCATTCACGCCAGAACAAAAACTGACACTCATGTTTATAGTCGACTCTTTTGAACGAAAACCTTTCATTCACACCAGAAACAAAAACTGACACTCATGTTTATAGTCGACTCTTTTGAACGAAAACCTTCATTCACACCAGAACAAAAACATGAGTGTTAGTTTTTACTCTCATCGTGGGTTTGCGGGTTCGGTATCACCTCTTTTCCACGTGTCGTACATAAGTCGATTTCTGATGTAGTTCCACAAATGGGTTTCCGTGTACGCCTCCATAGGGATTCAGTGTTAAAATCGTGTACAGATACGGATGATACAGAATCCGCAAACCACTTTTTAATGATGATACAGAAACCGCAACACGTTTTTTGCTCGCGATTTTAACACTGAATCCTATGGGGGAAACCTATTGGCGGATTCTGTATCAGACAATACACCTTTTTTTCCTTAAAATTTCATACATTTTTTCACTCTTGAGCGATGTGTATATAGAATCCAGTGATATAGAATCCGCAAAGCGGATACCGTATCACCATAAAAAACGACAAATCGTGTACCTGTACACGATTTTAATACTAAATCCTACGGAGGTGTACATCGATGTACGTGTACATGTACGAAATTGTGTACAAGTGATACCGGTTTCGCCGTTATTACCTACTGTCAGTCAGTGTTGTTACATGTACCCAATCCTTCGAAAAGGCCTCATAAACTTCCACTTAGTTTATGTTCTTAAACGTATATTTAATGTATAATGTTTTGTGCGCCGGAAAACTGATTTTTATACAATTGTATCTCAATAGATCTGTAATCAGAATAAAAAAAAACAAAGAACAAGATATTGATAACAAAGAACTAGCCATCTTCCAAGCTCTCAGACCACCAGTCTAATTCTGTGAGGGATCCGCCGCTGTTACGGGCTATTTGTTCGCATATTATTATTAACACAATTTGTGGAACTTCGTGGCGTAATCAGAAAACTAAACCTGTGCAGAGTCTTCATGCATAATACTAAGCAAACAAACAAGTCTAATTGTAACGTTAGCAAAGATTCTGACAAAACAAATCTCGATCGTCAGTTGAGAAAAATGTCTTGCGCTGAATCAAGGAAAATGAATGTCTGTAGTATTTTTAAATTCAATCGGATGGAATATTTCAGTTGGTCGGAAAAAGCGAACCGTAGATTCGCTTTTCCGACCAAATGAAATATTCCAGACTAGTAAATCAAAACATAGTCGTGAGACTTCTTAATGATTAGACTGGTGTTCAGCCCATAACAGCGTTGAATTCTTTGCATGATATGACTGGTATCTTGAGAGATTGGCCATCTTCTTAATTCAGAGATTATTTTTTGTCAAAGCACAAGGCAAAAAGGCAAGTAAAAATATAGTGCACCCAAATGTACTTAGATGTGCACGCTGTTGTGGGAGTTAAAAATCATGCCGCGGATGCTCGATGCAAGTGATTTTGAGAAGTGCATGTTTTTTTCTTCATACGAATGTATTTTTTTACATTTAGTATCAAGTATAACGATAAGCTTTTTGTGTCAGTAGCTATTATAATTGTTTCTGAGGACAACACCCATGCCTATCTGGGCTCTAAACCCAGGGAGACCCGAGCGTGAAGTAGAAATTATAAGATATATCCTAATGCAGATTACTTCAAACGGAGAAGAAATTGTTGGCCTATCCTCACTTGCACGAGATGCATCATAGGTGCGTGAGTGTGATAGAGCGTCTCACAATTAAAACATTCAGGAGATGTAGGAACAGTGGTGGCACCAAGAGGGGTCGGGGAGGGGTCACAACCCCACCCCTGTCCGGGATGTCTACACCACACTGGTCGTGGAAATGGATTCTTTTATTGTGGGCTTGTTAGAGAATACCCTAGACCTCTTCCTTGTTGGGGCAATCCTGGCGCTACCACTTCGTAGCAGCCGAGGGGCACAGGAGGGCATGTGTCCCCTCCCGCAATCACTCTTTTCCAGCAATACTTGAGACAGACATAGTTTAGGCCAACATTATTTTCTTTACCAACCCTTATTAGAAATTAACAGGAAGGGCGTGCATAGACTCTTTACTTTTTTACTCTTAATATGTGCGGTCAATGATTTCTTCTTTTGATTTCTCTCATACTACGGACTTTAGAGTCGAGAAAACTGATCCTTTTGGACTCCATATTTAACACATTTCCTCATCGGGCCGAAACATTGTTTCGGCCCAATGGGAACATTTCTTAAATATGGATCCTAAAAGGTGTATTTTTCTCAATCTTGAGGTGCGTGAGTCTCAGAGAGGTTTGTATATTATATTGCTACCAAGCAGCTACATAAGTGTGTGAGTGCCCTTGCATGACCATGCACTTACCTCTCAAGTTCGAAATGTTTCCTGCGTCCCTGGAAGCACAGCTTCATTTCACTCCATGTTACTGAAAGCTTGGGCGGGTGTATTCTTAATTATTTATAAACAAACGTTAGTAATTAGGTATGTCACACACTTACCTTAATAGGGTCTAACAAATCTCACATTTCGGATCGAATAGGGTCCTGCAAAGCGTCGAGATTCTATTCGATTTTAAATCTTAAGTTGATATTCGGTTTGATTCGAAATCTGCTGCCTATTTTGTTTCCTCTCGTATCTTTTTCATGGGAATATAGTTTGGTATCAGCCTGCTTCATGCCTTCATCGTCTGACAAAACCTATAGTTCGGATGGAAATCGTACATAAATAATGTTGAAATAAAAGACTAAGAGTAACTTCAGCTGCATTAACACGAATAACACCTGCAGTCGTGCACCAGCCATGCTAATTTCTATATTACTAGCCCCTACCACTTTTAAATGTGAATGTAAAGTTTCCAAGCAATGTCGACGATGAACTATAATCCTTTCAGGGTAATATTCCAACTGCATTATCAAGGCATACCTTCTACGAAGGACTTCTTCGAAGGCATGTCTTGATAATGTAGTTAGATTATTTTATAAGTCGGGACTTGAGTCAGCACAGATAATCTTAAAATTGGAAATTATTTAATGTTTTCTTTGTTTTTATTCACACAATTAAATCCTGAATTGTTATTACCAATTTCATTGAAGAAATGTCCCCGTGTGAAGTTATATACTGGATATCGCATTATGAAATGTTCGTCAGATTCAGTTGCATTAATTTTGTGACACTCTTTTACATATTCTCAGATTTTCCCGGGATTTGGGGTTGTTTGTGCCTCCCTTTTTTATTGTCAAGTCTTCAGTTACCAACTAGTGAAGAATGAGCGAAAATTAATTTTTTTACTTCATTCATGTATTTTTCTTTAAATTCTATGTATGGTCGAAGTTTTTTCTCGACATCGGCTTTCTCGTCACCATAAATATCTCATTCAAATTCGATGAATTTTCTGTTGTTTAACCCTTTACCTAACGAATTGACCGCATCCACCAGTGTAATTTCCAAACAGAGCAGTTGGAAAAATATTATTATTGTTTTTTAATTTGTACAAAACTATATCATGTGAGCTCATTGGAGCTCGTTCCGATGAGGGGTCACATGATATGGTTTTGATGAAATTGTCTGAAAAATTTGGAAACATAACATTTAACCCTTTGAACACGAGAGGCCGCTTTAACGGTCCAGGAACATGATACGTCATAATTTCATTAACCCTTTACCTAACGTAACGGCCAGCGCTATTCTCAAAAATCGCCAATTAATTTTCATTATTTTTTTCTTTTTTTTTGTCTCAAAAACATAGGTTATGACCCCTCGTTGGAACGAGCTCGTTCCAACGAGGGGTCATCACCTATGTTTTTGAGAAAAAAAATTAGTTATTGAAGAATTATTTTTGCAAGTGTCGTCTTCTTTTCAGGTTAGGTAAAGGGTTAAGTTGGATGGCTGCCAAATGAATGTGTGTGGCACACCAATAGTATTGTATAGTATTGGGTGGTTGCTGTAGAAGCTAATGACAGGACAGATAGTTGTAGACAAGTAGTGGCATTGGAGCTTTGGAGAGAAGATGGAAGCCCTCGGTAAGACTACCTGGAAAGGAGCTGTATAGGAGCCATGTAGGAGCTGTGTAGGAGCTTGGTATTAGGTACCCTCAAATACTGAAATGAGGATAAGAGTCGTATGTGTCAGTCACTGGAACGAGCAATTGCTCTATATGTATCCTATAAAAAGATTCCTCAATATCTGGCCTTAGGTATCCTCAAATACAGAAATGAGTCGAAGAGCAATATGTGCAAGTCACTCGAACGAGCCATTACTTTATAGCTCATTTGCTCGATGGGATTCGAGTCGTTCGAGCAATGGCTTATCTGTAACTACTCTATAGATTCTTGGCTTTAGGAATGATATGCTTTCATGGAGGTTGTCTATAATCCAAGGGCCCAAAATGGATTATTCTAAAAAGGGATTCTGGGAGGAATCAGAACCAGCAAAACTACTCTAGTTCAGTCGAACTTACCCCGAGAACATACCCTCGGTACTATAGCGCTACGTGCTAAGTCGATAAAATGGGGAATACAAGTCCGTTTCGGTTGTTTAGGTTGATATTGGTGATTTGGAGGGATTGCCGGGTTTATTTGGGTAATTGAATCGGGAAATTACTCTTGTACAAAGGAACATAGCCTCCGAACATACCCCTGTCTTGTGAGCCTTCGGGTAACATAGCAACCAGGTGATACCATAGAAACCAAGATGGCCGACGGAAAAACGTATCAACCTAACAACACGCGCTGCGCATGCGCACTAACACCACGTATCACTATGGTAATGACGTCACAAGATAGCTGCTCACGCGGGTTACCATGACAACCAAACATGACGTAACTAGGTCACGTGCTATGACGTCACTTCCCCCTCCAGCTCTCCCTCTGGCCAATGAGGCACGATTCATCACTCTCCTATTACTAACGCCGAAATAGCGAAAAGCCGACACCCCCTCCCCCCCCCCCCCCCCAAAAAAAAATAAGGACAGCTATCTCCTATTTTTTTTAGCTTTATAGCATACTAAAGTTTCAAAAAATGCAACGCATTTTTATTTTTGGTCCTTATGAAGAGTCATAACGGTTGGAATTTTCTGTGACGGTACCAGATTTTTAAATACGGTTTTTGTTGTGGATTATATGCCCCAATTTTCAAAAACCTGAGCCTCAAAATGAGGTTGAAACTAAACGGTCAAGTAAATGGCATAAAATAGGTATCGCGGGCATAGGTGGCGACATTTCAATTCCAAAAAATGGGTGTGCACAATTTCATGTGTCTAGAAAAAGGTATGTGAAGTTTGATAGCTGTGAAATTAAAAAAAATACGGAGATAATAAAAGTGCGAAAGTGGGGCTTTAAATGAAATAAGACAAAAATGGCCTAAACTTTGAAGTGACGTAAAAACGTAAAAAAGTGAACCAAATTTGGTCACCATTGCTTTAAACATTTTTATAACACTCCTGCCTATGGATTCCCCACCTACAGCAACACTCAACCGTGCGGAAAATGAAAATCCGCAGAATGCGGTCTCTCGTTTTATCCTTCCACCCTGGCACTCGTGCCATATCGATTAACCCATTCACACGCGCGTGTCATTCTGTGTATGGTATTTGGCTGTGTGGACCGCGGACCAAAACAGAAAAAACAGAAAAAATAGGATAGTGATCGCAATAAGTTATTTCAACTTCGCTGAATGACTTAATTAAGATTATTTCGAATCGAACCGAATATCAACTTAAGAGAGAGAAATGTGTATTTTTTTCTTTTTCATTCCCGTAATACTATTGAGAATTAGCAGGAAGACTGTGCACAGAATCTTTACGGTTTTGATGTGACCAAAGATTCCCTCGCCTTGTTTGACTGGTCTCTCCTACTGCCTTTATAGTAGAGAATAATGCAATTTTTTTGCTCCATGTACAATAAATCTCCCCATTGGGCAGAAACACTGTTGTTGAATACGGAGTCAAACACGTGCATTTTTCTCAATGTAGAGAGGTGCGTTTGTTCCAAGCATAGCCAGGTGTATTGTCGCCACTGATATGTTTCGGAGTGTGGATGTTCTGTTGTTTTTTCGGGCCCCTCCAAGATCGAAATGCTTCTTCCCTGGTTGAGGTAAAACTTTACAGAGGGAAGCATAAAAATACTTACAATTCTTTTCATCCCTCCGCCACACAGCTTCACGTCGCCAAATCTCATGAAGTCTGTGTTGTTTTTATCGTTTCTTCATTTGTATTAGCATTTCCAAGACAGCATACTACCGTTGCATTTTTTCATTGTATTCATGCATTCAGAACTAAGAATTTACTTGTGTTTCCAAACGGTGGTGTCACAGCCGCCGTGCTTTATCTGCGCATAGTTTGCGCAGCTGCGTCAGTTGAAATATATTGGATCATTAACGGCTAAATACATTGACGTAACTTGCCCTCCATGTGCCATTTGTTTGGTTTTTTTCGTTTTACAATACACTTGTGTCACAAAATACTACTCACTTCTTCAAATCCAATTTTAACTTTAATGTCACTCTAACGCATCGCTCAGTATGTCCAGTGCACGTATCGTGTTGCTTTTAACGATGTACGAGGTCCAGACGATTGTGACACAATACATTTGTATTTTACAGCTTAAAAATCAAATTTCCCTCTGGTGGCCAGTGGGCAAAATTTAGAATGGAGAGGGTTAATCAATAATCGGGAATAAAGGTGAAAATTTATACATCCTCGGCAGGTGTTTGAATCGTGCTAATCAAACTTCGACGAGCAACCAGATATTACTGACTCGTAAAAATGTCGGGAAAAATGACAAATTGGCACAACATAATGTTCATTTTCAATTCTGTAGGCTTTCACGTAATTAGCTCTTTTGTGATGGACGCTTGCAATTTTTTTTGAACTGATTTAATAATCAACGGGCGCGAGCATCAATGTGGATGTTGGGTAATGTTTACCATGATGACGTATTCATGGACTTGCAGATATGTAGCTTTTCCAGACTTTCAAGTGTGGGTGGGCTTGTGGGCCGAAGGCATTTGCGAATGGTTATAGATTGACGGCACAATGAATACTAAAATAGGTATCAGAACGATGGCGACTGGAGGAATTCACGAGAAACAAGAAGAAGAGAAGGTCACTATCATCTCCGCACCTCAACTCCTGTCAAGTCTATACAGAGTCTCATTCCTACCGGGCGATAGCGTCATGACTACACTCTAAAATCGGTTGGTCGAAAATCAACCCAAATCAACTGAGTTAAGTGAGTATGAACCAAATTGGGTTCATATTCACTCAACCCTGTTGATTTTGAGTTCCTTTTTAACCCAATGGATTTTAGAGTGTAGTGACACTGAGGCGGAGATGAAAACTTGTTTTCACAACAGCTTCTCCAACTCCGCCCCCATCTCCTCCGGATCAGAACTCCACCGACAACCAGCCATTACCCACAAACAAATTTGATTAGACCACTACCAGTGCCTTTGCGATCATCGAACCACTGAGAAAATATGCATACAAGAAGACTATCCAACAATTCCAATAAAGACCTCCATTACGCCGCCTCCAAAAAGAAGAAAAAGAAATCCACCGAACTGAGCCTGCCCCAAGCTTCCCCTTTCTCTGCCACGAACAGACATGCTTCAAAACTCACCAAAATGCAGCCGTAACCTAAGTGTTGAAAGGGGCTAAACTCTCCCATGCCACCCCCATCCTGGCGTGGCGTGCCGTTCCCTGTCGTACCTTTGCAAGAACGATGTAAACAACAGCTACAAAACCACCAACCACAACTGATACACCAGCCACTACAAAAGCACACTCGGTAACATAGTCAACTGATACAGTAACAATTACAAAGCACACTCGGTAACATAGTCAACTGCTACAGCAACAATTACAATTTCTACACCAACAATCATCACAAGTAGTAGGAGTTGTGGTAACCGTCCCTGTTTGGGGGACCCCGGATGGGACCCCGAAAGTGACGTCATGTCACGTGACCTAGTGACGTCATGTTGTATTGTCGTGGTAACCCGTGTAAGCGGCCATCTCGTGACGTCATCTCCATAGTGATATACGGTGTTTTTGCGCATACGCAGCGCGTGCTGTTAGGGTGATACGGGTTTCCGTCGTTTATTTTGTATACTGGAGGCCACCATCTTGGTTTCTATGGTAGCACGTGGTTGCTATGTTACCAACAGGCCAACAATAGGACAGGGATTTGTTCTGAGGGTGTGTTCGATTGATTAAGAGCAATTTTCCGATTCGCAGAATTACCAAAAATACATTTCACCCAATACGACCGAAATGGACTTAGCGATGGCCCTTTTGGACTTATACTAGCAGCATGTATTGCGACAAGGCGCGTTCGATTCAATCGTAGTATACTCCATTAGAGTAGAATAACCTGTTAGTTGGAACAGTTTTACTGTAATTAGCTTTTCTGGCCTATTTCAAGTTATTATGTTCTCGTTTCGTTTCTCCAGATCATACAATCAGTTCACTTTATCATCGCGACTGGCTTTCGGTGCCCCTTTTCTAACGTATGGGAGCCATGACAAAATCCCTCAATGAGTGCTAGTCTCCTATCCCTCTTAGCCTCATTTCGGTATTTGAGGATACCTATGACATGGGGACGTACTATTGGAGGATGCCTATCGAGGATACCTTCTGGAGAATCTCTTTCAGTCATATGAGGCCATGAGGGCCACGAGAAATCCCACAGTGAGGTCTAATTTACTATCCCTCTTAGCCTCATTTCGGTTGAGGCCATGAGGGCCATGAAAAAATCCCCAATGAGGTCTAATTTACTATCCCTCTTAGCTTCATTTCTGTATTCAACAGTCATGTCCCATGGAATCTCTTTTGGGGAAATGTCTGGCCTTCGGCTCCCTTTTTTCTGAAATGAGGCCATGAGGGCCATGAAAAAATCCCTCAGTGAGGTCTAATTTACTATCCCTCTTAGCCTCATCTCGGTATATAACAGTCATGTCCCATGGAATCCCTTTTTGGAAAATGTCTGGCCTTTGGCACCCTTTTTTCTGAAATGAGGTAATGACTGCCATGAGAAAATCCTTCAATTTTGAAGGCCTGAGCGAAGGTATAGCTAGAAAATAGTGCTACATGTCAGTAGTAATGGTACTACTACACCATATGATACACCCCCAAGAACTAGCACACCAATCACTATAACTGCTACACCAACCACTATAACTACAACAACCACTACATCAGCCACTATTACACAGCTCACTTCAGTACCGACAGCTTGTACTCCAACCAGTGTAACTACCAAATACTATGACAACACACCACAATACAACCTCTACAACAACCACAACGACCGCGCCAACCACAAAACTACTATACCAAAAACTAACAGCGAAAGCATAAATCACAACTACTATACCAATAGCTGCCCCTACAACATCAACCACACAACTACAGCACCAAAGACCACTACAACACCAACAACCACAACTACAACTCCAACCACTACACTAACAACTACAACACCAACCACTACAACACCCATCACTACAATGACTAAACCAGCTATTACACTAACAACTATAACTTCTACAACAGCAACCACAATTACTAAACTAATTATTACAACTATTAAACCAACAACAGTGTCAACAAACCAAATACACTACTACAACACACTACCACTACAACTAAAGCACCACCCATTGCAATTATATCACCAGTCACTTCAACACCAACTACTACCCCACCCCCAACTGGTACGCCAACAATTACTCCACTAACAACTTAACACAAACCACTTTATCTACTACGCCAACCACAACTACAACACCAACCATCACAACTACAAGTCTAACTACAACCCAACAACTACTACAACCCAAGCACTGCAATGACTAAACAAACTTCTGAAACAACCACTACTCCTCTTAAAACAACAATTTCTACACCAGCCACTTCATCTACCATACCCCAAACTACAGCGCACATACACAAATACTGCACTAATCACTACTACATTAATAAGTATTGTGTCAACAACTATACCGACCTCGACAACAACTACTATGCCAACCACTACTACATAATCACTATTAATACCGGGCCCACACCAACCACTATTACATCAAAAATCCAAAACTACAATCTGCACCAGTCACTATTACACCACTAAACAGTACACCAACCACTATAGCTAATACAACAATAGTTAAGGCTACACCAATCACGGAAACTCCTAGTCACCCACTGCTGAAACTTCTACACCAACAGTTATAACAGCATCCACTACAACTATTACGCCAATAACCAAAACAGCAACCATTACAGTGACTACAACTTCAACAGTGTCATTTGTAACACCAGCCACTGCAAGTACGGTGTCAATAAGCACAGCTGCAACACTACAACTACAACATCAGTCACTACAACTACGACATCAACAAACACAACAGCAACCACAACGACAACAACACCGACAACCACTATCCTCATTCCCTAATAGTTCAGAATATTCCCCCAGAAAGGCAGAGTTTAAATGTTAGAGCCGGAAATGTTATAATCTAAGGTCGTATAGGAGTTATGAGCCATAGAGGTAGTAGGAACCATACTGGAGAAACAAGCCATAAACGTCATAATGCTTGGGTCAGATAGGAGCTCCGAGCAATGGTCTAGGAGGTACATATCGGCTAGGAGCCATACATGCCATGAGGTTGGAGCTGGGTGCTTTGTATGAGCCATAAGCCGTGAAGGTTATTGCCTAAAGTCATATAGTGGGTAGGATCCATAAACCTCATAATCTAGGAACTACAAAGGAGCTAGGAGCAATAAAGGTTGGGTTTGGGAGCCATATGGGACCTAGAAGCTGTAGAGGTGGCAGGAATCATATAGGGGTAGGGGCTATAAGGCTTATAATCTAGGAGCATAAAGGCTGTAATCTAAGGGTCATATTTGAACTAAGGACCATATATGACCTAGACACTGTATGGAAGATGGAAGCCATATAGCAGCTAGGTGCCATGCGGGAACCCAAAAGGTCATGGTCAAGGTCTGTGAGCTAGAAGTCATGAAGTTATATTCTAGGAGCTGTATAGGAGCCCTATAGGAAACAAGAGCCATGTAGTAGCCAGGAGACATGTAAGAGATAAGAGTCCTGTGTGAGATAGGGGCCATAGAGGGACACGAAGCCATGCGGCCATAATCCAGGAGTTGTATAGGAATCATATAGGGTCATATAGGAGATAAGAACCATATAGGAGCTAGAAGCTATGAAGGTTACGGTCTATGAACTGTATAGGGGGGATACAGCAGCTTGAGTTATGACAAGGTCTAGAAGCCAGGAGTCACAGAAGAGGAATGAGCCATTTGGAAACGAATTTGACCCAGCTAAACAGATTTCTTGAGTCTTGGAGCCCACTTATGTAATTATTAGGCAGCTGTCGGGCTGTTTCCGGTGATTCTACAAATCACCATTCAATCGAACTCGTCTTTCAGCCTGCAGCATAATTTGCTACTTTTATCAACCCAAGATGGCTGACAGTCCCCACCTATAGTAGACGCCGGGAATAGGACTAATAGGGCCTCAGATAGAAGAGGTTGCGGATAGTACTGCAGCTTAGCAAAAGGTTGGGTAGAGATTGTGGGCCATAATTGCCATTTAGTAGTGTGAGACTGGGGTACTGGACGAAGATATTAGAACTTATAGTACTAAAGGTAGGAGACAATGATACTCGTAGGCGCTGCAGTTGGCGTTATCGTTAGTGTAGTGGGGAGAAAGTAGAAGCAGGGTTAGAAGACGTTGTTAGTACTGCCACAATGAGGCAGTTAGAAGGGCTAGCTTCAGTGACGGAGCTAGGATCTCAAATAGGGGGCCTGGGCAATATTCATGGGAGGGGCACGGCATCACATGCAGTAGGCATGTCCCGTGTCCCGAGGCTCGAACTGCCGAGTGGGTGCTGGGTCTGGGAGTGGGGTCTCTGAGTGTGAATCTGGGATAAACTTTTCTTCCAACTGGAGGTAATTTTCCGTGCCAGGAAGACTAGGAAATTGTGGTGTGGACAGATATGCTAATGCCTGTATCGTTCTCTCGCGAGGAACGGTTTCTCAAACAGATTTTCTATAGGCAAAATGATTGGTGATTGTTAGAAGTTTCATGAATATACAAAGCTTTAGAATTACAGCCACAAGTTACCCAGGCACCAAATGTCAGATATGATGTCAGTAACCGTGTCACCAAAAAGCTGCATGCCAGTATTCTCTCTCAATCTTCCTCATATTACATATCAAATGTGAAAAAGATTCGTTCATTATTCAAGTTAACGTACGGAAGCCAAAATATGTATAGATGGAAGCTAGGACAAGACGGACAGACGGACAAACCATTTACATATGAACAGTTTTCAAACCTTGACAATAGCCCATACTGACTTCAGAGTCGTATTTTGTCTTTATTTTCGAACGAACTATAATGAACGTTCCCCGAAACCAAACACTGTATCAGTGTTTTTGTCTCAATCTGGGTGTAACATGTGATAAATGGGTGAAAACAGCTGAAATTGGGTTTGAATTTTTTTTTTTTTTTTTTTTTGGGGGGGGGGAGATTTGGGGGCTGGATCCGCCACTGGTTAGCTCATAGTGTTAGCGCACTTGAAGATCAGAAATGACTAGTGGTATCAGCCAGTAGTGAATTGACATTAGACAGTAGTGCGAGAAGCCATGATTAGTTTGGAGGGAATAATATTGCTGGGGGGAATCGAATTTGTTGGAGCCAGGAGTGGTGGTAGTAACAGAGTAAAAGTAGGTTGGTAATGGTGTGGCAGCACTGACAGAAAACAGTGATAGAAAATGGAGCAGTAGTAGTCATCAGAGATGGTATAAAGGAGTAAAAGATAGAAGCTGGACGAGAAGACATCGGCAGTACTACGACTGTGAGACATTTAGAGAGATATGTGATAGTTGGTGTTGTATTTATATTCTATGTGACTTGAAGAGCAGCTAATATGGGAGTCACAGGAAACAATATTATGAGAAATAAATAATAAGACTGGTATTGGTAACAGCCGGGAGTAGTCGTAAGAAACTGTAGTATAGGGCAAACACAAACCTTTGGGAACAGTATTGATAGGAGCCAAGAGTAGTGGTAGAAACAAAGTAAATAGTGGGATAGTTGTGGTTGGTTGTAGTGAAAGAAGTTAAGATGGTCTTGGCGCCGTAGAGATGACGGCAGTGACAAAAGAGTGGATAGCCAAGGTAAATGTAGAAGTTATCAGAAATGTTGTAGTTGGTCAAAAGAAGAAGCCGGAGTAGACTGCGCTGGTTGTACTACTACTAGGAGACAGTGAAAGGGATAGATGATAGTCTTGTATAGCGTCGATGGCAAGGCTAATAGGGAACTGAAATGAGAAAGTAGTACTGCAAACCAACGATAAGACTGTCGATAATAGTATTGGTTTGAGTCAGGAGTATGGTAGGAAACTATAGTGTTATTGAGACACAGTGAAAGCGGACCAAACTAAAACACATGCATGTGGTAATACTATTAGCAGTGGTGATGAGGCAGTAGCAGTAGAAGACTGTAGTACTAGAGGAAGACAGTGGAATCTGATCATAGGATAGATGTTGCAACAAGTCATTAGCGGTGGCCAATGCGTCAAGAAGGCAAAGAGATGATCTAGGAGCCAGGAGGAAGATACCTTTGGTCTGACTCGACGACAAATTGAATTTAAGAATGTACAATAGTGTCGCCCTTTAGCAGTTCTGTCGCGTTACACGTCAAAACCTTCAACATGTGATGTCAAAGGGCATAAAAATGGAACGAGTTAACATTTGAAATAGTGATTCAGAAGTGTGTGAAATAGTGTTGCGGTATCCATGGGGACCGGAAAAAGACTGCTGACACAACGTCTCATTTTTTAGTATTGCCATTTTTCCTTACCTGCACTTTCTTCAGACAAATTTTTGACTCCCCCCCCCCCCCCCCCCACCACATCAAAAGCTGCTTATGTTTTGCCGGTAAACGGAATCTGAATGGTTTTGCAAGTCAATATAATAATATGTAATGTGATGTGATGTACGTCATCAATACCATCGATGCATGTTCAATACCTGTCACCAGATATAACTCAAACAATTAACTGGTAGAGTGCTGGAAGCCAAGACACATTGCTCTGTCAGATTTTATTCGATAGTGCCCAGAGGTACTATCCAATGAAATGTGACAGAACAGTATTTGATGACAAACCTCTGTGTCCTGTATGGTCAGGAAATTTTTTAGCACTCTATCAGTTAAAGTTGACACCAGATCTGATAAGGTCATTCCAATAGCAGTAACAAATATTTGAATAATGATATTTTTGTTGAATCAGATTGAGAAACACTTTATCATCAGCATGTTGATGCGACGACATACCGAAGATGATTTTATTGTTTCCTTTTCTTTCAGTTTCATGCCAGTCAATAAACAACCAAAGTTTTATTTATTTCCTTATGAGTACAAAAGACTGAAGGTATATAACTGTATTTATGAAAGATTTTTTCTATGCTGGACACTGTGGTGGAATTCACAATGATGAACTCGGGTTGCTGCCACAACTCTCAAGTTATCTCTGGACAGTTGGGGTACGCATGAGAGTAACTAATTGTAACCTCACAACAGCATACAAAGAGTATATCTAGGGATATCTTCATGTTTCTGCAATCTCTGTGTATTACGTGAGAGTTTCAATGTGGTTGTATAAATTATGAAAACCCATGTACTGCTTTCAAAGTAGACACAGTTTGAAAAAATGTGTGCATTTTTGTTCCATTGTTTGCACGATACCCACCCCTGTCTCCACATGAGTTCCATTGACAATCACCCAAGTTTCCTGTCATTGGATGCATATATACTGCTCAGAATGCCTTATGGTTGGTATGCAAATAGATACAATGCATGGTGAAGCTGTCTTGGGACAAAAAATAGATAAGGAAAACATTTGCATGATCTGGAGAAAACGCGTTTTTGACACTTGGGCACCGCCCCCCCCCCCCCTCTCACGTTGTGTCAAACACTTTTTCCGCCCCCCCCCCACACACCCTTGGGAAATCTGTTAGATTTGTGTGTTGGTTGGGATGCCGACAAAACGGGATGATACACCCTAGACTCAACGTTGTTTACATTCTATGCCCAATATGTGACCAGGGACGTGGCGACAGGGGAGGTGTTACCCCCCTCCCCCCTCCCCCATCTTGGCCAAAATTTCCTATAGTTGGAAATTCGGAGAGCAAGTCATGAATAGCTGGGAATTCCATCTATCTGGATTTTTTATCTTCTTTGGTGATGCTGATGTCTCCTTTACTTCCCAAAATCCCAACTCGGTTTCAAATCGGCAAACATTCTAACTGTTACTATTTAAAAGTAGAGTGTACGCAATATCCAGCTTCATAAGTATGCATTATGGCAACTGGTACGAGATTTCTTTTGTACGTTTACTTATCGTCATAAAAGAAATCCTCGAAATGCACTTCAAGAGAATCGCATCATTTAAAATCGTTATCCTGAGTTGATTCCATCATGCACAGTTACAAAATGATGAAACATAAAAAATTTATCATCCCTGCATACGATCTGATTTAATGTTAGGGGGTCTGAATTGCTCACAGTTATCAGCTTGAACATTTGTTTAGCACATATTCAATTCCCAGAATAATACCAAATAATAACAACCTGATAATTTTATCATAAATGTGTTGGCATTTCAGTTACTAGAATCAATTTTATGCCCCCTTCCATGGCTTCATTTTCAATTTTTTTCTCGGTAGAGAATTTCCAATTAGGGGGAGGGACCTGGGGAGGTTTTCCCCTCCCAGTCCCTCCCCTTAGTTGGAAATTCACTACCCTACACCCCTCCAATCGGAAATCTCTAGCCTCGTTCCTGTATGTGACGACAATAGCTCGACAAATTATTAAATTATTACTGAACTTCCCAACAAACCATGATGGTTTCGCCCATTTCGCCGTTCACAGTATTGACTGAAATGATACCTTCCTGGGCGCCAGTGTTGAAAGGGATAAACAAATTAAGTGCTAAAATAGGATAGACAAATCAACGTCTGGGATATAGGGAGAAGGCTGAATAAATTCAGTAAAATGTGCAGCATACATAGGTATATGATTATCTCGATGCATGTGTCTGTGCGTGCTTTTTATTTTTAGCCTCTGTATCTGATATTTTGTTTTTTTTCAGAAATAAAAGAAAGTACACCCCCACCCCTTTTATTCTTTCTTCAAATTTATATTTTTATCCACCACTACCCCACCCCCTCATCTCCATGTATATATATATTTCAGATGGTACGAGTTGTCCGAACCCAGGTTAATTAAGCAGGGTAGGATTGTCAATAGGAGGGCACGGGAGGTACGAACTGTCCACGAGTTGAGTACGAATCGTCCAGGGAGAAGGTACAAGTTATCCAGGGAAAAGCATTAATTGTCCAGACATAGGGGTACGATTCGTCCACGAAAAGGTACGTTTTATCCAAGGTATGATTCGCCCAGGGTACGATTGTCCCAACTCCCTGTCTACTTATGCTTGGTGATATATATTGGGGGTACATGGGCGCAGTCCCCCCCCCCCGCCACTACTCCCCTTTCCCCGTCGGGGGCGAGCCAAAGTGATTTTTTTTCGATTGCTCTTGGGTGTGCAAGGTCAAGGCTGGGTAAAAATTCGCTTTCGATTGTTTTTGGTGCCCTCTGTGAAGAGACATATACAACTGATTCACTCATCGATTCATAATTATATGGATTATACCGATTAGGCAGTTGGGTGGGTGTAATGAAAATAACCTGACTCGGTTAGATATCCACTGGCGTCTATGATCCAGTTAAACTTCAAAAAGTACCATCTCAAAACTAAATTAAATTCCCCCCCCCCCCCCCCCCAGGTGTTTGATTTCTTTAATTTGATGGACCATCTGCGGTGACAGTGGAGAAAAAAAAAAACATAAAAACTTATTTTATTACAGAACGCCTCTTGACTGCGAATAAAGATGCAGAACAAATCAAATTTAAAAAGGGTTTTCCAGTCAGAGTAGAAAGTAGTCTTCGACAGGACGAAAAGTCTTGGCCGAAAAGTAGATGGAGTGTATTACCCCCAACCCACCCTTTTTTGCGATCAGATTTTTGATATTTGGGTAATTATTGAAACTTGTCAAGTGAGAATAAGTGCGCAAGACCGGAAGAAAAACTGTCTGACAAAATTTACAAAAATGTAACCAAACTGTCAACAAAAACAACCTGCACCACACACATCAGAGGAAATACTAACATTATGTGTGCGGCGTCTTCGATAGAAATATTGAGAAAGAATCCCCAGGAAGATTTTGAATTGGTACAAAGAATCGGGAGTGGTACTTACGGCGATGTTTTCAAGGTGATAGATCTGTCCCAAACAGAAGTTCATTTGATTTATTTTTATTACAGTCACCCACTGACTCAGATCTGTCGTTTCATACATAAAATTAAGTTGTAAGACTTTTTGGGTGGTTTAGAGTGTCTGGAATTGCTTCTACATGTTTCAGGAGAAAGCAATATGTGTGGTTAAGTAAAGCCAGTGTGAAAATGTTTTGTGGAAATTTTTATATTATTTTGATGGCAACGCCAGCACGGCAGCAGTCTGAGCAGTGTCATATCCAAAACTGCGTTACTTAACTTGGCCCCCCCCTCCCCTCTTACACAATACTCAATGGATGAGTATAGTTTACAGTTTCTGACAAACTCTTTCCAATTCACAACATATTGTCTCAGGGTTTATCATGTTAGGGGTAACAAGCACTTATAGGGGAAACGACTTACATAAGCTGTTAGCTTTCCGTCGAATCCCTCTCATATACAGCGATCTATCTTTGTTTACCTTTGTTATTTTGTGTACTGTTGTACATTGTGTTGCTTGTTCTTCTTTGTACCTGTTGCGTACTGTATACAAATAACATAATTTCAAATAAATATTGTTTAAACTAAGCACTTATAAATGTGTAGTTCAGCGATCCTAACGTAGTGGCTGCCCCTCTACGTTCAAATTCTTCCCATTCAATCCTATAGAAAAAGTTCCCATCAAGTTTTTATGGGAACTCGAAATTAGGAATATATATCAAGCTTTCGCCCTTATTACCAGCAGCAATCGATAGCACATGTATTTCCTTACATTTGGGCAGAGTTTATTGATCCAAACTATGTTTTATCCTTTAATTACTGTCATTTGAAGACTCGCGAGGTGTCAACGGCAATTTCGAAATCGGCTATGGTTTTGTATAAATATAAAACAGTAAAAACAATAACCCGGTAATGGCCCCAATATAAGTTACAATATAAAACAGTACTACTACTCCAGTGAATTTGTAAAATCAATTCCGTTGAGCTAAAACTATTGCGTGCGTGCGATGCGTGGAGGGGGGAGGGCGTTTCGAACCACTAAAAACACGAAACCGCAAGCAAGTTCTTATTCTATTTAGTTCAATATATGAAGGCCGAAATGTCCCAAGGCCAAATCGTCCATATCCATGGGAAAAAGCTGCGTTCCATAATATCACTTTTGTCAACATGCCACGGTTGCATTCCCACACAACTAATTCCAAGGGGGCCAACCAAAGGAACACATCAGCGGTAGAAATAGAAAGTGGAATGACGAGAGGCAAATGCAGAAAGTTACAATATAAAACAGTACTCCAGTGAATTTGTAAAATCAATTCCGTTGAGCTAAAACCATTGCGCGCGTGCGATGTGGGGGGGGGGGGGGGGGTAGATAGACAATATGTATTTGGTAAAGTGGTTCGTTTTGAAGCCCAACCAGCTACAAACAATATGACTTTCCCATTCCAGATTGACATGAAATTATTGTTGATTATCTTACTTGGGCGGGTGGTGGCTCTAGCCACCATTGTGAGTGTGTGTGAGGGGGGGGGGGGGGGTACTGAAAAGAGTCCATACTCCAGTTCATTGTCAAATATCTTATGATGGGTGTCTAGGTGACCCACTTGGCAATGCTTGGTATCACTAGGCTGCCCAGGAGTGAACTCTGAACAGATCCCTGGGAAATTGTGATTGGCTCTTTTTGCACCCATGTGTTAATATCAATTCATCATAGACTCTCTTACGCCTGAACTTAAAGACCAGAGGTGGGGGGGGGGGGGGAGGGAATGTGCCTAGAATTGGTGAGTGCCGAGTGGTGGTTTTCTACAAACACTGTTACATTTTATTTTCTTTTATTTTTTTGGTTTTGATAATGCCTGCCATTTATACACTTAGTACCAATGGCCAATGCTAGTCACTGCCAATTAAATCATTATTGAAAATATGACAGTATGGGCATTATATTGACACTACATAGTTTCTGTTTGAAACTGCAGATGTCTTACCATAAAAAAAACGAAAACCAACCTATAAACCAATTTTTTTAAAAAAAAACAAACCAAAACAAGAAAAATAAAACCGCACAACACTAATGTCAGGTCAGCGCCCTCAGGCCCCCTGGGGGCCTCTTGTTCATTCCCCTTTCCACTGACACCGGGTACTGTTGAATACTTTATGTGAATCAAATTTGAGGGGTGTAGAACGAAGCTGAGTGCTATCGTTTTCGAAAAGTGAGTTGTGTACCTTGTTAATATTTATATACCATTATGTGGGCACGTCGGCATCAATTCAAAAATGCTATCAAATATCATTTTTCTTTCGATTTCACAGCTTGTGCCAAGCACCTGTGGTCACGACCGAGAGAGACAATTGCATGAAAATATGGAAAGTGACGTTATCAGGATAAAACACATGCCGACTTCACTGGTGTTTTGACAATGCCATAGCGAGGACTACGTGCATTGAAACTGACAAATCTCCAATGAGTGAGTGTGGCAATGTCTACGTGAGTCAGGGGTGTGTTTGTTACATTGTTAACACCCGCAATGAGGTAGTTCAAGGGTAATGGTTAATTGATCAAGGACTTTTCTGATCGATCATGATGATGATCGTCAGTTAATCATTAACCGGTTAACTGTTTCAGCTCTGCACATCTCTTGTGACAATTTTCTGATTGACTGTGAAGACTTCATTGGCACTGATTGCGGCTCGAATAAAGAAAAGTTTTGTGATTGACAGTGGCAAACACAAAAGTGATAAGGGCCATGGCTCTTGTAGGACTCAACAATAGGCATGGCCAAAACTTTTTGATGTCTTTACATCCGCATATAGATACAGGTGCTCATTTCATGAAGAATGTCACATATTTCTGCAAACAGGTTATCAGAGTCATTGAAAATATGCGTCGGGTGTGATTTTTGAAAAAGACTGAATTCAAGGTTCAGTTTATCAGTTTAGTTGCCAACAAATTACTGGATTCCCACTGTCCAGTCTTGGAAATAAAGAAATTGCATTGTAATCCGTCAGTAGGTTATGCTATTATTGTAACATTGTGTATCTTCTTTATTTTAACCACACCAGCCATGCTGTTTATGTATTAACAGAATTTCTGCCAAAATAAAGAGCAACAACTAAAGTGCGATCTCGGTTTAACGAGATCGCACATTCGTTGTTGCTAGAGCTGCATGGTATTAGCAAAATAAAATACTGAGGTTTTCGAGATCGCACACCACAGTGTACGGTATTATTGAATAACTTTTTTCTCCTAGGAAAAGCGAAAAATGCAAGATTCTGATACTAACTTTATTAAGCCATCAGATCTTTGTGTGTCGCTGCCCTTTCGTATATGTTTGCAGCGATCAGCGAAATTGAGAATGTCTTGAATTGACAGTACCTTGGAAATGGGAACAAGTGGTGAAATCACGGAAATGTTTGAAAAACAAACCCAGTGTCTGTGTTAATGTTATTAGCGGCGCACATGCTGCCATGTCATTTCTCAATCCCCAACGAACAAATAACTGGACTACGTATTTGCAAATGCATCAAAAGCAACTGGCATTTGACAATCAGTGTGAGTAAACCAGGAACAGGAAAGATATTGAGAAGGATTGCCATTTTCCGAAGTCAATGTTGCTCTGTATTTTTACTACTTGGTCGCGACTTATCTGATTGGTACCCTGTGATTTTGACCCAAAGTGACCTCGACCCGCTCAAAATGGTGAATTCGAGTTTCGACCCGGTATTTTAAACTTTTGTCTGTGATGTCGACAACTTTGCACACATGATTGATTGGAAAGGGTCCCAATCGAGTAATTATACTAATTGACTTCAGCTTACATGTACACATTAGTGCTCTTTGGAATTTGAAAACTAGTTTGGTTTCTCTTAACTAGCGCACAATGCACAGTGTACAGATACGTGTGTCGAGTGTGCGCCAGAATCCATGTGCTCTATCAAAAGCATTAGCAAAGTCAGTTGAGTGTAACTAATGTTGGCCCGATTAAATAATGCGATTTTGCGATGATGTTTGTTTTGTTTTAAGCGACAATATTCATGGGCAATTGGATAAACCGTGGAATCTAATTAATTATTGCGGTAATATTGAGTTTTTCAATATACAGAATATTTGAAAAATTCCTGATAATGATTACGGTATTATTTCAATACCGAATAGATTCAATATATTGAAATACCATGCAGCCGTAGTTGTTGCTATTTATTTTGGCAGAAATTCTATGAAGATGTGAATGGCATGCCCCTCTCTTCCTATGTGTATGTAATGCACAACCTTTGAGTTGAGTTAGTTTCAAAGCATGTGGCATTAGAAATTTAATTTATGTGGTATTGTTTTGTTATAACCAGTAGTTTTTCACATGATTTACAACTGAAATAACCTCCACAAAACATGAATGATCATTTGTGGGTTACTTGCAGGACTACATGCATCCTAAGATAAAAACGTTACCATTCTTGTAGTACTTCAGTCTGAAAAAGTGTCACTGGATCTTGATAGGTTGCAACAAACTCATGATCCAAGTGATGTCTCTAAGGCCAGACTTAAAATGCATGCGAGAATCATAAACCATTTTCACAAATGATTCTCACAGGGAAAACAATGAGAATCAACTTTTCTTCTTGCAAAATGTTCATTCATATTTTATCATAGATTCTTGAAATGTCCTTAAAGGGCTTGAGAATTCTACAGTTTGTACTCATTTTTAGCTCAACTTTGACGAAGTCAAATTTGAGCTATTGTCATGGCCCGTCGTCCGTCTGTCCGTCCGTCTGTCCGTCCGTCAACAATCGGCTATGGCTCGGGCTAGAGGTCGTATTTATGAACCGATCTTTACGAAACTTCTTATGTACCTTTGTTATGACCCTGGGACGGGAACGAGTGTTTTTAGGTGTGGTCCGAAATTCATGATGGCTGCCAGCGGCCATTTTGTACCGATGATGCAAAAATCAGTTTTTTGTACAGAACTTCTGTATGAAAGTTCTGATTTGAATAAAGTTTTGTATAAATGTTTAGTACCATGGGATACATCACATATAATACAGGTTTTTTTCTCGTGTGTAAATTATGCAAATTAGACTGACTTTGATTTATTTAGTGTTACTTTCAGAGCTGTAAGTGCCAAGCTGGTATGGCTCGGGCTAGAGGCCGTATTTATGAACCAATCTTTACGAAACTTCTTGGGTACCTTTGTTATGACCCTGGGACGGGAACGAGTGTTTTTGGGTTTGGTCCGAAATTCAAGATGGCTGCCAGTGGCCATTTTGTACCGATGATGCAACAATCAGTTTTTTGTACAGAACTTCTGTATGAAAGTTCTGATTTGAATAAAGTTTTGTATAAATGTATAGTACAATGGGATACATCACATATAATACGGGGTTTTTTCTCGTGCGTAAATTATGCAAATCAGACTAACTTTGATTTATTTAGTGTTACTTTCAGAGCTGTAAGTGCCAAGCTGCTATGGCTCGGGCTAGAGGACGTATTTATGAACCAATCTTTACGAAACTTCTTGGGTACCTTTGTTATGACCGTGGGACGAGAACGAGTGTTTTTAGGTGCAGTCCCAAATTCCAGATGGCTGCCAGCAGCCATTTTGTACCGACGATGCCGAAATCTGTTTTTTGTACAGAACTTCCATATGAAAGCTCTGATTTGAATAATTTTTTGTATGAATGTTTAGTACCATGGGATACATTACATATATTACAGGTTTTTTTCTTGTGCGTAAATTATGCAAATTAGGCTAACTTTGATTTATTTAGTGTTACTTTCATCACTGTGAGTGCAAATCCCAATACGGCTCGGGCTAGAGGCTGTATTTATGAACCGATCTTCACGAAACTTCTTGGGTACCTTTGTTTTCACTGTGGGACGAGAAGTAGTGTTTTTGGGTCCAGTCTGAAATTCAAGATGGCCGCTAGCAGCCATTTTGTTCAAAATTAAGTGCAATCAGATTTTTGCGCAGAACTTCCAAATGAAAGATCTGATTTGAATAAATTTTTGTATGAATGTTTAGTACCATGGGATACATTACATATAATACAGAGTTTTTCTCGTGAATAAATTATGCAAATTAGGGGTCCGGGTGGGACGAAAATCCGGAAATTAGTTTTTTGGTTTTTTATGCGTTTTGGTCAATTTTAAGACAAAAAAAAAAAAAAAATTTTTACACTGAAAATTTGGGGTGGGACTTCGAAAATTTTGGACCAAAATCCGGAAATTAGTTTTTTGTGTTTTGATGCATTTTGGTCAATTTTAAGAAGAAGAAGAAAAAATTTTAGTCTGAAAATATTTTGTTTGGGACTGAAAATTTCCACACAAAAATAATAATCTACAATGATTGGTCTTAATCTGTAGTCCATTACAGTCACCTTGTAATTCTTTTATTATTGTTGACTGGGCCAAAACAAATACTAATTCCTGTCATATTCATTATTCAGTTGTCTTGGTCACAGCAAGTACTAATTCCTGTCATATCCAAGTTGAGCTACAGAGTCATTGACTCTTTCATTTGCTCTCTCATAATAAGATAATATTTTGACTTGGCAGTGGCATCAAGTGAAGTCTTAACTGACTATACAAACAGACAAGACTTCACTAGAAATTACTACCAAAGTACTGTAACTTCTGGGAGCAAGCCTTCCAAAAGCCTGTACTTTTGTATGATGGAAAATATATTTCTTCATGTACATTAAGACAAGAAACTCATCTAACTTGGAAAAAACTTGAACCATGCAGTTGAGGGTTAAAGTCTACCATAGTAGAACCTGTCTTGAGAGACAACCCCTTTTGAGACGGTCTCTTATTACAGGTTTGAGGTTTTCTCTAGTCAGTAACTAGGTGGATGACCAACCAGAGAATATTTATTGCAGAAATGGAGAAGAATTGATATTTTTATACTGTACCAATGACCCAGACATAGCTGGTGCTAACTCTTAAAATATAGGGCCAAACACAAATTTTGCCCCCCAATCCCCAAAATTTGCATCTAAAACTAAAGAAAACATGTCCTGAAAGGCCCTCCACACTTCGCCCCTACTGCGCATGCGCAGTGTCAAGGACGTTCCGAAATTGGCGCCATTTATCATTCTAAGTTTGGCCCTTCATCAGTTAACATCTGACTGATCTTTGTGCTTTTAAATCTCAGTTTAAATGATGCCAGACACATAAATATTAGTGAAATGGTGATTCTAAGGAGGGTAGAGAAGGAGGAGAGGAAAAGAATGTGTGACAGAATATTATCAGGGCTGTAACTTAAAATTTTTTAATGAAATTATGTTAAGTTACCTATTTTCAAGGCAGCAGCCATTTTGTTGTCATTCTGATTATTTAGTTACACTGTTTTTTCAAGTGTTTTCCTCTCTCCCTGTCCTTTAAGTTCCCCCTTGCTATTCTCCCATGCTTTTGGCATAGTTTCTGTAATATTATTACTAAAATTTCTTGGGAGTTTTAGCTGAATAACAGAATGAATTCTGTTCTTTCCCCATGTTTACGTCTTCACCTACGGGTGGTTAGGTGTTGTGTTCTGCATCTACCATCTGATGTTCTGCAGTTTCTTCCCTGGAAGTCTCTGTTTTGCATCAGATAGTGTATTTTTGGTAACTGATTTCGGGCCTGGGTGCCTGGAGTCTTATTTTAGTGTTTTTACACTCATTGTTTACATTTACAACAGCCCTCTGTGTGAGGGGGGGATTTCTAAATAATAATATCTTTATGTTATTTTAATCATAACTAGATACATTATTATTGTTCGTAAGTGTTGAATAAATTGTTTAAAATATTTTTAAAATTTTTGTCCACACTTAGGCTTGGGATCCATTGGGGCTCAACGTTACTTTTCAGAAACTTGGGCTGTTCTGAAAAAATATTTTTTCAAAATATTTTGATTTCAATTATTTTTTCTATATTAATGGATCATATTATTATTATGTATTTTGATTGCCAGGGGTTAGTGCGAGTACCAGGACTTGTTTTCTTTTCACATTGAAAGGATATTGATCAATTGTTTTAAGAGGAAGTCTTCCTCTGACTTTATTATCATTCTATATGTGGTCAGTGTACTCGCATTAACTCCTTTTCTGTATCGTATGATTTCGATGACAATATGGGAAGCGTATGTCACGGTATGTTGTTGGGGATTTGGACACTCCGGTCCTTTCCCCGCAGGGTCACTCTACTTTATCAATTTCTATTTCAGACGATCAAGATTAGGGTGATGTATCTGTGATGTCTTCCAACAGTGTGCCTCCGTCGTCACAATTAAGGAAGGGCTAGCGGAAAAGTGCTCATGTAATACGCCAATTGCCTAAGAGGACCCTAGTAGGTTCGACGGCCTTTGACGTCCGCTAGCTCGCCCGGTGTAGCGTCCATTCACCGAATGGTTCGGCAGCCGGGTTCGTCCGTTGCGGTCTAGAAGGAATTTTGGGGTGATGCGAGCATTATAAAATTAACTTAATGCACACCCAGTGACGGCGGATCGGAGGGAGAACGGAGGAAGCCTTTTAGTCCGGTTCATAGCTCGTTCCGGTCCATCCGGACGGCAAGCGAGAGAGGCCCCTCTCTCGTTCAACAACATCTGGCCCCAGATGTTGTGGTACAAAATGTGTCGCTAGCGGAGCATACGTCCGTCGCTCGGGACGCTCCGTTGTATAGGCAGTCCACTGAGACTGCTAAGGCTTCCTCTTCTCGTCAGCGCACACGACCGCACCTTGGCTGCGTGACCGCCGATATATTACCAGCTTCGCCGATCAAGGATTCTTCGGCGACCAGGTCACACCATCCGGCAGCCAGGGATTCGAGACCGATGGACTCCGGACGTTCGCATAGGAAAAGTATGCGGGAGCCATCTGATGCGGAGCTGCCCTCGGCGAAGCAGCGATAGACTGCGCCTCCGCAGGTCTCGACGCCGGACATTCTTGTGCACATAGCACAGCTTATCGCAGCATCCCAGCAGCCGACAGAAACGGTGTCGGATCGAGAATTATCCGACGGCGCTGGGTCGGTAGCCGGGGACACGAGGCCTGCAGACTCCGGACGTTCGCATAGGAAGTGTGCGGGAGTCAACGCACACGGAGCTTCCGGCGGCAATGCATCGTAAGTCCGCTACTGCACAGGCCTTGGGAACGGACGTGCTTTCCTTAATAGCACAGTTTATCGCAGCATCCCAGCATCAACTGAATCTGTCGCATATATTTTATCCGACGATGCTGGGTCGGGACGCTCCGCGGAAGCGGGTACGGACGTCCGAAAGTTTCATCTGGTCCGACGGGATACCGAAAGGGATTCGGAGGATTTCAAGCTTTCCCTTTCGGAACAACATATGCTGCGATGCCGGATAAGAAACTGATAGCGTCGGTGGACTTAGAAATTTTTGGTTCGGTTCAGGGACATCGTCCCTCAGTTCCGACATAGTCCAATAATGTCACAAACTTTCGAATTATTGAACGACGCTATATATATTATTATTTTATGCTTGCTATCCAAGCATTTCTGGTTTCTTGTTCGAAGAGTTATGGAGATGTCTTTCAAAAGTGTGCCTCTGTCGTCATAGTTAATGAAGAGTTAGCGGCAATAAGTGCTCATGGAATATGTCTATCGCTTACGGAGTGACATTCGCTAGCTCACCCGGTGTAGCGTACATTCATCGAATGGTTCGGCTGCCGGGTTCGTCCGTTGCGGTCTAGGAAGGAGATTTGGGTGATGCGAGCACTTTAATTACTTTAGTACTCACCCAGTGACGGCAGATTGAGGACAGATCGGAGGAAGCCTGTTAGTCCGGTTCCTGGCTTGTCCAGGTCCGTCCGGGCTGTGAGCGAGAGAGGTTCCTCTCTCGTCCAACAACATAGGGGACCGCATGTTGTGGTTCAGATATTTTACATTCGGAGCATATGTCCGTTGCTCGGGACGCTCCGTTATATTGACAGTCCAAGAGACTGTCTTTAATGCTTCCTCATCCTCACAGCAGGGCACACGACCGCACATTGGCTACGTGACCTCGAGTATCCGATCAGTTTCGGCATTCAGTGATTCCACGGCGAATAGGTCGCGCCATCCGGTAGCCAAGGGACACGAGGCCTATACACTCCGTTCGCTCGCATATTGGAAGTATGCACGGGGTAACGATCACGGAGCTTCCAGCGGCAATGCATCGTAAGACCGCTTCTCCTCAGGCCTCAGTGACGGACGTGCTATCCGAGTTAGCACAGTTGTTTCGCAGCATCCCAGCAATTGACAGTTTCTCGGTCGAATCAGGAATTATCCGACGGCGCTGGGTCGGTGCGGTTGCATCAGCTACAGACGACCGAACGCTTTATAGGGTCCGTCAGGATGGCGAAAGGGATTCGAAAGATTTCGAGTTTTCCCTTTAGTAGTATCGGAAGATGCCTTTCATATCTTCTGGCATTATCTTCCTGTGATTATTATTTCGGACTTCATTGCTGCGATCTTGGATAAGAGACTTATAGCGTCATTGGACTCGGTTTTTTCGATCGGTACAGGGACATTGTCCCTGACTTACCGACGCAGTCCAATATTGTCATTACAACATGTGTTTTATTTTTCGACGCTATATATATATATATATATACAAGCCTGCTACTAAGCATGATAGTTTAGTTTCTTGTCCGCGTTGCTCATTTCTGCCATTTTATCATTTTTACAAATAGTTTATTTTGGCAGAGCAGGGCATACTGAGAGTTCATATGCGTCTAGACGGTGTGATTAAAGACTGCATATATTCTTTTTCGCCGTTTATGTCTTTTCCAATTTCAATGTTGGGAACGACATTATGTATAGTAGACTTAACTTAGACGCTTTATTATACGTAATCCGCCTTACTGAGGCGTTATCATTACGTCTTCAAGAAAAGATTTACGGGATATTATTCTCAATGTAATTTCTTTTGAGGGCAGTAGTTTGTTCACGTATAACTCCGCCCTTCAGTGGCTGATTGGAGTTGGTTAGACGTGACGCAGCCCTAGCTACATCCACACGCGTGGATAGTAAGGTTAAGAACTCTCTCAGAGTCGCTTCGTTCTCGGAGGAGCTTCTCTTCGACGGCAACTTTCCGGCAATCCATGAATTGCTCGATTTATACGTTCTCTTGTCTATCTAGTGTTACAAGAGATTCAGACTGGGGCAAACATTCGGTGGTTGACTCAGAGAGAGCCGCCGCAGTTGCCGGACCCGAGTGTGGCTGTTATGACGGTTGCCAGTCAAACAGATTGGGATATATACTGATCCCTACGGATTCGAAGTGCCAGGGTCTTTGGGTTCCGCAGTCTTTTAGCAATCAGTTTAACTTCCGCGGAATAATGTTTTTTAGGCTTGCTTTATGTCATTGCATGAACATTATTCAGAAACGCATGCCCAAATTCCTGTCCTTTAATTCGACAGTAGTGGCGTATCTCCGGAACCAGGGAGGCACTCTTTCGTTTCCGTTATTCAATTTAATGGAAAGAATCCGTCTGTTGGTTATAGTACACCAAGTTCAGTTTTGGTCCGTCATATTCTGGGTCGTCTGATTGTTTTATCGCACTCCCGTTCTCTTACGGGTCGCTTGTTGCTGTCAGAATGGACTCTCAACAAACAAGTATTCAATCAGATTTGCTATCTATGGGAGCGCCCAATGATGATTTATTTATGACACAGCTTGCTAATCAATTGCAGACGTATGTGTTGGCTTGTCCAGATCTCTGAGCTAATAGTGTTAACGCTCTATTGATCTATAGGACGGAATGATAGGATACGCGTATCCTCCGGCGCTGTTGTTTTAGCAGGTATTGCTAAGATAAACAACCACAATACATTTCTATTGATAGCATCTCTATCTTCACAGAGATCATGAGTAATTTACTCTCTTGTCTACTGTGGGTCTTAACGTGAAATCTTCCTCTATGTGAGGATCTTTTTTCACTGGGTAAATCGTGTCATCTTTATCACAACCAGCAAGGTCGCAACCTTCATGTATTCCGTTGTGTGGTCCGTATTGCATTATAAGCACTGTACTGGACGAGCTTTGGACGCGATTTCTTACTATAGGAGATCCTCTTCTTCGCTATTCTATGCGACTAAAGTGGAGGCTCTTCCGTCGTGGTGTGGGGATCATTATGTTCATATTCTTGATCCCTCCATACTACTCATTGCTATTTTTTAGTATACTTGTTTCACAAGATCTACTGCAGCCTGTTATTATTTAGGTTATAGGTTTATGTTACCTCATACCTATGCACTCTACGATAGTTTACAATTGAGTCTTTTGTCTCTTTATCTAAGTCAGTTAGTAACTTTTTGATAAATAGACTTAGAATCTTTAGATTAAATTCCTATACGGATTTTAACTTCGGTTCTTATTTAGCTAAGTAATCATTTGAGCCTCTGGAAACAGTAGTTTTCAAATTCTGACCTTTTAGACAGTAATTCTGTTGGTTTCTCTTTTACTGTAGAGTCAGTGAGTTTCATGCACTATCGATGGATGATTTTCACTTTCATAGTTTCGGAATCAATACTTCCGTTACTATTTAGGTTGGATTGTTGCATAAGAGTTAGGCTCCTATTATCCGGAACCTATTATTTTAAGGTCCTTCCGTCTTCGTATGGGCATAGGCCTTTACTCTTTCCGGGTACAGTTTATGTATTTATAAACATATCTGTTTATTACAAGGGCGTAAGCTTCTTCTGTCTTTGATGTCTAGTAGAAGGACGTTACGCTCCATTTTATTGTTAATGGATTCTATTAACTATCGGTACTGCTTATGGTATATCATTGACTTAGCAGTTGTGCTTAAGATTTCGGCTCATGAAGTAAGAGTTCTTCTACTTCTTGGGCTTACATTAATAGTGTCGCTATTATAGATTTTTGAAGGCCGCTCATTGCGCTCAGCCATCCACATTCATGAATTTTATCTTAGAAATATCGAGTCAATTTCTGGAGGCCTCTTTTGTTAGGTCTATTATCTACTGCTCAGAATGTCATTCACTTAACAGTTGCTACTATAGCTAGGTAGGCTGTCTGTTTCGGCAGTGTCTCCGTTCGGCTGCCCTCTTCGCTCTGGGCTATTTGACCCAGGGCAAGAAAAAGGGGGGGGGGGGGAGGGTGTTCCCTTGGGTCACCTGTTTTACTATGAAAACAAGGGGATACCTCCTCCGGAGTTAGTAATTCTGAGCTGTTATTGGGATGGTTGTTTAGTGAGAAGTTTAAGTTTTTAAAATTCATTCAAGTCTTAGTTTTTAAAGTATAGCTTTTGAATATTGCATATGTCAACGGACATGATTATGCAATTCTCAGACACTTTTAGGAGTATAAGAGTCTCTATTCTGTAGACTTACTTTATTATTGGCTTACTTTAAAAATTATTAGTATAAGGATTATATTGGATATTAATAGAGTACATGGATGTATGAAGCTCAATTTTGGAAGGTGTTGTATCTTTCTAATTTATCATAAATAAGAAAGATACAGGTAAGGCCTATTACTTCTTTTCCCTACAGGGGATGACTCTATTTTATTTTATGGAGCGTATTCCATTTTGCTCTATGTCCTTGGCCCTCCAGCCTTTTTACTATTCAGCTATGTCTGGGTCATTGGTACAGTATAAAAATGTTAAAAAATTTATAGTAATTTATATATTTTTTATACTTACCAATGACCCAGACGGGGATGGCCCTCCCAGGAGTTGGGAACTCTTGCCTCCCCGCTGAGTACATAGCGCTTACCAGGCACTGGTTATTAGAATGATAAATGGCGCCAATTTCGGAACGTCCTTGACACTGCGCATGCGCAGTAGGGGCGAAGTGTGGAGGGCCTTTCAGGACATGTTTTCTTTAGTTTTAGATGCAAATTTTGGGGATTGGGGGGCAAAATTTGTGTTTGGCCCTATATTTTAAGAGTTAGCACCCGCTATGTCTGGGTCATTGGTAAGTATAAAAAATATATAAATTACTATAAATTTTTTAACTTTTCAACTTTTTATTATTATACCCCAGCCTACCACGGGGGGTATATAGGATTCCTCTTGTCCATCCATCCATCCATCCGCCCGTCCGTCCGTCCATCCATCAGTCCGAGCAAACAAATCGGGTATATGTGTCTAGTTGTTGGGACACAGCACTGTTATATGTCCAGTCTGATTTATGTGAGTAGCCACATAAAGGTGTACCAATAAATGGCGTTTATGTGTGTCTAAAAAAGTGAGTTATGTGGCTAAAATGGTTTATGTGGCTAAAAAGTGGGTATTGTTTTTCAGGAATTTTCTGTTTTTATTTAATCTTATTTGTTTTACAAGGATTGGCGAACAAGTTATGCAACTTATATTAATGCCTCCTTATCCCAATGGTGGAGGTATGTGGGATGACTTTCGTAGCTCCAACGTCGTGGCCTCGCTCTTCTCGAATACTACGAAGGCATTTTTAGCCTGCACCAAGTGTGTCTTTCTCTGCATAGATGACCGCCATTTTCTGTCCCCACCTGTTAGGATGGTACACTGTGACAGCACCAACCCCACAGTTGATGCTGACAGAGAGTGTTTGGACACCCCGAGAACTTTCCCCGACCGGGAATCGATCCATGAACTCTGGCATGACAGACCAGCATATACTTATCCACTCGGCCACCACTCTCTTATGTTAGGGTAAGGGTTAGGGTTACAGCCCTCGAAATTTGCCATGGCAATCCCATGGTGAATGCCACAGTAGATTGATTTGGCTCCAGAGATTCCAATTCTTGTGTACCTTTTGACATATTCTACACAATGCCAAGCCTGTTAATAGTTCTGTCCATCAGTTAAATTGGGAAAAAAATGCTGATCAAAATACATTAAAATACACCCACTAAATTATAGTTGACTGCAGGTGTTGCCTGTACAATGTAATTAATACTGACAGAGTCACAGGGAGCATGTGCCAGAGAATTATACAAAATATAAAATGTGTGAGCGATCAAAATGATCAATTTGTGACTTGGACAACTTGTCACAGGCAGTGCTTGCTTGCTGTGGTAAATAAGCTCTGTTTTACTGGTAAAATAGGACCCAGCCACTAATGCAAGTCTCTAAAATAGGCAACATGGGGTATAAATATCGCAGAGTGGTGAGTTTCTGATTGAGCCATCTCCCGATAAAATAAAATGAATCTGGATGAATTATATATTTACACATTGTTTATTTAAAAACTATCACAGATGAAGGATTTTGAAATCTACAGCTGACTGGAATATATACAACACATCAGGAAATCAGCGATCATACATCATCATCATCATTACAATAATTATTATGACAGATCCTAAAAATACATAAATATAAATATATGTAGGATTTCCCGAACGATATCATGGAAGCGATTTCCGAAACGAAACAGAATCGATTCACTGCAAATCCAGCTGCAGGTGATCGGGGCAACAGCTCCGATCATCCTGCAGATGCACTTGCAATTATTAAACGAAATAAATAAATAATGCTTTCTTACCATATTGGAATGACTTAGATCTTTACAAGAATATATATTTTTATACTGTACCAATGACCCAGACTTAGCTGGTGCTAACTCCAACAAAACCAGGGCCAAACACAAATTTTGCCCCCCAATCCCCAAAATTTGCATCCAAAACAAAAAGAAATCATGTCCTAAAGGACCTCCATACTACGCCTCTACTGCGCATGCGCAGTGACGCAGTCGTCCCGAAATTGGCGCCAATTATCATTTCTCTGTTTGGCCCTTCATCAGTCAACATCTCACTGATCTTTGTGCTTGTAAATCTCAGTTTAAAGGATGCCAGACACGTAATTTTTGGAGAAAATGTGATTCTAAGGAGGATAGAAGGAGGAGAGGAAAAAGAAGTGGCAAAAAATAATCAGGGCTGTACTTAAAATTTTTTGATGAAATTATGTTAAGTTGCCTATTTTCGAGGCATGGGCCTCTTGTTGTCATTCTTGCTAATTGTTGCACTGCTTATTCAGTGTTTCCTCTCCCCTAGCCTTCTAAAGTCCCCCCTTGCAATTCTCCCATGCTTTTGGCATATTTTTGAGAAATTTCATTTCTAAAATTTCCTGGGAGAGTTGCTTGGTTACAGAATGTTTTCTGTTATTTTCCCCATAGTAACGTTTTCACCCATGGGTGTATAACGTTTGTGTTCTGCATCTTCCATCTGATGTTCTACAGATTCTCCCCTGGGAGTCTCTGTTTTGCATCAGATAGAGTGTAATTGATGACTGATTCCGGGCCAGTTTTTTCAGTGCCTGGAGTCATGTTTTCTAGTGTGTTTACACTGTTTGTTTTCATTGGCAACAGCCTTTTTTGAGGGGGGCTGTTTGCCTTTGTGGTAGTTTATCTCATTATAAGATACATTTATATTATCCGAAAGTGTCTCATTAATTATTTTATATAAAATTAAAATTTTTGACCACACTTTGCCATCGGATCCATCGGGGCTCAACGTTACTTTTCAGCAACTTGGGCTTCTCTGAAAAAATATTTTTTCAAAATTATTTTGTTTTGCAATTGTTTTTTCATTTATTAATGGATCATGTTATTATGTATCTTTGTGTCAGGGGTTTTTGCGAGTAACTAGGACTTATTGTTGTTCTTTCACAATGAAGGGACATTGTTCAAATTGTAATAGGAAGAAATCTTCCTCTGACTTTCATGATCATTGTATTAATTGTAGTCAGTGTTCTCGCATTAATCCCTGTCCTATATGTGAACATTGGGATGAGAAACATTGGAAACGTGTGTCACGATATGTTGTTTCTGGAGAAAGAGCGATGCCGGCTCTTTCTCCGCAAGGTCACTCTACTCTCTCAGTTTCTATTTCAGAGGAACCAGAACAGGGTGATGTTTCCATGTTATCTTCTTCAAGTGTGCGTCCGTCGTCACAAATGAATTCAGAGCTAGCGGCAAAAGTGCTCATGGAGATTAGACAAATGTCGTCCGCTAGCTCGCCCGGTGTAGCGTCCATTCACCGAATGGTTCGGCAGCCGGGTTCGTCCGATGCGGTCCAAGAGGAAATTTTGGGTGATGCGAGCACTATAAACATAATAGATGCACACCCAGTGACGGCGGATAGTAAGCGAGAACGGAGGAAGCCTTTTAGTCCGGTTCCTAGCTCGTCCAGGTCCAGCCGGGCCGCGAGCGAGAGAGGTCCCTCTCTCGTACAACAACATCTGGGACCAGATGTTGTGGTACAAAATGTGTCTTTAGCGGAGCATACGTCCGTCGCTCGGGACGCTCCGTTGTATAAGCAGTCCGCAGAGACTGTTAAGGCTTCCTCTTCTCGTCAGCGCACACGACCGCACCTTGGCTGCGTGACCACCGATATATTACCAGCTTCGCCGATGAAGGATTCTTCGGCGACCAGGTCACACCATCCGGCAGCCAGGGATTCGAGACCGATGGACTCCGGACGTTCGCATAGGAAAAGTATGCGGGAGCCATCTGATGCGGAGCTGCCCTCGGCGAAGCAGCGAAAGACTGCGCCTCCGCAGGTCTCGACGCCGGACATTCTTGTGCAGATAGCACAGCTTATCGCAGCATCCCAGCAGCCGACAGAAACGGTGTCGGATCGAGAATTATCCGACGGCGCTGGGTCGGTACGCTCCGCCGAAACACCGGGGGCGGACGACCGGGAACATCGTGAGGTCCGACCGGATGGTGAAAGGGATACAGATGACTTGGAGCTATCCCTTTCGGAACAACATAAAGCTGCCGTTTACTTCATCCGGCACTTTCTCCCTCAAGTTGTTTCGTCGGGCCAGACTGCTGCGCTTCCGGACAAGAGAATTATAGCGTCATTGGACTCTGAATTTTTTGAGCGGTTCAGGGACATCACTCCCGAGTTTCCGTCGCAGTCCAATAATGTTGCTAGAACATTTGAATTATTGAACGACGCTATATTTAAACTTGCTTCCAGGACGGGGAAAGCAGGTTTCTTGTCCGCTAATACTCTCAACCTGCCTTTCATTAATGCAAGGAATAAATTCGATACGGCAGGACAGGGTATACCGAGAGTTCCTCTGCGTATGGACGACGAGGCGGAAGACTTAGAGCTATCATTACCGTCGTCAGCTTCTATTCCAACCGCGGTGTTGGAAACAGCTATTGCGTCTAACAGAGCCAATTTAGATGCCTTATCTTACGCAGATCACCTTACTAAGGCGTTATCACTGCGCCTTCAAGGGGAAGAGTTTCAGGATATACAATCCTCTTTAAGACTTCTTTCAAGGGCAGTAGCTTATTCCACGTGTAACTCCGCCCTTTCAGTGGCTAATCTGGAGTTGGTTAGACGTGACGCAGCCCTAGCTACATCCACACTAGTGGATTCTAAGGTGAAGAACTCTCTTAGAGTCGCTTCGGTCTCAGGAGAACTTCTCTTTGACGGCAAGCTTTCCGCTATTTATGATAAAATTAAAAAGAAAGCTAATGATTCTCTGTTGTTCAGATCGGCTCCTAAGAAGTCGGATACAGCAGACGCGAATAAGACAGGCACTTCTGGGTCTAATGCGCCCAAGAGAGGTTCCTATAGAGGTTCCGGTGCGTCCTCTTGGTCTTATTCGAGAGACCGTCAGGATGGCGACTCTCGTTCGGGACGTCCTTCTGGCCGGGACAATCGGTCGGACGCCCCGAGGTCGACGAGGCGAGGTGCGGGTCGTGGAAGACGTGGTTTCTCCTACCGCAGGCCTCGCAGGTCCAGGAGGTGATGGCTTAAACCTCTTATCGCGTTCCGGTTGGCGGAAGGTTGTCGAGTTTTTCACAAGAGTGGGCGTCGATTACGGACGACCCTTGGGTGAGAGGAGTGACTTCGGAAGGTCTAAAGATATCCTTCAAACGAAAGCCTCCATTAACTCGAAGTCCAAAGTGGACTCATCTTCCGTCAAATCCACAGAAAAGAGACGCTCTGTTATCAGAGGTGCAGTCTCTTTTAATGAAGAACGCGGTAGAGGTCGTAGAAAACCAGGAATCTCTGGGATTCTACAGCCATCTGTTTCTGGTTCCGAAACCAGACGGCTCGTTCCGTCCAGTCATAGATTTGAGCTGGATAAACAAGCTGATCGTCGCTCCGAAGTTTTATATGGAGACGATTCGATCGGTCAGAGCGAGTATTCGGGTGAACGATTATGCAACGAGCATAGATATCAAAGATGCGTACTTTCACGTCATGGTACATCCGACATTCCGAAAGTATCTACACTTTGCAGTCCTGGGAGTGGTGTATCAATTCCGGGCGATGTGCTTCGGATTGAATCTAGCACCCTGGGCTTTCACTCGGGTAATGAACTCAGTAATGATCTACTTCCGAGCTCATTCGTCTGCGGTAACGTCGGCCTACCTGGACGACATTCTTCAGAGGTACGGCAACGAGTTAACGCTTCAGAACGATGTTCAGAATCTTCTTCTATTGCTCCGACGTCTCGGTTTTATAGTAAACGAGGAGAAGTCGGATCTGGTGCCGTCCAAGTCATTCACTCATCTGGGAATGAGCTTCGAGACGCACAACAATCTCGTTCGTCTGCCGTTAACCAGAGCGAAATTAGTCAGTTGTTACGCTCGCTATTGTCTGCACGCAGACAAAGTCACGGCGAGAGAATTTATGAGACTGATAGGTCTGTGCGGAGCCGCCGCGGATCTCATTCCGATGGGGCGGCTACGCACACGTCCTCTTCAAATTTTCCTGACTCAGAATTGGAGTGTGAAAATTCATTCGCTCGATGTAGACGTTCTCTTGTCAGATCAAGTGAAACAAGAGATTCAGACTTGGGCAAACATTCAGTGGTTAACTCAAGGAGTTCCGCTGCAGTTGCCGGATCCGAGTTTTACCGTTATGACGGATGCCAGTCAAACAGGTTGGGGTGCATCATTAATCCCAACGGATTCGAGATGCCAGGGTCTTTGGGATCCGCAATTCCTGTGCAAGCACATAAACATCAAGGAAATGATGTCAATTTGGCTTGCGTTACGTCACTGGATGGACATTATTCACGATGCTCATGTCCAAATCCTATCCGACAATACGACAGTAGTGGCGTATATACGGAATCAGGGAGGCACTCATTCAGTTCCGTTGTTCAATCTAACGGAAAGAATCCTTCTGTTTGCGTTAGAACATCACGTTCTTCTTTCGGTCCGTCACATACCGGGTCGTCTGAATGTGCTAGCAGACTCCCTTTCACGGAAGGGTCGCTTGTTGCCGTCGGAGTGGACTCTCAACAAACAAGTATTCAATCAGATTTGCTACCAATGGGAACGGCCAATGATAGACTTATTTGCGACACATCTCAACAATCAGTTGCAGACGTATGTGTCTCCGTGTCCGGATCCAAGAGCATTTGCAGTAGACGCTCTGTCGATCCCTTGGGACGGAATGATAGGATATGCGTATCCTCCAGCGCCGTTAATTCAACAAGTATTGCTAAAGATAAAACAATCTCAATGCAAGATTCTGTTGGTAGCATCTCTGTCGCCACAGAGACCGTGGATAAATCTACTCAGGTGTCTGTTGTGGGACCTACCGCGGAAGCTTCCTCCACGAGAGGATCTTCTTTCGCAGGGGAAATCGCGCCAACTCCATCACAACCCGCAAGGTCTCAACCTTCACGTTTTTCCGTTGTGCGGTCCTTCTTGCATGGCAAGCACTTTACAGGACGAGCAGTGGACGCGATTTCTAACTGTAGGAGGACCTCCTCTTTGCTAAACTCTGCGGCTAAGTGGAAGGTTTTTCGTCGTTGGTGTAGGGATCATTCTGTAGATATATTTGATCCCTCTATACCAGACATTGCAAACTTTCTAGTATACTTGTTTGACGAAATCAAACTGCAGCCTGTTACTATAAAGGGTTATAGATCTATGTTATCTGATACCTATGCACATCATGATAGTTTACAAATTGGATCTAATGTCTCTTTATCGAAGTTGGTTAGAAACTTTTCGATAAATAGACCCAGAACTCTTAGATTAATTCCTAAGTGGAATTTAGCTTGGGTTCTCCTTAAATTGAAGGAAAAGCCATTTGAACCTCTTGGGACAGTAGATTTCAAATTCTTATCTTATAAGACAGCTTTTCTCTTAGCTTTCTCTTCTGCCAGAAGAGTCAGTGAGCTTCATGCACTATCGGTGGATGATTCTCATTATCGTAGTGTTGGGAACACTATCACCTTCACTACTAATGTGGGTTTTTTAGCTAAGAATCAGGCTCCTAATAAATATCCGGAACCTATTGTTATTAAGGCTCTTCCGTCTTCAGACGGGCGTAGGCCTTTACTCTGTCCTGTTAGAGCACTACGTATCTATAAACAGAGATCTCAGTTTATCAGAAAGGGACGGAAACGTTTCTTTCTGTCTTTGATGCCTAATAGAAAGGACATTTCAGTCCATTCTATTGCTAGATGGATTCAGTTAACTATCCGTACTGCTTATGAGAGTTTATCTTCTCAGCAGTCTGTGCTTAAGATTTCTGCTCATGAAGTAAGAGCTCTTTCTACTTCCTGGGCTTATGCTAATAGTGTTGCTATTACAGATTTAATGAAGGCTGCTTATTGGTCTCAGCCATCCACATTTACGAATTTTTATCTCAGAAATATTGAGTCCATTTCTGGAGACCTGCATTGTTTAAGTCCGTTATCTGTTGCTCAGAATGTCGTCCACTAAACAGTTGCAACTATAGTTATGCAGGCTTTCTGTTCCGGCAGTGACTCCGTCCGGCTGCCCTCTTCGCTCTGGGCTATTTGACCCAGGGCAAGGGGAAGGGGGGGGGGGCGGGTGTTCCCTTAGGTCACCTGCTTTTTAGTGAAAAGCAAGGGAATGCCTCCTCCAAGTCAGTATTTCTGAGTCGCTTCCGGAATGGTTTTAAAGTGTAATATTAATGTTTAAATTCATTCATGTCTTATTTTTAAAGTGTAGCTCGGTGTGAAGCATTTGTATATGTCAAGTGTCAAACGGGCTTTAATATACAATACTCAGACACTTTTAAATGATTATAAAGAGTCTCAATTCTCTGGACTACTTTATTTATTGGCTTGCTTTAAAAATAATTAGTATAAGGGTTATACTGGATGTTAATGGAGAACATGAATGTTATTGTGCTCAATTATTAAGGGTAGTGTATCTTTCTAATTTAATATTAAATAAGAAAGATACATGTAAAGCCTAATACTCCTTTTCTCCTTAAGGGGTTACCTCTTTACTATATAGTTGAGCTTATTGGATTTTCCTCTATGTCCTAGGCCCTCCAGCCTGTTTACTATTCAGCTAAGTCTGGGTCATTGGTACAGTATAAAAATGTTAAAAAATTTATAGTAATTTATATATTTTTTATACTTACCAATGACCCAGACGGGGATGGCCCTCCCTGGAGTTGGGAACTCTTGCCTCCCCGCTGAGTACATAGCGCTGACCAGGCACTGCCAGTAAGAATGATAATTGGCGCCAATTTCGGGACGACTGCGTCACTGCGCATGCGCAGTAGAGGCGTAGTATGGAGGTCCTTTAGGACATGATTTCTTTTTGTTTTGGATGCAAATTTTGGGGATTGGGGGGCAAAATTTGTGTTTGGCCCTGGTTTTGTTGGAGTTAGCACCAGCTAAGTCTGGGTCATTGGTAAGTATAAAAAATATATAAATTACTATAAATTTTTTAACTTTCAGAGCCTCCATAATGTCATTAACAGGTTTCACATTCAAACTGTTTAAGTACAACCGACCAATCTCAAAACCAAGCAATATTCCAAACAAAAGAACAAAAGGATTTCCCGCAACAACTGCAATCGAGGCTGCACAAGCGAGAACTCAGACAAGACCTTTAACAAAATTAACCCCAGTCAACCTACAGAAGCAAGCTAGCGCAGTTAATTAGTACATCAGTTGATGAACCTGTGAAATAAATAAGCTGAAACTAAACAAGTTAGCAGCTGGAATAAATATAATTAGTCTGAATCATCTGTAATAAAGACGAATATAATAATGAGTAAATAGCATTATTTGAACACTACCACATTCTCCCTCCCCCCCCACCCCCCCCCCCTCTTGAAAAAAAATGGTGTCCTCGTCATTTAGTGTCGTTCCAAATGATACCTACCCCTAAACAAAAAAAATTAATAGAAAAAAAAAAAATCACCTGCATTTATAGGTCAATAATGAGCTGCTACCCATGTATATTTAGTGCAGGAAAGTATAACCTGCAAACAAATGGTGACATTTTCAATGTTAATGCACGTACACTCGTCCACTCTGTCCCGCAAGGGAAGGCAGCAGTGCAAACCGCCCTCTCCTGTAAAGAAACACTCAAAGACGAATGCACGAGCATTAGCGTGTTCACTTCAGAAAGAAAGGCAGCGATGCAGACCGCCCTGCGGTGAAGTGACACCATCCCAAACATAAGAGGTCCCAGAATATCACATGTACAACAGCTGACCATTGCCCTAGTTAGCTATAATAAAGCAAAGTAATATATTTCTCTACCATATTGTCAGTGGAAGTTTCTTATGCAATAAGAAACTCTTCTCTGTAGGAACTAAATTCTGAAAATAAACTACATTATGAAATATGAATGAGAAAATAATACACTGAACAAGTCAGTGTTAAGAGGAATCATGCATAACCTGTGTTACAAAATATTAACAAATCATAGATCAAAATTTGTTATCAATTTCAAGTTAATATCGCTGTAATTACCTGAAAAAGTATATCAAGTCAATCAACTCAATCTAAGTGCAGCTGAAAAACTATTCTGGAAATAATTTAATTTATATCTAAGGTCTAAACACTTCATACATCTACGCAGTTAAAAAATTAAATTCAATCAAGGATAGAGCTAAAAACTGCATGAAGCATGTCGGGCAACATACTTGAAAATACCTGTTTATTTGTAAGGTTTTTTAAAAGTTCTGTTTTATCTACTGTGGAGGACTTACTTTCTTGCTCTTGAGTAACTTGGCTTAAAACATATTCACCTTTCCGAAGCCAAGCTGGAGGTTTCCTATCTCTTTGAGATCTGCGTGGTGCTGGTACAGGAATACTGCTGGTAGAAACTGTAGATTCATCTGCACATGCAGTGCTAGTTGCAGAGAGGACTGGATTGTCACTCTCTGACCTCTCTTCTTCGAGTCCAAAATGGATTCGACATGTATTATCACCTGATAATACATCAGAGCCAACATGATGGCCAGCATTAAATTTACCTGTATCTTGATGGTCATCAGTTACAACTTGGATTCCTGTTTCTTCATTTACCTAGCTTCTGGCATGGTGGCCGTCACCACCAGAAGAAACTAACCCTGTCTCTGCAACCAAACGTTGGTCATCACCAGGCTGGGGCGAGACAATCTGTTCCTCAGTAACAACTGTGGGTGGTACAGCATGGTAATGAGGAATTATACCATAAAACTCTACAGAATCATCATCTGTGGATAAATCATCAGCACCAGGATCTTCTTTCTTCTCAATGGAATGGCGTTTTGCTGGAACTGGCCTATATTTCTTCTGTGGACTTGTGGGTAATTCTAATTCATCTGGTTGTCGAACTGCTTCATCAGTGTCTGTGTCTAATTCAACTGGTAAAGAACCAATTGGAAGGAGGTGATTCCGATGTAAAGTTCTCTTTAAACCATCATCGTTCTTCACAACATAAACTGGAATCTCAACATTTGGCTGTTCACTGACGTGATAAATGCTGTCATCAAAGCGATCTGCTAATTTATGTCGTTCATCAAATGCCAACGTCTTTACTAAAACTCTGTCCCCAACCTTGACAGAAGCACCACAAACTTTCAAGTCATAACCAGCCTTCTGTCGCAGCTGTGCTTTCTTGGCAAGAGGTGAAGCAAGATCGTAAGAAGAAGTCAACTTTTCACAAAGAGTAGAAATATATTCTGGAACAGAATTTTCAGGAACAGATTTCCGTAAACCAAACAATACATCTACTGGAAGTTGTGGCTCCCTACCAAACATGAGATAAAATGGGGCAAAGCCTGTAGTTTCATGCCTTGTACAGTTATATGCATGAACAAGCAGTCCAACATGGCTCTTCCAATTTTTTTTCTTTTCAGGTTCTAATGTACCGAGCATGGCAAGAAGAGTCCTGTTGAATCGCTCACAAAGGCCATTTCCCATTGGATGGTAGGGAGTTGTTCTGGACTTCTGGATGTTACAAAGTTGACAAAGTTCTTTGATCAGGTCACTTTCAAAATTTCCTCCTTGATCTGAGTGTATTCTCTCTGGAAATCCGTAATGTACAATAAAGTTGTTAAAAAGTACTTCTGCTCTTGTCTTTGCAGTCATATTTTTCGCAGGATAGGCCTATGCATACTTCGTGAAATGGTCCGTCACTACAAGTACATACTGGTAGCCACCTTTCGAAGTCTCGAGGGTCAAAAAATCCATACATAATAACTCAAGTGGATATGAAATATTGATGGAAACCAGTGGAGCTCTGGAATTAGTACCGAATTTACGACGCAAACATCTTGGACAATTTTGAATCCATTTTTCTACTGAGCTGTCAATTCCAGGCCAATAAAATCTCTCTTTAATTAATGATATGCACCTATTCCTTCCGGGATGACCAATATCATTGTGGAGAGAAGTCAGGACTTTTCTGACCTGAGAAAATGGCAAAACTAATTGTTTACGAGTCTGGTAATTGAAAATAGCTTCCCTATACAGTGCTCCACGATGAAATTTAAAGGTGCTGAAGTGACGATATATTGCTGAATGTTCTTTCGTTGGAGGTAGACGTGATCTTTTCGGTCGGATGCCTGACCAAATTGCTGTCATCCATGGTCTAAGAGTATCATCTTTTTCTTGTAATCGCCTCCAATCTTTTTCGGTCATATCATCTATTTCCTGGCCAGGTGGTTCGTCCAAAGTATTCAACACAGATGTTGAACAACACATACTATCAATAAAAGGTACTTGTAATTGCAACGGATTACAAATAGTCTTAATACTATCCTGGTCAATCTTGTCTTCATTATGGATTGGTCTAACATATTCAGGCATTCTGGACAGACAATCGGCATCAACATTGGATTTTCCAGAGCGATAGATGATTTCACAAAGTCAAAAGCTGCCAAAGCTGACAGCCATCGCTGTGAGGTTGCATCTAACTTTGCTGTGGTGAGTACATACATGTATGTCATCGGATTATTATCTGTGAAAACAACAAAGCGATGACCATATAAATAGTCATGAAACTTGTCAGTAACTGCCCATTTTAAAGCCAAGAACTCTAATTTATGAGCAGCATAGTTCCGTTCAGAATTACTGACTTCACGACTTGCATAAGCAATAACTTTTTTCTGTCCATTCTGTGTCTGATATAACACAGTGCCTAAACCATAGGAACTGGCATCGGTGTGCAATTCAAAAGGCTTACTGTAATCTGGATAGCCTAGAACAGGTGGAGTTGATAAACAGTCCTTCAGTTTACAAAAAGCTTTGTTCTGCTCTTCACCCCAAGACCATCTATCAACAAAATTTGACTTCTTTTTACTTTTTTTCTTTGCAATATTCATTGGCGGAAGCAGATCTGTCAAAGGTTTCGAGAATTTAGAAAAATCTTTCACATATTTCCTGTAATATCCTGCAAAACCTAAAAATTTTCTCAGCTCATCAGGATTTACAGGTGCAGGCCAGTTGACAATTTTATCAATTTTGCTTGGATCAGCTTCTATTCCATTGGCTGAGACAACATGGCCTACGTATACAACTTTTTCCTTAAAAAGTCTACATTTAGATGGAGAGAGCTTCAAACCACACTGTCTTAACCTTTCAAATACCATTTGAAGCCTCTCCATATGTTGTTCAAAAGAATCAGAAAAAATTATTACATCATCTATGTACACCAAGCATATTTTAAAGTTTAACCCTTCCAAACATTGTTCAATCATCCGCTGGAAACTAGCAGGTGCATTTTTTAAACCAAAAGCGATACGATTAAACTCATAAAAACCAAGAGGGCCGGCAGTAAATGCAGTACGCTCCTTATGCTCTTCCAGAATTTCCAGCTGATGATAGCCTGACTTAAGGTCAAGTACACTAAAATATTTGGATCCAGATAAGTAATCTAAAATTTCATCTATCCTCGGCAGAGCATATGAATCTTGTACCGTTCTTTTATTTAAAAAACGATAATCTATACAAATTCTAAGGTCACCTGATTTTTTTCGAACAAGTACCATGTTAGAGGCATAAGGGCTGTGTGACCGCCGAATAACTCCAGCAGCGAGTAACTGGTGTAGGTGATTTCGAACCTCATCCAACATACCTGGTGGAATACGCCTGAAACGTTGTTTGAATGGAGTGTCATCATGCAAATCAATACGGTGCTTGACAGTATTATAAAAACCAATGTCAAGATCATTCTGAGAAAAAATATCGGAAAATTTATGTAGAAGATTTAAACCCTCCTTCAATTGATCATCTGATAAAGTTGAAGAATCAACATCTATTCTGTCTGACACTGCATCATCAGAAACATCACAAGAGGTTTCAAGGTCACTCGCAACAGACACTGGTTGGATTTCGCATATATTTGCATGTGGACTAATTGAAATTGTCCTTGTTGTGGTATTTGATAAATGAACCTTTATAATGCCAGTGTTGTTATAATTATACTGTAGAATATATGGTGCTATTTCAATACAAGATAAACTATCAGAATCTGAAAGTGGTTGTAAAATAGCACATGTTGGATTGTATGGAAGTTTATGAGTAACAAAACCTGAAATAACATGTTCAGTGTTAGGATGCAAAATAATATTAGCTTTTTCAGCATTTTAACTACACCAAGTCTGAAATTATTTTTCTTGAGTTCTTTTTCACGAAGCGAAAGACAACGGAATGTCATATACCATGGTGTAGTTAAATTAGCAACCTGTAAATATTTTTCACCATGATATTCTCTGCATTCATCCATAAAACTGTTCAAAACATTTGTACCTACAGTTAAAACTAGAAGTCCTGTCACGAATAGTGCGCTTATCTAGGCTTAATTGCGTGTTAGAATTGTGCGCAATTGTCATATCGAATGGCATCCAAAGCACGGCAGGTTCTCTTGGTTACTCATAGCAAACACATGCAATGTTTCTGCCAATGGACCTCCGGGTTACCCGGAGGTCCATTGGCTGAAACATTGCTTGTGCACAGGCCATATGTACAGAATTTGATAGCTTTACTTGGGCCATAACGCGTACATTAACGCGCATATCAACGTGCTATTTGTGCGCATTTCATGACAGGACTTCTAGTTTTAACTGTAGTAACACTGGTGTGGAGGTATTATACCCATTATTTGGAACAACAAGAAGAATACAACATTTGGGTTTAGTGGTTGCTAAACTGGGAATTTCTTTGTCTACCTCAACATAATCTAAATAAGGAAGTTTATTCCCATCAGCACATTCAACATTCAAAATACAATTCAAGGGATGAAGTGTAGAGATGGGCGGTGTTGGAATTTTGAGTTCGGTATCGGTTTCGGTATTTTTGTGTGGGGATACCGCGGTATCGGTTCGGTATTCGGTATGTGACTTCAGATTCACTGATATTACCAAAGGGGAATCCATGTCAGAAAAATACAAAATAAGTTGTTCTTGTATCATTCTATCACAGTGCTACACATGCCATTGTTGATGGGCTCAACATTGTCATTCTTTTGTCAACACAGATCATATCTACAGTAATTTGGTGACTTGTTCTAAATACGCCTTAACTTTTCAAGCCCCACTTAAGGCGTCTGTAATCATAGAATCATAGAATGTGTGTCCTGAAGATGTCATCGTTAGGTGGGCCTGATGACAGTTGTAAAATTATCTGGTCAGTGATTTCTAGCCAAGTCTTGGCTGCCTGTTAAGGCAGCCAAGACTTGGCTAGAAATCACTGCTAAGCAACTGGACATGTACAGGTCGTAGACTATTGATAATTTAGTACAACTGCCCTGGTCCTTAAGGCTTAACAAAACTGAAAAATAAAATCAGTCACTTCTTTCATGAAAATGAACACTTCAACTGCTATCAATCCTCATCAAGGCCTTATAAATAGCGAATGCACAGGGAAAATTGAAAATACCGTTGGCTTCGGTATTCAAAGATTGGGTCGGTTCGGTTTTTCGGTGTCCCCATGATATCGGTGTCGGTTCGGTTTTTCGGTATATTGCCCATCTCTAATGAAGTGTTACATTATTGAGATTGGAATTGTAAAATGATTCACTAACTGTAGACACAGTTGACCCTGTGTCCAAAAGACACTTTGTTGGTGAACATGAAATGATAATGTTAATTTCAGTTGGATTACCATATAATCCTGGTGGTTCATTCACCTTGGAAGAAAGAGGCCAACTATTTTCACCATTAGCATCTATGGTTGACCTATTGCCACAGATGCTTGCTAGTTTAAACCATCCCTTCTGGGATTTCTACGCTTATCAACATTTGTTCTGCATCCTACTGCAATATGCCCATACTGAAAACATTTGTAGCATTGTATATTATTACGCGATACCTGAATATTTTCGGTATTGTTATGACCACCATCAGCATGTATGTTATTTGGACCATTTCTAAAATGACCATCACCCTGTAAATTACTATCATTAGAATATGTGTTAGTGGAGTATGTATTATTAGTTCTATTTGGATTAAAGTTTCGAAAACCACCTCTTCTACCGCCACGTGAACGACTAGAATACATATTAGAGTGTGAATGACTAACTGGTGGTTGATTAAGTTGCTTCTCTCTTTTAAGCTCTACTAAATCAGTCTTCAGTTCAATTATCATTTTTTTAAGATCCTGTAATTCAGAATTATTTGACTGAATAGCCTTAACAGAGGCCAACTTAACATTTGGCATCTTATGATGTTCCAATTCTATTTTACGTAAAGCAACTCTTAACTCATCAAATGTTGTGGTCTGATCAAATTTATACCCACTAATATCTTTTAAATCTCTACGTAAACCAGACCAAAACATTGATCTCAACATTTGATCAGTTTCTTCTGCCTGAACTTCACCCATCATAACAGCACGACTCAACAAATCTTCGAGTCTACAACCCCATGTAACAACATCTTCAGTATCAACCTGAAAAGAGCTGTAAAATTTTGACAAAATTGATTCTCGGGTATCAATCACTCCATATATGCTGTCAAATTTTTAGCTCATCTTGACAAAGTCAAGCTGAGCTAATCTAATCGCTTCCCGTCCGTCGTCCGTCGTCCGCCGTCAACACCATGTTTTGGTCTTCTCCTCCAAAGTCACTGGGCCAATTCAAGTGAAAGTTTGTGTGAGTGATGGTCGCAAAGGGGCATTTCATTTTTGTTCAACTCAATATGCCCGGCCCCATAGGGAGGGAGTGGGGGAAAATTCTCCAAAATATTTTAAAAATCTTTTTCTCAAGAACCAGTGTGTGCAATGACTTGATATTTGCTATGGAGCTTCCATATGAGGTGTAGAATCAAGTTTGTTCAAACGAAGTTCGTAAAGTAATATTTGGCTTTGTAATAGGAGGGGTAAGATTTTTGGCCCCGCCCAAAATTTCTATTTTCTGAACCGATGGTCCGGTATGAACCAAATTTGGTTTGTGGTAGTATTGGGTCATAAGTACTTGACCCATGCAAAAAAAAAAAAATTCCCGCATCCCCATGGGAACCCTGGGAGCTAAAAATAGAAATATTTTCAAACGCCCATATTTCCCAAACCCCACGGAACAGAGAGCTTTTATTTGGTATGAAGTATCCTTATGACCAGTAGAATTGAATGGTAAAAAAAAATTGCCATCGGTTATGTTAGGGTGTTCTGTAATGGGCATCGAAAAAATGCTGAGTCAGCATATTTGCAAAAATAAAAAAAAACTTTTCTCCAGAACCAATAATCAGAATCTTTTGATATTTGGTATACAGCATTCATAGGGGGGGGGGGGAGGGTCAGATAAAAGTTTGTTCAAATAAAGCTCATTGGTTCATATTTGGGCTCTCTACAGGAGCCCGAAGTTTTAACATAGGGTAATATGGGGAATATTCTTTAAAAATCTTCTTCTTCAGAACCACCAGTCAGAATCTTTTAATATTTGGTATACATCATTGTTATGAGGGTCAGATTCTAGGTTGTTCAAACCAAGTCCCTAGGTTAATATTTGGGCTTCCTACGGAAGCCCAAATTTTATCTTTGTTCAATATGGAGGGTAATTTAAAAAAATCTTCTTCTTCAGATCCATCAGTCAGAATGCTTTGATATTTGGTATGCAACATCTCTATGGGGGTCAGATTCAAGTTTATTCAAATCAAATCCCTAGGTATATATTTGGGCTCACTATGGTAGCCCAAATTTTTACTTAGTGCAATATGAGAAAATTTCTTTAAAAATCTTCTTCTTCAGATCCACCAGTCGGAATGCTTTTATATTTGGTATACAACATCTCTAGGGGGGTCAGATTCCAGGTTGTTCAATTCGAGTGCCTAGGTTAATATTTGGGCTCCATATGGGAACATGAAATTTAACTTAGTACAATATGAGGGAATTTCTTCAAAAATCTTCTTCTTCAGATTCACTTGTCAGAATGCTTTCACATTTGGTATTCAACATCTCTAGGGGGGTCAGATTCAAGTTTGTTCAAATCGGATCCATAGGTCAATATTTGGGCTTGCTATGGTAGCCCAAATTTGAACTTAGTGCAATTTGAAGAAATTTCTTTACAATTTCTCTTCTTCAGATCCAACAGTCAGAATGCTTTCATATTCGGTACAGAACATCTCTAGGGAAGTCAGATTTAACTGTGTTCAAATCAAGAGCCTGGGTTAATATTTGGGCTCTCTATGGGAGCCGGAATTGACCATTTTGCTGAAGAATTAAAAATTTTGTATTCAGTACCCTCTAGGGGTACTAAGATTAATCCACATAGGTTGTATCAAGGGGGCTTCATAGGGGAGCTCTGCATTTTACTTATGATCAACTGAAGAAAAGGCATGATGCCCAGATTATTTTTGTCACTCCTGAGGGACTCAAGGATTGACAGTGTAGCCTATGGAGATGGCTTGCTTAATGTAGACTCATTCTTGGACTCTGTTTAAATTGTGTTCTGTACAAGATGAGCGCTTCAGGCCCCGTGGGGCCTCTTGTTTTAAAATATCGTCGCAAGTAGCCTGAGAACCAAGTCGCATAAGAATACGAGCTGCATCACCTTTAAGAGATTTTCTCATGCACTGTAAAATTTCTGAAGTACTATGGTTTTCTGAAATAAGACATTTTACTTCATACCGCCAAAGATCATAAGTTGTTTCACCTTTTGGATCACCTGAAAAAGCTGAAATTCTTAAAGGATTTTTTACAATGACCTGTGGCTGAGGCCCATCAATAGGCTCTTTCTTGATTTCTGGCTGAAACCCTGTAACCAAGATTTAAACTGCTCTGGTGTGTCAGCCTTGGGTTTCACACCCATTTTCTGAAATGTTAAAACCATATTTTGTAATTCTTCCTCTGAAATATCATCTGAAGACATTTTGGATTACTGCTGGTCAATTAACTGAAACAAATTTAAATTAAAGTGAAGTAAACAAATTCAGCGACTTGACTGAAAATCTGAAAGGGAAAGAAAATTTAAATAACATACACACAATCACAAATTATTTCTTTCAACATTCCGTGATTTCACCATGAGTGCTGAAAATTTTTAAACTACAAAATTGTAAATAAATTTCAAGTTTAAACAGGGTATATGAAACCACGCATAAATTAAGATATGTCGCAACGCATAATGTTGAAGCAAACTCCAGTAGCCAAAAATTCAATTCAGAATAATCAATCAATTACAAACACACCGCAATAAAAAATTCCCCCAATAAACAACAAAATTAATCCAAGAAAATTTTCTGACACAAATATCGCAATAATAACTGCTCAGATATGTAATTTGCTATCAGTGAAGTAGAGAGAGAGAGAGAGAGAAGAAATCGACCAATCACCAAAAATTGAATCAACAAAATACACCAGCAGTTCTGCAGGCTAACTGCTATAAAACTATCATCGGATTTCACCACTTGATCAACAGATCAAATGCATTCATAACAAAAAATAAGATTCAAGAGATGTCTGTGTAACGTGTTGATATGATGAAACAAAACAAAATAAAAATGAGAGCAGGAAAAAAAAAAAAAAAAAAATTATGTGGGGTGGGGGTTCAACGTTACCTCATGCAAGTAAAGCAACAGAGGGGGCAACAGCCCACACCAAAAAAAAAAATCAAAATTAACCAAACATTTCCACAAGTTATTCCAGAAAAAAAAAACCCAAAACAAACACTAATTACTTATTTACTTCAAATAAATTGCCAAAAAAAAAAAAAATTAAAGTTTAATATCTGATCAAAATATCTGCAGAAGTTTTACATTTGCACAGTTTGTTTGAATAAATGGAAAATCACAACAGCGAATTACACTGCACAGAAATCTTGAAACTAGGACAGACCTTTGGCCTTTTCACTAGGCTATCACATCACGTGACAATGACCTTGGCCAATAATAATGGTGGGCGTTACTTGTTTATTTATTCAAGCCATGTGATTCCTGAATGAAGCACAAGACTGGTGAAATAAACAAATAACACAGTTTGGAAGAAATACTGCAGACAAATATAAACAAAAACAGCACACAGTTACATTACAGGCACATTATCGATTTTCTGAAGAGAATATTTAATCAGAAATGCAACAATGTGTGAATAATGCTCGTGTTGACAACAATAACAAACTAAGTGGGCGTGACTTCACTAGAATAAATATGAGTGTATTGGGTCACCTGCTATCAGATCAACACTGCAACACAGAATCAAGAGAAATTAATACAAGCATGATTTATTATCATGAGTCCCTTTTATGAGTACTGTTATTTGATCGGGTCAGTGTCAACTGAGTGTCAAAATGTCTCACACACTGTCAATTCAAGTCAGTCAGCCAAGGGAAAACCTGTCACGTATTGTTAAGGTCAGTTCATATAATGAGGTACGATATTTCTAATAGTTAGGTATACCTGTATATACGTTTCCTTGGTTTCCTGGAGAATTATGCTAGCAGACAAATTAGCAGACGAGTAGAGTCTCACACGCGCGTTGATATAAAATAACACATGATAAATCCTGAATTAGTGAATACTGAATCCTTTTCTCCGGCGAATGAACAGAACTAGACGCGTGACGTCATCATATTTACACAAGTTGGAATCAAATTGATATCACTGATGAAATCCACACACTTCTTCCAGATGCATTAGATAAAAATCAGAATTCCGTTGGGTGCCATTATCGCAGAGTGGTGGGTTTCTGATTGAGCCATCTCCCGATAAAATAAAATGAATCTGGATGAATTATATATTTACACATTGTTTATTTAAAAACTATCACAGATGAAGGATTTTGAAATCTACAGCTGACTGAAATATATACAACACATCAGGAAATCAGCGATCATACATCATCATCATCATTACAATAATTATTATGACAAATCCTAAAAATACATAAATATAAATATATGTAGGATTTCCCGAACGATATCATGGAAGCGATTTCCGAAACGAAACAGAATCGATTCACTGCAAATCCAGCTGCAGGTGATCGGGGCAACAGCTCCGATCATCCTGCAGATGCACTTGCAATTATTAAACGAAATAAATAAATAATGCTTTCTTACCATATCGGAATGACTTAGATCTTTACAAGAATATATTTTCAAAGAGCCTCCATAATGTCATTAACAGGTTTCACATTCAAACTGTTTAAGTACAACCGACCAATCTCAAAACCAAGCAATACTCCAAAGAAAAGAACAAAAGGATTTCCCGCGACAACTGCAATCGAGGCTGCACAAGCGAGAACTCAGACAAGACCTTTAACAAAATTAACCCTAGTCAACCTACAGAAGCAAGCTAGCGCAGTTGATTAGTACATCAGTTGATGAACCTGTGAAATAATTAAGCTGAAACTAAACAAGTTAGCAGCTGGAATAAATATAATTAGTCTGAATTATCTGTAATAAAGACGAATATAATAATGAGTAAATAGCATTATTTGAACACTACCACATAAACAATTGACTGACCTTGACATTACATGTATCTCCATATTGTGGTCACGATTAGCCATAGTGCAGAAGTATGTGACCTTAAACACCAATAAATAAATAAATTTATTCGAGCCAGTTGTTGATTAAATTCAGCAGATTTTTGTCTAAAAGCATGATGGTTTTTAACAATCAAGTAACCTAATTATTGTAAACTATCATTCTTTTTGATGACAATATTAACAGAAACCCTTATAAAAATAAAATAGTCAACAATTTTGGCGCACATGACACCCATAGACTCACCGCTGTGTCAGTGTGCCTCTGATACCGAACCTCCAGCAACCAGAATAAATACCATCGTAGTGCCATGATAAACTGGTTTTGCCATGGCAGTATAGTGCTATGGCCCAAAAATGCTAATTTCAAGGGCTGGGGTTAGAGTCAGTAGGCTGAAAGGGGTTAGGGTTTGCTACCACCCAGAAATTAGACTTGAAAAGGAGTTTTTAGTGGTTGTCCATGCATTCTAAATTTCTCAAATATTTTAAAATATTTTAGCCACATAAACCTGATTTATAGTAGCATCCATCTGTCTGTCTGTCCATCTGTCCATCCCAAAATTCATTTGCAGATTTGTTGACTGGGGAGGCGGCAGGGTATCTTTTTGTGTCATCCTGCCATGGTGCTTTCTCTAGTTTTATTATTGTTTTAATTTTTGTATTAGTTTTAATACAAGTACATAGGAATTGTTTAATAAATTACAGTTAAAAGTACATAAACTGGAAAACTTTTTGAGATTTTATGAGAAGGGGCTGGTCCAGCCAAAATAGTAATTTCTTACTTTATACAAACAAAGTGTTCTCTTCCTATCAGTAAGCCTGTGATCCAGGTTTTTGCACACCGAAGGCCCACTGGGACGATGTAGGGTGCATTGAACCCCTTGCAACCCCTTTTGCATTTTGATATAAAAAATCATGCCTGCCATGGGTAGTGAGCTCCAGAGCCTTGAATTTAGCCTTTTCTCTTAACCCTTTACCCAATGTAATGGCCAAAACCGGCCAGCGCTATTCACAAAAATCGCCATTTAATTTTCATTATTTTTTCATTTTTTGTCTTAGAAACATAGGTTATGACCCCTCTTTGGAACGAGCTCGACGAGCTCGTTCCAATGAGGGGGTCATAACCTATGTTTTTGAGACAAAAAATGAAAAAAATTATTTATTCAAGAATTTTGCTTGCAAGTATCGTCTGCTTTTCATGTTAGGTAAAGGGTTAAGGGCTTGTCTGGTTGAAGATAGGAGTCAGATCTCTGGTGAATATCAATATTTTCAAATGAGCTATTTTTTTATAATTCACAGTGACACCTTCAAAAGTCTATGTTTTTGTGTCTGTCAGTTTTTGTTATGTGTACCCATACTATGTATGATACACATAATGCCGGCATCAGGGGTGACCATCCGTCGTTCGTCCATCCTTTGTCCGTCCGTCCATCCGTCTGTCCGTCCGTCTGTCCATCTGGCGTCTGTATCCATTTCTTTGGCATTCGATAACTTGAAAAATATTGCTTGGATTGTCAAGTTACTTTATATTTGTGTTCAGGTTACTGATGTGCCGAGCTGTATAGTTTTTGGTGTAAATCTGATAATTTAATCCTGAGATATTAACCCTTTATCCTTCAAATTGAAAATTCCTCCAATCCCTTTGGCATTCGATAACTTGAAAAATATTGCTTGGATTGTCAAGTTACTTTATATTTGTGTTCAGGTTACTGATGTACCGAGCTGTATAGTTTTTGGTGTAAATCTGTTATTTTAATCCTGAGATGTTAACCCTTTATCCTTCAAATTGAAAATTCCTCCAATCCCTTTGGCATTTGATAACTTGAAAAATATTGCTTGGATTGTCAAGTTACTTTATAATTGTGTTCAGGTTACTGTTGTGCTGAGCTGTATAGTTTTTGGTGTAAATCTGATAATTTAATCCTGAGATATTAACCCTTCATCCTTCAAATTGCAAATTCCTCCAATCCCTTTGGCATTCGATAACTTGAAAAATATTGCTTGGATTGTCAAGTTACTTTATATTTGTGTTCAGGTTACTGATGTACCGAGCTGTATAGTTTTTGGTGTAAATCTTGTTATTTTAATCCTGAGATGTTAACCCTTTATCCTTCAAATTGAAAATTCCTCCAATCCCTTTGGCATTTGATAACTTGAAAAATATTGCTTGGATTATCAGGTTACTTTATAATTGTGTTTATAATTGTAACTGTTGTGCTGAGCTGTATAGGTTTGGTGTTAATCTGATAATTTGATCCCGAGATATTAACCCTTTATCCTTCAAATTGAAAATTCCTCCAATTCCTTTGGCATGAGATAACTCAAAAAATATCAATCCGATTGTCATCTTACTTTATATATTTATTCAGGTTACTGGTGTGCTGTGCTGTATAGTTTTTTAGCTCAACTTTGGCGAAGCCAAATTTGAGCTTTTGTCATGGCCTGTCGTCTGTCGTCCGTCTGTCCGTCTGTCTGTACGTCAACAATTGGATACGGCTCGGGCTAGAGACCGTATTTATGAACCGATCTTTACGAAACTTCTTGGGTACCTTTGCTATGACCGTGGGACTAGAACGAGTGTTTTTGGGTGCGGTCCGAAATTCAAGATGGCCGCTAGCTGCCATTTTGTACCGACGATGCAGAAATCTGTTTTTTGTACAGAACTTCCATATGAAAGCTCTGATTTGAATAATTTTTTGTATGAATGTTTAGTACCATGGGATACATCACATATAATACGGGTTTTTTTCTCGTATGTAAATTGTGCAAATTAGACTAATTTTGATGTTTTTTGGTGTTACTTTCAGCACTGTAAGTGCAAATGCCAATACGGCTCGGGCTAGAGGCCGTATTTATGAACCGATCTTTACGAAACTTCTTGGGTACCTTTGGTATCACCGTGAGACGAGAATGAGTGTTTTTGGGTCCGGTCCGAAATTCAAGATGGCTGATGGCAGCCATTTTGTACAAAATTAGGTGCAATCAGATTTTTGCACAGAACTTCCATATGAAAGCGCTGATTTGAATAATTTTTTGTGTGAATGTTTAGTACCATGGGATACATCACATATAATACGGGTCTTTTTCTCGTGCAGAAATTATGCAAATTAGATGAACTTTGATTTTTTCATTGCGACTTACACACAGTGAGTACACATGGCAATACGGCTCGGGCTAGAGTCTGTATTTATGAACTGATCTTCACGAAATGTCTTGGGTACCTTTGTTATCATCTTGGGATGAGAACGAGTGTTTCTGGGTGCGGTCTAAAATTCAAGATGGCCACCAGCAGCCATTTTGTACCAAAATTAGTGCAATCAGTCTTTTGTACAGAACTTCTGTATGAAAGTTTTGATTTGAATAAATTTTTGTATGAATGTTTAGTAACATGGAATACTTCACATATTGTAAGGTTTTTTTTTTTTTTTTTCGTGCAGAAATTATGCAAATTAGATGAACTTTGATTTATTCAGTGCTACTTACACAATGTAAGCACACATGTCAATACTGCTCAGGGTAGAGGCTGTATTTATGAAGCGATCTTCACAAAACTTCTTGGGTACCTTTGTTATCACCTTGGAACGAGAATGAGTGTTTCTGGGTGCGGTCCAAAATTCATGATGGCTGGCAGTGGCCATTTTGTACCAAAATTTGGTCCAATCAGTTTTTTGTCGCAAGTTCTATACAGCTCGTATTTATGAACTGATCTTCACAAAACTTCTTGGGTACCTTTGTTTTCACCTTGGGACAGGAACGAGTGTGTTTTGGGGTGCCTTTGTTATCACTGTGCTATGAGAACAAATATTTTGGGGTTCAGTCAGGCCCACTCTGGGACTCAAGATTTCTTTTCTTTCTAGTTTAGCATCTGACTGTAGACCACCTTTACAATACTTTACCTATACATTTGTTACAGGCAACGGTCAGTATTTATGTACAGACCGTTACAATACTTTATATGTACCTTTGTTATCAGGTCATTACCTAGATGTTTGTCATTGCTGTGTCACATACTATACATGTACATGTCTTTGTCTTGACAAGTTGAGCTATAGTGTCATTGACACTTTCATTATGTAAATCTGATAATTTGATCTGGAGATATTAACCCTTTATTCATCAAATTAGACACTCCTCCAGTCCATTTCTATATGTACCCATACCTTGTATGGTGTACATAATGTCAGCATCCGTGGTGGCCCTCCGTCATACAGCTTTCTACTAGTTGCGCGTATGGGTACACATCTGACAATTTCATCGGCCTATTTTTTTAATAGCAAATAATTTCAGTCACAGTAAAAATAAGCTTAACTGAGTGTTGCTTGCTTTATCCTCTTTGATTATAAACTATGTTTGTTTTTATCCCAGCACTTTCAAAAATGCGGGGATATAGTCGTGATCTCCATCCGTACGTCCGTCCATCCGTCCATCTGTACGTCACACCCTGAAAGGCTCCTAAGGTATTCAATTCGAAACGTTTAAACTATGCTAATGTGTTAGGTAGCAACTCTAGATGTGCATGAAGGTTTCAGAATTTTGATTTGGCCCCAGGTGGTTCCAGTGGAACCACTTTTATCGTTATAAAATCGATTTTCATCGAAAGGCTCCTAGGGTATTTAATTCAAAATGTTAAAACTATGCTAAGGTGTTCAGGTAGGAACTCTAGATGTGCATGAAGATTTCGGAATTTTGATTTGGCCCCAGGTGGTTCAAGTGGAACCACTTTTATCGTTAGAAAATCAGTTTTCATCGAAAGACTCCTTGGGTATTTAATTCGAAACGTTAAAACTATGCTAAGGTGTTCAGGTAACATCTCTAGATGTGCATGAAGGTTTCAGAATTTTGATTTGGCCTCAGGTCGTTCCAGTGGAACCACATTTATCGTTAGAAAATCAGTTTTCATCGAAAGGCTCCTAGGGTATTTAATTCGAAACGTTAAAACTATGCTAAGGTGTTCAGGTAACATCTCTAGATGCCCATAAAGGTTTCGGAATTTTGATATGGCCCCAAGTGGTTCCAGTGGAACCACTTTTATCGTTAGAAAATCAGTTTTCATCAAAAGACTCCTAGGGTATTTAATTCGAAATGTTTAAACTATGCTAATGTGTTCAGGTAACATTTCTAGATGTACATGAAGGTTTCGCAATTTTGATTTGGCTCCAGGTGGTTCCAGTGGAACCACTTTTATCATTAGAAAATCAGTTTTCATCGAAAGGCTCCTAATTTTAATTTGAAAAGTTAAAACTATGCTAAGGTGTTCAGGTAACATCTCTAGATGTGCATAAAGGTTTTGGAATTTTGATTTGGCCCCAAGTGGTTCCGGTGGAATCACTTTTATCGTTGGAAAATTAGTTTTCATCGAAAGGCTCCTAGGGTATTTAATTCGAAACGTTAAAACTATGCTAAGGTGTTCAGGTAACATCTCTAGATGCCCATAAAGGTTTCGGAATTTTGATATGGCCCCAAGTGGTTCCAGTGGAACCACTTTTATCGTTAGAAAATCAGTTTTCATCAAAAGGCTCCTAGGGTATTTAATTCAAAATGTTTAAACTAGGCTAATGTGTTCAGGTAGGATCTCTAGATGTGCATGAAGGTTTCGAAATTTTGATTTGGCCCCAGGTGGTTCCAGTGGAACCATTTTTATCGTTAGAAAATCAGTTTTTATCGAAAGGCTCCTAGGGTATTTAATTTGAAATGTTTAAACTATGCTAATGTGTTCAGGTAACATCTCTAGATGTGCATAAAGGTTTTGGAATTTTGATTTGGCCTCAGGTCGTTCCAGTGGAACCACATTTATCGTTAGAAAATCAGTTTTCATCGAAAGGCTCCTAGGGTATTTAATTCGAAACGTTAAAACTATGCTAAGGTGTTCAGGTAACATCTCTAGATGCCCATAAAGGTTTCGGAATTTTGATATGGCCCCAAGTGGTTCCAGTGAAACCACTTTTATCGTTAGAAAATCAGTTTTCATCAAAAGGCTCCTAGGGTATTTAATTCAAAATGTTTAAACTAGGCTAATGTGTTCAGGTAGGATCTCTAGATGTGCATGAAGGTTTCGAAATTTTGATTTGGCCCCAGGTGGTTCCAGTGGAACCATTTTTATCGTTAGAAAATCAGTTTTTATCGAAAGGCTCCTAGGGTATTTAATTTGAAATGTTTAAACTATGCTAATGTGTTCAGGTAACATCTCTAGATGTGCATGAAGGTTTCGGAATTTTGATATGGCCCCAAGTGGTTCTGGTGGAATCACTTTTATCGTTGGAAAATTAGTTTTCATCGTAGGGCTCCTAGGGTATTTAATTTGAACCATTTAAGCTATGCTAATGTGTTTCAGCGGAAATGCGGGGATACACCATTGTGTGCTTTGCACACAAATAACTCTGTCTAGTTGACTCGTCCGGTGGATGAGTCAATAAGGGAGAAAATGTCACAATTAGAACACAATATATTTACCCCTTTGCCAGATGACTCAGTTGCACCAAACCTGACACAAGCATCTTAAACAGTGTTTCTGCATACTAAGGCAAAAAATGGTTTGAAGACTCGTATAGCCCTGTGGTTTTGTTGAAGGATTATTGCGTACAAAATATGTTTGTTGAACTTGTTTGTTTGTAATTACAGGCAAGAGAGTTGGTGTCGGGTGAATTGGCTGCAATTAAAGTTATTAAACTTGAGCCTGGTGAGTGCATTTTTAAATCATTATTATGTCATAAATTGTGGGTTAGTGTCACCTACCCGGTTGATTGTAGGTAATTAATAACAAATATGCTAAGTAAACACACTATAGTCAGTTCCATATATATTTGTCTGTGTTGATGATTGTCCATTGTGTGTTTTCATTTTTCATTGACACTCATTACACTTAACTCTTTTTACAAATAAAGTGGGTTATTTTAAAGTGTGTTCTTTTTCACTACTCGCAGAATTTGCAGTTTATTTTAAAGCAAGTTCTTTTTTAGTACTCACTGAGTTCACAGTGTATAAATATGCAGCATTATTTAGTATCCTCAGCCAATAATAATGCGCTGAAGACTAGCGGCGGAACTATGGCCCTGGATGCCAGCGCTTTTGCTGATCTTTAAAAAAAGCTCATCGTCCACAAGAAGGGAACAGATATGACAGTGATTTCAAGGTAAAAGTAAATAAATATGTCCAAGATAACAACTCAATTTTCAATGAACCCAACTTCGACCAAAGGCATGAAGATGGGGACGACCATGAATTAACCGAACTAATAAGCGTAGAAGAGGTCATGTGTATAATCAGAAACTGCAAAATGCAAACAAGCTTGCCTGGCTGGGATGAGTGTACATTTTAAATAAATAAAGATTTGAATAAAGATATAATAGCCCTTTAAGGGATTATGGATGTGTGTCTTTGAGTGGATGTGTGTGTGTGTTATTTTTTGTTGTTGTTTTTTTTTTGGGGGGGGGGTCCTCCCATCACTCCATCATCCGTTTTCCCTGAGGGCTGACCAGATGGCCAAGGCTCAACATCCACTCTCCCATATCAGCTGATGGATGACTCCCTGCTTTCAAAAACTCATATTGGTGGATTGTTTTCCTTTTTGTAACCATTATGGATAACATGCTGGGGCTGCTCCCAAACCAGTGATTGTTTGGGTTTCTTTTTCTTTTTTCTCAAACAACCAACAAACTACGGTTTCAGTACTATCAGACATATGCCCATGCCTCTAAGCAAACACAGAGCAGAATTCCTGTACTTACGCACAATTCCTAGTCATTGTCCTTCCAACATTGTATGTGGATAATCCAGCAGAAGTTCAGTGCACGATACAGAGGGCTATTGCACTTCCTTTAAAGTAATTTTTAATTAATATTCTGCACTCATGGGTTAATCTGGTCTGTCCCACCTATCCGGTTGGTTGTTGGTAATGAACACGAATTGAGTTAAGCGAACAAACTTACTAGATACTGACTATAATCTGTCTCCCTTTGATCTACTTAATTTTCACACATTTTACCGAAACAGTAGCAACTGGGTAAGGGAGACGACCCCTAAATTGTATTGTTGCTGCCTTGTAAAATTAAAAAGAGGGTATCTTTTTATATGTAAATCACAAGGTTTTTCAGCTCACCTGAGCAAAGCTCAAGGTGAGCTTTACTAATCGCTTTCCGTTCGTCGTCCGCCATCGTCTGGCGTAAACTTTACAAAACCAACTTCTCCGAAGAAACCACTGGCCCAATATTTTTCAAATGTTGGGTAAATGTTTATTACCTAATGTCAATTCAGATTTGTTCAAGTGAAGTTGCCCCTCCCCCTGGGTGAGGCCACGCCCCCAAGGGGCAACAAAATCTTTGAAAATCTTCTTCTCATGAACCAGCAGTAGCAGAGACTTGATATTTGGTATGCAGCTTCCTTTTGAGGTATAGAATCAAGTTTGTTCAAGAGAAGTTTGTCGGGCATTATTGGCCTTCGTTATGGGAGGGGGAAAAAATTTTGGCCACGCCTAAAATTTCTATTTTCTGAACCGTGAGGTCGATTTGAACCAAATTTGATATGAGATGATAATGGGTCATAAGTAGTTGATTGATGCAAAAAATTTTTTTCTCATTGCCCCGTGGGAACCACGGGAGCTAAAAATAGGAAAAACCTTAAAACTGCCATATCTCTAAAACTGCACTGCACAGAGAATTCTTATTTTGTATAAAGCTTACTTTTATCCTGTAGAATAGAGTGGTTAAAAAAAATCCCTATCGGTTTGATCACAAGGTACTTTTTTTCAGGACTTTGAAAAAGTGCTGAGTCAGCACTTTTTAACACTGTAGGCAATGGGAAAAACATTAAAAAATCTTCTTCTCCAGATCCAGCAGGCAGAATCTTTTGATATTTGGTATGCAACATTGTAGGGTGGATCTGCTTCAAGTTTGTTCAAATCGGCCCCCTGGGTTCATATTTGGGCTCAGTATAGGAGCCCGATTTCGAACTTAGTGCATTTCAGGCAAATTTCTTAAAAAATCTTCTTCTCCAGATCCAGCAGGAAGAATCTTTTGATATTTGGTATGCAACATTGTGGGGTGGATCTGATGCAAATTTATTCAAATCGGCTCCCTAGATTCATATTTGGGCTCACTATAGAAGCTTGAATTCCAACTTAGTGCATTTCAGGCAAATTTCTTTGAAAATCTTCTTCTCCAGATCCAGCAGGCAGAATCTTTTGATATTTCGTATGCAACATTATGGGGTGGATCTGATTCAAGTTTGTTCAAATTGGCTCCCTAGATTCATATTTGGGCTCACTATAGAAGCTCGAATTCCAACTTAGTGCATTTCAGGCAAATTTCTTAAAAAATCTTCTTCTCCAGATCCAGCAGGCAGAATCTTTTGATATTTGGTAAGCAACATTGTGGGGTGGATCTGATTCAAGTTTGTTGAAATTGGCCCCCCTGGGTTTATATTTGGGCTCAGTATAGGAGCCCAAATTTGAACTTAGTGCATTTCAGGCAAATTTCTTAAAAAATCTTCTTCTCCAGATCCAGCAGGCAAAATCTTTTGATATTTGGCAAGCAACATTGTGGGGTGGATCTGATTCAAGTTTGTTCAAATCGGTCCCCCTGGGTTTATATTTGGGCTCAGTATAGGAGCCCAAATTTGAACTTAGTGCATTTCAGGCAAATTTCTTAAAAAATCTTCTTCTCCAGATCCAGCAGGCAGAATCTTTTGATATTTGGTATGCAACATTGTGGGGTGGATCTCATTCAAATTTGCTCCAATCGGCTTCCTAGATTCATATTTGGGTTCACTATAGAAGCTTGAATTCGAACTTAGTGCATTTCAGGCAAATTTCTTAAAAAATCTTTTTCTCCAGATCCAGCAGGCAAAATCTTTTGATATTTGGTATGCAACATTGTGGGGTAGATCTGATTCAAGTTTGTTCAAATCGGCCTCCTGGGTTTATACTTGGGCTCAGTATAGGAGCCCAAATTTGAACTTAGTGCATTTCAGGCAGATTTCTTTGAAAATCTTCTTCTCAAGATCCAGCCGGCAGAATCTTTTGATATTGGGTATGCACCATGCTTAGGGGGGTGAGATTCAAGTTTGTTCAAGCCAAGTCCCTGGGTTCATATTTGGGCTCAATGTGGTAGCCCGAATTATAACTTAGTTCAAAATGAGGAATTTTCTTTAAAAATCTTCTTCAGATCCAGCAGTCGGATGTTTTGATATTTGGTATGCAGCATCCTTAGGGGGGTAAGATTTAAGTTTGTTCAAGCCATGTCCCTAGGTCCATATTTGGACTCACTGTGGGAGCCTGAATGATAACTTAGTTCAAAATGAGGAATTTTCTTTAAAAATCTTCTTCAGATCCATCAGTCGGAATGTTTTGATATTTGGTATGCAGCATCCTTAGGGGGTGAGATTGAAGTTTGTTCAAGCCATGTCCCTAGGTCCATATTTGGACTCACTGTGGGAGCTCGAATTGTAACTTAGTTCAAAATGAGGAATTTTCTTTAAAAATCTTCTTCTTCAGATCCAGCTGTCGGAATCTTTTGATATTTGGTGTGCAGCATCCTTAGGGGGGTGAGATTAAAGTTTGTTAAAGCCAAGTCTCTGGGTTCATATATGGGCTCCCTGTGGGAATCTTTGGATATTTGGTATAAGCTTTTCTTAGGAGGAGCAGATGCAACTTCTTGAAATCAATTCTCTGGGTTGATATTTAGGCTACCATGTCAGGTGAGCGTCCTCAGGCCCCTTGGGGCCTCTTGTTTTAAGTACTTTCCAACAATGGTGCAAAAGTATGTGTATATCACTTTATCATATGATGTCAGATGAAAACAGCCAATTTCAGGGAAGCCAATGCTGTAGCACTGGTACATGTATACTGTTTTTTTTTCAATTGTATGTATGCCATATTGCTTATTACTCATCTTGTCTGCATGATATATCATTGGCTTTTTTTGTGTACTACTGAAATGGTTAACCGGATAACCGTTTTGAAACCGGTTACCTATTTAACCGATTTGAAAAACCGTCAGCCAGTTAACCGAAATATCAATAGTGATCGTCATTTCACGTTTAAAATGTAGTAAATCTGCCACTTCTCCTTTGTGACAGATTACACATCGAAGCCGCGTGGAATATTTTGAGACAAAATCGACTTTGGCGTTCAAGACTTCGTTAATGATCGGCAATTTCTGCGAGTAATGAGTAATTGCAGAAACTATTCCGTAGTGTGTATACAAACGAACGTTGTCGAGTACTCGACAACTTTCGTTTGTATTTACACTATGGAATAGTTTGAGAATACTGCTTTCCAGTTCCTATAGTTTTGATCCCAAATTCGGTGAAATAATGGCTATGGATAACCCGATATTGAATTATCACTTTGCCATTGGTAGTTATTCAATTAACCCTTTTCCAAATGCAAGTGATATAAAAATTTAAAATATTTTCTCAAATTTTTCAAAAAATTTCAGCAAAGCCATATCATGTAACCCCTCATTCGAACGAGCTCATTCCAATGAGAGATTGCATGATGTGGTTTCATCGTATGATATGGTTTTGAGACTTCACATGTATCCCAGGTTAACCTGGGAACCTGAGACCATTATAGGAGTTTTACACAGACCACATAAGTAGGTAGTAAATGCTGATTCAGTATCAAGATTTACACGTACATCGATGTACACCTCCATAGGATTTAGTGTCAAAATCGTGTACAGGTACACGATTTGTCGTTTTTTATGATGATACAGAATCGGCTTTGCTGATTCTACATCACTGGATTCTATATACATATCGCTCAAGAGTGAAAAAATGTATGAAATTTTAAGGAAAAAATGGTGTATCATCTGATACAGAATCAACAAATGGGTTTCCCCCATAGGATTCAGTGTTAAAATCGCGAGCAAAAAACGTGTTGCCGTTTCTGTATCGTCATCGAAAAGTAGTTTGCCGATTCTGTATCATCTGTGTCTGTACACGATTTTAACACTGAATCCCTATGGAGGCGTACACGGAAATCCATTTGTGGATTCTACATCAGAAATCGACTTATGTACGGTACATGGAAAAGAGGTGATATCGAACCGGCAAACCCACTGCCACGTTTCCCGAGGAAATAAAAAAAGTGATTGATATATATAGGAGAGAAAAAAAAAAAAAATATAAAAAATAAATAGTTATTTAAAAATAAATATATCAAATCGAATAGATAATAAAAAAAAAAATACGTAAATCATGAGCGCTTCCCAGACTATTGGAGTAAGGTTTCTTTTAAAAATGCTGATGAGAGCCTACGCATTCTGCGTGAACGAACAACTAGGTCGCCTCTTGTTAGAACGATGCGTCGGATGTCGGGATCACCTAGACTTTGATTACGAGAATCATTCGTGTCTGTCGATAGAAAGGGAAGATATGGTCGACAAGTATTTCGAACCGGTGTTCGAACGCGTTCAAATCGACGAAGTGATCGCATTTTGGAAGAGATTACTCTTCTGTAAGGATCGAGGCAAGCCCACAGTTTCGGAAGAACTGAAATTGGCGCGTAAAAGTCTGACTTCAGAAGACAAGGGATGCGTCATGAAATTATTGTTCAATGAAGCATACGTCTAAGTTTTCTCGTTGATATAAAATAAGGGAGAATAGAAAATAAAAATAAATACACACATAAATTTTTTATCTAATATTAGAAAGAAAAAAAAACAAAAATGAGAACCAGAAATAAATTGTATCCGGCGTTAGATGACGACGAGGATGAGAAGCTGAATGGCATTTTGCCAATGGCACCGTCGCTAGAAGAAAAAGAAAGAGGAGAGAGGTATTGCATCGGTCAAATCAGTAGAATCCAAACGTATCTAACTCGAGAGAGAGATTCTCGTCGTTCTCTCAAGAAGAAGTATTCGCGTTTCGTGAAATTCGTCACTGTGATCGACACAACACTCATCACGATTTCCATGGGTTTACACGCTGCCGGCATCGGATTTTTGTCGACCGTGGTCGGCATTCCGATCGTGTTGACCGTAGAAGGAGTGGCTCTCGCCGCCGGATTGTTTAGCACGCTCAGAAACTTTTTGAGTTGGAAATTATATCTGAAGGCGAGGAAACACGACAAGATTCGCGTCTTGGCCGACTCCAAGATCGACACGATATCCGAAATGATCTTGATGGCATTGAAAGACGGTAGGATATCGGACGGAGAATACTTCGCGATATTGGGTGAGAAAACGAAATACGAAGCCATGAAAGAAGCCGTGAGAATCAAGACTCGTCAGATCATCAAGGAAGAGATGAAGGATTCTCTCGTGGAAAAGGGGTGGAAAGAGGCCAGGGAGGAATTCAGTAAGATGATAGAACTCAAGAGCAGCGATTGAAAAAAAAAAATATATATATAATAAGAACAGAATTTAAAAAAAAAAAAATATTAAATTTATATATAAAATAAAAACAAAATTAATTTAAATAACTCTTAAAAATGTATTGTGTAAGGTGTAAGAGAGTTACCGAGACGAGTAATTCTCGAGAAGTACGAACTAAAAACGACAGACAGATGCTTTGCGGAATTTGCGACGTGTGTGGTTCTATCAAGACTCGATTCATCAAAAAAAAAAAAGAACGCGAGCAAAGGTAAAAGCATCAAATGATCAATAATCTACCTTTCGAAACGCATCTGCCTGGTCACAGTTTCACGGGACCCAGAACGAAATTGAACAAGAGACTCAACGCCGATCTGACTCCTAAATCTTGGAGCAATCCTGTGAATAGGGTGGACGCGGCCGTGTATGATCACGATCTGTGCTACGCCGGACATCCCGACACCAAGACTCGCAATGACGTCTGCGATAAAAACATGTTGGGGAAATTGAGAGGCATATCGAATCCGACCAGGAGAGAGAAGATAGAACGTTCGCTGGTCGGCAATCTGATCGGTGCGAAATGTCGATTCGGATGGGGCATACAAAAAAAAAAGCGCATCTGAAAAGAAGAAGAAACGATTATTGACGAGTGAATTGGCCGAGGAGTTACACAAACCCATCGTGCGTAAATTTCGAAAGAGAAGGGTGTTCGTGAAGGGTCTGGATGATATTTGGTCTTCCGACTTGGTCGACATGAGATCGTTTTCTAGGTGGAACGAGGGTGTCAAATATCTATTGACGGTCATCGACGTGTTTTCCAAATACGGTTGGATCAGAGCTTTGAAGAATAAATCGGGACCTTGCGTCGCCGAGGCTCTGAAGAGCGTGTTCGACTCGTGTTCTCGAAAACCGAGTAAATTGTGGGTGGATAAGGGAAAGGAATTCTACAACAAGCACGTTCATCGATTGGACGACCTCTACTCGATCGAAAACGAAGAGAAGGCAGTGAGAGAACGCCGAAATTTGCGGTCGGTGATCGAGTGAGAATCTACGCTTATAAGAAGCACTTTGAAAAGGGTTATACTCCCCGATGGACCTCGGAAATCTTCATGATAATCAAAATATTTCACATCGATCCGGTGACTTACGAAATTGAAGCTTTGGATGGAGATGAGATCATCGGAAAGTTTTACGAACAACAATTACAGAAGACAAAGTTTTGATAAAGAAAACAAATTTCTTTTATTTACTCTTTTGAACATTTTCTTGTTTACACACATATATGTATAGGAGAGAAAAATAATAATAAAAATAATTAAAACTATTTTTTAGATAAAAAAAAAAAGCAAGCTAATTAATAAACAAAAAAACCAAAATCCTTTAAAAATGACAAATATACTAGATATAGCACAAAGCATAGTGAAAGATGAAAGTATTCAAGAATATGAGGTTCACGAATATGAACCGGTGACCGGAACGAGTTTGAACAATGCGGGAGAGATAAGAATCAACATCGAAACTCAAGATCTATTCGTCCATCCTAGCGAGAGTTACATAGTGGTGCAGGGACGTCTCACCAAGGAAAATGGGAGCGACTACGCCGACGACGACACGGTTACTCTAGCCAATAATGGCATCATGCATCTATTCAGTAATATAAAATACATGCTATCCGGACAAGAGATAGAATCTGTGTTTCATCGCGGTCAGGCCACCACAATGTTCGGACTCTTGACGTATCCTGATGATTTTTCGAAATCCAGAGGACTTAATGAGTTGTGGGTGAAAGACACCGTCGGCCCTGCTAGCGCCGGCGCCGCCGCGATATTCGACTACGTCGTCAAGACGTCCAGACCAAAAGGAACGTTTTCATTCCGGATACCTTTGAAACACATCTTCGGATTTGCGGACGATTACAACAAGATCATGTACGGATTCAAACACAATCTGACGTTGATTCGAAAAGGAAACGACGACGCAATAGTGAGACTCACTGCGACCGATGCGGGTAAGATAACTCTACACAAGATATCGTGGGTCGTTCCGCACGTGGAGCCTTTGATCGTGGAAAAAGCGTGTCTCTACAAGATCATAGAATCCAAGAGTAAATTACCCGTGGGATTTAGAATGAGACAGTGCGACACGGCTAGCATTCCTCTCTCCACAAATCACTTCGATTGGAGATTGACGGTGAAATCCGCTTCCGAGAGACCGCATTTCATCGTGGTTGCATTTCAGACCGATAGGGACGGGTCTCAGGAAAAGAATGCGTCGCTGTTCGACCACTGCCATTTGAGAAACATGCAAGTGTTTCTGAACGCCACGAGATATCCAGCAATCGATTACAACGCGTCGTTCGACAAGAACGATTTCTGCAGACTGTACGGCGACGCCGCTGATTTTAGAAAGAAGTATCATGGTCTAGACGAATTGATGAGCAACCCTAACATATCTCCCGGCGAATACAAGTCGATATATCCCATGTTCGTATTCGACGTCAGTAAACAGAGTGAACGACTCAAGAGTAGCGTCTTAGACATTCAGATCAAGATGCAATTCGATAGGAACGTGCCAAGAAAAACCGAAGCCTTCGCCCTGGTCCTATCGGACAGAGAATTACAATTCGAATCGGATGGAAATAAGATGTCGATCATTCGATGAGAGATGAGTGTGAAAAAAAAATAAAAACAAAAATAAAAAAATAATGTGTGATTATTAAAAACAAAAAAAAAACAAAAAAAAATAAAAAAAGTAATGTGATCCAGAGAGATTGAACATCTTTCTAAATCTCATTACTTTTTTTTTTGTTTTTAATAATCACACATTATTTTTTTTTTAATTAATTATTTTCCACGCGTTCACTGTTTGTTCAAAGGAACTAGTTCGATCAGTAGACTCACCACGGAAGTGGCGGCTTTGGGATTATTGGTTTTCGTAACGAAATTAATCCTGTCTCCGGCGTTCACTTTGAGAGGCGTGCTGAACGTGCTAACATTCACGTGTTGATTCTCAGTCTTTTCGACGCTGTATCTCTTATCGCTCTCTACTCCATTCACCATGAGATTGACAACCGCTCTGTTATTCAAATCTGAGGAAGCCAGACTCATTCGAAGGATTTCACCTCCCAGCGGCATGGGATATCCCACCTGACCATGTTTCGATCCGCTACCTCCATTTCCGAAAGACCACTCAGCTTTTCCCTCATCTAAGGTGCCGGCCTCCTCGGCCCATACGGTGATCAATTGTCTAGCATATTTGACTTTCTCCACCACCGAAATCAGGGTGCAGGCATCCGTCATGTTCACGGGATCCGGTAGATTCGTGAGCGCGTGTCCACCCATGTCTAGTTTACCTTCCATGATGTCACCCTTTCTCCAGACCGAGTTGTCATCCACGTACTTCCTGCTGACTGCGCTGGAATCGAATTTATCGTGACTGAGTCCGAATAAATTCTTACCGTTCATGTTGATACCACCCTCCATGGTTCCGCCAGATTGTTTGTTCAGGTAGAGATCGTCCACTTGCGATTCTAGGTATTCTTGTGATCGTATCACGGCAGAATCTACGTAGCCCTTGTTGACCGCGGTTGAGTCCGCATCCGTGTCGTCGATCTTCGACAGATTCAATATCTTGTTGAATCCCGCATTCAGATCCGATTTCATTTCTCGTCTGTCAGACTTTCTCTGTTCCAGATCTATGTAGTGTTTGGTCGCCACGTCCTTGGGATTTGTGGGAGTGGTCACGTTCGTTATCTTGTTAGAATTGGCATTCAATTCCGAGTGCACCGTTTTCTGAACGTATCTATTTTTCAGGTGTTCGCGGAATCTCGCGTGAGAGTCGTCCGCGTATTTCTTGGTCGCGGCATCCGTGGAATCTATGGGATTTGCGACGTTCACCAAACATTTGGATTTCAGATCGAGATCGTCAGTCATGGTTTTATCCACGTAATTATCTAGCATGATTCGTTCGAAATCGGCGTTCCCCCTGTCGACGTATTTTTTAGTCGCAGCATCTGCGAGATCTATTGGCTTGGGAAGATTGTAGAGCTTCTTATCGTTCATGTTCAAAGGTTCCTCTCAAGGTTCGTATCTCCGAACGTAACGTTCGTCCAAGTTGGCAACGTCGTGACCATCGTCGACTTCGAACGTCTTCCTCTTCTTTCTTAGGTTGACTTTTTTGTCGTCACTTCTACCAAATTTATCGACTGGCATGTTGTTTTGAGATTTTTTGTTTTTTTTTAAAAAATATATTTCAAAACGCAGTTTATTAAAAAATGAATTATTTTATTTTTATTTTTCGTTCGATTAAAATTTTTTAAAATAATTTTTTATCTTTATATACTATAAAAAAAAAAAAGAAGATCCTTCTCTAATGTAAATCATTGAGAATGTCTTGAAACCGATCTCCTTCAGACCATCTCTTGAGAACGTAGAGACACAGGTGACCGCAAAACACTTGATCTGGTGATTGCACTCGTTCCGTGTTGTAACGAACCATCGATTTGTTGAAATAGTTCTTTATTTCTTTCGGCGGTGAGATTCCGTAGCTGTCGAAATAATAATTCTTCTTCCTGTTCTTGAACCACGCCACCCAGTGAGTGCCTTCCCCTGATAAATCGTCTGGATTTAAAATTCCGCATTCCGATTGTTGAGGTCTTTTCTTCGGCAAGGCATCTCTGGAAAACGCGCCTAGAAAATCTTTGATTTTCAAATCCTTCGCCGCATTCGACAGATCGATGTTGGATAGGGGTTCGTTAGGTAAGACGACACCTTCTACGGATATCTCTATTTTCTAATTCATAAATGCGTATATATTTTTTTTTTATTTATTTTATTATTATTCACTAAAATGACGTTATTTTTAAAAAAAATTTTTTCTTTTTCTTTTTAAACTAACTCTCTCGATGTCTCTATCGATTTCCATAATCTCGAATCCGTCTAATTCCTCTTGATTTTCTGGAATCCTATCATCCTTACTCATATCTGGAATCCTATCTTCCTTACTCATATCTGGAATCTTATCATCCACATTCATATGGTCTCTAATTAGATCTGCAATCCAATGTCCGCGTGCCAAAGTCTTCTAACACGAAACTCTTATCATCGTCGGCCGTCAGCGAAATCTTGTTGACTATTTCGGTATACAAGTCCTGATTTTCGCTTCGAATCGATTTCATAGTCTTATACACCGGACCACTTCCTAACAGACAATCTTTATACTCTTGGAAAGAGATGTTTTTCTTCACCACGTACACTTTAACCCCTTTGCACTTCTTGATCTCTTCATCTTCTAGACGATAAGCATACAGTTTGGGTCTCAAGCCCACGAATTCGACGATTTGTTTACCGCCGCTCTTGTCCTTAAATTTACCCAACACCTTCTTGTTGTCGTTCGATTGAATGTTGGACAGGTGATCGATGGGATAATTGCTCGTGTCGAACCACGCAGCCACGTCCGGAGATATATCTCGGTAGACGTCTTTCGTCTCTATCTCGTAAACTAAACTGTCTGTGTCGATGAACAGTAGTTTGGGTTTATCACCAAATTTTCGTTTGACGTAATCGTAGTGAAACTCGTACATCAATCGCTTGCTGATATCTAAGATGATCGGTCGGAAATAATACGGTTTGTCGAACTTCAGGTGCGTGTTTTGCATGTGAACGGCCAATAGATTTTCGTCGAATATGGTTCGGTGTTTGTAATTGGGTTTCACCACTAATTTTTTAGCTCTTTTCTCAGACGTGCCGAGTCGAACGTCGGTTCTCTTCCTGATGTTTTCCATCGATTTACCGTAAACGTAGTTGTTCATGAGTTTGAAGAAATCTTTTTCGAAATCGTTCTCGGCTCGAATTTTGAGATTCGTGTTGAGATCGATGTATTTTTTCATCCAAGGCTCTTCGTCGAATCGAATGATGCGATGTATGTCAACTAATTTTATCCCGTAATCGACGTATTGTTTCAAATTCTCACTGTAGACGACGTAGTTACGTTTATTAAATAAATTGGGAATGAGTTTTTCCTCGTCTCCTTCGTTCGGTTCCATTCGTTCGGGAGCCAGCGGATAATCGTTGTGTAGATCGTGTAATTCTTCCTGATAGTTCAAATCGACTTCTAAAATGCAAGGATAGTCTCTCCATTTTTGCATCTCTTCCAGTTCCGTCACCCATTCGAAATTTCCAATCGGTAAAGGATGACTCATAGCCCAACCGTACAGATTATTAGCGTCCCAATACTGTATGTATTTATTTGACTGTTTCGAATCGAAACCTTCTTTCATGTAGGGATTGTTAGCTTCAGAATATCTGTGGGAGATTATCGAGACGCCACCTCTCGCAGCCCTTTCGAACATGAGCAACATGTTCACGTCGGATAATAATACCAATTGGACTTTGGTGGTCTTCAACAGAGCGTCCCACGCCAGACCAGGTGCGGTGAAATACCAAGCGGTATCCAGATCGTAATTTCGACGGCAGACGTCTCGAAAATTTTCGAACACGTCTGCCAAGAGCAGAATGTCGGTCTTCAGATAGAGATCGTGATAATCTCTCATGGTTTTCATATCGAATGGTTTTCACACGTTTTTGGCATGTTCGTAATTCTCGTCGGAAATGTCGGATTCGTATAATTTCGAATAAAAATCTTCTTTTGAAGGTAGTGCGGTGTCTTCGATTCTCTTTGGATCGTTCATGTAATCGTAAGGATAGACTCCTTTCCTCAACATGACGTCTACTCGTTCTCCGAAATGTTCGCTCGTGATTTTAAATTTATCCTTGCTCATGTTATCGACTAATTTTTCCAGAGCGGTCGACATGAATTTAAAACTGTCAATGAAACGTATGCTTCTACGAATGGATTTCGTTTTTTCTTCCAACGTCTCTCCGTCAATTACTCTTTTTTTCTCCATGAGCTTCCATTTCGTGAAGGAAATGTATCTTTCTTCGCTGTTCGCGATGCAGTTTAATTCTTCGTGGGAAGTGCCGAGATTTTTCACGAACAGATGACTGTCGTATCCCGAGAGATTGTGAAATATCACCGGATAGAAAACGGCGTCTCGATATTTTAAATTACACTTGCTGTGAGCTGAACCGCGATACAGACCCGTGTAATGATCGTGGTCTCTGACCTTCTTATTTTCTCCGAATTCTCGTCGAACGATTGTCTGCATATGTGACATTCGGTGGCTTATTTTCGTCCTGCTGCTCTCGCGTGATGATCATTTTCGCTGGAGCTTTGAATTTGTCGTATAACATTTGAATTTTCGATTCTAATTCTTCCACGAACCTTTGGGCCACGTCGTCGTCTTCGCACTGTTTCGTGTAGGTGAAGGGACCCATGTCGTGTTGCGAGTCGAAAGCGCATTTCACGTAAATTTCACGTAAATGCAGTAGCCCGAAGGTATGTGTTTTTGATATCTTTCGACGACGTAACTTTGAAGAGCATTGGGTTGACAGGAACTCATTTTCGCGGTGAAACATTCGAAATCAGCGTACACGACGAATGGTACTTTTAACCTTCTATTGTGATTTTCATACTTCACGATGGTGTTGGGTTTGGGCATTTCGACAGCGACACCTTCATTTTCGTTGCAATATTTCTGATGTTTCGCTAACTATTGTTCGCTGTGAAACGCATTCATGCAGTTGCAACATAAACATATCTTATGTTCATGTTTATTATTTTGTCTCGACAGTAATCGGCTCGGATGTTTAACCCAACAATAATGACGATTGTCACCATTCGAAATCAATAATAAAATAATCGTCTTTTCTCTTTCGAGATACGAAGTCTGTCTGAGAGGATAGATCGTTCGTTTTTTATCGTCGTATCCCAAGACGTTCACCGCTACGGTGGGGTTTTGAGCCTGGAAACGTTTGATGTGTTTTAACTCTGTTGGAAAAGACACTCTGGTCCTCGTAACAAAAAACTCTATCGGAATTCATTTTGACAGGGTATAAAGCGGAGGTGACTGGCCATTTAAAACACTGATCATTTTTATTTCTCGCGTTGACCACGGAGTGTTTTTTAGCTAAGAAATACGGTAATTTCACGTAGGAAGACCCTTTCAACGAATCGTTTTCAGTTATATGAATTTCGAGTTTCAACACCTCATCGAACGTCCAATTACTACCTTCATGTTGATAATTCGCGAGAGACGTCAACATCTTGTCTTTCATCTTTTCAAAAACGTCCGATAAATCTGAACCTCGAAATATGGGTTCGACGTTAGATCTGAAATATGCATTTTTCACGATGCTCTCGCCTGACTTCACGCCGATTTTATTCATCACGCAATGGTGTATCATCTTAATTTTTAGTCCCACGTTCATGTATTTGCGAAACAAATCCAATACTTTTTTCTTCACCCGTTCCATGAACAATTTCGGATCGATTTTCTTGAACGAGGGAACCACGTCAAAAGTTTTAAAAATGCCTTTGATCGCACTCTCCCGTTCTACGGGTTTCGATTGGAATAGTTCCGCGACGAGTCGTGCTATATATTCTTCTCCTTTCCCTCCGTTCATTGCTTGTCGAATTTCGCTCGATATATCTCGTTTGTCTAGAATCTGAAGTGCATCACTCGTTTTCGTTTTAGTTTTTCTTTTCTTTTCTTTTGAAACTTGAAGTTCTTCAACAGCTTTTCGTTTAGTCGTCTTCTTGTTTTTCACAATCGAAACGTTTTTGGTTTTTTTCGACAGCGGCATTTCGATTCCTTTTACTATCTTTTTCTTCTTCTCATTTTTCACAACTGATGCATTTTTTGACGTTGTCGCTATCGACATTTCGTTTGCCTTTTCATCGTTTCGCAAATATTTCTGCATGACTTCAATTTTTTTTGATTTAGTTCTATGATTTCTGAAATGTGGAATTTTTAATAGTTTACAAATCTAGTTTAACTGAGGTACGGTTTTCTCATTTAAATTTTTCATTTTTTTTATCTGTTTGCTCCATTTGTAAGAATATTTTTTTTTTTCGAATTTTGTATAAAAATAATTTGTTAAAAAGTTTTGTTTTTTACTCTTTATATACATAAAAAAGATTTTTTTTCAATTCAATTTTTTTATTTAATGTGAAAAAGATTTTTTTTTTGATGAAATTAATCAATTTTTTATGTTCCTTAACGTGAAAAAATTGAATTAATACGAGAAAAAAAGGATGTTAAAATTCAACTTTTTATTTATATATAAAGAGAAAAAAAACTTTTACAAAAAATTTTCACATTGAAGAAAATTGAAAATTAAAAACTTTTTTTTTTATATATATATGAAGAGTAAAAAAAAAACAAAAAACTTTTAAACAAATTATTAAAATACAAAATTTAAAATATACATTATTTGCAAGAATTCATAAAACAAAAAACCAAATATTCGATCATGACAACAACACCTAAAAGATGCGAATTGAAATTGAAACGAGTCGAAACGTGTAAGAAATTCGGTTTTAAAATCTATAGATTACAACAACACGATTCCATCGAATTGAACGAGGTCGAGATGAAGGACATAAATACATAAAATAAATAAATATGACAAATATAAGATGTCTTTGAAATTGGATGAAGCCATGCTCGATTTGTTTTACGAGTACCAAAGCGATCTACAGAAAATTGTCATCGCTAAAGATAGAGAATTCGACAAGGACGATTTGTCGTTGTTCTATGGAAGTTACATATATCCAAAAATCTCACTCGAACTCGTAGACAAATCGGGTGGTGAGAGCGCATTCACCGATGTAAAAAAACTCAAAAAAGTAAAGATAAACATTCAACACATTTTCGAAAAAGGAGAATACACGAGTGTCAACATGCTAATAACGGACTTGGAAATATAAACAATAGAGAGATTGATTTTTTAGCGAAGAAGAAGGGGAAAAAAAAAGTAATGAGATCATCTTTAGATCTCATTACTTTTTTTTTTTGTTTTCCTTCTTCACTATTACCCATATATTATAATAACGTTTCCTTTTTTTCTTAAATTTCAGCGTCGATTCTTCTTTTCTTTTTTTCTTTTTTTTGTAATATGCTACGTTTTTATAACAACACATTTGTTTATCCGAATCATAATTATGAACGAATGTTGTGCATCTCTTGGTAACACTTGCATCATTACCATTCTCTTCAGAAGGTAGTGGTAACGGTGGAAAACGTCTCAGTGGTAACGGTGGAAAACGTCTCATTCTTTTAAATTTCAACCGCATATCCCAATCTTTATTTAACTCTTTTATCAGTTCTTTCCTAAGATATCCATCATTAGCGTCTAATTCTTTTTCCACATCTTTTTCCCACACTATCTTGCAATATTCATCCTTAGCGTCTAATCGTTTTTCCACATCTTTTTCGCACTCTATCTCCCGATATTCATCATTATCGTCTAATTCTATCTCCACATTTTTATCCATTTTATATATTATTTTATACTTTCTATGATTTATATTTTATATAATTATATAATTTTTTACATTATAATAACATATTCAAAATCGTAATATTCTTAAACGGCGAATTCTCACCAAGCAACAAACCCTTGCCGAGTCGCTCAACGTTCCGTCCACTCTTCAGATAGAGACCGTTTCCACTCAAAGAGTTGTCACCTCTAACGGGTTCTAGATACAATCCTTTACCGCTGTCGTCTATGTGGATGCTACACACGGCTCCTCCCTTCTTCAAAAACAATTTCAACCGCATATCCCAATCTTTATTTAACTCTTTTATCAGTTCTTTACTAAGATATCCATCATTAGCATCTAATTGTTTTTCCACATCTTTTTCCCACACTATCTTGCAATATTCATCCTTAGCGTCTAATCGTTTTTCCACATCTTTTTTGCACTCTATCTCCCGATATTCATCATTATCGTCTAATTGTTTCTCCACTTTTTTATCCATTTTATATATTATTTTATACTTTCTATGATTTATATTTTATATAATTATATAATATTTTACATTATAATAACATATTCGGGGGCGCGGTGGCTCAGTTGGTAGAGGTGCAGGCTGCAAGCCGAGGGGTCCTCGGTTCGAATCCCACCTGCGGCAACCGCGTTGTGTCCTTGGGCAAGACACTTCACCCCGATTGCCTACATGGGGGCACGATGACGCTGTGTACTGAGGCGTACTGCACCTCCATGGTGCGCATGTCTTCAACCAATCTAACCCTGCCTGTGCTGCGGTACAGAGTTCAGAGTTACGATGTTGGAGAGCTGACAGCTGCTCGTCGTTGCTCGGTGGTTCTCTCCGGGTACTCCGGCTTCCTCCACCCGTAAAACTGTCACGGTCACGATTAGCCATTGTGCATAAGTATGTGACCTTAAACACCAATAAATAAATAAATAACATATTCAAAATCGGTATATTCTTAAATGGCGAATTCTCACCAAACAACAAACCCTTGCCGAGTTGCTCAACGTTCCGTCCACTCTTCAGATAGAGACCGTTTCCACTCAAAGAGTTGTCACCTCTAACGGGTTCTAGATACAATCATTTACCGCTGTCGTCTACGTGGACGCGACACATGGCTCCTCCCTTCTTCAAAAACAGTCCGCTGCCACCCATTAATTTCTCAACTGCCGAACTCGCGAGTCCCGTGAGAGCTCCCACGCCGAGAGTCTTTCAGAGAAAGGGTAATGCCTTTGCGGCGAAGGGTAATGCTTTTGCGGCGATTCCTGCCAATAGCAGTAGGAAACCACCTTTCATTCTCAAATTGTATCTCAATTGAGCGGGACTCAATCTCACCGTCAACCCTCTTCCATCACGAATCGCTTTCTCCATCCTTTTGATTTGACTTCTGTTAACGCCCTCTTAAGTTTCTTCCTCTGTCCTGCGGATATGTTCACGTTTTTAATCACGTATTCTGTCATAATTCTTTTTTTAAAATATATTTTCTTAGTTGTTTTCTTGTTTGAATGATAATTATATATATTAAATAATTTTTGTAAAATTAATATTGCGTTTATTTTATTTTTGTTATTTATATATATATACACAATATTTTTTTTTTTGCTTTTATATTTCTCTTATGTGAAATCGTATCGTCACCCTCTCTCCGCAAAGATCTAACAGTTCACCATTTTGATCCGTCAACGTGGTTTTGAGACTATACAAAGTGTCTAAAATCACTGGTAGATAAACTAAATTTCGAGGTCGCTCCACGATCTTATAACCCGGCGACACGTTTGGAAAGAAGGAATAGATCGTCGGTTGAGCGCTACCATTCACGAAGCTTCCAGCAATCACATCCACGTTCACCAGAATGCTATTGACTGTGAGAATGTCGACCATATTTTCAGATGCCGCGTGGCCTCGATACATCTTTTGATCGAATCCCAACATCTTGATATAATATCGTGTTTTGCTGGTTACCCAGACATGTAGGTATCGCTGGTAACACCAAAGCAGACAGTGCAGCAAAACAGGCTTTAACAAAGCCTCTCACTGATTTTAACATTCCTTACAGTGATTTTAAGCCTCATATTAGTAGTTACATCAAATCTATGTGGCAGGTGGAATGGGATGGGGCAACAAATAACAAGCTCCATCGCTTCTGACCAACTATTTCTGATCACTACCCATCCAGTAACCTTTGTAGAAAAGATCATGTTATTCTGACGCGGTGTCGTGTTGGTCATACACGACTAACACATTCCTTTTTGTTGGAGGGTTCTGTGCGACCAGAGTGTGTTCCCTGCCAGCAGGTGTTGTCAGTGGAACACATTCTTTTACATTGTATGGATTTTAATCATGTCAGAGGGCAGTACTTTTCTGTAGGATCTCTGAGAGATCTGTTTTATCATACGAGCCCGAATATAATTCTCTCATTTTTGAAAACAATCAACCTTTTTAGTAAATTTTAAAATTGTTTTTATCATCTTAAACTAGAGTCTTTAAGACTTACATTCACCAGGTTGATTTGTGAATTATTCCTATTTATTGTTTCTTCATGCACCACTGTTCATATTACATTGAGTATCATTTTTATTACTTTTGATTGTGATGGGTCAACCGTGATGGCTACACAGGCCTAAAGCCCGAAAACCTTTAGCACAGTCTACAGGTTGTATTTTATAGTTCTATCTGTGATAATGAGAATAGCCCTGAATACAATGGATACAACACAAAACACTCAAGACTATCTGGTCTTTCCCTGCAGCCATCAACAAAAGTGGAGTATCTTATTCTCATTGACATGAAGTCATCCATTCCTGATACTGTGCTCCCTTCAGTGTATCATGTTAAAAAAATAACTGAGAGTATCGGTCAGACTCACACAGTCTACAACAACAACTTTACAAACTATCTTGGAAGTACCGTGCTGAAATTACTGGTAAATTGTGAACTTTTATACGATATTGACCAAAATTATTTTAAAATTCTGAAATATGTAGGATATATGAACAAATTTATGAATCTAGTGTTTTTTTGCAGCCATCTTGAATGTCATCTTGAATATATGGAGTTCCCAAGGTTTACAGAATTGCATCATAATTCAGATTCAGAGCAAAAAGTTACCCTAGAAATGACCGAGGCCTGTTTACACGCACACGATTACCCCGGGGGTATTTATACCCTCGGGGGGTATATTTGCCCCCAGTGGGCAAATTGGCCTATATAGACACGTATACCCCCGTGGGTAAAAATACCCCTAGAGGTAAATTTGCCCTTGCTCAAGAGGTAGAGCAAATCTTTTTACCCCATAGGGGAAATTTGCCCCCAGTGGCATTTCGGGCATGTGAACGCTTTTTGACCTTTGCCCTGCCTCAATAACTCTTCCTCACCCTCCCTTTTATTCTAAAAGTGAACTAATCCATGTACAGTTCTAGGAATTCTATTTATAGATTTGAATCAACACCTGTTAGGTTGACAGAGAAGGAGCAATTACTGCATTCAGTGCAACAATGCCTCCAAAAACCAAACGTGCTCGAGGTAATTCCTGGTCTGATGAAGAAACAAAATGTTTGCTTGATATTTGGATTGAATTACATATTCAAAGCCAACTAGACAGTGCCAGTGTAGTAGACACAGCAGTTTATGCAAAGGTCGCCGCTGCCATGAAAGAAAGAGGTTTCGTTAAAACTCCAGTACAGTGTAAAGAACGAATGAAGACCCTGAAACGGACCTACAGAAACTGCAGGGACAGGCTAAAGAAAAGTGGACAATCCCGAAAGCTTTGTAAATTTTACGAGGAGCTGAATGGCATTTTGGAGAACATGCCAACAACATCTCATACCAAAGTTGTGTAGAGCATGGCTTCTGAACAGTCATCTGATGTTAGTGATGATAACATTTCCATTCATGATGAGGCCGTGATTGATAGTAACCTTGCTGAACCTGGTCCTAGTAAAATAAAGGGTGATGATGCCAAACCTGGTCCCAGTACAACAGAGAATGACTTTGGCGACGTTAGTGATCCTGAGAAGATGAGCCTGCCAGATTCTGTTAAAGGCAAATGTGCAGCAAGCATCACTAAACCTAAAATTAAAGACAGGAAAACTCGCCTTGAATCCACCCTCAACACCATGATGGACAGATTTACCAAGTCGAATGAACTGATTGAAGGCAAACAGATTTAGAAAAAGCGCGTCTGGAATATGAAATGAAGAACCTAGATGACGAAAAGTCGAAACGTGAATATGAATTGAAGAAAATGGACCGAGAGGAGAAACAAAAGTCTGCAGACAGGGAACATCAGCTTCGTATGTTCCAAATGCTCTTGGCTAGTCGTCATCCATTCCAACAACAGCCACACTCTTATGTTCCACCTCCAATCCAGGCATGGCAACCCTACAATATTCAACCGCATACCAGCAGGAGAACTCATGATTTGGATGAAGATACAGACGCCTCGTCAAGCAGACGACGTTCTGTCATCATGACTAGCGATGTCAGTACATATTTGAACATGTGAACTCAAGTGACATTTGTTTTGTTTGAAAGTTTATAAATCAAGAGAAATATTTGTGTTACTTTTTACTGCAAAAGATGTCTTTATTCCTTGTAAGTTGAATTTTCATTTTAATACTGCCAGACGCATTTTTCATTTATTATCTAAACACACAAGTTGATGTGAAAAACATTTTTGATTTATTTGAACACAATATGTATGAAAAGGTGATCATGACTTAAAAGTTGTTTTCCATTGATACTTTTCAAGTGAAATAAATGTTTTAGAACTTCTTGAAATAAATTTCAGTTAAAATTTCACTTTGTTGTTCACTTGTACTAGTTGTGTTCTTTCCAAAATTGCTGGGCCAATGCATTTCGGATATCAATGCCACGTGTATTCGACACTCCCTCATTGTTGGTTGTGGACGGTTGAGCCCCATCTGTGTCCACAACACAAGCATTCCACTCTGGTACGTAGGGCTGGTCCTTGGCCTCACACAGGTTGTGGAGGGTCACTGCTGCTGCCACGAGCGTGGGCACAAAACTGACATCAAGGTCAATCCTCTTGCGGAAACGCCTCCACCTTCCTTTGAATCGCCCAAAAGTATTTTCAATCGTCATGCAGGCACTGCTTAGGCGGTAATTGAAATACAATTGTTCTTCATTGAGACTTCCCCTGTTGGAGTATGGCTTCAAAAGCCAAATTGAGAGTGGATAGGCCGGATCTCCAATGATGACAATTGGCATGTCTACCACATCACTTCCCTGACCGACACCTGTGCGTTCATCTCTAGACGTTGGGAGTAGCGTACCATTGTCTCCCCTTGTTTTCAATGAAGAATTCGCAAAGACTCGAGCATCATGCAATCGACCTGGCCACCCAATGTAGACATCTTTGAATCTATATTTGTCATCACACACAGCCTGCATGATGACAGAATACCAACCTTTTCGATTCACAAAATCAGCATGGCAGTCTGTGGGTGCAATGATGGGAATGTGAGTTGCATCTATTGCTCCAGCACAATTTGGAAAGTTCCACTTTTCCTTATACCCACTGATAATGCTTTGCAAATCTTGTCCACGTGGAAATGTCACCAGCGTGTTGAACATTACTTCCTGTATTGCTTCACAGACGTCGTGAACACAGATGCAAACAGTAGATCTTGCAATGCCAAACAAGTTAGCAACAGTCCTGTATTCAACATTAGTGGCCAAGAAGTAGATAGTAACAGCAACACGATGTTAAGTTGTCAGTGCCTCTCGAACGCGGGATGATCTCTGTAGTTGTGGTTCCAGTTGTGTACAAACTGCAGTGAAAACAACACAGCTCATTCTAAAGTTCTCTATCCACTGGTCATCATCAAACGTTTGCAAAACAATGTCATTCCACCAATTCCTGCTCCTTGGTCTCATCCATAATGATCTCTCCCGTAGAAAGGATGTTCCAACAGCAAATGTAATTGCATACGTAATGCGTTGTCTCCGCCGTCTACGTGAACCACGTCTGAAAACCTCCATTATCAGAACTGAAATGACATTGCCAAATCAGTCAACACTATGGAAGATCCTATTTTTAACCCACTGCATGTAAATGCAACTCATTTTTGCCCTTTACCACCCGGGGTATTTATACCCCTGGGGGGTATTATACCCACCTGGGTAAATAATGTGCATGTAAACGTGCCTCAAAAATCCTTTTACTACCTGACATTGCGAGGTAACCCCATCTTGTTGATGGACTAGATGTTTTGAAATCAAAAATCAATTTTAAAAAATATTCAGAAATGGATTCAGCATCAGTATAATAGGTTATTGACAAAAGAAAATATTCATCAGAGGTCTTTTTTTGCTGTTGGTAATTCCATCTCTTGACCTTGATTCTTGGATGCTTGCTACATGAGAGAAATGACACGATTTGGGAGTGTGATGGCTCAGTGTTCAGAGCATTGAACTTTAAATAAAAAGGTCAGCAAATTGTTCTTGGCCAGTAATAACTGCTTTGTGTCTTTGGGCAGGGTACAAGTGGCATGAGGGTGCTTGTTCTAAGAGGTACGGCATGTCGATGGTGCACATGTCTTCAAATGCTAATTCTGCTTGTGCAGAGTCAGTAAGTTGTAGAGTCTGAGAGTCACTCAGATGCCAAGTGGTTCTCTCTGGGTACTCTTGCTTCCTCCACTCGTAAAACATGTTTTGACCCTGGCCATTGAAAGTATCATGATTTATTTATTTATTTATTGTTGTTTAAGGTCACATATTTCTGCACAATGGCTAATCATGACCATGACAGTTTTACGGGTGGACGAAGTCCGAATACCCAGAGAGAACCACTGAGCAACGGCGAACAACTGTCAGCTCCCCAACATACTAACTCCACACAAGCAGGGTTAAGGTTGGTTGAAGACAAGTGCACCGTCGACATCCAGTACGTCTTAGTACACAACGCCACCGTGCCCCCACATGGGAATGGGGGTGAAGTGTCTTGCCCAAGGACACAACGCGGTTGCCGCAGGAGGGGAAGTATCATTAAAAGCCCCAATAAACAAACTGAAATGATCAATAGAGGACAACTGGAAACAAAATCTTAACCCTTTACCTAACATGAAAAGCAGACGACACTTGCAAAAAAAATTCTTGAATAACTAATTTTTTTCATTTTTTGTCTCAAAAACATAGGTTATGACCCCTCGTTGGAACGAGCTCGACAAGCTCGTTCCAACGAGGGGTCATAACCTATGTTTTTGAGACAAAAAATGAAAAAATAATAAAAATTCATTGGCGATTTTTGAGAATCGCGCTGGCCGGTTTTGGCCGTTACGTTGGGTAAAGGGTTAATGTGTTTATCCTTTAGAGTCAACCTATAGATGCAAAGGTACATGATAAAGTGGAAATCCTAATTTTCTATTTACAGGAGATGATTTTGCTATCATACAACAAGAGATTGTTATGATGAAGGATTGTAAACACCACAATATTGTTGCGTATTATGGAAGTTATCTCAGGTGAGTGCGGTCTCATTTATTTGAGATCTCCAGGCTTAAAATTCATATTCGAGTATCAGCATTGATTCTTTCAAATTGTTTATCAGATTCTTGTCATAAATTTTGAAACTGTCCTTAGAGGCCTCGAGAATTTTTTGCTGTACATGTACAGGCAGCCAAGACTTCACTAGAAATCACTGCCAAGCTACTGTATTTTTCATCAGCAAGACCACCAAAGGCCTGTTTGTTGGAACATGTCTTCCACATGTACATGTAAGAAAAGAAATGCATTAATACTGGAACTTGACCTTCAAGAGTAAAACTCTAGTAAATATATAAATATGAGGTTTGTTTTTTTCCGCTTGAAGATACACTGGTTGCATGCACAAGGATGTAACAGTACTCTCAAATTCTAAATTATTTAAGAACTGAAAAATGATATTTGCAAATAGGGACAACATTAACTGAGTTTTAACTCACAGCATAGTGATATAAACAGTACAGTGCAGCTACCATGGACTGGTCACTTTCCATGGGTAGGCAGTACAGTGGAACCCTATTAATTGAATAGCCACTTTGCCAGTGAAAATTATTCAGTTGACAGGATTAATTAAATTAATTCAATTAACAGGGATTGTGTCACTTCCCTGTATTCTAGAAATAAACTTAGCCTTTATTCTATTATATCTTGTTTGACAGAGCTCCAGGAGCTCTGTCAAACAAGATATAATAGATTAAATGCCTGTATTGGATGTTCTGAGGCCAAACAAGTCTATAATCAAAGGAAAACTGAGGAGAGTAAGGGTAATTTCTCGACAGATTACAAGATTTTTTATTCAATTAACAGGAGTTTACTCTATAACCTATATTCAATTAAGAGGTCAAATTTGTACTGGAGGTATGGTAAATGTTTTTGTGTTGGGGAAATTATATTGAATTAACAGGGATATACAATTAAAAGATATCCAATTAAGTGGGCTCCACTGTATTTCCACGGACTAAGAAATATTAGATTCCAAACATTAATTATAGGAATAATCATCAAAAATTTAATTAATAAAATTTTGCTGATGACGACTTTTATTGACTGGTAAATGCATGCAAGGCCTTGAAGGCCTCCACTGCCCATGCATGGATTATGACCAGTCCACAGTTACTAGACTCTGTCACACAAATTTGTCAATGATGTTGCAAATAAAAATAACAGACGGCCTATGTCGTAGGTTTGTTGACTTTTCATGGCAGCATTACTTATTACACCTCGATGGAATAAGCTTTTCAAGCTCATTCCAATGAGACATCACAAGCTGGGCTTTTGAGGCTCAAAATGAAAATCTTCTAGCAATTCTCATTTGGTTGTCTTAACAGTTCAAGCTACACGTTTTGCAAAACTGATGCATTTTATATATAGTTATAATTTTAGTTGAAAAAAAATTGTATAGTAGATCTCAGTTAACCACCTTCACACTGATGTCAGAGTAACAAAATTTCAAGAAGCAATTTTTCCCATAATGCAACTTTGGAATTTAATCAATTCAGTCTTGTTTGACAGAACTTTTGAGCTTGCTATATAACCACATTTCATCCATTCAAATAAAAACATTTGGAACATGCTGATTGTTCTGAGCAAATCAGATGCGCTTGTGTGACGCACTTGTGTGACCAGTCTGGGGGGGTAAATTGAGGGAGAGGTACTCCTTCTACAGACTTTAGAGAGAAGTCTATTGAAAACAGGAAGAAGTGAGTTGGAAGGAGAAGTATGATTCATTTATATCTGCATGATTGTGCAGTTATACATGCATAGTTTTTTCTCACATGGTATTAAGTTACTAAAAGCTGAGAGAAATAAAGAGAGAGAAAAAAACCCACGTTTGTGTAATTTAATTGGAAAAGAAAATTCTACCCCAAAATTCCTGTAGGTTTGTAATTTTCACAAAGTACAGATTACATGAGGAATTCAGTTAATTCCAGTGTTGGACTTTTTTTTTTTTAACCCACCGGGTACTGTACACTTCAATTTGAAGTTTTCACCCAAAAGTGGTGTTTTCTAGTAAAATGCCCTTTATAAGGGTTTTTAGTTCGAAGAGGTGTTATGCCACCAACCTCCTGAGGAAGTTTTGGTGGGCATATATTCAGAGTCTTCACCCGTATGTCTGTACTTTCATTCCAACATTATGTATTGTAATTCAAGTACCATTAGATTTTGATTTCCTTGGTATGGTAAGACCAGCATGGGAAAAAGGTTATCCACATATTGTAGATTTGCATTCTTACCAGAGTTATAGCCCCCTTGTTAGACCGAGAATAGTGTTCAGAAGGCTATTTTGCATCCTAATGCAAGTACTGGTTGGTCAGATTTTGCTGTCCTTTGGTGATAGAACAGTGAGGGAAGCATACCCACATACTGCAGATTTTGTCTGCATTCTTACCAAGAGTTAAGATCTAGAGATGAGCCGATTAGTAAAATACCCCATCAGGCCAATACCGAATGCCGATGTCAGATGGTTTCGTTATTATTCAAGCTTACTGCAGAAGCTGGCTGATTACGGTAATCAGAATTTAATTTATGTGCCATTAATCCCCATCAACCCGGAATCTAACACACTTTTAATAGTAAATTAATACTCACTTAAAAAAGTTAAATAACAGACATCAAAGGGTTAATTTTATGTCAGTGAAGCACCATCACGTCCATCAGTGCAGTATATTTTCGATTTAAAATAAATAGCTAACAACTGAGTCGAGAACTCATCACACACGATGTCACAGTTAATTGTGTTCTGAACTTTTGATGCGGTTGTACGCCGGTTTACATCAACACTTGCAACAGTCCATTTCAAAGTCGGGTCTTTGCTGAATCGTCCTCTGCACAGGCTTTGAAGTCGACTATCACAGACAAACAAGTCTTTGAAGTTAACTATCAAAGGCATTCAAAACACAGCTGAAAAAAAATCAGAACAAAGAACACGAGCATGTTTTTGTTTTTTTCCGAATTAATGCCGCAAAATTAAACCCAAATTCCCATCAGAATAGCATATTGATCTGTAGCGTGTAGAACCCAGGCATGGCAAAGACCCCTCGTAGTGAGACAGGCACTTTGAGACAGAAAAGATTTAGTAAAATATAGGACTTTTTCTCAGTGGAAAGTCCACTGGATAGCAAGGCAAAATGCACATCCTGTGCTGTTAAAATATCACAGGGTGGTAAAAACACCAAATCCTGCACAACGACGAACTTGAGGAACCACTTGAAAGTGTGCCACCCAAAAGAGTACAGACTTTTACAAGCAAGGGAAACGGAGATAGAAGAACAGAAAAAGAGGAAACATGACAGCTTTTCTGAGTCCACTACCTCTGGTTTAAAAAAGGCGCACCAAATGAAGTTAACAGAAGTTATTGATAAAGTTACTCCGTGGTCTGCAAAAGACAAGAGGACAACAGATATAAATTTGAAAGTTGCTGAAATGATAGCGCTCGACATGGAGCCTTTCTCCATAGTTGAGCATGTTGGTTTCCGAAGATTAGTTGCAGCGCTTGAGCCAATGTGTAAGCTTCCATCCCGCCATCACCTCAGCGAAAATTTAATTCCAGAAATTTTCAAGAAAGTAACAGAGTGCATCAAAATGGAATTAAAGCAAATGATGTGCATGAGCTTAACAACTGATATTTGGTCTTCCAGCTGCAGCTCACATTCCCTCATGAGTTTGACTGGCATTTGGATTGATGACAATTTTAACAGAAAGCGGTGCATACTTAGTGCATCTTCCTTCCCCGGCAGCCACACCTCTGTAGCTATATCTGATGGGATTTGTGAAATGTTATCTCAGTGGGAGGTCTCAAAGGATCAAGTACTTGTAATTGTGCGGGATAATGCCTCCAATGCAGTTGCTGGATGCGAATTAACAGGCGTAAATCATGTTGGATGCTTCCTTCATTCTGTTCAGCTTGTAATTAAGGATGCAATAAACTCTCAAAGGTCTGTAAATGATATTTTGGCAAATTGTCGAAACATTGCAGGCCACTTTAACCGATCACCCTTATCAAACTTCAATTTAAAAGCTATTCAGAAGAAGCATGACTTGCCCGAGCACAAAATTATGCAAGATGTGTCACTAGGTGGAACAGCACCTTTTATATGCTGGAAAGAATTGTCGAACAGAGACTTGCCCTGGTTGAATTCGCTAGTGAACATGATATACCGACAATGTCGTCTAATCAATGGAATCTGGCCCAAACACTTCTCAAAGTACTCGGGAGGTTTGAGCAAATAACGCGCGAAATGTCAAAGGCCAGTGCTACAATCTCAGCTGTCATTCCAAGTGTGTCTCTTCTACTTAGTGTTCTCTCCAGTCATGACAACTTTAAGGGACTCCAGACAATGGCTGATGAATTGAGTGCTTCTTTGTCCAAAAGATTCAGCAATGCTGAGGAAAACAAGTTATTTGTTGTTGCTACTTTTGTTGACCCTCGCTTTCAAAAAGGAAAGTGCAACAGACGACAGGTTGGATAAATGGCTTGAAGAGGAGGATACCCTCATTACTTTGCTTTTGAGCGCGAACATCGCTGATGACAAAGAAAAGACATGCAGTGACCCCTCACCTACAACAAGTACAGGAGTGACTGGCATGGGCTGCACGGCCAAGAGAGTAGCTTCAAAGCATTTATTAGATGAGGACTTCAAACGTATGTTGAGTTCAAAGGGGGTTACATGTGCTTCAACAGCTAAAACTATCAAGGATGAGGCATCAATGTATAGGGCAGAATCTATTGTTCCAAGGAATGAGGACCCCCATGATTATTGGCGCATGAATGGGCTGAGGTATCCGAAACTAAGTAAACTCGCTAAAAAGTTCCTCGGTGCTCCGCCGTCTAGTGTGGATAGTGAACGGCTATTCAGTGAGGCAGGACTTATATATGAAGAAAAACGGAGCCGATTAAACCCAGACAAGTGTGAGATGTTGCTGGTTATTAGAGGAAGTATGTCTCTCCTGGGTTTGGAATACTAAGACTTGTGGCGTGAATTACTAATTTACTATGGTCGTGGCTGCAGTGATGACATTTGCCATTCAATTTTATTTGGAAGATGAAACACTGAACTTACTCACAAGTCATCGAGTGAGAACCATAAGGTTCAATCTTCCACTGGAAAAGGTTATATCTTCCACTGAAAGATAGCACCTTATGCTTCTCACTCGACTTAGTGTCATACATTCTGTATACATGTATATGATAAATTGATAATCTACCAAAATGAAACGGTCGGCACATTAACCAAAATAAGGCTATAATATAATTCCTTACAAAATCAGAAATTTTTGCTCTGAAATGAATGTCATCAGCTCAACATGCATTTGACTAGAACCTGATGAATTTGAATACCCTCAAAAGCACATATTCACAACCTAAACCGGACCTGGTTGATATCTTAATAATTTTCCAAACATCGCCATGACCATGCATCTTTGAAATGAGAATGATGATGGTGGACACTGTTGGATTTCAGGAGTGTACGACTGTGAGGTGGTGGTAGTTCAGCATGAAACCCAAAGATACAGTCAGTCTGAGTCAGATATGTAACCAACTCTGGATTTCAAACTAAATTACCCCCCTCCCCCCCCCCTCCCACACAACCTCGCACCTCAAGATTTCAACAGTACCCGCCATCATCATTCTCGTTTCAAAGACACAAGTTCCAGAAATCCTGCTGACGCCAGTAAGTGAGACCCTGTTTGGATTTTGGCGATGTGCTATCGATGATATTCGGATCAGTATTGTCTTTGTCACTCTTTCAGTCTCTTTGAAAATGGAATTCATGGCAATCATGTGGATCTGATCAAAACCATTTCAGAACACAATTATATTGTGTATAATGTTTTGAGGGCTGAAGAAGTTTTCAATAAAGACATGCAAATAGTTACTTCAGTGGAGTCGGCTTATCAAGCTTGCTCTAATGTGATTACTATTTGTATGGTTTTATAGAGAAAAATATGGGAGAACATGGTTTTTAAAATTAAGCAATTTCGATCATTTGAAGTGAGCTAAATTGAGTAAATTCCAAAATTTTAAAACTGACAATTGCCACCATTCCTAAAAAAATCTATGTTAGATTAAGCTTCAAGTGTCACTTCCTTCAATGTCATTCCAAATGCATCCAATCTCAATTGAGGTCACGTCGAGTCAATTTTCAGGTATTCTTGATCAGTTTGACAGTTTAATCGTTTTAAGGAATATTTTCGAAGAATAATTATCAAATAACCAAATTTCACAAATTATAGTACTAAATGGTTTGGTTGTTGGTGCTTTTATTTTAACTCAACACAGGCAAAAGTTGTTGAGGACTCGAGTTTTATTTTTGTTTTGCAGCTTGTTTAAAAAGCTATTTCAAGTTTTCAACATTACTTGTATTTCCCCCAAATCAGTGTTGTTTATTGTTATGCCCATTACATTTGCAGGCGCTGAATGGGGAGTGTGGGGGGGGGGGGGGGGGGGAGATATGCACCCCTGTTATTTTCCCGGCAATGTTTATTGTGCCCTTCGTCAAAAATGATAATTCGTCTGCAAAGATCTCCCTCTGCAAACCTCGGAGGCTGTCGTCCTCAGTGCCCTGATTTAGGTCGGGATCTTTACTCTCCTAATTTCCTAAAATTCTAGTTTGCTACCAGCTGTCCTCTTGAAAATAGACTTCTCGTGAAATATATTTGGACTGTTCAGTCAATATATTTTGTGCGCAATCTATTTCACAGGGAGCTGTACCACACTGTACCCAAACAGACTTACTTAATACTTATGCTAGTCTATGGCCATATTGTTTGAACTTTGATGGAACAAAACGACAAATGGCTCTCCCCGGATGAAAAAAATGTAGATCTGAATGCGTTGATCAAATACAAGAACACTCGGGCGATCAGCAGAGGAATATAGCCAGTCACATATCGAGGCTTACCCCTAACCCGTTGCCAGGAAACAAACTCCGTATTCTGATTCAGCGGCATACCAAACCTTCTGCATGTAAATTGTAATATGGTCATATCCTGCCTTTTCCAACCACAAGATTCTGCTACAGACCCCTGGTTAGGAAGGGATAGGATATAGCCATCTTGCAGAAACTAGGGCTTTGTCAATAGTGGGAGAAGGTTGACATAGGTGATAGGTATGTTCTGATAACAGATCAATCACCTATGTCAACCTTTCCCCACTAACAGCATCTTTTCGAGGGGCTCCAAGTAACTGTTGTTCACGTTGGCAAAATCGTAGTATCCACTTTAGCCTGGTTTAGATCAGTGTAAGATCACTCCAGTTTTGCTTTTGCTTTATTATTAATATCCTATCTCCCTTCCCGCAAAGAAAAAAAAAAAGAAATGACATGAAGACATGTCTGTTCTAAGTAGGCCTACCTGTGATAGGCCTATTCCTACACGTGGGTCGCCTGATTATACCCAAGTTTGGGCGAGTTCAGACTGGACAGTGGACAGGGTCAGGTTGTTTGTATTTGAGTGATGGAGTCTTACTGATCGGGAATTCAGTTAATGCACTCTCCCCCCCCCCCCCTCCCCCACACACACCAGCTTTCCTCTTGGTTGACCAAAAAGACTACCATAACTGCACAACTCCCAACTACCGTCCGAAGTTATAAATCTTCTAAAAAAGCGTGAATACCACATTTCCCGTGAATAGGCAGACGGAAAATTGATATTCACATGATAGCGGTTTTTCACCCTTGAATGTATATAAATATATTTGGAAGAAAATGGTTTGAAAATCAAAAGCCGTCGTTGGAACCACACGTTTTAAAGTGGTAGTTTCGTTTCGGTAAACCCACATACGGGATTGTGTCACATGAATCATAACGTTGCACTGCATTTTTATCACGTGCACCACACATTTCAACAGGAGATAAATTCCGTGGCTTCGTGTTGATAAATCCCACCCCGAAAATGCCCGATGTTAAACTTATTGCACCCAAACCTCTCCCAGTTAACACGGATTACTAATATGGAGGAATTATCTGTCCAATATGGGAATAAAGTATGCCATTATATATTTGATGAGACAGTGGGTGTATCAGCGTGATTGAAAGAAATATTGCGACATTTTGCAGAATGCAGCAGCAGTACAGTTTGGGCAGTGAAGAGCGTCCGTATTCACATGGATATGATGGGTAAAAAAACAACTCTGTGAACAGTTACACACTCAAAATCTTTAATATAATATTCTGCCTTTTCTTAAATGAACCATCACTTACCTGATACCAGACCAGTAATAGACGAGTGACGTACTGATCGTTTACAGCCTTGCACTGGTTATCCCTTGAGGCGGAAGAAAGTTCATTACAGATCAATGAAATCATCCATAACACTTTCACTTTCACTGAGTTTCAGACAATCAGCGAGAGCCGATTTTGAACATCGAGTGCCGATGGTGAACCGATGGGCACTTATCGGGCGAATGCCAATGTTACACCGATTAATCGTCTCATCTCTATTAAGATCCTTGTTGGACTATAAAAAGTGTCCATACAAACGTTTTGCATTATAACTCTAATATCGGTTGTCAGATTTTGATGTACAGTGGTATGTTTGAGAAACTAGAAACCAGCCTAGAGGAAAGGTTATCCACATTTTGCGGGTTTTGTCCACGCATCCTTTCCAGAGTTATCGTCCCATGTTATAGTTACAAAACTGTCCAGATGTGAACATTTTGTATTGTAATTCAAACATTGATTGTCAAGGTTTGATGTCCTTTGGTACGGTGATAGATCAGTATAGGGAAAAGGATATCCACACATTGTAGGTTTCATCCAAACTTACCACAGTTACCCCCTTTCTCTTAGACTTACAAAAACTGTCCTTCTGAACATTTTGTATTGTTTTTTTCCATGTGAATAATTTTTGTAGAATGGCAGCAGAACATTGAATAATGTTTATATCGCACATGTTGAATGGGTATGCAGGAGTGGTTAAACCAAGTCAGTCTGCACATGTGTTTGTATGTTTTTTCAAAATGGCAGACATTTATGCCATCTTAAGAAATGCCTCCACTCCATTGTGTAGCATATGCTATCCATGGTATTGCAGGCTGGAGCATATGTAGCGCTTCCCATTGTTCTATTTTCTTGTTAATTATAAGCCCAATTGAATTTTAGTTAAAATCCTTCCTATTTATTTAAATTTTAAAAACATATTTACTTTCTCTTGCAGAAGGGACAAGTTGTGGATTGCTATGGAATACTGTGGAGGTGGTTCTATGCAAGATATATATCACAGTGAGTCTTATATTAACCCTTTACCCAAAGAAAGAGCCAAAACCTGTCAGCAGGGGTCAGCTGAGTGGGTGACTAGGGCGAAGAAGTCGCCTTGTCATTCCTAAAGTCGCTTTGGCTTACATTGGGGGCAAAATTCAAGTTGTCCTAAAAAATTTCCTTGGGAGACCTGGCAGTTTTGTGCATTTCCTATGTTTTATTTCCAAATAGAAATGCTTCTACATTCTGACGTTCATAATAAAATAAATGCTTTTGCAGTTGCTGTTAAAATCCATTATATGGCTGTAGAAATAGCCAAACTAGCCCAATTTAAATTTTCTCAAAGAGTTGTTATGGCGTATTGTGGTGTTTAAACAATCTGCCCTAACTTTAAACAACCCTAACTGGTACCAACCAGCACAAAAATGGCTTTTCCAACATAGGATGTCCATTCTGACCCACCAGGCTGTGATTATAAATCACATAATATTTGGGTGAATGAGAATTGCAGGTCTCCATAGAACCAATTGCACATATCAATGTAGGATGGTCGTCAGAAACAATCATTTTTGTTTACAGTCTGTTGGTACAATTACCCAGTGCAGAAGGAAAGGGAGAAAACTTTTTTTTGTCAATTACCTCAGAAATATTCTACTCAAAGTTTGCTAAGCACCAAATATTTGACACATCATTGTGAAATTTGCTTGTGACATATTTGTGATGTTTTTGATGGATATGATTGAGATATGTATTGAGATGGTCCCCAGTGTTTACATAAGCTCTTTTGACAGACAGTCTTTTCGTGACAGTCATGGAAAGCATGTACCCCTTGATTTTCATGATGTTTTCGTGTACTGCCTTCATGTACATGACATGTGCAGGGTATGCTATCTTCATTTCAACACAAACCCTTGTGATTTAATGATTGAATATGGCAAATGCAAATGTAAGAAGACATTTGTCTGTAGCAGAAATGTGGCGGGCTGTAGGGATTGTGGAGCAAGGGGCTAACCATCGTCAGGTTAGTGAAGCCCTTGGTGTGCACCATACGGTGATCATCAGAGCCTGGGCAAGATTTCAGCAGTATTGCACACCAGTAAGACGACATGGTGGTGACAGAGACAGCGCTACATCTGCAGCTGAAGACCGGTTTTGATCATCCAGGCCCGTAGGAACTGCTTTGCCACAGCAACCCAGCTTCGCAGTTACCTTCAGAATGCATCTGAGGTAAATGTTTCGACGCAGGCTATCCGGGCAAGGTTGCACGAAGATGGTCTCTGATCGAGAAGACCATGTATTCACATTCCACTGTCCCAGAACCACCGCCAGGCACGATATGAATGGGTCATGGAAAGATTGGCGACCTGTCCTTTTTAGCTCATCTTGACAAAGTCAAGCTGAGCTAATCTCATCGCTCTCCGTCCGTCGTCCGTCGTCCGTCGTCTGTCGTCTCTCGTCCGTCGTCCGTCGTCCGTCAACACCATGTTTTGGTCTTCTCCTCCAAAGCCACTGGGCCAATTCAAGTGAACGTTTGTGTGAGTGATGGTCCCAAAGGGGCATTTCATTTTTGTTCAACTCAGCATGCCCAGCCCCATAGGGAGGGAGTGGGGGAAAATGCTCCAAAATATTTTAAAAATCTTCTTCTCAAGAACCAGTGTGTACAATGACTTGATATTTGCTATGGAGCTTCCATATGAGGTGTAGAATCAAGTTTGTTCAAACGAAGTTCGTGAAGTAATATTTGGCTTTGTAATAGGAGGGGTAAGATTTTTGGCCCCGCCCAAAATTTCTATTTTCTGAACCGATAGTCCGGTATGAACCAAATTTGGTTTGTGGAAGTATTGGGTCATAAGTACTTGACCCATGCAAAAAAAAAAATTCCCGCTTGCCCATGGGAACCCTGGGAGCTAAAAATAGAAATATTTTCAAACGCCCATATTTCCCAAACCCCACGGAACAGAGAGCTTTTATTTGGTATGCAGTATCCTTATGACCAGTAGAATTGAATGGTAAAAAAAAATTGCCATCGGTTATGTTAGGGTGTTCTGTAATGGGCATCGAAAAAATGCTGAGTCAGCATATTTGCAAAAATTAAAAAAAATCTTTTCTCCAGAACCAATCATCAGAATCTTTTGATATTTGGTATACAGCATTCATAGGGGGGTCAGATAAAAGTTTGTTGAAATAAAGCTCATTGGTTCATATTTGGGCTCTCTACAGGAGCCCGAAGTTTTAACATAGGGTAATATGGGGAATATTCTTTAAAAATCTTCTTCTTCAGAACCACCAGTCAGAATCTTTTAATATTTGGTATACATCACTGTTATGAGGGTCAGATTCTAGATTTTTCAAACCAAGTCCCTAGGTTAATATTTGGGCTTCCTACGGAAGCCCATATTTTATCTTTGTTCAATATGGAGGGTAATTTAAAAAAATCTTCTTCTTCAGATCCATCAGTCAGAATGCTTTGATATTTGGTATGCAACATCTCTATGGGGGTCAGATTCAAGTTTGTTCAAATCAGATCCCTAGGTATATATTTGGGCTCACTATGGTAGCCCAAATTTTTACTTAGTGCAATATGAGGAAATTTCTTTAAAAATCTTCTTCTTCAGATCGACTAGTCGGAATGCTTTTATATTTGGTATACAACATCTCTAGGGGGGGCAGATTCCAGGTTGTTCAGTTCGAGTGCCTAGGTTAATATTTGGGCTCCATATGGGAACATGAAATTTAACTTAGTACAATATGAGGGAATTTCTTCAAAAATCTTCTTCTACAGATTCACTTGTCAGAATGCTTTCACATTTGGTATACAACATCTCTAGGGGGGGTCAGATTCAAGTTTGTTCAAATCGGATCCATATGTTAATATTTGGGCTCGCTATGGTAGCCCAAATTTGAACTTAGTGCAATTCGAAGAAATTTCTTTACAGGCTCTCTATGGGAGCCAGAATTGGCCATTTTGCTGAAGAATTCAAAATTTTGTATTCAGTACCCTCTAGAGGTACTAAGATTAATCCACATAGGTTGTATCAAGGGGCTTCATAGGGGAGCTCTACATTTTACTTATGATCGACTGAAGAAAAGGCATGATGCCCAGATTATTTTTGTCACTCCTGAGGGACTCAAGGATTGACAGTGTAGCCTATGGAGATGGCTTGCTTAATGTAGACTCATTCTTGGACTCTGTTTAAATTGTGTTCTGTACAAGATGAGCGCTTCAGGCCCCGTGGGGCCTCTTGTTATGTGTACCCATACTATGTATGGTACACATAATGCCGGCATCCAGGGTGGCCATCCGTCGTTCGTCCATCCTTTGTCCGTCCGTCTGTCCATCCGTCCGGCTTCCTTATCCATTTCTTTATCATTCGATAACTTGAAAAATATTGCTTGGATTGTCAAGTTACTTTATATTTGTGTTCAGGTTACTGATTTGCCGAGCTGTATAGTTTTTGATGTAAATCTGATGATTTGTTACCGAGATATTAACCCTTTATCCTTCAGATTGAAAATTCCTCCAATCCCTTTGGCATTCGGTAACTTGAAAAATGTTGCTTGGATTGTCAAGTTACTTTATATTTGTGTTCAGGTTACTGATGTGCCGAGCTGTATAGTTTTTGGTGTAAATCTGTTATATTAACCCTTTATCCTTCAAATTGAAAATTCCTCCAAACCATTTTGGCATGAGATAACTCAAAAAATATCAATCCGATTGTCATGTTTCTTAAAATATTTTTTCAAGTTACTGATGTGCTGTGCTGTATAGTTTTTTATGTAAATCTGATAATTTGATATTAACTCTTTATCCATCAAATTAGACACTCCTCCAATCCATTTCTGTATGTACCCATACCATATATGGTGTACCTAATGTCGGCATCCGTGGTGGCCCTCCGTCATACAGCTTTCTACTAGTTGCGCGTATGGGTACACATCTGACGATTTCATCGGCCTATTTTTACAGATGAGTCAAGGTACTGCCTAGACCACACAGATTGGCGTTCTAGGGTATGGAGAAGACCAGGAGACCAGGAGAGCGATTCCATGCAGACAACATTGCTGAGCATGACCGCTATGGTGGAGGGTCAATCATGGTCTGGGGCGGCATCAGCTGGGATGGACGTACAGAGCTCTGTGTCCTTGAACATTTACTGCACAAAAGTATATTGATGAGATCCTGGATGTTCACGTCAGATTGTATGCAGGTGCAGTGGGTGATAGATTCATTCTGATGGACGATAATCCTGTTTTCATGTTGCCCATGATGTCGGGGGGTACCAACAGAGGGAGGGGATTGAGCATATGGACTGGCCAGCAAGATCCCCTCACCTCATTCCAATCGAACATTTCTGGAATGAGTTGCAGCTTGCCATTTCAGCCCGTCCAGTCCAGACAAGAAGTGTCCATGAGCTTGGTACCATGGTGCCATGCTGACCCAAGAATGGAACAACATCCCACAAAGGACCATCAGGAACCTCACTGGGAGCATGAGAAGGCATTGTCAAGCTGTAATTAACAGTAATGGGTCTCATACTCAATATTGAAGCCATACCAGTTCGCTCCGTCAACGTTTTGGCAAATTTGAAAAATTTCCTCTTTTACCAATAACATCCATTTTCCTCGGTTATCGTATTCAAAAGCTAAAAAATAACTTCAAACAGAAACAAAATCTTAATTTCTGTCCTTAAATCATTAAAGATTTAATTAAATAAAAAATATATACACTTTTCATTACAATATTTCAACTAAAACGTAAAACAGGTAGTTGGATATACTTGGTGCTTAGCAAACTTTGAGTAGTATAAATTAACTCAAATTGTTAATAATGCTTAATTAATGAAAGATATTGAAAACTGTTTTAACTACGCTTTTCAATTTAATTAAGACATTCAGAAACCATGGCAGACCCAGCTTCTTCTTTGAAATTGAAATTTATTTTTTGAATACTTTAATTATTAAAATAAATAAAAAAACCTTCTGTGATGAAAAGCACTCTCACAATATGTAGTGATAAATTTCACCTCCACTGCTCTAAGGCAAATTTAAATTCAACTTGAGTGCTTTTGAAGGCTAAATGCACAGCTTTGTTTTTAGTTGGTAAAACTTACTTTTAACTTGATCAGCTTATATTCACCACAACCACCTTGCCATAATATATGTCGGTTTGAATACAATATGCATGAATGAGGACTCCCCTTAACTCTTTCACTACCAGTGATGAAAGTAGTTACCATACTTTGAATTACATATGGCCTCAAATAAGTAATGTGAAGGGTTGAGAACTTTCAAATCTGAAATGTTCTGCCTGGGGCAGCAGATTTCAAATTTTCGATTGTTTAGGTGACCATTAATCTACTAATCTATGTCATAGTACTGTGAACCCTTAACCCAACGAATCACTGCATCCGCCCGCGTAATATGCAAATTCAGCAGCTGAAAATATATTATTTTTCGAAAAATTTCAACAAAACCATATCATGTGACCCCTCTTTGGAATGAGCTCGTTGAGCTCATTCCAAAGAGGGGTCACATGATGTGGTTTTGTTGAAATTTTTTTTAAAAATTTAAAAAATGGTAATTAAAATAATAAATTTTGAAATCGTCTGTGTTGGGTAAAGGGTTAAATGTAATGGAAACATTATTTTTTTTCTGACTTCTCCCCCATGTCCACTGACTTCTCCTTCCTAGCCCCTGATTTCTCCCTAAAATCTAACTTCTCCCTAAAATCAAGTGCCAGGCCGGTCAGTGCTCGTAACCAAAATCACCCTTCAATTTTCATTATTTTTATGACCCCCGCACTGAATAGTTGAGGGGCATATCTCTATCTATCCATCCATCCATATCTAGGGTACATTGTTTGTCCGGCTAACTCCTCTCAGAGTTTTCAAGATAGGACTTTTTATTTCACAGGATGTTTGTACATATGCCAGAGGTGCATACTGTCAGGATTTTGATTTGCTTCAATATTTCACAAAATTAAACATTGTTGAACATGGTCAATTTTTTGTAGAATTTCACACTTTGCGGAGGCATCATATTTGCCTTAGGCAAAAAAAAAAAAGTGTTTTGGTTCTCAGGCACTGCCACATTGGAAAAATACCCCCCCCCCCCCCTCCCCCCCGCGCATTGAATTTTTTTTATGGAGGTTTGAGATTTTCCCAAAAGTAAACAATACACCGCTGATCTCAGACGTTCATTGCAGTATAACAAAAATACCGTATATGCCTGTGTATACGTCGCCCCCGTGTATAAGTCGCACCCCCAACTCACACTCGGAATTTCTCCCTTTTGCCTAAAGCCCTTGTATAAGTCGCACACCCATTTTCAAGTATATGCAGTCAACAAGAATTAGTTGCAAGTTATGTTTTGCCAATTTGGGATGCAATGGAAATAGGTAAGTTTTCACGAGTTATCACATGTTGAATAAGATAAAAGAATAAAGGAAAATTATTATTAAAGATTTAAAAAATACTTGCATTTATTTGTTTTTCATTGTTTGTTTATCACCCCAATTTCTTCATTCCTGTCGAGAATATCCAACACTCGTTTGTGCCTGAGACTTCATAGTTTCAGAATCAGAGCTCCATTTGCACCATAACCTGTGCAGTTGTTGTGTTTATGTTTGTTTTTCCTGAATGTGACAGGAAAAACCAATATAAATATAACAACTGCGCAGGTTACAGCGCAAATTGTTCTACATAAGCATTGTTGGTGCTATTGAAACTTAAGGTAAAACGAACAGTAAAAACCCTCCCGACTTGCTATAACATGCCAGGTACAATTACGTTAATATGTCGATGCACAACTGAACTTGATCTGTACCTGTATTAATGTATTTATATAAAGGTTCAAACAACTCGGACTTGGCATAAACAAACAACGCAGTTGATCAGTGGCTGCCAAGCAGTGTTTTATGGCAGTTTTGTTGGGAAAAGGGTGAACAGGGGAGATTTCTAATAAACTACCACAGAAATTAAGGCGGAAACTATCTATTTGCTATATCTGTGAACAATACCGAATTCCGAATCTCTTGAATCCATGCTCAGAGGTCAAGGTTTTAAAATGAGGACCATTTGTTCTTTTTCAATTCATAGAGGGGCAAACACACTACAACAAGCTAAATATATGTTAAAAAATATTTGTTTGTTTTTTTATTAGAAATTTAACCACAAAAAAAACAACAAATAAAAAACAATAGCTACTATAAAGAATATATATATTTCAATATTTGATACTTCTGCTGATATGCAGTAGTACTGGTACATGTCCTACAAAATCTTGAAACTTTTTGTATTTATTTATTTATTGGAGTTTAAGGTCACATATTTTTGCACAATGGCTAATCATGACCATGACAGTTTTACGGGTGGAGGAAGCCAGAGTACCCGGAGAGAACCACCGAGCAACAGCGAGCAACTGTCAGCTCCCCAACATACTAACTCCACACAAGCAGGGTTAGCATTGATTAAAGACAAGTGCTAGATGGGAGCTATCGATTTTCATCCATTTCTTGCAAAAAATGTTGCCGCTGGCAATGGCCTTTGAACTTAGTTTAGTCAGACCTCAATATTTCCCTTTGGCACACCCTACAGGGCACATTTATAATCAGATCAATTTGAAACCTGGTATGTTTATTTGGGGTGACCTGTAGATGGGAGCTATCGATTTTCTTCCATTTACTGCAAAAAATGTTGCTGCTGGCAATGACCTTTGAACTTAGTTTTAGTCAGGCATCAATATATTCCTTTGGCACACCCTGCAGGACATATTTTTGATCAGATCGGTTTGAAACTTGTTATGCTTGTTTGGGGTTACCTCCAGATGGGAGCTATCGATTATCTTCCTGTTCTGTCAAAAAATGTTGCCTCTGGCAATGACCTTTGATGAATTAGTGCACCTATGCATCAATATTTCTCTTTGGTACACCCTGCAGGGCACATTTATAATCGGATCAATTTGAAACATGGTATGCTTGTTTTGAGGTGACCTCTAGATGGGAGCTATCGATTTTCTTCCATTTCCGTCAAAAAAAAATTACCGCTGGCAACGGCCTTTCAACTTAGTTTAGTCAGACCTCAATATTTCCCTTTGGCACCCTACAGGGCACATTTATGATCAGATCGGTTTGAAACCTGGTATGCTTATTTGGGATTATCTCTAGATGCTGTGGTTATGGCTTTTTACATGGAAGAGCTCGCAAAAGGGGATTAGCCTACAAGTTTCTCAACGGGAAACTCTGCGAGATCTGGGGTCAGATCGCGAGTTGGAGAGCATTCTCCGTCCCATCAGCAGTCGGGGTTGACTGTTTTTGTCGTTAGAAACTTCAATGAGTCGGGGCACCAGTCTGACGCTCCTTCCATTCTTCAGCTGGGGTCGGCTGTTGTTACGGCTTCCTCTTCCGTGGAAAAGCACGCTAAGGGGTAGGGGCCTACACGTTTCTAAACGGAACGCTCAGGGAGATCTGGAGTCAGATTGCGAGTTGGAGAACCCTCTCCATTCCCTCAGCAGTCGGGGTCGACTGTTTTCGCTTCGAGACACTTCAGTGAGTTAGGGCATCCGTTCATGCTTGCGGTCCAGGATGCTCCTTCCACACTGCAGTCTGGGCCGGTTGCAGCTGTGGCTTCTTCCTCTGCTTCATCAACGAAGCACGTTAAGACCACAGACAAGCTGTCTGACTTCACATGTTTATGTTGTTCCACGGAGGCGTTCCCAGTCTTCGCTACCGAAGTCGGATTAACCTGGAGCTGGTGGTTCAAGGCATATTCATACGGGACATGCGTCGAAAGTTCTGGGGTCAGATCTCCATTCCGTGAGCAGCATATGGTGAAGAAGTGGATAACCGCTGCTCTGCAAGCCTTGTTCATGGGCTTGCTGTCGCAGATTGTGCAGCTTATCGCAGCATCCCAGTAGTCGCAGGTTCGGCCGTCAACAGTCTCCGGTAGTGAGCTGTCGGATGGTGCCGTGTTGGTCCAGTCATCTGTTCATTCAAATGGTGTTGACCATGTTTTTCAGATGGAACATTCAGACGGTGAGAGGGCTATGGAGGATGATTCTCCATCCCTCATGGAACAGCACATTGAGACTATGAATTTTATTCATAAGTTCTTTCAGATCTTGTTTCATCTGAACAAAAGTCTGCGTTTGCTAGACAAAAAACAGCTTAAGCTACCGGACAAAGGAAAGATGAAGATCTTTCCTTCCCAAATCTTTCTGCTCAGGTGTCGAAGGCTTTTGGTTCGCTAAACGACGCCTCCCTTGGCTTCGCAATAGTATAAGAAAGGCAATGATCTATTCTTTACAAATAGAAGATCGATAGCTCATAGTTAGACTGAGACAGCTGTCTTGTTTGGAATAGAGCCGTCAGAAGAAAAAGTATGTCTTTTCCTTCTCGGTGTTGTATTCCTAGCCATTAGAGGCATTTAGTTCTATTGTTGATGCCATAGTAGCCTAATGTACTGTTAGAGCGATCTTTTCTTATACATTAGCGGCTAATGTCGTAAGTCTCCGTTTAGTGACCTGTCCAAGGCTGCAGGGTAACGCACAGGTATCTGTCTTCACCGATATATTACTTTTAGGCTGTGTTAGGTACGCTGAGACCGCTATCTTTTTGAAATAAGGTCGTTAGAAGGAAAGATTATGTTCTTTCCTTCTCGGTGTGGTATTCCTAAGTAGTCTTATGTGAATTAAGAGCGGTCTGTTTCTATAACATAACGGCTAATGTCATAGTGGCCTTATATATTTTACAGCGGTCTTTTCTTATACATTGCGGCTAACGTCGTAAGTCTCTGTTTAGTGAGCTTTCCAAGGCCGCAGGTGACACAGGTATCTGTCTTCACGGAGATGAAGACTTGTAAGCTGCGTTAGCTAAGCTGAGACTACTGTCTCTTTGGAATTACGGCTGTTAGAAGAGTGGTCCTTTATTCCTTACCTTGAGCGACTAACATTGTAAATCTCCATTTAGTGAGCTTTCAAGGTCGCAAGTTACACTGAGATATCTGTCTTCACGGAGATGGAGACTTCTTAGCTGCGCTAGCTAATCTGAGACGGCTGTCTCTTTGGAATTAGGGCTGTTAAAAGGAAAGAGTATGTTGTTTCCTTCTCGTTGTTGTATTCTTAGGTGTCTGAGGCTTTTAGTCCTTTTGTTGACTCCTCATTAGAATCAAATCCAATCCTTTTTCCTTAACTTGAGCGACTAACATTGTAAGTCTCCATTTAGTGAGCTTTCGAAAGTCGCAAAATTACACTGAGATATCTGTCTTCACGGAGATGAAGACTTCTAAGCTATGTTAGCTAGGCTGAGACCGCTGTCTTCTGGGAATAGAACCGCTAAAAGGAAAGAGAGCATTTTTTCCTTCTCGGTGTTGTTTCCTTTGGCGTCACAGACTTTAGTTTTATTATTGACACCATACTAGCCTAGCTAGAATTATGAGGGGCGTTTTTTCTCTATCATCAGCGGCTATCGTTGTAAGTCCCCTTGAGTGAGCTTCTGGGCCCACAGTTTACAGCCATATAATTGTCTTAACTAGTAGGAAGAGCTTTAGCTGCTTCAGCTAGGCTGAGACCAGTATCCTATTGGACAAGGTACCGTTATAAGAGAAGAGGTTGTTCTCTCCTTAACAGTATTGTTTTGTGTTAGTTGTCTGAGGCTTTTATTGATGATGCCATATTAATCGAGTGAGAATAATGAGCATTCTTTCAGATACCTGAAATTAGCTCCTTTTTCAGGAATATATTTCCTGCAATACTCGGAATGAGGCACAAGGAGTTCATCTAGGTTTTTAATATCTGGTGCCAGAACTTAGTTTTTCGTCGCCCACTTCATTTTAAATCCAATCTATTGTCGTGGATTATATTTCCACTCAGAGGATTTGGTTATTATGTCTATATGGTGTATTGTTTGGGGCCATCACATACTGTCTTGATTTCAAGGGATATGTCAACGCTATATCGGCAGGTGTATTCCTTGCAATAGTGCCATGTTCATCACGTCCCTCTCCATCCTTAGTGGCATTATGGAATTGGTCAGACGTGAGGGAGCCCTATGGTTTTATACTATTCTAGATGACTAACACTAAAGCGTTACGAGTCGCGCCGGGTTAAAAATTGGTCATGCTTGTTTTGACAAACGTTAAGCTTCTATTAGCTGTATTACTCTTTGTTGAGAATAGCAGCAGCAGCATAGCTTTTGAAATGTAGCATGAGGTTTCCTTTTCCTATAGTGAAAAAGGAATTTGTCACAGTTCCAAGCTTTAGTATTACTGCACCAGCCTTTAAAATCGTCCTTTTGTTGTTTTAAGTGTATCATAGAATCTGCACCATCCTACCTGTCCGATCTGCTTACCACTCACAAACCACCGAGGTCTCTTAGGTCATCGGGTCAACTCAATCTGGTTCAGCCCGTATCTAAATTTACTAGTGCTGGTGATAGGGCCTTTGTGGTTGCTGGGCCAAGGCTTTGGAATTCTCTTCCAATCGACATCAAAAATAGTAAATCACTTGAATCATTCAAGTCTGGTACTAATACCTACCTTTTTCGGAAGGCATTTCCTTCAGTGGTCTTTTAATTTTGGTCATAAACTGACATTACCGGGTGCGTGGGTGTGACTGAGTCAGTGAGGATTGCCTCGTTACTCGTCAAGTTACGCTCACATACTTGTTTTGGTAAAGTTGTAGATTGTTTTGTTTTTATTTTATTTTGTTTTAATTCAATACCCTTTTTCTTTTAGGTTCTGTCGCTTATCGCCACGATATAGCCTAGGTTGCTGATGTGGCGTTGGGCACCAATAAATGATAATAGTGATCCATGTATCAATGTATCTGTGAGAGAATGTATGTGTATGTGTGTATATGTATGTATGCAATTATTGTACAGCCATTGAGCACCGTGTGTGGATTCTAGGCTTTAAAATTATTATTGTTAATTATTATTATTATTACTTATCTAGGGATTCAAGTAATGTGGGAGGGGGGTTGATATGATTTATTTCCCCCCCCCCCCCCCCCCTCCCAGCCAATATGATAAGAGGCGATTACAGGGCAGGACGTAGTTCTCTTCCCATAAGTCTTGTATGCGTTCTATTATATGCAAGTCTGGGGGGTGGGGGGGGTGGGTGGGGGGGTTGTGGTCTAATGGCAACTTAAGGGGCACATCCACTCTTTAGTTGGTTTGCTTCCTGTGGTTGTTCGTTCATAAGTCATATACCAGCTTATGATTCCAGAACAGTAACTGGTTTTGGATTCCGAATTCTTTCATGAATACATTCGGTTGATATTTCTAGCTTTTGTGTACCTGTGTGGCAGGCATATCGGTTATCTGGGCGACATTCTCCAAATATGGCAATAAGTTCACTCTGAGAAGTTTCGCTCAGAGTAATCTGCTTTTGTTACGATGTATGAGTCTATTCCTCAGGTTAAATTGCATTAACGTCAGTTTTATTCCTTCAGATTCCTGGTTATATTTTGTATCGCTTGGTTACGTCGTTGATGCAGGCTGTATTCAGGCAAGGGTACATGCAGGATTCTGTTGATTGCATGAACAAGTTTTACCTTAGAAAGTTAAAGTCCATCTCTGGGTACCTTAGATCTTGGGGTCCTCTTTCTGTTGCACAGAATGTTGCCCATTAATATTGCATCTATAAGGTCATTATGCAGACTGCTCGAGCACTGACGCCGTTCCATTGCCCTCTTCGTTCTGAGAAATATTACCTCATGGGAAGGGGAGGGTTGGGGGGGGGGACGGTTTTTCCCTTATGTTATCTGGCTTTATAGTGAAAAGCAAGTGAATACCTCCTCCAGAGACAGTAGTCTACCGTCGGTGCTGGGTAAAGGTTTTTTTTCACTGTGAAGCATTTGTATATGTAAGGTGTCATACGAGTGTTAATATACAATCCTCAGACACTTTTAAATGAGTATAAAGCATTTCATTCTCTGGACTATCTTTATATATTGGTTTCCTTCACGGAATTAGCATAACGTGTTATGCTGGCATTAAATGGAGAAATTATGTAATTCTCAATTACATTGTTGGTGTTATGCCTTTCTCTTTTCTTGGAAAAGAGGAGGACATATGTAATTCCTGTCTTCTCCTATTCTCCTGTAAGAGCTATCCTTTATCGAAGTAATTGAGAGATTGGATTTTCCTTTAAGTACTAGGACTTCCAGCCTTTTTACGATTCAGCTAGTCTGGGCCATTGGTTGTGGTATAAAAATATTATGTATATTTTTTATACTTACCAATGGCCCAGACAGGGATGGCCCTCCCATGAGTGGGCACTCATACCTCCCTGCTGATTATAACATTTAGCTGGCACTGTAAAAAGAATGATGGGTGGCCCCAATTTCGGTACCTTCCTGGATACTGTGCATGCGCAGACAACGAAAGTATGGAGGACCAGATAGCACTTCTTTTTTGGGGGGTTTTGAATGCAAATTTGGGGGATTGGGGGGCAAAATTTGTGTTTCGTCCTGAAATAAATTGAGTTAGCAGCAGCTAGTCTGGGTAATTGGTAAGTATTAAAAATATATAAATTACTTAAAATTTATCATTTTTCAACAATATTGTTTGCAAGTGTCATCTGCCTTTCGTGTTTGGGAAAGGGTATATATAAATAAATTTTATTATTCCGCTATGAGCAGAATATAAGTAGGTGAGAATATTATTTATAACTCAATATCCTGGTCATTTGAAGGAGGAATAGTGCCCTCATTTTGCACCTTGCTCCATTTCCCATTTATCCATCTACACCATGTATGGAACCGTGTTAGCCACTTTGCCAGCGAGAAATATTCAATTGACGCGGATATTCAAATAACCAGTATAAGGTAATTTTCCTAATTTTTAGTGATGAATTGATTATGTATTCTGTTACATCTTGTTTAACTCTGCACTCTGATGTCAAAATGCCATAGTTTTCAGCAGCAAAGTTTTCCCACAGTGCAACTGGAAATTTAATAAATTATATCTTGTTTGACAGAGCTCACTCTATACGGACAATATGGAGTCAATAATGGAAATTTTGAAATACTACCAGAGTGCTGTGAGTTAACAGGGCTCATTGAGCTCTGTCAAACAAGATATATGAGAATAAAAGCTTATACCACAAGTATGGGGCCAAATTGGTACATAAATCTCAGGAATTTAAAGGTTTCTAATAAAAAAATTTAAGTAATTCACCATATTTTTTATTCACTTGACAGAGATTTACTCTGTAAGGCCCCTCAAAGTACATCTTCTGTTTCTCAAGCATTTTTGTTTGTAAAATTGCATGTGGGTGGGCTTTTTTTAAATTTTTTTAAATTTTTTAAAAATTGTTTGTAATTATTTCATTGCCATCAAAAATTCATGTTCTTGGTTTGTTTTATGTTTTACAGTTTCTACAGAATAGCGTGGGTGGTGGTGTATTTCATCCCTTGAGTGCAAGATGGCTTTGCAATGCTAAGGCATTGCAAAGTCTAGTTGCACTCAAGGGACAAATTTATCAGTTTTAATAACTTGAGTAAAATATCAGACATAAATATCATTTATTTTTTAAAGTTTGCATTGATTTTAAAAAGAGAGCTTGCAGCAGCCAAAAGGACCATGCAGGAGGGCCTGAGATACAGATTTTCAACTATTTAAGGCCTAACCAGTATGAAGTAATTGGTCAAACAAGTACTGAAGATATGGTAAACAGGATTTTGACAATTATATAAAATTAACAGAGTTCTCTTAATTGGTATACAATTAAATGGAATTCACTGGATATGGTTTACTGGAGATCTTACAATAACTTATTCTACCTTCTAATTATAGTTACGGGTCCTTTGGATGAACCTCAGATAGCGTATGTCTGTAAAGAAACACTGAGGGGTCTCCAGTACCTACACAGTAAAGGCAAAATGCATAGAGATATAAAGGTATGTACATCTTGACCACTTGTGTCAACTGTGTTTATTTTTCTGCAATGCCTGCAGGAAATTATTTTTCAGATCTACTTGCCCTTCAGGACAAGTAGTTCTAAAATCTTACTTGTCCTTCAAAACTATAAATTTGGCCCACAAAAAATAGAGCATACATATGGTTTATTTCGTGTGACTAGCAGATGAAATTTAAATTGATATTTCACCTCCTAGTCACAATTGAAATAATTATGATAACCACTCAAAAAATCTTAAGTGTCCTTTTTTATTATATGCTTTGTCTGATCTCAAAATCATACCAAGTAATTGCTTCAAAAGCAACAAACATTTCAGTTTAAAAGCCATCAGCAGATAGCAAACGAACCACTTTCAGCGACGTAATTAAGCATGTGCAAAACAAGATAGTTTCGTAAGTTTTCACTGAAATGTTAATTAAATACCACAAATAACACCCAACAGCTTTCCTCCATGAACGGTAAGCATCTTTTGCTTTCACAACATTTTGGGGAGTTTATTTCATATTTGTTGATAATATTTTCATGGTAATTTGCCAGTTCTACCCACAGTGAAAAATACAATATTTGAATAACATAATCGTATGACTTGCATTTGTCAGGAAGAAAATTACAACGTCTATGTTTTTGCTATTTCCTTTTATGTTTCGCTGAAGCATATTATAAAAAACTGAATATTGATTTCATACCATAGTGTCTCACTGTGAAGAGAACTCAGTCTTGATTTTCTGTTTTTTGGGTTTTTTTTTTAGCTCACCTGACAAAAAGTCAGGATGAGCTATTGCCATACCTCTTCATCTGTTAACTTTGCATTTCTGTCTTCTCCTCCAGGACCACTGAAGCAAACCCAACCAAACTTGGCAGTAATTGTCTTTGTGGGACGACCTTCCAAGTTTGTTCAGTAGATGTAGTTCAGCCCAATGGCCTGGGGAGGTGGAGGGGGTGGGGGGCGCAAGGCCTAAAAAAATTAAATTCTTCAAAAATCTTCTCCTAAATCACAAGTCATAATTCTTTGAAATTTGGTACAGCCTCCTCATATTATGCTCAAGATCCAAGTTTGTTCAATGAAACTTTGTCATGCAATATTTGGGCTTGTTCTGGAAGTGGTAATATTTTTGGCCAATCACCAAATTTTTATTTCCTGTAAAGATGGACCAATTTGGACCAAATTGTGCAGTAATATTAATGAATATGCATTTGATTTATGCTCCCTAAAAAGTTTTGCATCCCAGTAGGAATGCAATGAGCTAAAAATAAAAATTTTCAAACTTCCAAACTGTCCTGCACAAAGAACTGTTATTTAATGTACAGCATTCTTAGAACCAGTAGAATTGTGCAACATCCTTCGGCGATCCGATTCAGGTTGGTTTAAAACAAGTCCCTGGGTTCATTCATTTCTGGACTCCCTGTGGGAGCCCAAATTTTTACTTAGTGTAATATAAGAAAAACTGTTTTAAAATCTTTTTCTGATTCACCAGTCAGAATCATTTGATATTTGATATACAGCATTTTTATGGGGGTCAAATTCAAGTTTGTTCCACTTAGTTACCATTGGGTCACAATTGGTCTTATTGGAAGTCAAATTTTAACTTAGTGGAATATGAGGAAAAAGTTTTAAAAATCTTCTCCATATCCACCTGTCAGAATCTTCACAGTTTTGGTAAAGAGGATCCTTATGGGGTTTAGATTTAAGTTGTTCAGATCAGGACCTTGGGGTCTTATTTGGGTTCTCTATGGGAGCCCAAATTTTAACTTTGTGAAACAAAAATATTCTTCTTTGGATCCACCAGTCAGAATGTTTTTATAGTTGGTATACAGCATCACAAGGAGGCTCAAATTTAAGTTTGTCAAACAAGTCTGTGGGTTCATATTTAGGTTCCCCATGTGAGCCCGCATTTCAGCTTAGTGCAATATGAGGAATGTTATTTTAAAAATGTCTTCTTCAAATATTCTACACAGTACCTTTTGATATTTGGTATACATCCTAGTATCACTACTAGATTCAAATTTGTTGAAATAAAGCCTGTGCATTCATATTTTGGTTTTGGTCTCAACTAAGAAAAATATGCTCAAATTTTTGTGTTTAGTAGAGTTAGTATTTGAGTGGCAACCTCACTCCACTGGCTTAGGTGTACTTGGCATGTACTTTGTCGCAAATCATGCTAGGTCACTGACCAGCTCAATAGAGTTGATAGGAATCCTGTTGTGTGAAATGTTTTGGAAAAATAAGTCTGTGTTCCAGCCGATCACCGTCCAAATAAATGCCACATTATTCAGCACAGAGGGAATATCTTGGTAATTACAGGTATTGAGAATGATACCAGGTGAATACCAGTATTGTTCTAAAAGTACCGGTACATGGTAAGAAACGGTACTGAATCAAATTATCGAAGTTGAAGTCGATATATTATTGGGGAAAAAAACAATCACTGTATTTTTTCATGTCCGATATATTATTGGGGGAAAAAAACAATCACTGTATTTTTTCATGTCCGATATATTATTGGGGGAAAAAAACAATCACTGTATTTTTTCATGTTTGTCATTCCCCGAACGTCAATCATAGAAAACAGATGAATACAACTTGAAACTCCTCCCAGACTCCTGTTATGAAGTCCATGTCAATCAACCTTTATTCAAATGATGAACATAGTTTGCAGAGTACTTGAGCTGCATAAGTTACAAATAAGTATACACGTACCACCAATTTGAAACTGAAACTGAAAGTTGAATATTTCGGGAGTTCGTCGAATTCAGGGAATGAATATATTGACACATTTGTGCATGTAATCTCACGTTTTCCCATGTTTATAATAAAATTACCCACAAAAATCATTACAGGGAGTGTTTGTTCTATTTATTGTATCCCTATCAAAAACAGATAAAATCTGAAGCCAAGTTGATCAGCATTTCCATCAACACTGTCATTGTGAACTTTCAGCTAATGAATATTGATAAGCTGTTCAATGGCAACGAAGATGTGGGTTGGACATCCCTGTCACTTTTCAAAACAATGACGACCAGCCATCTAAAACTTAGCTATTTTTTTGGAACTTCAACTCTATAATTTTTTTTAACCCTTTACCCAATGCAGACGATTTCAAAATTTATTATTTTAAATATCATATTTTAAATTTTTTCAAAAAGTTTCAACAAAACCATATCATGTGACCCCTCTTTGGAACGAGCTCGATGGTTTTGTTGAAATTTTTCGAAATATAATATTTTTGCAGCTACTGAATTTGCATATTACGTGGGCGGATGAGGGCGATTCGTTGGGTAAAGGGTTAACAGTTATCTTAGAAACTAAATAAACCTAGTGTTTATATCTTAACCCTTTAAGAACTATGCTAACCACACATCACATCAGGTGCACTGAGTTTTGGGGGAATGTACACACGTGCTGCAGAAACAGAAACAAAGGGAAAGGGATGCCTGCACAATAATAATCCATTCAGACATTAATAATAGCCACTTACGTGAACATTAATTACTAACTCAAACATACCACTGACCATATATATCAACATTTAAAATACAATAGGTCCTAAAGAGAACCAAACAGTGGAAAGGAAAATGAAGGGTGCGAAGTGCACACACTCCATAAACAGTTGTATTAATATTCATGAAGAAAGGAAAAAATAACCTTAACAATGACGAATTGTGGGATATTTTTTTCGAACAAAAATGTCACGGTTTCCCTCATGTCTGATCTGTCTCTGTGATATGCTTTTAAATCAAAATAAAATAACACTGTGTATGACTGTATGTTTGTAAAAAAAATGCTTTATTAAAGATATTGGTTTCAGCTGAACATATGTAGCAAGTACAGTAAATTTTATTTTATTGTTAAACGCCCAAAATATACATGTGTTGTCATCCGTTTACAAACGCAGTCATGACATAGCCATAACACAAAAAATAAGAAGTGGTCCATGATAAAAACTGTATTTGTTTTTAGGCGAATCTACTGAGATTCGCGTACTTGGAGATTTGGTTGAGTCGATTTGTGGATTTAAAATTTTGTCCCTGAATTTGTTAATTAGTTCAGCAATCTGAACATAATCATCAGTATCAGTGACTGTCAGTCACATGTACTGATAACTTTGATCGAATTCTGAACTAGTCTACGATATACTGGCATATCACAGTATTTTTTTCAATACTGACAGGCTTGGATTTCTGAAAAATCCAGGGTGGCAATAAATCAGTCACCTGGAACCTACTTTGGCGAGCAAATTGCTCTCCTGAAATCTTTTTCACTTTTTTTGCTTCACAAAGATCTTCTAAAGACTTAGTTAACCCCCTGTACGCTGATGTCAAAATATCTAAATTTTAGACAGAAAAAAATTCCCATAATGCAACTAGAAATTTAACCAATTCAATCTCATTTGACAGAGCTCATTAAATTTCTAGATGCATTATGGGAAAAAACAGCTTCCTGAAATTTTGGTATTTTGACATCAGAGTGATGGGTGTTAATACCGGGTTGGGTAATTTCTTCTTCGAGTGCATTCAAGCCAATCAATTTTGAATGAATTAATAAAATGTTAATGAATGAACCTGTATTCATTTTTAGATCAACTTTGGCGAAGTCAAATTTGAGCTATTGTCATGGCCCATCGTCCGCCGTCCGTCTGTCCGTCCGTCCGTCCGTCCGTCTGTCCGTACGTCCGTACGTCAACAATTGGCTATGGCTCGGGCTAGAGGTCGTATTTATGAACCGATCTTTACGAAACTTCTTGTGTACCTTTGTTATGACCCTGGGACGGGAACGAGTGTTTTTAGGTGTGGTCCGAAATTCAAGATGGCTGCCAGCGGCCATTTTGTACCGATGATGCAAAAATCAGTTTTTTGTACAGAACTTCTGTATGAAAGTTCTGATTTGAATAAAGTTTTGTATAAATGTTTAGTACCATGGGATACATCACATATAATACAGGTTTTTTTCTCGTGCGTAAATTTTGCAAATTAGACTGACTTTGATTTATTTAGTGTTACTTTCAGAGCTGTAAGTGCCAAGCTGCTATGGCTCGGGCTAGAGGCCGTATTTATGAACCAATCTTTACGGAACTTCTTGGGTATCTTTGTTATGACTGTGGGACGAGAACGAGTGTTTTTGGGTGCGGTCCGAAATTCAAGATGGCTGCCAGCTGCCATTTTGTACCGACGATGCAGAAATCTGTTTTTTGTACAGAACTTCCATATGAAAGCTCTGATTTGAATAATTTTTTGTATGAATGTTTAGTACCATGCGATACATCACATATAATACGGGTTTTTTTCTCGTGCGTAAATTATGCAAATTAGACTAAGTTTGATGCTTTTTGGTGTTACTTTCAGCACTGTAAGTGCAAATGCCAATACGGCTCGGGCTAGAGGCCGTATTTATGAACCGATCTTTACAAAACTTCTTGGGTACCTTTGTTATCACCGTGGGACGAGAACGAGTGTTTTGGGGTCCGGTCCGAAATTCAAGATGGCCGATGGCAGCCATTTTGTACGAAATTTGGTGCAATCAGATTTTTGCACAGAACTTCCATATGAAAGCGCTGATTTGAATAATTTTTTGTGTGAATGTTTAGTACCATGGGATACATCACATATAATACGGGTTTTTTTCTCGTGCAGAAATTATGCAAATTAGATGAACTTTGATTTTTTCAGTGCTGCTTACACACAGTAAGCACACATGTCAATACGGCTCGGGCTAGAGTCTGTATTTATGAACCGATCTTCACGAAACGTCTTGGGTACCTTTGTTATCACCTTGGGACAGGAACGAGTGTTTCTGGGTGCGGTCCAAAATTCAAGATGGCTGCCAGTGGCCATTTTGTATCGAAATTAGGTCTAATCAGTTTTTTGTACACAACTTCTATACGGCTCAGGCTAGATGCCGTATTTATGAACCGATCTTTACGAAACTTCTTGGGTACCTTTGTTATTACCGTGGGATGAGAACGAGTGTTTTTGGGTGTGGTCCGAAATTCAAGATGGCCATCAGCAGCCATTTTGTACCAAAATTAGTGCAATCAGTCTTTTGTACAGAACTTCTGTATGAAAGTTCTGATTTGAATAAATTTTGGTATGAATGTTTAGTAACATGGAATACATCACATATAGTACAGGTTTTTTTCTCGTGCAGAAATTATGCAAATTAGATGAACTTTGATTTATTCAGTGCTACTTATACTCTGTAAGTGCACATGTCAATACGGCTAGGGCTAGAGGCTGTATTTATGAACCGATCTTCACAAAACTTCTTGGGTACCTTTGTTATCACCTTGGGACGAGAACGAGTGTTTCTGGGCGCGGCCCAAAATTCAAGATGGCTGCCAGTGGCCATTTTGTACCGAAATTATGTCCAATCAGTTTTTTGTCACAACTTCTACACAGCTCATATTTGTGAACTGATCTTCACGAAACTTCTTGGGTACCTTTGTTTTCACCTTGGGACAGGAATGAGTGTGTTTTGGGGTGCCTTTGTTATCACTGTGCTATGAGAACAAATATTTTGGGGTTCAGTCAGACCCACTCTGGGACTCAAAGATTTCTTTTCTGGTTTAGCATCTGACTGTCACCCACCTTTACAATACTTTACCTATACATTTGTTACAGGCAACGCTCAGTATTTATGTACAGACCATTACAATACTTTATATGTACCTTTGTTATCAGGTCATTACCTAGATGTTTGTCATTGCTGTGTCACATACTATACATGTACATGTCTTTGTCTTGACAAGTTGAGCTACAGTGTCATTGACACTTTCATTTACTATCCCCTCCACCCCAGTGTGGTCAGATCGATTAAGATGTTCAGGGGGACTGGTACATGTAAGAGCCGACACACACATGTACCCAGCATATTTTGTACACACGTTCCATGGTCCGTCACCATCGAAAATAGCTGAAAGTAGGTGAGCAAAAAAATGCTTATGCTGGATTAAATTGCGTGAGCAGTTAAGGCAAGCTAAAAATCTCTTGCATCAGAATTCCATGACTGCACTGATACCAGTATTGAAATTTGAATACCGTGCATCCCTACCCTACACTAATTAGCAGAAGTTTTTATTGTATTGTATATTTTGTCATTTCAGGGTGCTAATATTCTACTTACTGATGATGGCTTTGTGAAGTTAGGTGAGTACTGTAGTGGAGTTTTCAGGTTTTAACCCTTTACCCAACACAGACGATTTCAAAATTTATTATTTTAAATATAATTTTTTTAATTTTTTCAAAAAATTTCAACAAAACCATAGCATGTGACCCCTCTTTCGAATGAGCTCGATGAGCTCGTTCCAGAGAGGGGTCACATGATATGATTTTTGTTGAAATTTTTCGAAAAATAATATTTTTTCAGCTGCTGAATTTGCAAATTATGTGGGCAGATGCGGGCGATTCGTTGGGTAAAGGGTTAAAACTGTCTCGTAAGGCCCCACAAAGGAGATCTTCTGTTTCTCAGGCCGTTTTTATAAAATTACATGTATGCGGGTTGTATTTTATTTTATTTTTGCAATTATTTCTTTGCCATCGAAAGTTCATATTCTTTGTTTGTTTTGTGTTTTAGACCTCATAATCTACAGAATAGCATGGGTGGTAGTGTATTTCGTCCCTTGAGTGCAAGAAGGCTTTACAGTGTTGAAGCATTGCAAAGTCTTGTTGCGCTCAAGGGACAAATTAATCAATTTCATTAACTTGGGTAAAATATCAGACTTTCATTAACATGGGTAAAATATCAGACATAAACCATTTAATTTTTAGCTTAACTTGACATAGTCAAGATAAGCTATTGCCATCACGCGTGCGGAAGTCTGTTAGTCTGTGAGTCTGTTAGTCTGTGAGTCTGTTAGTCTGTGAGTCTGTGAGTCTGTTAGTCTGTGAGTCTGTGAGTCTGTGACGTCTGTTCACATTTTCCTTTAGCACGGGCTACACCCCGCAGTTCTTTTCTGATCATCACGAAATTTCACATGCAGGTTTGGGGTCATGTCTAGATGAGAACGTCCCCTTTTGGTCGCGATCGGGCAACTGGTATGGCTGCCCGAGCCCAAAACCCGAAAACCATTAGCACAGTCTACAGGTCGTATTTATGAAGGGATTTCATTGTAACTTGGTAGGATGCCTCTGTATAACGCCTAGATGAGAACGTCCCCTTTTGGGCATGATCTATCAACCGTTATGGCTGCCCAAGCCCGAAACCCAAAAACTTTTAGCACAGTCTGCAGGACATGTTTAATGTGGAGGGATTTCATTGTAACTTGGTAGGATGACTCCTTATGATGTCTAGATGAGAATGTCCCCATTTGGGCATGATCTGCCAACCGTGACGACTGCCCGAGCCCAAAACTCGAAAACCTTTAACACAGTCTTCAGGTCATATTTATTGAGGAATTTCATTGTAACTTGGTGGGTTGACTTCATACAATGTCTAGATGAGAAAGTCCCCTTTTGGACGTGATTGGGCAACTGTGACGGCTACAGGGGCCCAAAGCCCAAAAACCTTTAGCACAGTCTAGAGGTCATATTTATGAAGGGATTTCATTGTAACTTGGTAGGATGACTCCAAATAATGTCTAGATGAGAACGTCCCATTTTGATCACGATCATGCAGCCTTGATGGGTGCCCGAGCCCAAAAACCTTTAGCATAGGCAAAAGGTCATATTTATGGAAGGATTTTATTGTAACCTGTTAGGTTGACTCCATATAATTCCTAGATGATGACATCCCCTTTTGGTCGTGATTGGTCAGTTGTGATGGCTACAAGTGCCCGAAGCCCGAAAACCTTGAGCACAGTCTACAGGTCATATTTATGAAGGGATTTCATTGTAACTTCTTAGGATCACTCCAGATGATGCCCAGATGAGATTGTCCCCTAGGGTTGCGATCATTCAGCCATGATGGCTGCCCGAGCCCAAAGCCCGAAAAACCTTTAGCCCAGTCTACAGGTCATATTTATGAAGTGATTTTGTAACTTGGTAGGTTAACTTCATATAATGTCTAGATGAGAATGTCCCCTTTTGGACATGATTGGGCAACTGTGACGGCTAAAGGTGCCCGAAGCCCGAAAACCTTTAGCACAGTCTACAGGTCATATTTATGAAGGGATTTCATTGTAACTTCGTAGGATGACTCCAAATAATGTCTAGATGAGAACGTCCCATTTTGATCGCGATCATTCAGCCTTGATGGGTGCCCGAGCCCAAAAACCTTTAGCATAGGTAAAAGATCATATTTATGGAAGGATTTCATTGTAACCTATTAGGTTGACTCCATATAATGCCTAGATGATGACATCCTCTTTTGGTCGTGATTGGTCAGCAGTGATGGCTACAAGTGCCTGAAGCCCAAAAACCGTGAACACAGTCTACAGGTCATATTTATGAAGGGATTTCATTGTAACTTCGTAGGATCACTCCAGATGATGCCCAGATGAGATTGTCCCCTTTGGTTGTGATCATTCAGCCATGATGGCTACCCGAGCCCGAAGCCCGAAAACCTTGAGCACAGTCTACAGGTCATATTTATGAAGGGATTTCATTGTAACTTGGTAGGTTGACTTCATATAATGTCTAGATGAGAACGTCCCCTTTTGGACATGATTGGGCAACTTTGACGGCTAAAGGTGCCCGAAGCCCAAAAACCTTTAGCACAGTCTACAGGTGATATTTATGAAGGGATTTCATTGTAACTTGGTAGGATGACTCCAAATAATGTCTAGATGAGAACGTCCCATTTTGGTCATGATCATTCAGCCTTGATGGGTGCCCGAGCCCAAAAACCTTTAGCATAGGCAAAAGGTTATATTTATAGAAGGATTTCATTGTAACCTGTTAGGTTGACTCCATATAATGCCTAGATGATGACATCCCCTTTTGGTCATGATTGGTCAACTGTGATGGCTACTGGTGCCCAAAGCCTGAAAACCTTGAGCACAGTCTACAGGTCATATTTATGAAGGGATTTCATTGTAACTTCGCAGGATCGCTCCAGATGATGCCCAGATGAGATTGTCCCCTTTGGTTGCGATCATTCAATCATGTTGGCTGCCCGAGCCCGAAGCCCGAAAACCTTTAGCACAGTCTACAGGTCATATTTATGAAGGGATTTCATTGTAACTTGGTAGGTTGACTTCATATAATGTATAGATGATAACGTCCCCTTTTGGACACGAATGGGCAACTGTGACGGCTTCAGGGGCCCAAAGCCCGAAAACCTTTAGAACAGTCTACAGGTCATAATTATGAAGGGATTTCATTGTAGCTTGGTAGGATGACTCCAAATAGTGTCCAGATGAGAACGTCTCCTTTTTGTCATGATCATTCAGCCTTGATGGCTGCTCAAGCCCAAAAACCATTAGCATGTCTGTAAGTCGTATTTATGGAAGGATTTCATTGTAACTTGTTAGGTTGACTCCATATAATGCCTAGATGATGACATCCCCTTTTGGTCGTGGTTGGTCAACTGTGATGGCTACAGGTGCCTGAAGCCCGAAAATCTTGAGCACAGTCTACAGGTCATATTTATGAAGGGATTTCATTGTAACTTCATAGGATCACTCCAGATGATGTCCAGATGAGAATGTCCCCTTTTGGTTGTGATCATTCAACCATGATGGCTGCCCAAGCCTAAAGCCCGAAAACCTTTAGCACAGTCTTCAGATCATATTTATGAAGGGATTTCATTGTAACTTGGTAGGTTGACTTCATCTAATGTCTAGATGAGAACAGCCCCTTTTGGACACCATTAGGCAACTGTGTTGGCTACAGGGGCCCAAAGCCCGAAAACCTTTAGCACAGTCTACTGGTGATATTTATGAAGGGATTTCATTGTACCTTGGTATGATGACTCTAAATAATGTCTAGATGAGAACGTCCCCTTTTGGTCGCGATCATTCAGCCTTGATGGCTGCCCGAACCCAAAACCCCAAAACCTTTAGCATAGTCTATTGGTCATATTTATGGAAGGACTTCATTGTAACCCTTAAGTTTGACTCCATATAATGCCTAGATGATGACATCCTCTTTTGGTCATGATTGGTCAACTGTGACTGCTTCAGGGGCCCGAAGCTCCAAAACCTTGAGCACAATTTACAAGTCATATTTATGAAGGGATTTCATTGTAACTTTGTAGGATCACTCCAGATGATGCCCAGATGAGAATGTCCCCTTTTGGCTGTGATCATTCAACCATGATGGCTGCCCAAGCCTAAAGCCCGAAAACCTTTAGCACAGTCTTCAGATCATATTTATGAAGGAATTTCATTGTAACTTGGTAGGTTGACTTCATGTAATGTCTAGATGAGAACAGCCCCTTTTGGACACCATTAGGCAACTGTGTTGGCTACAGGGGCCCAAAGCCCGAGAACCTTTAGCACAGTCTACAGACCATATTTATGAAGGGATTTCAATGTAACTTGATAGGATGACTCGTTTTGGAATAATTTCACTGTAACTTGGTAACTTTTGTTGATATACGTTAACTGTGAGGGCCACATACATTAACTGTGAGGTCATATTAACCCACCCCTCAGCTCTTTAGTACAGTGTACACCTCATATTATTTTTATTATAAACATAGCATACAGGGAACAGAAATGAACATATTCCCAATTATCACAATTCTTGTCTTATTTCATAATCCTTTCATAAACATTGAACATTATCCTTTTCATCAAACACAACACACAAGTTAAGCTACATTGTCATTGACACTTTCATTTTTGTTTGCATTGGTTATAAAAAGAGAGCATGCGGTAGCCAAAAGGACCATACAGGAGGGCCTGTGAAACATATTTTTAACTTTTTTAGGCCTAACCAATAAGTTAAATAATGATGGTTAGCATGAATGATCAGTTGCTTGCTAAACCCTTTACCTAATGAATCAGCCGAATTTACAAATTAAGCAGGTGAAAAAAATATTCAACATAATCCAAGTAACTTATGGGCCAGTTGGGGTGCTCTTCAAATACTATTTTTAGTTGAAACAAAACAAAAGCCATGATAAATAATGATTTACTTTCTTACTTTTCAGGTGCAATAGGAGGTACAAGTTTATTAATATATTCTTTTAGTGTATACATTTAAAAGATATCAATATTTAAGTACAGTCAGGTTTATTATTTAGTTGTCAGAAGATCTTCAGTCAAAGTTTATTATACCCCCACCCTCAAAGAGAATGGGGGGTATACTGGATTACATGCATCTGGCTATCTGTCTGTCCATCCATCCGTCCATCCATCCAAGCATCCATCTGTGTATCCGTCCGTCTGCAGTAATATCTTACCAGTGAGTGGACGGATTTCAGTGAAATTTGGTACTTGGGATCCTTATGACAAGCCAGCCCCTCCTGTACATGTTATTAAAAAAGGTTATCTCTAGAATACAGGAAAGTGACACAATCCCTGTTAATTGAATACTCACATTAATTGAATAATTTTCATTGGCAAAGTGGCTATTCAATTAACAATGTTCCACTGTACTTGTTTTCAAGTTTTAAAAAATATTTCAACCAAACCATGTCTTGCGATCCCTTCATTGGAATAGGCTCTATGATATGGTTTGGTTGAAAAGTTTTGAAAAATAACTTTTCTAGCACATACAGGGCTTGTTTTATATACTTGTCTATGCTTGTAGGACGAGACAATATACTGTGCTGTTTATAGTAGAAAATTAGTCGCAATGTCAACAGATAGGCCCATTGTAGGACTTGGCTGTTTGTAGTAGAAAATTTGTCACAGTGTGAACAAATAGGCCCATGGTAGGACCTACAGTTGAAGAGATTTTGGAGAGATAGAGCAGTTATAATTGTTGTCCATGTTTAACTCCTGATGCATCCACGACCACTGCCAAGAATGTAAAATGCTCATAGGATAACCCACCACCACACCCTACCCCAGTCAGAAGCTGAGTTTCAGGAAAATTGCCTCTGTAAGATAAACTCATTTTATCTACCACTAAATTTTGTTTTTCAGCTGATTTTGGTGTATCTGCACAAATAACTGTAACTATGAGTAAGAGAAAATCTTTTATTGGAACTCCTTACTGGTAAGTATTTTTTTGTATTAGTCATTTCCAAATTGAAAGTTATTTAAGAACCTGACTGAGTGTTCAACTTTATCCCTTTTCAACGTTAGTCACGGATTCTTTTGGGTGTCTACAGGGGCCGAAATATGGGACCCTTTCATAATGGTATTTGGGCACGATTTTTGCTAATTCTCAACAAAATTTACCTTACCCGCTCTTGTTCCCCCTTCAAACAAAAATTTTAACTCATGGTTGGTATCCTGGACAAGGCAGTCATAAGTGCTCAACAAACTAATAATTGCCAACGTAATGAAACACACAGTGCATTGGAATTCAAGGGCAAAAGACAGGTTCCTCTTTCAAAGTAGTATACAAATGCTTTAACCCTTGGCACACTGTTGTCAAAATATCCAAATTTTAAGCAGCAATTTTTTCCAGTGATCCAACTAGAAAGTTAACCAATTCAATCTTGCTCACTGAGCTCTGTCTCACAAGATTGAATTGGTTAACTTTCTAGTTACATTATGGGTAACTAGTAAAATTTGCTTCTTGAAATTCTGATATTTTGAGATCAGTGTGCAGATTCTGAGGGTTAATGTGGACTACAGAGGCTCTGGTGAACATCATATATTATTAGCTTAACTTGACAAAGTCAAGATAAGCTATTGCCATCACGCGTGCGGAAGTCTGTTAGTCTGTGAGTCTGTTAGTCTGTGAGTCTGTGACGTCTGTTCACATTTTCCTTTAGCATGGGCAACACCCCGCAGTTCTTGTCTGATCGTCACGAAATTTCATATGCAGGTTTGGGGTCATGTCTAGATGAGGACGTCCCCTTTTGGTCGTGATCGGGCAACCGGTATGGCTGCCCGAGCCCAAAACCCGAAAACCATTAGCACAGTCTACAGGTCGTATTTATGAAGGGATTTCATTGTAACTTGAAAATGCTCTGTATAATGCCTAGATGAGAACGTCCTCTTTTGGGCATGATCTATCAACCGTGATGGCTGCCCAAGCCCGAAACCCGAAAACTTTTAGCACAGTCTGCAGGTCATGTTTAATGTGGAGGGATTTCATTGTAACTTGGTAGGATGACTCCTTATGATGTCTAGATGAAAATTTCCCCATTTGGGCATGATCTGCCAACCATGATGACTGCCCGAGCCTAAAACCCGAAAACCTTTAGCACAGTCTACAGGTCATATTTATTGAGGAATTTCATTGTAACTTGGTGGGTTGACTTTTGCAATGTCTAGACGAGAAAGTCCCCTTTTGGACGTGATTGGGCAACTGTGACGGCTACAGGGGCCCGAAGCCTGAAAACCTTTAGCACAGTCTAGAGATCATACTTATGAAGGAATTTCATTGTAACTTGGTAGGATGACTCCAAATAATGTCTAGATGAGAACGTTCCATTTTGATCGCGATCATGCAGCCTTGATGGGTGCCTGAGCCCCAAAACCTTTAGCATAGGAAAAGGTCATATTTATGGAAGGATTTCATTGTAACCTGTTAGGTTGACTCCATATAATGCCTAGATGATGACATCCCCTTTTGGTCGTGATTGGTCAGTTGTGATGGCTACAAGCGCCTGAAGCCCGAAAACCTTGAGCACAGTCTACAGGTCATATTTATGAAGGGATTTCATTGTAACTTGGTAGGTTAACTTCATATAATGTCTAGATGAGAACAGCCCCTTTTGGACACCATTAGGTTTCATTGTAAACTATTAGGTTGACTCCATATAATGCCTCTATATTTTTATACTGTACCAATGACCCAGACATAGCTGGTGCTAACTCTTAAAATATAGGGCCAAACACAAATTTTGCCCCCCAATCCCCAAAATTTGCATCTAAAACCAAAGAAAACATGTCCTGAATGGCCCTCCACACTTCACCTCTACTGTGCATGCGCAGTGTCAAGGACGTTCCGAAATTGGCGCCATTAATCATTCTAAGTTTGGCCCTTCATCAGTTAACATCTGACTGATCTTTGTGCTTGTAAATCTCAGTTTAAATGATGCCAGACACATAAATATTAGTGAAATGGTGATTCTAAGGAGGATAGAGAAGGAGGAGAGGAAAAATGTGTGACAGAATATTATCAGGGCTGTAACTTAAAATTTTTTAATGAAATTATGTTAAGTTACCTATTTTCGAGGCAGCAGCCATTTTGTTGTCATTCTGATTATTTAGTTACACTGATTTTTCAGTGTTTTCCTCTCTCCCTGTCCTTTAAGTCCCCTCTTGCTATTCTCCCATGCTTTTGGCATAGTTTCTGTAATTATTATTACTAAATTTTCTTGGGAGTTTTAGCTGAATAACAGAATGAATTCTGTTCTTTTCCCCATGTTTACGTCTTCACCTACGGGTGGTTAGGCGTTGTGTTCTGCATCTACCATCTGATGTTCTGCAGTTTCTTCCCTGGAAGTCTCTGTTTTGCATCAGATAGTGTATTTTTGGTAACTGATTCCGGGCCTGGGTGCCTGGAGTCTTATTTTAGTGTTTTTACATTCATTGTTTACATTTACAACAGCCCTCTGTGTGAGGGGGGGATTTCTTGAAAATAATATCTTGATGTTATTTTAATCATAACTAGATACATTATTATTGTTCGTAAGTGTTGAATAAATTGTTTAAGATATTTTTAAAATTTTTGTCCACACTTAGGCTTGGGATCCATTGGGGCTCAACGTTACTTTTCAGAAACTTGGGCTGTTCTGAAAAAATATTTTTTCAAAATATTTCGATTTCAATTATTTTTTCTATATTAATGGATCATATTATTATTATGTATTTTGATTGCCAGGGGTTTGTGCGAGTACCAGGACTTGTTTTCTTTTCATATTGAAAGGATTTTGATCAATTGTAATAAGAGGAAGTCTTCCTCTGACTTTTATAATCATTTTATATGTGGTCAGTGTACTCGCATTAACTCCTGTTCTGTATCGTATGATTTCGATGACAACATGGGAAGCGTATGTCACGGTATGTTAGTGGGGAATTGGACACTCAGGTCCTTTCCCCGCAGGGTCACTCTACTTTATCAATTTCTATTTCAGACGATCAAGATTAGGGTGATGTATCTGTGATGTCTTCCAACAGTGTGCCTCCGTCGTCACAATTAATGAAGGGCTAGCGGAAAAGTGCTCATGTAAATACGCCAATTGCCTAAGAGGACCCTAGTAGGTTCGACGGCCTTTGACGTCCGCTAGCTCGCCCAGTGTAGCGTCCATTCATCGAATGGTTCGGCAGCCGGGTTCGTCCGTTGCGGTCTAGAAGGAGTTTTGGGGTGATGCGAGCACTATAAATCAACCTAATGCACACCCAGTGACGGCGGATTAGAGGGAGAACGGAGGAAGCCTTTTAGTCTGGTTCATAGCTCGTTCTGGTTCATCCGGACGGCGAGCGAGAGAGGCCTCTCTCTCGTACAACAACATCTGGCCCCAGATGTTGTGGTACAAAATGTTTTGCATTCGGAGCATACGTCCGTCGCTCGGGACGCTCCGACATATAGTCAGTCCGGAGTAGACTGTCAATAAGGCTTCCTCATTCTCATGGTAGCGCACACGACCGCTCTTGGCTACGTGACCTCGGATATCCAGTCAGCTTCGCCAGTCAGAGAATCATCGGCGACCAGGTCACACCATCCGATAGCCAGGGACACGAGGCCTGCAGACTCCGGACGTTCGCATAGGAAGGTGTGCGGGAGTCAACGTACACGGAGCTTCCGGCGGCAATGCATCGTAAGACCGCTACTGCACAGGCCTCGGGAACGGACGTGCTTTCCTAAATAGCACAGTTTATCGCAGCATCCCAGCATCAACTGAATCTGTCGCATATTTTTTATCCGACGATGCTGGGTCGGGACGCTCCGCGGAAGTGGGTACGGACGTCCGAAAATTTCATCCGGTCCGACGGGATACCGAAAGGGATTTGGAGGATTTCAAGCTTTTCCTTTCGGAACAACTTATGCTGTTGTGTATGTCATCTGACTTGATCTTCTACAGCTTCTTTCGTCGGGCCAGAATGCTGCGATGCCGGATAAGAAACTGATAGCGTCGGTGGACTTGGAAATTTTTGGTTCGGTTCAGGGACATCGTCCCTCAGTTCCGACATAGTCCAATAATGTCACACAAACTTTCGAATTATTGAACAACGCTATATAATATTATTATATGCTTGCTATAACCAAGCATTTCTGGTTTCTTGTTCGCAAAGTTACGGAGATGTCTTTCAAAAGTGTGCCTCTGTCGTCATAGTTAATGAAGAGCTAGCGGCTATAAGTGCTCATGGAATATGTCTATCGCCTAAGAGATCCCTTGTAGGATCGACGGAGTGACATTCGCTAGCTCACCCGGTGTAGCATGCATTCATCGAATGGTTCGGCTGCCGGGTTTGTCCGTTGCAGTCTAGGAAGGAGATTTGGGTGATGCGAGCACTATAATTACTTTAGTACTCACCCAGTGACGGCAGATTGAGGACAGATCGGAGGAAGCCTGTTAGTCCGGTTCCTGGCTTGTCCAGGTCCGTCCGGGCTGTGAGCGAGAGAGGTCCCTCTCTCGTCCAACAACATAGGGGACCGCATGTTGTGGTTCAGATATTTTACATTCGGAGCATATGTCTGTCGGTCGGGACGCTCCGTTATATTGACAGTCCGAGAGACTGTCGATAATGCTTCCTCATCCTCACAGCAGGGCACACGACCGCACATTGGCTACGTGACCTCGACTATCCGATCAGTTTCGTCATTCAGTGATTCCACGGCGAATAGGTCACGCCATCCGGTAGCCAAGGGACACGAGGCCTATACACTCCGTTCGCTCGCATATTGGTAGTATGCACGGGGTAACGATCACGGAGCTTCCAGTGGCAATGCATTGTAGGACCGCTTCTTCTCAGGCCTCAGTGACGGACGTGCTATCTGAGTTAGCACAGTTGTTTCGCAGCATCCCAGCAATCGACAGTTTCTTACTCGAATCAGGAATTATCTGGCGGCGCTGGGTCGGTGCGGTCCGCGGTTGCATCAGGTACGGACGACCGAACGCTTTATAGGGTCCGACAGGATGGCGAAAGGGATTCGAAAGATTTCGAGTTTTCCCTTTCGTAGCATCGGAAGCTGCCATACATATCTTCCGGCATTATCTTCCAGTGATTGTTATTTCGGACTACATTGCTGCGATGTTGGATAAGAGACTTATAGCGTCATTGGACACGGAATTTTTGATCGGTTCAGGGACATTGTCCCTGACTTACCGACACAGTCCAATAATGTTATTACAACATGTGTTTTATTTTTCGACGCTATATATGCATATAAGCCTGCTACCAAGCATGATAGTTTAGTTTCTTGTCCGCAATGCTCATTTCTGCCGTTTTATCATTTATACGAATAATTTATTTTGGCAGAGCAGGGCATACTGAGAGTTCATATGCGTCTAGACGGCATGGTTAAAGACTGGAAATATTCTTTTTCGCCGTCTATGTCTTTTCCAACCACAATGTTGGAAACGACAATGATGTCTAGTAGACTTAACTTAGATGCTTTATCATACGTAATCCACCTTACTGAGGCATTATCATTACGTCTTCAAGAAAAGATTTACGGGATATTATTCTCAATGTGATTTCTTTTGAGGGCAGTAGTTTGTTCACGTATAACTCCGCCCTTCAGTGGCTGATTGGAGTTGGTTAGACGTGACGCAGCCCTTGCTACATCCACGCGCGTGGATAGTAAGGTGAAGAACTCTCTCACAGTCGCTTCGTTCTCGGAGAAGCCTCTCTTCGACGGCAACTTTTCAGCAATCCATGAATTGCTCGATTTACACGTTCTCTTGTCTATCTAGTGTTACAAGAGATTCAGACTGGGGCAAATATTCGGTGGTTGACTCAGAGAGTGCCACTGCAGTTGCCGGATCCGAGTGTTATAGTTATGACGGTTGCCAGTCAAACAGATTGGGATATAATATTGATCCCAACGGATTCGAAGTGCCAGGGTCTTTGGGTTCTGCAGTCTCTAAGCAAGCAATTATCTTCCGCGGAATAATGTTTTTTAGGCTTGCTTTATGTCATTGCATGAACATTATTCAGAAACGCATGTCCAAATCCTGTCCGTTAATTCGACAGTAGTGGCGTATCTCCGGAACCAGGGAGGCACTCATTCGTTTCCGTTATTCAATTTAATGGAAAGAATCCATCTGTTGGTTATAGTACACCAAGTTCTGTTTCGGTCCGTCATATTCCGGGTCGTCTGATTGTTTTACCGGACTCCCGTTCTCTTAGGGGTCGCTTGTTGCCGTCAGAATGGACTCTCATCAAACAAGTATTCAATCAGATTTGCTATCTATGGGAGCGCCCAATGATAATTTATTTACGACACAGCTTGCTAATCAATTGCAGACGTATGTGTTGGCTTGTCCGGATCTCTGAGCTAATGTTGTTAACGCTCTATTGATCTAATAGGACGGAATGATAGGATACGCGTATCCTCCGGCGCTGTTATTTCAGCAGGTATTGCTAAGATAAACAACCACAATACATTTCTGTTGATAGCATCTCTATCTTCACAGAGACCGTGGGTAATTTACTCTGATGTCTACTGTGGCACTTAACGCGAAATCTTCCTCAATGAGAGGATCTTTTTTCGCTGGGTAAATCGTGTCATCTTTATCACAACCCGCAAGGTCGCAACCTTCACGTATTTCGTTGTGTGGTCCGTATTGCATTGTAAGCATTGTACTGGACGAGCTTTGGATGTGATTTCTTACTATAGGAGATCCTCTTCTTCGCTATTCTATGCGGCTAAAGTGGAGGCTCTTCCGTCATTGGTGTAGGGATCACTATGTTCATATGGTTGATCCCTCCATACTACTCATTGCAACTTTTTAGTATACTTGTTTGACAAGATCTACTGCAGCCTGTTATTATTAAGGTTATTGGTTTATGTTACCTCATACCTATGCACTCTATGATAGTTTACAATTGAGTCTTATGTCTCTTTATCTAAGTCAGTTAGTAACTTTTTGATAAATAGACTTAGAATCTTTAGATTAAATTCCTATTTGGAATTTAACTTCGGTTCTTATTTAGCTAAGTAATCATTTGAGCCTCTGGAAACAGTAGTTTTCAAATTCTGACCTTTTAGACAGTAATTCTGTTGGCTTCTCTTTTACTGAAGAGTCAGTGAGTTTCATCCACTATCGATGGATGATTTTCACTTTCGTAGTTTCGGAATCACTACTTCCTTTACTATTTAGGTTGGATTTTTGCATAAGAGTTAGGCTCCTAATATCCGGAACCTATTGTTATCAAGGTCCTTCCGTTTTCGTACGGGCATAGGCCTTTACTCTGTCCAGTTAGAGTTTATGTATTTATAAACAGATATCTGTTTATTACTACGGGCGTAAGCTTCTTCTGTCTTTGATGCCTAATAGAAGGACGTTACGCTCCATTCTATTGCTAATGGATTCAATTAACTATCGGTACTGCTTATGGTATATCATTGACTCAGCAGTTGTGCTTAAGATTTTGGCTCATGAAGTAAGAGTTCTTCTACATCTTGGGCTTACATTAATAGTGTCGCTATTATAGATTTTTGAAGGCTGCTCATTGCGCTCAGCCATCCACATTCATGAATTTTTATCTCAGAAATATCGAGTCCATTTCTGGAGGCCTCTATTGTTAGGTCTATTATCTACTGCTCAGAATGTCATTCACTTAACAGTTGCTATTATAGCTAGGTAGGCTGTCTGTTTCGGCACTGACTCCGTTCTGCTGCCCTCTTCGCTCTGGGCTATTTGACCCAGGGCAAGAAAAAGTGGGGGGGGTGGGGGTGGGGGGAGGGTGTTCCCTTGGGTCACCTGTTTTACTATGAAAACAAGGGGATACCTCCTCCGGAGTTAGTAATTCTGAGCTGTTATTGGGATGGTTGTTTAGTGAGAAGTTTATGTTTTAAAATTCATTCAAGTCTTAGTTTTTAAAGTATAGCTTTTGAAAATAGCACGTGTCAACGGACATGATTATGCAATCCTCAGACACTTTTAGGAGTATAAGAGTCTCTATTCTCTAGACTTACTTTATTTATTGGCTTACTTTAAAAATTATTAGTATAGGATTATATTGGATATTAATAGAGTACATGGATGTATCATGCTCAATTTTGGAAGGTGTTGTATCTTTCTAATTTATCATAAATAAGAAAGATACATGTAAGGCCTATTACTTCTTTTTCCCTAGAGGGGATGACTCTATTTTTATATTATTGAGCGTATTCCATCTTGCTCTATGTCCTTGGCCCTCCATCCTTTTTACTATTCAGCTATGTCTGGGTCATTGGTACAGTATAAAAATGTTAAAAAATTTATAGTAATTTCTATATTTTTTATACTTACCAATGACCCAGACGGGGATGGCCCTCCCAGGAGTTGGGAACTCTTGCCTCCCCGCTGAGTACATAGCGCTTACCAGGCACTGGTTATTAGAATGATTAATGGCGCCAATTTCGGAACGTCCTTGACACTCCGTATGCGCAGTAGAGGTGAAGTGTGCAGGGCCATTCAGGACATGTTTTCTTTGGTTTTAGATGCAAATTTTGGGGATTGGGGGGCAAAATTTGTGTTTGGCTCTATATTTTAAGAGTTAGCACCAGCTATGTCTGGGTCATTGGTAAGTATAAAAAATATAGAAATTACTATAAATTTTTTAACTTTCGATGGTGACGGACCATGGAACGTGTGTACAAAATATGCTGGGTACATGTGTGTGTCGGCTACTACATGTACCAGTCCCCCTGAACTTCTTAATCGATCTGACCACACTGGGGTGGAGGGGATAGTAAAAAATGAATACAAGTTCATTCATGAACATTTTATTAATTCATTTAAAATTGATTGGCTTGAATGCACTCGAAGAAGAAATTCTTCAGATCCACCAGTTGAAATCTTTTGATATTTGGTATACAAAATCTCGGGGGGGGGGGGGGGGGGGGGGGGGGAGGGGGGGGGAGGGGAGGGATTCAGGTTTGTTCAAATTGGGTCCCTGAGTTAATATTTGGGGTCTCGTTTGGAGCCTGAATTTTAACTTTAGTGCAATATGAGGAAATTTCTTTAAAAACCTTCTTCAGATCCATCAGTCAGAATCCTTTCATGTTGGGTATACAACATCGGGGGGAGGGGGGGGGGGGGGGGGGTCAGATTCAAGTTTGTTCAAATTTAGTCCCTGGGTTAATAATTGGGATCCCTATAGGAGCCCAAAGTTTTACTTTGTGAAATATGAGGAAATTTCTTTAAACATCTTCTTCCTCAGATCCACCAGTCAGAATGCTTTCATATTTGATATACAACATATCTAGGTAGGGGGGGGGGGGGGGGGGGGGGACGGGGGACAGATTCAAGTTTGTTCAAATGAGGTCCCTGAGTTAGTATTTGGGCTCACTATTGGAGCCCAAAGATTAACTTGGTGCAATTTGAGGAAATTTCTTTAAAAATCTTCTTCTTTAGATCCACCAGTCAGAATCCTTTCATGTTTGGTATACAACATATACAGGGGAGTCAGATTCAAGTTTGTTCAAATCGAGTCCCCTGGGTTTATATTTGAGGTCCCTGTGGGTGCCTGGATTTTAACTGAGTGCAATATGAGGGAATTTCTTTACAAATCTTCTTCTTCAGATCACCAGTCAGAATGGTTTCATGTTTGGTATACAACATCTCTAGAGGAGTTGTATTCAAATTTGTTCAAATCGAGTCCCTGGGTTGATATTCGGGCTTCCTATGGGAGTCCAAATTTTAACTTAGTGCAATATGAGGAAATTTCTTTAAAAATCTTCTTCTTCAGATCCACTAGTCAGAATCCTTTCATAGTTGGTATACAACATCTCTAGGAGGGTCAGATTCCAGTTTGTTCAAATCGAGCCCCTGGGTTATTAATTTGGGCTACCTATGGGAGCTTGAATTTTTACTTAGTGCACTATGAGGGAATTTCCTTTAAAATCTTCTTCTTCAGATCCACCATCAAAATCCTTTCATATTTGGCGTACAACATCTCTAGGTAGGTCAGATTCAAGTTTGTTCATATCGGGTCCCTGGGTTAATATTTTGGCTCCCTATTTGAGCCCAAAGTTCAGAATTCTTTCATATTTGGTATATGACATCTCAAGGGGGATCAGATTCAAGTTTGTTCAATTTGAGTCCCTGGCTTAATATTTGGGTTCTCTATGGGTAGGGTGGGGGGGGGGGGGGTGGCAGGGGGAGCATGTTAGGTTCAGGTTTGTTCAAATCCATTCCTTAGTGTTTTTCCATAAAATTTGCTTCTCATGACTTCATTCCTTTGTAGTGTTGATGAACCATGTCTAACTGAATGTGACCCCAAATACTTCTTTGAACCATTTTGGCAGGTGAGTGATTAAGGCCCCTTGGGGCCTCATGTGTTCATTACACTTTTTCTTATGCCATAGTTCATCAGAGGTGGGGATTTGCTTCATTGTGCAATACTGTTGTTAATTATTTTATGCAGAGACGGAGCAACCAGGTGACTGGGACCAAGAATTCACCTTGCATCGGCAAATTGCTCTGCTTTCAGTAAACAGGAACTCTGAAATCACCCTGTGAAAATTCAGTCTACCTTGAAATTGGATGATTTTTGTCCAAAACGTTTGCCACCTAAAACACATTTTACTGGAAGTAGTTAATGATGTTGGAGCTAATATTCACATACAGTAACTAAAAATGAAATAAACAGATAAAAAAAATGACAAGTTATCAGTCAAACCCAACATGTTTTTGCTTACAAGTTACAGTGAAAATAGGTGACAGCTGGCAGAAGACAATGTGAGTTTGTATTAAAAAATGTTTTCAAAACAAACTGAGAACCCTTGTAAGGGTAATTTTCCAGAAAACAACACACTTGAAGTGTCAAAAACGTCTTATCTTTTGACATTACAGGGGTGCACCCCATTATTTTCCAAGAGTACTTGCTCCAGAAAAGGGTCCCCTTAAACACTAGAATAACTGGAATGACCAGAACTCCACTGAGTTACTCATAAAGGGTGGTCTGTACTTCGCAAAAATTATATAACTAATAATAAAAAAAAATCCTCTACACAGGGCTTGGGTGTGTGGGTGATCCCACCTTTTTTCCTCCCATCAAATTTATACATTTTTTAGCTTAACTTGACAAAGTTAATATAATCTACTGCCATCACGCGTGTGAAAGTCTGTTGGTCTGTGAGTCTGTTCACATTTTCCTTTAGCACAAGCTACACCCCATAGTTCTTGTCCGATCATCATGAAATTTCATATGCAGGTTTGGGGTCATGTCTAGAACGTCCCCTTTTGGTCTCGTTCGGTCAACCGTGATGGCTGCCCGAGCCCAAAACCCGAAAACCTTTAGCACAGTCTACAGGTTGTATTTATGAATGGATTTCATTGTAACTTGGTAGGATGCCTCTGTATAATATCTAGATGAGAACATCCCCTTTTGGTGATGATCTGTCAACCGTGATGGCTGCCCAAACCGGAAACCCAAAAACTTTTAGCACAGTCTGCAGGTCATATTTAATATGGAGGGATTTCATTGTAACTTGGAAGGATGACTCCGTATGATGTCTAGATGAGAACTTCCCCATTTGGTCGTGATCTGTCAACCATGACGACTGCCCGAGCCCAAAACCTAAAAACCTTTAGTACAGTCTACAGGTCATATTTATTGAGGGATTTCATTGTAACTTGGTAGATTGACTTCATATAATGTCTAGATGAGAACGTCCCAGTTTGGTCGCGATTGGTCAACTGTGACAGCTACAGGGGCCCTAAGCCCGAAAACCTTTAGCACAGTCTACAGGTCATATGTATGAAGGGATTTCATTGTAATTTGGTAGGATGACCCCAAATAATGTCTAGATGAGAACGTCCCCTTTTGGTTGCGATCATTCAACCATTATGGCTGCCCAAGCCCAAAACCCGAAAACCTTTAGCATAGTCTATAGGTCGTATTTATGGAGGGATTTCATTGTAACTTGGTAGGTTGAGTCCATATAATGTCTAGATGATAACGTCCCTTTTTAGCCATGATTGGTCAGCTGTGAAGGGATTTCATTGTAACTTGGTAGGATCACTTCAGATAATGCCCAGATGAGAACGTCCCCTTTTGGTCACGAACATTCAACCATGATGGCTTCTCGAGCGAGCCCAAAACCCAAAAAACTTTAGCACAGACCACAGGTCATATTTATGAATGGATTTCATTGTAACTTGGTAGGATGACTCAGTATAATGTCTACTTGAGGACATCCCCTTTTGGTTGCGATCAGTCACCAGTGATGGCTTCACAGACCCAAAGCCCAAAAACCTTTAGCACAGTTTACAGACCGTATTTATGAAGGGATTTCATTGTAACTTGATAGGATGACTCGTTTTGGAATAATTTTGCTGTAACTTTGTAACTTTCGTTGACCTCCATTAACTGTGAGGGCCACATACATTAACTGTGAGGGCCACATTAACCCACCCCTCAATTCTTTAGTACAGTCTACACCTCATTTTATTATACCCCCGCTTCGAAGAAGTGGGGGCTATATAGGAATCGCCCTGTACGTCCGTACGTCCGTATGTCCGTCCGTCCGTCCGTCCGTACGTCTTTCCGTCCGGACAAATTCTTGTGTGCGCAACTTTTCCTACATTAATGAACCGATTTTGATTAAACCTTTCAAACATCATCTCTACTAAGTGAACATGTGCATATTCCAAACTTTTTGATCTGCGACAATTTTAACCAGGTTATCTCTCTTGAACTTTGATTTAATATGGGTTTCTACATGAAATTCTTGTGTGCTCAACTCCTCCTACATTTATCAATCAATTTGGACAAAACTTTTCAGACATCATCACTACTAAGTGAACATGCGCATATTCCAAGATTTTTGATCTGCGACAATTTTAACCAGGTTATCTCCCTTTGACTTAGATTTATTATGTCTTTCCATTCGAACAAATTCTTCTTGTGTGCGCAACTCCTCCTACATTAATGAACCGATTTTGATGAAACCTTCATCTCTACTAAGTGAACATGTGCATATTCCAAACTTTTTGATCTGCGACAATTTTAACCAGGTTATCTCTCTTGAACTTAGATTTAATATGGGTTTCTATATGAAATTCTTGTGTGCGCAACTCCTCCTACATTTATCAATCAATTTGGACAAAACTTTTCAGACATCATCACTACTAAGTGAACATGCGCATATTCCAAGATTTTTGATCTGCGACAATTTTAACCAGGTTATCTCCCTTTGACTTAGATTTATTGTGTCTTTCCATCCGAACAAATTCTTGTGTGCGCAACTCCTCCTACATTAATGAACCGATTTTGATGAAACCTTTCAAACATCATCTCTACTAAGTGAACATGTGCATATTCCAAACTTTTTAATCTGCGACAATTTTAACCAGGTTATCTCTCTTGAACTTTGATTTAATATGGGTTTCTACATGAAATTCTTGTGTGCGCAACTCCTCCTACATTTATCAATCAATTTGGACAAAACTTTTCAGACATCATCACTACTAAGTGAACATGCGCATATTCCAAGATTTTTGATCTGCGACAATTTTAACCAGGTTATCTCCCTTTGACTTAGATTTATTATGTCTTTCCGTTCGAACAAATTCTTGTGTGCGCAACTCCTCCTACATTAATGAACCGATTTTGATGAAACCTTTCAAACATCATCTCTACTAAGTGAACATGTGCATATTCCAAACTTTTTGATCTGCGACAATTTTAACCAGATTATCTCTCTTGAACTTTGATTTAATATGGGTTTCTGCATGAAATTCTTGTGTGCGCAACTCCTCCTACATTTATCAATCAATTTCCTTATGGCCTTCGCCTACATGATCAGAAGTGCATTCCTCTAAAAACCCAAAGCGGGGGTATTAATCACCTTCAGTGATAGTTCTAGTTTTTATTGAAAACATATCACACATGGAACAGAAATTAACATATTCCCAATTATCACAGTTCTTGTCGTATTTCATAATCCTTTCATGTACATTGAACATTATCCTTTTCATCAAACATAACACACAGATAAGTTAAGCTACAGTGTCATTGACACTTTCATTTCTGTCAGTCTATCTAGATACATTTTTAGGTGATTTAATGGTGTTTAGGGAAGTTAGTACATATGTGGCACAGTAGCAGGACTGATAGCCAGCTGTTTTAACTCACATTTGGTGTGATGGTGACCATAAAATAGTTGGTGGTCAATATCTCCCACCCTTAACCTGTTTTCAACAGGTTTAAATCAGTGTTGCATAAATAAAAATCAAATGTTTAATCAAATAAATCATTTCTGTAACAAAATACAATAATAATAACAAACAAATAATGAGGAAAGACACTTATGAAAACCTGAAAATAGGATCACATTTTGCCCTAAGGTTTTAATCTTCTGATACTTGTTCTATATTACGCTTCTCTGATGTCTGTGCATTGCATTATCAACAGTTCTTTTGGATCAATACAGGATGAGAATGTATTAGAAAAAAGAATTGTTAGAAATTAATTTCACATCCTGTTACACCCCTAACTAAGATACAAGGACTAATACTCTTCATATTCACAGTATATGTTTGTACGAATACGGATTTGAAATTTGTTGAAGCAGTACTTTTGATTCTGAAAATGTGATGAAGGAAAAGGCTATCAAATAGAATCCAGCGTGGTGCCAGGATATAATATGCCCACCTCTGTTAGCCAGGTTGTTAATGCACAGCTATGATGGCCTGGCTCTTCACATATCAGTCTCAATCTACTGATGTAGCAAATTCTAAAAAATTTGGTTCATCACGATATTGATATTTGTGTGTGGATGAGCTTGTTACTTACTTGACAGTGATTGGTGGGTTACCTTGGCCATCCAGTGATGGTAGATTAATTCTACCTTCATCTTGGGAATGAACAATAACTTGATAGAGCCGGGCTGGTGCACTAGAAAGCGATAGCTTCAGTAGTCTACATATATGCCCAATAGGTTATTGCCTTTTTCTACCCCTTCAGCCCATCTCAACTCATGTCCAAGATCCCATTGAATCTAAGTTTTATTCAAATGGTCACTCCGATCGAGTGTTCTAAAGATAATCACTTATATTGCTAGATTTTGTTGAATATTGCATGAGTGGCCAAAAAAACACATTGACAACATTGTGTCAGGGAGCTACATCCTACACATCAACTCAAGTTGGTGAACATAATTAAGCTTTTCAGCTCAATAACCCATACTAAAACACTATAAGATATAATTTGGAACAATTAGGTATCATCAAATTATTGCAGAGATGAATTATTTATCGTATTTATATCTGCTTTTGCTCAAAATCTTCTCTATTTTTTTATTTTTTTGTGAATTATCTACCTTTTTATGTTAGAAAATGCAGAATAGCAAAAATGGATCCAGGGCAACTTTTGTTTGGTTTCGCATCGCCATTTGTTAAGCAATATCTCCCAGTCATGAACCAATATCCAAAAATGATTCGCACACTGCGATACAAAGTCCTTCTAAGATTTCTTCAGGTATGACTGTCTGACATGCTCTGTAATCACTAAGATTGCTATTATGGAACCACCAACGCAGGGACAACTGATTGGGTTATCTCACTAAGACACCTTGCACTTTCTAGGTTACCATGTCCAGTCACTGACTCAATCATTTAATGTCTTTGGCTTTTCAAACTGTAACCCAATCTAGAAACAATTTGCGCCGTACACATGCACAGTTGTTATACCCCCACTTCGAAGAAGTGGGAGCTATATAGGAATCGCCCTGTACGTCCGTACGTCCATTCGTACGTCCATCTGTATGTCCGTCCGTCCGTCTGTCTGTTCATCCATCCGTCCATCCGTACGTCTTTCTGTCTGAACAAATTCTTGTGTGCGCAACTCCTCCTACATTAAAGAACCGATTTTGAAGAAACCTTTCAAACATCATCACTACTAAGTGAACATGTGCATATTCCAAAATTTTTGATCTGCGACAATTTTAACCAGGTTATCTCTCTTGAACTTTGATTCAATATGGGTTTCTACATGGAATTCTTGTGTGCGCAACTCCTCCTACATTTATCAATCAATTTTCTTATGGCCTTCGCCTACATGATCAGAAGTGCATTCCTCTAAAAACCCAAAGCGGGGGTATTAATCACCTTCAGTGATAGTTCTAGTTGTATTTATGTTTGATTTTCCTGAACACGATCTGCATGTTCAGGAAAATCCAACATAAATACAACAAATGCACATGTGTATGGCACAAACTATGCTCTGAAACGAAACTTTGAAGTTTCAGTCCCAAACGAGTGACACAGATTGATTTGAGGGCATAAATAAATCGAGGTAAGCAAAGTTACTGTCTTATTATATGATCTAAAGGCAAATTGTCAAATTCCAACAAAATTTAGCTTAACAGTTTATAAATGCAATTTGCATGATCAAATCATAAAACCCATTTTCTTGTGGTTTTGTACCAAGTCTATTACAGACCATTTATACTTTTATCTCGATCTGATTATTTACATGCAAGTCTGACTTTGCTACCTTTGGGGGCATCAGCACATGCGTTAGCGTTGCTCTTGTTAGTGTGTCACTGATGTGAACCCATAAAAAAGAATGCATGTTGAACTGCATTATAATGCTGTAGTCAGTGTTAATAAGCCCATGAAATTTGCAGCTGCAAACTGTTACGGAAGGGGAAATTTCTGAATTTTGAGGGCAGCATCAGCCATGAATTTAGGCGCCAGTGATGAAAAAATGAGCAGAGCAGGGTATTTTGGACAAAAATAAAATGAAATGGGTTGGATAACAATAAACAGAAATTTAACTAATCTTGGTCTAGAACTGGAATCAATTTATTTAAATTGCTAAATTAAAACACAAAATTATGTGTGACAATAAAACATGTTATTATGTATAAATACAACACTGTGTTTTGAAAAGCAATTATGTGATAAAGTCAGTTTTATGCATATGTTATGGAATTTTATTATGATGTTTTTTCTTTCTTTTTTTTTTAAAAAGAAGACCTGTGTAATACATGTGTTTATATATTTTAACAGGATGGCACCAGAAGTGGCAGCTGTTGAAAGGAAAGGAGGATATAACCAACAATGTGATATCTGGGCTGTGGGCATAACTGCAATCGAATTTGCTGAACTTCAGCCTCCCATGTTTGATTTGCATCCAATGAGGTTAGTTGTTATACCCCATTTCAAAGAAGTATGGGCTGTATTGTTGTCACCTTGTAGGTGGGTACAGTAGAGCCCACTTAATTGTATATCTCTTAACTGAATAACACTGTTAATAGAATATAATTTCCAAACACCAAACCATTTACCATACTTTCTGTACAAATTTGACCTCTTAATTGAATATGGGTTACAGAGCAAACTCCTGTTAATTTAATTAAAAAATCCTGTAATTTGTCGAGAAATTATCCCAACAATCACCAAATACCCAATGTTTACAGACCTACTTCACATAAGTGCATCTAACATAGGCATTTATTCTGTTATATCTTGTTTGTCAGAGCTCCATGAGCTCTGTCAAACAAGATATAATAGAATAAATAGTCAATTTATCTCTAAAATACAGGAAAGTTATCAAATCTCTGTTAATTGAATACTCTTGTTAATTGAATAATTTTCACTGGCAAAGTGGATGTTCAATTAACAGGGTTTCACTGTATGTATGTCTGTCGGTCCTTATGTCTGATATTCTTGTGCATGCAGCTCCTCCTACATTTTAACCAATTTTGATGAAACTTATCAAACACTATATGACTAACAAGTAGGTATGCGCATGTTTCAAAATTTTTAAGTTGTGACAATTTTACCTAGGTTATCTCCCTTGAACTTAGATTTACTATGGATGGCCAAATAAGATTCTTTTGTGTGTAACTCATCCTACATAAATGAACCATACCTCAAAGATGACTATTAATGATTGAACATGCACATATTTCCAAATTTTCCATCTGCATTGATTTTAAACAGGTTATCCCCCCTTCAGAATTTAACAAAGATTAAATGAGATTCTTGTGTGTGAAACGAACATTAATAAGCCAATTTTGATGAAATGTCACAAACATAAATATTAACAAGTGAACATGCACATACTTCCAAATTGTCAATCTGCAACAATTTTAATCAAGTTATCACCCATTCAACTTGGATGATTTAACAAGGATTTGTATATGAAATTCTTGTGATGAGACTTCTCATGTAATACATCTAACAAGTAGACATGTATATTTGTCAAAATTTTCAATCAGCAACAGTTTCATCCAGCTTATCTCCCCTACAAGATTCTTGTGTGCGTAACTCCTCCTACAGTTATCAACCGATTTTGATTAGTGTTGAAATGAATAGTAAATTCTCTAGTCGACTAGTCGCCAGCTATTGAATTGAATTGTTTATTCAACAATATACACGTTACAAATATATAACATTACATGTACATTTACAGTGATATCTAGATTTGTATACAAAACACTAAGTAACATGCATATTGTATGGAGGTAGCATAGCCAGATTGGCTGTCTTCCTGCTACCCCCTGAGAAAAAGGTTAAAAAATAAAAATGAAAAGTAGGAATTGAGAAATTAAGGAGTCGTTTATAGAGTGTTATTTTGGATGTGAAAAATGGCAGCGATGCGTGGATATATATACATAAATGTGCCATGCACAGGTACTCTATGAGATGATTGCATTAGTCGACAGAAGTTGTCACCCAGCTAATTATGTTGCAACAGTTGTGCTGTGATGCATTGTCTATATCAAATGGAAAGGGTAGAGATTACATGTCACATTTTACCAAAAAATACTATAATTATTTCGCATTTAGTCATTATATCACTGCTCAAATACAACTAGTTAAGATGTAACTAAGCGCGGCAGTCGGAACAAGCAGCGTTTTGGCATCGTACGAAACTGTGATAGGAATCAAGTGCAATTTGGGTAATTTTGTTTATAAATAGTGATCTCGACGTAATATTTTTAGCTCACCTGAGCGAAGCTCAAGGGGAGCTTAACTAATCACTTTCTGTCCGTCGTCCGTCGTCCGTCGTCCGTCGTCCAGCGTCCGTCGTCCGTCGTCCGTCGTCCGTCGTCCGTCGTCCGTCGTCGTCCGTCCGGCGTTAACTTTACATTATCGACTTCTCCTCCTAAACCACTAGCCCAATTTTATTCAAATGTTGGCTAAATGTTTATTACCTAATGCCAATTCAGATTTGTTCAAATGAAGTTGCCCCTCCTCCTGGGTGGTGCCACACCCCCAAGGGGCACCAAAATCTTTGTAAATCTTCTTCTCATGAACCAGCAGTAGCAGAGACTTGATATTTGGTGTGCAGCTTCCTTTTGAGGTGTAGACTCAGATTTGTTCAAGAGAAGTTTGTGGGGCTATACTTGACGTTGTTATGAGAGGGGCAAAATTTTTTGCCCCGCCCAAAATTTCTATTTTCCAAACCGAGAGGCTGATTTGAACCAAATTTTATGTGAGGGCTTATTGGGTCATGAGTACTTGATTTATGCAAAAAAAAATTTTCCCGCAGCCCCGTGGGAACCGCAGGAGCTAAAAATAGAAAAAATTTAAAACGCCCATATCTCCAAAACTGCACGGCACTGAGAATTTTTATTTGGTGTGCAGCTTCCTTAGGACCAACAGAAAGGATTGGTAAAAAAAAATTGCCATCGGTTTTATCATAGGGTACAGTTTCGGGACTTTGAAAAAGTGCTGAGTCAGCACTTTTTAACACTGTAGGCAATGGGAAAAACATTAAAAAATCTTCTTCTCCAGATCCAGCAGGCAGAATCTTTTGATATTTGGTATGCAACATTGTAGGGTGGATCTGATTCAAGTTTGTTCAAATCGGCCCCCTGGGTTCATATTTGGGCTCAGTATAGGAGCCCGATTTCGAACTTAGTGCATTTCAGGCAAATTTCTTAAAAAATCTTCTTCTCCAGATCCAGCAGGCAGAATCTTTTGATATTTGGTATGCAACATTGTGGGGTGGATCTGATTCAAGTTTGTTCAAATCGGCCCCCTGGGTTTATATTTGGGTTCAGTATAGGAGCCCAAATTTGAACTTACTGCATTTCAGGCAAATTTCTTTGAAAATCTTCTTCTCCAGATCCAGCAGGCAGAATCTTTTGATATTTGGTATGCAACATTGTAGGGTAGATCTGATTCAAGTTTGTTCAAATCGGCTCCCTAGATTCATATTTGGGCTCACTATAGGAGTTCGAATTCGAATTTAGTGCATTTCAGGCAAATTTCTTCAAAAATCTTCTTCTCCAGATCCAGCAGGCAGAATCTTTTGATATTTGGTATGCAATGTTGCGGGGTAGATCTGATTCAAGTTTGTTCAAATCGGCCCCCTGGATACATATTTGGGCTTACTATAGAAGCCCGAATTCGAACTTAGTGCATTTCAGGCAAATTTCTTAAAAAATCTTCTTCTCCAGATCCAGCAGGCAGAATCTTTTCATATTTGGTAAGCAACATTGTGGGGTGGATCTGATTCAAGATTGTTCAAATCGTCCCCTGGGTTAATATTTGGGCTCAGTATAGGAGCCCGATTTCGAACTTAGTGCATTTCAGGCAAATTTCTTAAAAAATCTTCTTCTCCAGATCCAGCAGGCAGAATCTTTTGATATTTGGTATGCAACATTGTAGGGTGGATCTGATTCAAGTTTGTTCAAATCGGCCCCCTGGGTTCATATTTGGGCTCAGTATAGGAGCCCGATTTCGAACTTAGTGCATTTAGGCAAATTTCTTAAAAAATCTTCTTCTCCAGATCCAGAAGGCAGAATCTTTTGATATTTGGTATGCAACATTGTGGGGTGGATCTGATTCAAGTTTGTTCAAATCGGCTTCCTAGATTCATATTTGGGCTCACTATAGAAGCTCGAATTTGAACTTAGTGCATTTCATGCAAATTTCTTAAAAAATCTTCTTCTCCAGATCCAGCAGGCAGAATCTTTTCATATTTGGTAAGCAACATTGTGGGGTGGATCTGATTCAAGTTTGTTCAAATCGGCCCCCTGGGTTTATATTTGGGCTCAGTATAGGAGCCCAAATTTGAACTTAGTGCATTTCAAGCAAATTTATTAAAAAATCTTCTTCTCCAGATCCAGCAGGCAGAATCTTTTGATATTTGGTATGCAACATTGTGGGGTGGATCTGATTCAAGTTTGTTCAAATCGGCTTCCTAGATTCATATTTGGGCTCACTATAGAAGCTCGAATTCGAACTTAGTGCATTTCAGGCAAATTTCTTAAAAAATCATCTTCTCCAGATCCAGCAGGCAGAATCTTTTGATATTTGGTATGCAACATTGCGGGGTGGATCTGATTCAAGTTTGTTCAAATCAGCCCCCTGGATTCATATTTGGGCTCACTATAGAAGCTCGAATTCAAACTTAGTGCATTTCGGGCAAATTTCTTCAAAAATCTTCTTCTCCAGATCCAGCAGGCAGAATCTTTTGATATTTGGTATGCAACATTGCGGGGTGGATCTGATTCAAGTTTGTTCAAATCGGCCCCCTGGATTCATATTTGGGCTTAATATAGAAGCCCGAATTCGCACTTAGTGCATTTCAGGCAAATTTCTTCAAAAATCTTCTTCTCCAGATCCAGCAGGCAGAATCTTTTGATATTTGGTATGCAACATTGCGGGGTGGATCTGATTCAAGTTTGTTCAAATCGGCCCCCTGGATTCATATTTGGGCTTAATATAGAAGCCCAAATTCGCACTTAGTGCATTTCAGGCAAATTTCTTCAAAAATCTTCTTCTCCAGATCCAGCAGGCAGAATCTTTTGATATTTGGTATGCAACATTGTAGGGTGGATCTGATTCAAGTTTGTTCAAATCGGGCCCCTGGGTTCATATTTGGGCTCAGTATAGGAGTCTGATTTCGAACTTAGTGCATTTCTGGCAAATTTCTTAAAAAATCTTCTTCTCCAGATCCAGCAGGCAGAATCTTTTGATATTTGGTATGCAACATTGTGGGGTGGATCTGATTCAAGTTTGTTCAAATCGGCTTCCTAGTTTCATATTTGGGCTCACTATAGAAGCTCGAATTCGAACTTAGTGCATTTCAGGCAAATTTCTTAAAAAATCTTCTTCTCCAGATCCAGCTTCAGAATCTTTTCATATTTGGTAAGCAACATTGTGGGGTGGATCTGATTCAAGTTTGTTCAAATCGGCCCCCTGGATTCATATTTGGGCTCCGTATAGGAGCCCAAATTTTAACTTAGTGCGTTTCAGGCATATTTCTTAAAAAATCTTCTTCTCCAGATCCAGCAGGCAGAATCTTTTGATATTTGGTATGCAACATTGTAGGGTGGATCTGATTGTGATTCATGAACGTATTTATTTGTAAAGTTGATAGAATCTTAGACAAAATTTGCAGAAAAGATCTACTATAGAAGGGGTGGTATCCAGGGTGAACCGTTTACCCAAATCTAGCAGTACTAATGCATTATTCACACAAATCTTCGTTCAAATTTTATGACCCCTCATTGGAACACACGCATTCAGCTCATTCCAACAAAGGTCATATGCCATGTTTTCGAGACAAAGGAATAAAAATTTTAGTTATTCATGAAATTTTTAGGCAACTGTTGTCTGTTATTCACATTGCTTCATGAAATTTCAGTACTTTTAGAAGTTACCTCAGTAATCAAGGGTTAATTCCCCTTAATTAAATGTCGCCTCTAAAAAACAACCACTTTGCATATCTTACCTTTTTACCAGCATAACTGCCAAAACTTGTCAGCATTCTTCGCAAAAATCGCTATTCAAATTTTAATTTTTGTCTCTTAAACATACATGTACTTATCGCTTGTAAATACCCCATTGGAATGAGCTTTTTGAACTCATTCCAATGAGAGGTCGCACACCATGCTTTTTGAGTCAAAAAAGCAATTTTTTTTAGTTATTCCAGAATTTCGTACGTAAAACACAGCTTTATGACTTCACATTAAAATGAGCTCTCTAAGCTTGTTCCAATCAACATTCACGCACTATGTCTTTCACACAAAAAATAAAATTTTCCATTTATTCAGGAATTTTGTTTGCAAGAACACTCTTACCCCCCCCCCCCCCCCCCACAAACACACACACACAAACACACACACACACACACACACAAACACAGACACACACATCTAAAAGTTCGTCAGCAAAAAAACAGTTACTTCAATTTTTAAATGCATTATAGGAACAACTTGCCTAATCAAATTTAAATACTTTTGCATCATTCTGTATCTAGAACAAACCATTTACCATATCTTTACGCAAAATTCTCCAGCATCATTCACAAAAAAACACCATTATTTATATATTCACATTTCTGTCTCAAAAATATACCTGATCTTCCCATACCCCTATTGGAATAAGCTGTTTGAGCTTGTTCCAATGATGATAAAAAAAAATAAAATTTGTGAAAATTTTTGTTTTCTTGCATGCAAATATATACATGTAGCACATGGAAGATATCCACAGTTGGGGAGAGATGTCCAAGGCTATCTCTTCACATTCCTTGTTTGTGCTTCATGCTAAACCAGTTTGTCTGCAGAGATAAATTTGCTTTATTAAAAATCATTGGAGATTGGCCACACACCAATGATTTTAAATAAAACTAATTTTAGGTAACAAATGTTGAACTTCAAACAAAATCTATCACTCAACCAGTTAATGTTGATGAGGCATGACATGGTGAAGGTGACCTAAAATACTTCTTAGAGTCACTTTGTCAGGTGAGCGATTAAGGCCACGTGGGGCCTCTTGTTTATAGAGTTACTCAGGCTATTCCATAATTTTGGAAATGAATGGAGTGGGAGTTTTTTCGAGAAATCTGATCTTGGGATGCCTCTTCTAACTTGACCTGTTTGTCTGGTTATTCTACTAAGTTCACTGCCATGTATCTGGAAGTGATTATTAAAGCTTACTGGAAGGTTTCCATTGTGCCAATCATACATAAAAGTATAAGCATTACGTTTGTATAGGTCTGGAAATTTCAATATCCGTTCCATTTTGAATAAAGGATCTGTGTGCGAGTTAAATTTTCTGTTGTTAATAGTACGTAATGCCCGTTTTTGTAGGAGAAAGAGCTTATTGCTGTTATTGACATGCCCCCATGTGTGGATGCAGTACAACAGGTGACTATGAACAAGTGAGAAATATAAGGATCTAAGCGCGCTATGGGGAAGATGTTTCTTTACTCTATTTATTGCATATATCGCCCTTGAGATTTTAGATGCAGTGTGTGCAATATGGTGCTTGAAGTTTGGACACTCATCGAAATAAACACCCAAGAATTTCACTGCTTTATTATTATCGGATGTATTGGATACCCTTTCGAGTCTGTTATTGTTCATGATTAGACTTAAATTGGGATTATCGGTTTTAATGTGTGAAGGGCTAAAGAGAATATACTTTGGTTTTTTTAGCATTAATTGCAATTTTATTGGCCTTACACCATTCTTTCAGTTTCGCAATTTCGCTGTTTACGTAATTATGGAGTCGTTCGATGTTATTGTCTGAGGCTAATCCAGTTGTATCATCCGCAAAAGAAAGAATATTCAGTGTTGTTGATTTGGAGATATCGTTAATATAAATCAAAAATAAAAGAGGTCCAAGGACTGATCCCTGTGGAACTCCACATGATATACCCAGTAATTCCGACGCCGAGTCTCCATATTTTACAAACTGGGCCCGACTTGTTAAATAACTGCGAAACCATGAATTTGTTGTGCCTCTGATTCCATAGAAGTCTAACTTATGTAGAAGTATATCGTGATTGACAGTGTCAAATGCTTTTGAGAAATCCACAAACAGTGATAGTGTGCATTCCTTAGAGTGATTATCATAGTTTGCAGCTATATAATCAAGGAGATGCAACATTGGATGAAAAGTAGAATGACTACTTTGAAAGCCATATTGATGGTGAAATAGAATATTATGTTTCGAAAGAAACCCATAAACTCTGTTGAACATAAGTTTTTCAAGTATTTTAGAGAGTACAGGCAGAATGCTAATTGGTCTGTAATTATCAACATGTTGGGGATTACCAGGTTTGTAAATAGGAATTACTTTTGCAATTTTCATTTCATCTGGTACAATTCCTGATAGAAAGGAAAGATTTATTATATGCGTTAATGGATCTGCAATTTCGCTTATTACTTCTTGAATGAGTTTTGACGAAATTTCGTTATAATCTTGACTCTGTTTCCCTTTCATTACTTTTGTAATGGATATTACTTCTTCACTAGATGCCGGAGCAACAAATATATTATGTGGATTACTATCGGTTAGGAAATCAGAGAAATGACTGGTGGACGAGCCAACATTGTCATTTATTATTTTGCCAATATTGGAGAAGTAACTATTGAAGTGATTTGCTATGTCAGTTGGGCGAGATTCCTGTTTACCGTTAATAATAAATTCTGTGGGGAGAACATGTTTGCTGTCCGTTTTATTAATAGCATTACAGAGGATTTCCCAGGTTTTTCTCATATTATTTCTATTTTCATTCAAGATATTTTTATAGTACAAAGCTTTAGCCGCTCGCTTTATTTTGTTATATATAACACAAAAGGATTTATACCTGCCCGCATTGTCAGCCAATGGATGTTTCAACTTATCTAGATAAAGCTTGTTTTTATTCACTGACGACTGGATAAGGCCTTTTGTCATCCAGGGCTGACGTCTGATGTATTTTTTTGGAATACTAGTTTTTTTTATTGGAAAATTGTTGTCGAACGCTTTCGAGAAGATCTTCATGAAATTATTATATGCTGTCTTTGGGCATGTTGATTCAAAGACCGATTCGAAGTTTGCATGGGCTAATTGAGTTTTAAAGCAGCTTATGCCTTGCGAATCGAAAGATCGTTTAACAAATGTTTTTGCAACATGCTTTATCGTGCTTGATTGTTCAGAGTAAAACGTTCCAAAATGATCAGAGATATCTGTAATAATGATTCCAGCTTTATAATTAGATCGCAGTGTGTTTGTGTAGATGTGGTCAAGTATGGTGGCTGAATATTCTGTCACTCGTGTGGTTTAGTGATTACAGGGAGAAATCCTTCGTTGAACATGTGGTCAACAAATGTTTGTGTCCTCTCATGTACACCATATTTTAATAGATCCATGTTGAAGTCCCCCCATTAAGAACGACTTTGTATTATTTTGATTTAGTTTGTCCAAAATTATAGTCATTTCATTCGTGAATGAGTTTAAGTCAGCTCTAGGTGCAGTGTTTGGGCGGTAGATTATTCCAACAACATATGGGTTTTTGGTATTATCAAATATTTCAACGAATAATGATTCAAACACATGAGGTATAAAGACTGTTAAATCTTCACGTAATCGATAAGAAATATTGTCCTTGATGAATAGCCCGACACCCCCCCTTCCATCATCATTCGCTGGGCGTGTGTTAAATAGAAGTCGAGTATAGCCATGTAGCTTATATTCTATTTCAGGATGTATGTTGAATATTTCTGTGAGGCCAATCACATCAAATCCATTGGAGGTACACTGTAGGTCTTTGAGCAAATTTTCAAGGGGATCCAAATTAGCATTCAGACTTCTACAGTTTATATTGAACAGGCTGAGTGTAGAGTCGGATGCTAGCGAACTCCACAAGTTTTCGCTAGTATAATAATTACAGGAATGTTTGTGGATGCTGAAGGGGGTCATGCTTTCTTCGTCATGTTCATTCACTTCACTTAAAAGAGTCGTGAAGTCAAACCTTTCCGTTGATTTTAGTGCATCTAGCGTTATTTTGTCATTCGCCATCATTAATGTAGAGAAGGGTATTATATATTAAATTTATGGTGTGCAAGTACAATATCACAAGGATATTAAACCTTGGGAATGCAAACATGTTACACTTACCATGAAAAATCCACGCATCGCAGTTTGCCAGAGAAGAAGGAAGAAATGAGAATAAAAGGAAATTTAAAAAGCAGAGTTCAGGGCATAAATAAGTCATGCTCCGAACAAAACTAATGACTAGGGAGGAGGTAGTCAGTGGACTAAGAATTATGTGTATGTACACAATCTTATATACATTGCACATAATTATACATACACATATATACAATAGCATTGCAGCGAAAGCTCATGAACCATCACATCGAAAAAGGTGAGTCATGCGCAAAGACCTGTTAACGATTTTATCCGTTCACATAGACTCTCTGTTTGACCGACCATATAACAGAACTATAATACAATAGAGAGTTGATTTAATTACAAATTTACTGCTGGGCGCCCAACAGCATTCTCCAGTAAATTACATGGGACATGACCAAATGAACAGATATGCGGTGAGCACAAGCACTAACCAAGAAACTGAATGGAGCTAGTCCAATTAAAGCAATAACATTTCCTTGTTAACTAAAGAAAGACAAGTGTATAAAAAAATTGGCATCAATTTGAAATAAACATTTTTTCAACTGCAATTCATTCTTTAGTAAATAGGTGAGAGTTGCTCATGTGATTTCAAATACAATCCCTGTGAAGCGCCCAAGAGCACTGTCCAATAAATTGCAATGGAAAATTACCAAAATGAGACAAGTAGTGTTTCTTTGGTCAACATAAGCGAGCAAAATAAGTGTGAAGAACAGGTCATCATTACCATTATGCCAGTAGTTAGTGAAAGTAAAATGGAATTCATTCATTCACTAGATATACATGTGGTGTTCATTTGTATTTCGATTAACATTTATTAATTCGACATCAATGTTCAATTCAAATCCACGCGTAAAAGTTATTCAAGTACAATTTAATGTAGAGTACCCGTGAGCACTAACCAGTAAATTGTAATTGAAAGATTCCTAGTCAAGCAAATACGAGTAGGTTGTTACCCAGACCTTCTCACGAGTAATATATAGCGAGAGCAATAACTTGCTCCTACAAAACCATTTACGAGAGCAATTTGCTCTCGTCTCCCTGAATTTTTGACGAAAGACTATGTCTGACCTGCCAAATTCATGCAATTGACGGGAGCAGATTTTCGCTCTCGCAAAATAGAAATTGCAAGAGCAGGCGGGTGCGAGAGCAATTGCTCTCGCCTCGTGCGAAGGACTGGTTACCTAATGGAAAAATAAGTGTTAACAATATGCCATCATTACCATGATGCAGGTATTATTAGAGAGAGAAGTAAAATTTTTAATTAGAATTTAGTAAATATAAATGTGCAGTCCGCATGTTTTTCAGCAAGCATTTATTAATTCAACACCAAGGACCATTGTAAGTATACGTGTATTCAAGTACAGTTCACTGTGACGTGTCCATGAGCACTGTCTGCCAAAATGTAATGGAAAAATTCCGGGGCTGCTTTTGAATCTTCATGTGTGCAGATATTGTTCATAGAAATTGTTCAAATACCTTTCACTGCAGGGCGCCCATGAGCACAGTCCAGTGAATTGCACTGTAACAATTTCACATGAAAACAAATAATGTGTCATTGATTACGCAGTCAAAACAAGTGTGGAGAATTTGTCATCACTGCCACGACGCCGATAGTGCACATAACAGTTTTAAAAAATTATCAACTGGAATTCATTCATTAGTAGATATTAGAGCGCTGTTATGTGATTTTCTGCTGGCATATGTTTCGACATCAAAGATTATGCAAGCCTACGCATGTTTGGGATGATATTAATAAAAAAAAAAATAAAAAAAATTCAATTACAATCCACCGCAGAGGGCCCATGAGCACTAAACAGTAAATGGTAATAGAACAATTCAGGATGAAACAAATAATATTTACTTGTAACCATAGGCAACACATGTGTGGAAACTTTGCCTTCATTACTATGCTGCCAGTCTTACGTGAAAGTGAAATACAATTTTCAATTGTACTTCATTCTTTAGATAAAAATACGAGTGCTCTCCATAGGATTTTCTGCAAGCGTTTATTCATTCAATATAGGGGATTCTATGTATCTACAGGTGTTAGGAATGGTCATTACAGATATTCAAGTGAAGCCCACTATGGGGCACCCCTGACCACTATCCAGTAAATTGTAATAGGACAATTCCCAAAAGGCAATTAATATTTCCGTGTTGCCTTGGGCAAGGCAAGTGAGCAAAATATATTAGTTGCCTCATTATAATTTAGGTCATTGTAGTCATTAAAATGGTTCAATTTGCCAGGATAATCAATGGAAAGTATAACAATTACAGGGGGTTTGGAAGGCATAACTGTTTATTAATGAAATTGCACATCTAAAAAATGATAATTTGGGTGTGCATTTGTTCAACTTTACTTTTTTAACATGAAAGGGTTTAGGTTTTGGAATTTTGTCTGAACGGTATCTGACTAGCAAAATCGAACTTACACCGAAAATTGCTGTGTATATTGTGGTCTAATAAGGAATTTCTGCACTTTGTTATTGTGCTAAAAAACTTTGAAAGCAGAAAACATGTGACTGAAGAAGTGTACTCTGATAATGTGATTGTTCCATGACCTGCATAACTTAATCAACCCCCAATGAAAAGCTAGACAAACTATAAACAATAGCCTCACTGAAGATTAAATGCATCAGGTGACCAAACAGTGTGATTTGTTTGGTCAGTATGTGCACTACATAATGCGAGTTGTAAAACTTCATTCAGTAGTAAATACCATTATGTGATGTTTTGTATTTTTAGCTCACCTGAGCGAAGCTCAAGGGGAGCTTTACTAATCACTTTCTGTCCGTCGTCCGTCGTCCGTCGTCGTCCGTCCGGCGTTAACTTTACATTATCGACTTCTCCTCCTAAACCACTAGCCCAATTTTATTCAAATGTTGGCTAAATGTTTATTACCTAATGCCAATTCAGATTTGTTCAAATGAAGTTGCCCCTCCTCCTGGGTGGTGCCACACCCCCAAGGGGCACCAAAATCTTTTTAAATCTTCTTCTCATGAACCAGCAGTAGCAGAGACTTGATATATGGTGTGCAGCTTCCTTTTGAGGTGTAGACTCAGATTTGTTCAAGAGAAGTTTGTGGGGCTATACTTGGCGTTGTTATGGGAGGGGCAAAATTTTTTGCCCCGCCCAAAATTTCTATTTTCCAAACCGAGAGGCTGATTTGAACCAAATTTTATGTGAGGGCTTATTGGGTCATGAGTACTTGATTTATGCAAAAAAAAAATTTCCCGCAGCCCCGTGGGAACTGCAGGAGCTAAAAATAGAAAAAATTTAAAACGCCCATATCTCCAAAACTGCACGGCATTGAGAATTTTTATTTGGTGTGCAGCTTCCTTAGGACCAACAGAAAGGACTGGTAAAAAAAAATTGCCATCGGTTTTATCATAGGGTACAGTTTCGGGACTTTGAAAAAGTGCTGAGTCAGCACTTTTTAACACTGCAGGCAATGGGAAAAACATTAAAAAATCTTCTTCTCCAGATCCAGCAGGCAGAATCTTTTGATATTTGGTATGCAACATTGTAGGGTGGATCTGATTCAAGTTTGTTCAAATCGGCCCCCTGGGTTCATATTTGGGCTCAGTATAGGAGCCCGATTTCGAACTTAGTGCATTTCTGGCAAATTTCTTAAAAAATCTTCTTCTCCAGATCCAGCAGGCAGAATCTTTTGATATTTGGTATGCAACATTGTGGGGTGGATCTGATTCAAGTTTGTTCAAATCGGCCCCCTGGGTTTATATTTGGGCTCAGTATAGGAGCCCAAATTTGAACTTACTGCATTTCAGGCAAATTTCTTTGAAAATCGTCTTCTCCAGATCCAGCAGGCAGAATCTTGTGATATTTGGCATGCAACATTGTAGGGTGGATCTGATTCAAGTTTGTTCAAATCGGCTCCCTAGATTCATATTTGGGCTCACTGTAGGAGCTCGAATTCGAACTTAGTGCATTTCAGGCAAATTTCTTCAAAAATCTTCTTCTCCAGATCCAGCAGGCAGAATCTATTGATATTTGGTATGCAACGTTGCGGGGTAGATCTGATTCAAGTTTGTTCAAATCGGCCCCCTGGATTTATATTTGGGCTCACTATAGAAGCCCGAATTCGAACTTAGTGCATTTCAGGCAAATTTCTTCAAAAATCTTCTTCTCCAGATCCAGCAGGCAGAATCTTTTGATATTTGGTATGCAACATTGTAGGGTGGATCTGATTCAAGTTTCTTCAAATCGGCCCCCTGGGTTCATATTTGGGCTCAGTATAGGAGCCCGATTTCGAACTTAGTGCATTTCAGGCAAATTTCTTAAAAAATCTTCTTCTCCAGATCCAGCAGGCAGAATCTTTTGATATTTGGTATGCAACATTGTGGGGTGGATCTGATTCAAGTTTGTTCAAATCGGCCCCCTGGGTTTATATTTGGGCTCAGTATAGGAGCCCAAATTTGAACTTACTGCATTTCAGGCAAATTTCTTTGAAAATCTTCTTCTCCAGATCCAGCAGGCAGAATCTTTTGATATTTGGCATGCAACATTGTAGGGTGGATCTGATTCAAGTTTGTTCAAATCGGCTCCCTACATTCATATTTGGGCTCACTATAGGAGCTCGAATTCGAACTTAGTGCATTTCAGGCAAATTTCTTCAAAAATCTTCTTCTCCAGATCCAGCAGGCAGAATCTTTTGATATTTGGTATGCAACGTTGCGGGGTGGATCTGATTCAAGTTTGTTCAAATCGGCTTCCTAGTTTCATATTTGGGCTCACTATAGAAGCTCGAATTCGAACTTAGTGCATTTCAGGCAAATTTCTTCAAAAATCTTCTTCTCCAGATCCAGCTTCAGAATCTTTTCATATTTGGTAAGCAACATTGTGGGGTGGATCTGATTCAAGTTTGTTCAAATCGGCCCCCTGGGTTTATATTTGGGCTCCGTATAGGAGCCCAAATTTTAACTTAGTGCATTTCAGGCATATTTCTTAAAAAATCTTCTTCTCCAGATCCAGCAGGCAGAATCTTTTGATATTTGGTATGCAACATTGTGGGGTGGATCTGATTGTGATTCATGAACGTATTTATTTGTAAAGTTGATAGAATCTTAGACAAAATTTGCAGAAAAGATCTACTATAGAAGGGGTGGTGTCCAGGGTGAACCGTTTACCCAAATCTAGCAGTACTAATGCATTATTCACACAAATCTCCGTTCAAATTTGATGACCCCCCTTATTGGAACACACGCATTCAGCTCATTCCAACAAAGGTCATATGCCATGTTTTCGAGACAAAAGAATAAAATTTTAGTTATTCATGAAATTTTTAGGCAACTGTTGTCTGTTATTCACATTGCTTCATGAAATTTCAGTACTTTTAGAAGTTACCTCAGTAATCAAGGGTTAATTCCCCTTAATTAAATGTCGCCTCTAAAAAACAACCACTTTGCATATCTTACCTTTTTACCAGCATAACTGCCAAAACTTGTCAGCATTCTTTGCAAAAATCGCTATTCAAATTTTCACGCACTATGTCTTTCACACAAAAAATAAAATTTTCCATTTATTCGGGAATTTTGTTTGCAAGAACACTCGTAACCCCCCCCCCCCCCCCCCCCCCCCCCCCCCCCCCCCCCCCACACACACACATACACACACACACACAAACACAGACACACACATCTAAAAGTTCGTCAGCAAAAAAACAGTTACTTCAATTTTTAAATGCATTATAGGAACAACTTGCCTAATCAAATTTAAATACTTTTGCAACATTCTGTATCTAGAACAAACCATTTACCATATCTTTACGCAAAATTCTCCAGCATCATTCACAAAAAAACACCATTATTTATATATTCACATTTCTGTCTCAAAAATATACCTGATCTTCCCATACCCCTATTGGAATAAGCTGTTTGAGCTTGTTCCAATGATGATAAAAAAAACTAATATTTTGGAAAATTTGTGAAAATTTTTGTTTTCTTGCATGCAAATATATACATGTAGCACATGGAAGATATCCACAGTTGGGGAGAGATGTCCAAGGCTATCTCTTCACATTCCTTGTTTGTGCTTCATGCTAAACCAGTTTGTCTGCAGAGATAAATTTGCTTTATTAAAAATCATTGGAGATTGGCCACACACCAATGATTTTAAATAAAACTAATTTTAGGTAACAAATGTTGAACTTCAAACAAAATCTATCACTCAACCAGTTAATGTTGATGAGGCATGACATGGTGAAGGTGACCTAAAATACTTCTTAGAGTCACTTTGTCAGGTGAGCGATTAAGGCCACCTGGGGCCTCTTGTTATACTGTACCAATGACCCAGACATAGCTGGTGCTAATTCTCAAAAATCTAGGGCCAAATACAAATTTTGCCCCCCAATCCCCAAAATTTGCATCAAAAACCGAAAATAACATGTCCTAAATGGTCCTCCATACTTTTCCTCCACTGCGCATGCACAGTGTCAAGGAGGTCTCCAAATTGGTGCCAATTATCATTCTTTGTTTGGCCCTTCATCAGTTCACATCTGACTGATATTTGTGCTTGTAAATCTCTGTTTAAATGATGCCAGACACATAAATATTAGAGAAATGGTGGATCTAAAGAGGAAATAGAAGGAGGAGAGGAAAAATTAGTGGCAGGAAATAATCAGGGATGTAATTTATAATTTTTTTATGAAATTATGTTATGTTCCCTAATTTCAAGGCATGGGCCTGTTGTTGTCATTCTTGCTATAAAGTTACACTGCTTGATCAGTGTTTCCTCTCTCCCTTTCCTTTAGTCCCCCCTTGCTATTCTCCCATGCTTTTGGCATATTTTCTGTAATATTATTACTAAAATTTCTTGGGAGTTTTAGCTTGGTAACAGAATGAATTCTGTTTTTTCCCCATGTTTACGTCCTCACCCATGGGTGTTTAGGCATTGTGTTCTGCATCTGCCATCTGATGTTCTGCAGTTTCTTCCCTGGAAGTCTCTGTTTTGCATGAGCTAGTGTTTTAATTGGTTAACTGTTTTCGGGCCATGTTTATCTTTGCCTGGAGTCATGTTTCCGGTTTTTATACACTTCTTGTTTACATTGACAACGGTTTCTGTTGAGAGTGATTTCTTGTCTTTGTATTAGTTTAATCATAACAAGATACATTATTATTATACGTAAGTGTTGCATTAATTTGTTTGAAATATTTAAAAAAATTTTGTCCACACTTAGGCTTTTTGGGGATCCATTGGGGCTCAACGTTACTTTCAGAAACTTTCAAAAAAGTTTTTTTTTTATTTCATTTATTTTTAGCTCACCTGAGCGAAGCTCAAGGGGAGCTTTACTAATCACTTTCTGTCCGTCGTCCGTCGTCCGTCGTTGTCCATCCGGCGTTAACTTTACATTATTGACTTCTCCTCCTAAACCACTAGCCCAATTTTATTCAAATGTTGGCTAAATGTTTATTACCTAATGCCAATTCAGATTTGTTCAAATGAAGTTGCCCCTCCTCCTGGGTGGTCCCATGCCCCCAAGGGGCACCAAAATCTTTGTAAATCTTCTTCTCATGAACCAGCAGTAGCAGAGACTTGATATATGGTGTGCAGCTTCCTTTTGAGGTGTAGACTCAGATTTGTTCAAGAGAAGTTTGTGGGGCTATACTTGGCGTCGTTATGAGAGGGGCAAAATTTTTTGCCCCGCCCAAAATTTCTATTTTCCAAACCGAGAGGCTGATTTGAACCAAATTTTATGTGAGGGCTTATTGGGTCATGAGTACTTGATTTATGCAAAAAAAAAATTTCCCGCAGCCCTGTGGGAACCGCAAGAGCTAAAAATAGAAAAAATTTAAAACGCCCATATCTCCAAAACTGCACGGCATTGAGAATTTTTATTTGGTGTGCAGCTTCCTTAGGACCAACAGAAAGGATTGGTAAAAAAAAATTGCCATCGGTTTTATCATAGGGTACAGTTTCGGGACTTTGAAAAAGTGCTGAGTCAGCACTTTTCAACACTGTAGGCAATGGGAAAAACATTAAAAAATCTATTCTTCTCCAGATCCAGCAGGCAGAATCTTTTGATATTTGGTATGCAACATTGTAGGGTGGATCTGATTCAAGTTTGTTCAAATCGGCCCCCTGGGTTCATATTTGGGCTCAGTATAGAGACCCGATTTCGAACTTAGTGCATTTCTGGCAAATTTCTTAAAAAATCTTCTTCTCCAGATCCAGCAGGCAGAATCTTTTGATATTTGGTATGCAACATTGTGGGGTGGATCTGATTCAAGTTTGTTCAAATCGGCCCCCTGGGTTTATATTTGGGCTCAGTATAGGAGCCCAAATTTGAACTTACTGCATTTCAGGCAAATTTCTTTGAAAATCTTCTTCTCCAGATCCAGCAGGCAGAATCTTTTGATATTTGGCATGCAACATTGTAGGGTGGATCTGATTTAAGTTTGTTCAAATCGGCTCCCTAGATTCATATTTGGGCTCACTATAGGAGCTCGAATTCAAACTTAGTGCATTTCAGGCAAATTTCTTCAAAAATCTTCTTCTCCAGATCCAGCAGGCAGAATCTTTTGATATTTGGTATGCAACGTTGCGGGGTAGATCTGATTCAAGTTTATTCAAATCGGCCCCCTGGATTCATATTTGGGCTTACTATAGAAGCCTGAATTCGAACTTAGTGCATTTCAGGCAAATTTCTTCAAAAATCTTCTTCTCCAGATCCAGCAGGCAGAATCTTTTGATATTTGGTATGCAACATTGTAGGGTGGATCTGATTCAAGTTTGTTCAAATCGGCCCCCTGGGTTCATATTTGGGCTCAGTATAGGAGCCCGATTTCGAACTTAGTGCATTTCAGGCAAATTTCTTAAAAAATCTTCTTCTCCAGATCCAGCAGGCAGAATCTTTTGATATTTGGTATGCAACATTGTGGGGTGGATCTGATTCAAGTTTGTTCAAATCGGCCCCCTGGGTTTATATTTGGGCTCAGTATAGGAGCCCAAATTTGAACTTACTGCATTTCAGGCAAATTTCTTTGAAAATCTTCTTCTCCAGATCCAGCAGGCAGAATCTTTTGATATTTGGCATGCAACATTGTAGGGTGGATCTGATTCAAGTTTGTTCAAATCGGCTCCCTAGATTCATATTTGGGCTCACTATAGGAGCTCGAATTCGAACTTAGTGCATTTCAGGCAAATTTCTTCAAAAATCTTCTTCTCCAGATCCAGCAGGCAGAATCTTTTGATATTTGGTATGCAACGTTGCGGGGTAGATCTGATTCAAGTTTGTTCAAATCGGCCCCCTGGATTCATATTTGGGCTCACTATAGAAGCTCAAATTCAAACTTAGTGCATTTCAGGCAAATTTATTAAAAAATCTTCTTCTCCAGATCCAGCAGGCAGAATCTTTTGATATTTGGTATGCAACGTTGCGGGGTAGATCTGATTCAAGTTTGTTCAAATCGGCCCCCTGGATTCATATTTGGGCTTACTATAGAAGCCTGAATTCGAACTTAGTGCATTTCAGGCAAATTTCTTAAAAAATCTTCTTCTCCAGATCCAGCAGGCAGAATCTTGTGATATTTGGTATGCAACATTGTGGGGTGGATCTGATTCAAGTTTGTTCAAATCGGATCCCTGGGTTAATATTTGGGCTCAGTATAGGAGCCCGATTTTTAACTTAGTGCATTTCAGGCAAATTTATTAAAAAATCTTCTTCTCCAGATCCAGCAGGCAGAATCTTTTATATTTGGTATGCAACATTGTAGGGTGGATCTGATTCAAGTTTGTTCAAATCGGCCCCCTGGGTTTATATTTGGGCTCAGTATAGGAGCCCAAATTTGAACTTAGTGCATTTCAAGCAAATTTATTAAAAAATCTTCTTCTCCAGATCCAGCAGGCAGAATCTTTTGATATTTGGCATGCAACATTGTAGGGTGGATCTGATTTAAGTTTGTTCAAATCGGCTCCCTAGATTCATATTTGGGCTCACTATAGGAGCTCGAATTCAAACTTAGTGCATTTCAGGCAAATTTCTTCAAAAATTTTCTTCTCCAGATCCAGCAGGCAGAATCTTTTGATATTTGGTATGCAACATTGTGGGATGGATCTGATGCAAATTTGTTCAAATCGGCTCCCTAGATTCATATTTGGGCTTACTATAGAATCTCGAATTCGAACTTAGTGCATTTCAGGCAAATTTCTTTGAAAATCATCTTCTCCAGATCCAGCAGGCAGAATCTTTTGATATTTGGTATGCAACATTGCGGGGTGGATCTGATTCAAGTTTGTTCAAATCGGCCCCCTGGATTCATATTTGGGCTCACTATAGAAGCTTGAATTCAAACTTAGTGCATTTCAGGCAAATTTCTTCAAAAATCTTCTTCTCCAGATCCAGCAGGCAGAATCTTTTGATACTTGGTATGCAACATTGCGGGGTGGATCTGATTCAAGTTTGTTCAAATCGGCCCCCTGGATTCATATTTGGGCTTAATATAGAAGCCCGAATTCGCACTTAGTGCATTTCGGGCAAATTTATTAAAAAATCTTCTTCTCCAGATCCAGCAGGCAGAATCTTTGGATATTTGGTATGCAACATTGTGGGGTGGATCTGATTCAAGTTTGTTCAAATTGGCTTCCTAGTTTCATATTTGGGCTCACTATAGAAGCTCGAATTCGAACTTAGTGCATTTCAGGCAAATTTATTAAAAAATCTTCTTCTCCAGATCCAGCTTCAGAATCTTTTCATATTTGGTAAGCAACATTGTGGGGTGGATCTGATTCAAGTTTGTTCAAATCGGCCCCCTGGGTTTATATTTGGGCTCCGTATAGGAGCCCAAATTTTAACTTAGTGCATTTCAGGCATATTTCTTAAAAAATCTTCTCCAGATCCAGCAGGCAGAATCTTTTGATATTTGGTATGCAACATTGTGGGGTGGACCTGATTGTGATTCATGATCGTATTTATTTGTAAAGTTGATAGAATCTTAGACAAAATTTGCAGAAAAGATCTACTATAGAAGGGGTGGTATCCAGGGTGAACCGTTTACCCAAATCTAGCAGTACTAATGCATTATTCACACAAATCTCCGTTCAAATTTGATGACCCCCCTCATTGGAACACACGCATTCAGCTCATTCCAACAAAGGTCATATGCCATGTTTTCGAGACAAAAGAATAAAAATTTTAGTTATTCATGAAATTTTTAGGCAACTGTTGTCTGTTATTCACATTGCTTCATGAAATTTCAGTACTTTTAGAAGTTACCTCAGTAATCAAGGGTTAATTCCCCTTAATTAAATGTCGCCTCTAAAAAACAACCACTTTGCATATCTTACCTTTTTACCAGCATAACTGCCAAAACTTGTCAGCATTCTTCGCAAAAATCGCTATTCAAATTTTAATTTTTGTCTCTTAAACATACATGTACTTATCGCTTGTAAATACCCCATTGGAATGAGCTTTTTGAGCTCATTCCAATGAGAGGTCGCACACCATGCTTTTTGAGTCAAAAAAGCAATTTTTTAGTTATTCCAGAATTTCGTACGTAAAACACAGCTTTATGACTTCACATTAAAATGAGATATCTAAGCTTGTTCCAATCAACATTCACGCACTATGTCTTTCACACAAAAAATAAAATTTTCCATTTATTCAGGAATTTTGTTTGCAAGAACACTCGTAACCCCCCCCCCCCCCCCCCCACACACACACACATACACACACACACACAAACACAGACACACACATCTAAAAGTTCGTCAGCAAAAAAACAGTTACTTCAATTTTTAAATGCATTATAGGAACAACTTGCCTAATCAAATTTAAATACTTTTGCAACATTCTGTATCTAGAACAAACCATTTACCATATCTTTACGCAAAATTCTCCAGCATCATTCACAAAAAAACACCATTATTTATATATTCACATTTCTGTCTCAAAAATATACCTGATCTTCCCATACCCCTATTGGAATAAGCTGTTTGAGCTTGTTCCAATGATGATAAAAAAAACTAATATTTTGGAAAATTTGTGAAAATTTTTGTTTTCTTGCATGCAAATATATACATGTAGCACATGGAAGATATCCACAGTTGGGGAGAGATGTCCAAGGCTATCTCTTCACATTCCTTGTTTGTGCTTCATGCTAAACCAGTTTGTCTGCAGAGATAAATTTGCTTTATTAAAAATCATTGGAGATTGGCCACACACCAATGATTTTAAATAAAACTAATTTTAGGTAACAAATGTTGAACTTCAAACAAAATCTATCACTCAACCAGTTAATGTTGATGAGGCATGACATGGTGAAGGTGACCTAAAATACTTCTTAGAGACACTTTGTCAGGTGAGCGATTAAGGCCACGTGGGGCCTCTTGTTTCTATATGTAATGGATCATGTTATTATGTATCTTTGTTTTCAGGGGTTGGTGCGAGTACTAGGACTGTTTGTGTTCTTTTCACAATGAAAGGATATTGTTCAAATTGTAATAAGAGGAAATCTTCCTCTGACTTTCATAATCATTGTATTAATTGTAGTTAGTGTACTTGCACTAACTCCTGCTCATTGTGTGTCAATTGGGATGACAAACATTGGAAACGTGTGTCACGGTATGTTGTTAGCGGGGATAAGGCCATGCCGGTCCTTTCCCCGCAGGGTCACTCTAGTTTTTCAATCTCTTTTTCAGAGGAACAAGAACAGGGTGATGTTTCCGTGATGTCTTCCAAAAGTGTGCCTCCGTCGTCACAGTTAAATGAAGAACTAGCGGCAAAAGTTCTCATGGAAATACGTCAATTGCCTAAGAGGTCCCTAGTAGAATCGACGGCATTGGCGTCCGCTAGCTCACCTGGTGTAGCGACCATTCATCAAATGGCTTGGCAGCCGGGTTCGTCCGTTGTGGTCCAGAAAGGAGATTTGGGTGATGCGAGCACTATAATAACACAAAGTGCACACCCAGTGACGACGGATCAGAGGATGGAACGGAGGAAGCCTATTAGTCCGGTTCCTAGCTCGTCCAGGTCCATCCGGGCTGCGAGCGAGAGAGGTCCCTCTCTGGTACAACAACATCTGGGACCAGATGTTGTGGTACAAAACGTTTCGCTTTCGGAGCATACGTCCGCCACTCGGGACGCTCCGTTATATAAACAGTCCGGAGAGACTGTCAATATGACTTCCTCATCCTCATGGCAGCGCACACGACCGCACCTTGGCTACGTGACCACGGATATCCAGCCAGCTTCGCCGATCAGGGATTCCACGGCGACCAGGTCACGCCATCCGGTAGCCAGGGACACGAGGTCTGTAGACTCCGGATGTTCGCATAAAAGAATTATGCAGGAGTCAACGTCCAGTGAGCTTCCAGCGGCAAAGCAACGTAAGACCGCTGCTCCACAGGCCTCAGTGATGGACGTGCTATCACAAATAGCACAACTTATCGCAGCATCCCAGCAGACGACAGAATCTCTGTCGGATCAGGAATTATCCGACGACGCTGGGTCGGTACGCTCCGCTGAAGCATCAGGTACGGACGACCGAGAACTTCAAATGGTTCGACAGGATGGCGAAAGGGATTCAGAGGATCTGGAGCTCTCCCTTTCGGAACAACATAATGCTGCCATAGATTTTATCCGGCATTATCTTCCAGAGGTTGTTCCGTCGGACCAGAATGCTGCGATGCCGGATAAGAGACTGATAGCGTCACTGGACACAGAATTTTTTGATCGGTTTAGGGACATCGTCCCTGAGTTTCCGACACAGTCCCATAATGTCACAAGAACATTTGAACTATTGAATGACGCTATAAATAGTCTTACTACCAAAACGAGCAAGTATGGTTTCTTGTCCGCAAATGCTCTACATCTGCCTTTCATCAATTCAAGGAATAAATTTGAAACGGCAGGACAGGGCATACCGAGAGTTCCTCTGCATCTAGACGACCAGGCTGAAGACCTAGAATTGTCTATACCGTCGTCTATGTCAGTTCCAACCACGACGTTGGAAATGACAATAATGTCTAATAGAGTTAACTTAGATGCTTTATCATACGCAGATCACCTTACTAAAGCGTTATCATTACGTCTTGAAGGGAAAGAATTCCAGGATATACAATCCTTTTAAGAGGTCTTTCGAGGGCCATAGCTTATTCCACGTATAACTCCGCCCTTTCAGTGGCAAACCTGGAGTTGGTTAGACGTGACGCGGCCCTATCTACATCCAAGCGCGTGGATAGTAAGGTGAAAAACTCTGAGTCGCTCCGGTCTCCGGAGAGCTTCTCTTCGACGGCAAGCTTTCAGCAATCTATGATCAGATAACTAAGAAAGCTTCGGATTCTCTGCTATTCAAATCCGCTTCTAAAAAGTCGGATACAGCAGAAAAGAGTAAGACAGGCACTTCTGGGACAGGTACGCCCAAGGGAAGTTCCTATAGAGGTTCCTATGCGTCCTCTAGGTCTTATTCTAGAGACCGTCAAGGCAGCGACTCACGTAGGGGACCTTATTCTGGCCGAGATAACCGGTCAGACTTCCCTAGGTCGACGGGGCGAGGTGCGGGTCATGGAGGACATAGTTTCTCCTTCCGCAAGCTTCGCAGGTCCAGGAGGTGATGGTATGAACCTCTATCGTGTTACGGTAGTCGGAAGATTGTCGAGTTTTGTAAACAATTGGGCGTCAATTACGGACGATCCCTGGGTTCAAGGGGTAATTTTGGAAGGACTAAGAATATCCTTCAAACGAAAGCCTCCATTAACTCGAAGTCCAAAATGGATTCAGCTTCTGTCAAATCTGCAGAAAAGAGATGCTCTTCTATCAGAAGTACAGTCTCTTCTGGAGAAGAATGCGGAAGAGGTCGTAGAAGACCAGGAATCACCGGGTTTCTACAGCCATCTGTTTCTGGTTCCGAAACCAGACGGCTCGTTCCGTCCAGTCATAGATCTGAGCTGGATAAACAAGTTGATCGTCGCTCCGAAGTTCTAAATGGAGACAATTCGATCAGTCAGAGTGAGTATTCGGGTGAACGACTATGCTACAAGCATAGATCTCAAAGATGCGTACTTTCACGTCATGGTACATCCGACATTCAGAAAGTATCTACGCTTCGCATTTCCAAGCTCATTCGTCTGCGGTAACGTCGGCCTACCTGGACGACATTCTTCAGAGGTACGGCAACGAGTTAACGCTTCAGAACGATGTGCAAAATCTGCTTTTATTACTCCGACGTCTCGGTTTTATAATAAACGAGAAGTCGGATCTGGTGCCGTCCAAGTCATTCACCCATTCCTCTCTCATTCCGATCTCATTCCGATGGGGCGGTTACGCACTCGTTCTCTCCAAATTTTCTTGACTCAGAATTGGAGAGTAAAGATTCATTCGCTCGATATAGACATTCTCTTGTCAAATCAAGTGAAACAAGAGATTCAGACTTGGGCAAACATTCAGTGGTTAACTCAGGAGTTCCACTGTAGTTGCCGGATCCGAGTTTTACTATTATGATGGATGCGAGTCAAACAGGTTGGGGTGCAACATTGATCCCAATGGATTCGAAGTGCCAGGGTCTTTGGGATCCGCAGTTTCTAGGCAAGCACATAAGCATCAAAGAAATGATGTCAATTTGGCTTGCGCTATGTCATTGGATGAACATTATTCAGAAAGCACATGTACAAATCGTGTCCGACAATACGACTGTAGAAGCGTATATTCGGAACCAGGGAGGCACTCATTCCATTCTGTTATTCAATTTAACGGAAAGAATCCTTCTGTTTGTACTAGAACACCAAGTTCTACTTTCGGTCCGTCATATTCTGGGTCGTCTGAATGTATTAGCAGACTCCCTTTCACGGAAGGGTCGCTTGTTGCCGTCAGATTGGACTCTCAACAAACAGGTATTCAATCAGATTTGCTACCAATGGGAGCGGCCAATGATAGACTTATTTGCGACACAGCTCAACAATCAGTTGCAGATGTATGTGTCACCATGTCCGGATCCTCAAGCATATGCAGTAGACGCTCTATCGATCTCGTGGGATGGAATGATAGGATATGCGTATCCTCCAGCGCTGTTGATTCAGCAGATATTGCTAAAGATAAAACAATCTCAATGCAAAATTATGTTGGTAGCATCTCTGTCTCCACAGAGACCGTGGATAAATCTACTCAGGTGTCTGCTGTGGGACATACCGTGGAAGCTTCCTCCACGAGAGGATCTTCTTTCGCAGGGGAAATCGCGTCAACTACATCACAACCCGCAAGGTCTCAACCTTCATGTATTTCCATTGTGCGGTCCTTCTTGCACGGCCAGCATTTTACAGGACGAGCAGTGGATGCAATTTCTAACTGTAGGAGGACCTCCTCTTCGCTAAACTATGCGGCTAAGTGGAAGGTCTTTTGTCGTTGGTGTAGGAATCATTCTGTTCATATTTTTGATCCCTCCATTCCAGACATTGCAAACTTTCTAGTATACTTGTTTGATGAGATCAAACTGCAGCCTGTTACTATTAAAGGTTATAGGTCTATGTTATCTGATACCTATGCACACCATGATTGTTTACAGATTGGATCTAATGTCTCTTTATCTAAATTAGTTAGAAACTTCTCGATAAATAGACCTAGAACCCTTAGATTAATTCCTAAATGGAATTTAGCTTGGGTTCTTCTTAAACTAAAAGAAAAGCCATTTGAGCCTCTTGAGACAGTGAACTTCAAATTCTTATCTTATAAGACAGCATTTCTCTTAGCTTTCTCTTCTGCTAGAAGAGTCAGTGAGCTTCATGCACTATCTGTGGACGATTCTCACTATCGTAGTGTCGGGAACACTATTACCTTTACTACTAATGTTGGATTTTTGGCTAAGAATCAGGCTCCTAATAAATATCCGGAACCTATTGTTATTAAGGCCCTTCCATCTTCAGACGGGCATAGGCCTTTACGTATTTATAAACGAAGATCTCAGTTTATCAGAAAGGGACGAAAACGCTTCTTTCTGTCTCTGATGTCTAATAGAAAGGACATTATGGTCCATTCTATTGCTAGGTGGATTCAATTAACTATCCGTACTGCTTATGATAATCTATCTTCAACTCAGCAGTCTGTGCTTAAGATTTCGGCTCATGAAGTAAGAGCTCTTTCTACATCTTGGGTTTACGCAAATAGTGTTGCTATTACAGATTTAATGAAGGCTGCATATTGGTCTCAGCCATCCACATTCACGAATTTTTATCTCAGAAATATTGAGTCCATTTCTGGAGACCTGCATTGTTTCGGTCCATTATCTGTTGCTCAGAATGTCGTCCACTAAACAGTTGCAACTATAGTTATGCAGGCTTTCTGTTCCGGCAGTGCCTCTGTCCTGCTGTCCTCTTCGCTTTGGGCTATTTGACCCAGGGCAAGGGGAGGGGGGGGGCGTGTTCCCTTAGGTCACCTGCTTTATAGTGAAAAGCAAGGGGATACCTCCTCCGGAGTCAGTAATTCTGAGTCGGTACCAGGATGATTTTAAAGTGTAAAGCTAATGTTTAAATTCATTCATGTCATATTTTTAAAGTGTAGCTCGGTGTGAAGCATTTGTATATGTCACGTGTCAAACGGGCGTTAATATACAATCCTCGGACACTTTTAATGATTATAAAGAGTCTCAATTCTCTGGACTTACTTTATTTATTGGCTTACTTTAAAAATAATTAGTATAAAGGGTTATACTGGATGTTAATAGAGAATATGGATGTTATTATGCTCAATTATGAAGGGTGTTGTGTCTTTCTAATTTGTCATAAATAAGAAAGATACATGTAAAGCCTAATCCTCCTTTACTCCTCGAGGGGATAGCTCTATTATATATAGTTGAGCTTATTGGATTTTCCTCTACGTCCTAGGCCCTCCAGCCTTTTTTCTATTCAGCTATGTCTGGGTCATTGGTACAGTATAAAAATGTTAAAAAATTTATAGTAATTTATATATTTTTTATACTTACCAATGAGTAAGGCCCTCCCAGGAGTTGGGAACTCGTACCTCCCCGCTGAGTACATAGCGCTGACCAGGCACTGCTTGTAAGAATGATAATTGGCGCCAATTTCAAGACCTCTTTGACACTGTGCATGCGCAGTGGAGGAAAAGTATGGAGGACCATTTAGGACATGTTATTTTCGGTTTTTGATGCAAATTTTGGGGATTGTGGGGCAAAATTTGTGTTTGGCCCTAGATTTTTGAGAATTAGCACCAGCTATGTCTGGGTCATTGGTAAGTATAAAAAATATATAAATTACTATAAATTTTTTAACTTTCTGACCAACCTTTTTTCTCCAACATTTACCCAAAACAAGAACGTGTTGAAAAAGCATGAACTTCTGTAGATGAACTACTGCTGTCAGCGTTAATTAAAATGACACGACCATTTGCAGGTATACTGTTCACACCTCATTTATGTGTTTTAATCAGAGTAATGGTAATTTAATCTATTTTTTTGAAAACTAGAGAAGCGCGAAAAAGAGAGCTTATTGTTTCCAATTTAGAAGCACGAAGAAGCATGAGTGCGATAGCACTCCTGAAATCGACATCACTGCAGCCTTTTCAGGATTTGCAAATTACAAGGAATTGGTAAACAAACTGTTTGTAACATTTTATGTGGTGGCATGGTTGTGCTTTGTACTAAAGCGTACTGCACACCGATGGTGCACCTGTCTTCAACCAATGCTAATTCTGCTTGTGTGGAGTTAGAATGTTGGGGAGTCTGATGGTTGATCGCCGCTGCTCGGTTGTTCTCTCCGGGTACTCCGGCATCCTCTACCTGTAAAACTGTCCGACACAAGGTGATCCTGGCCATCAAAAGTGTCATTAAACCCCAACAAATAAATAACCCTCTTCAATCTGAATATTTTAAGTTTCAAAAAGCAAATTTCTCCTATAATGCAGCTAGGATTTAACCTATTCAGTATTGTTGGACAGAACTCATAGAGCTTGTAAAATGCTCAGAAGGGAATGATGTCATAAAAAGTCTGGCAAATTAGCCAGCCTCTTAGGGTTAAAAGTAATTCTGTATGTTTCCATTGGAATTATTGTTTGAATTCATATTTTGGACTATAGAGGTCGAAGGCGATTACTCACTTCAAAACTTCCTGCCTGTAGCATGGGCTTTCTTGAGAAACCACTTCTGAGCCACACATATTAAATCTATTCTGAAGTCCTGAAGAATATTGTTTTGGAAAGATATTCTCTGTTTTATTTATCAGCTTTGATTCAAGGTAAAATATGATTTAAATTAAAAAAAATGTTTCCTTTTATTTTCAGAGCTTTGTTTCTAATGTCAAAAAGTGGCTTCAAACCACCTCAAGTCAAAGACAAAAATAAGTGGTGAGTGTGTTTTGTCATTGAGTTTTTTTTGACCTTTTACCAAATGAACCAGTGGCATCTGCCTGCATAATATACAAATTGAGCAGTTGAAAAAATTTTTTTTTCAAAACATTCATACAAAACCATTTCATGTGTTCCCTCATTGGAATGAGCTCGTCGATGATATCACATGAAATGGTTTTGTTGAAATTTTGTGAAAGCTTTGCAAAATTAATATTTAAAATAATAAATTTAATATCATCTGCATTGGATAAAGGGTTAAGTTGTACCATCCCTGTGGGAACCCTGGGAAGTAGAGCAGTGCCTGTTCACTGCGGTAAACAGGCTCTGTTTTACTGGTAAAATAGGGCCCAGTCACCAATGCTTGGGTGGTGCAAAACCCCTCTAAAATGAGCAACATGGCTTATTAATGCTCGCCCATGGTCTTGAGTTGATACTCATGTTGCGGTCAAGATTAGCTATTATGCAAAAATATGTGACCTTAAACACCAATAAATAAATGATAATAAATAAATAAGTTGTACCATCCTCATACGGTTACACGGGATATTAATAAACCAATACATACCAATGTTCAAACTAGTATCGATTGAATACCGCGTAATTACAAGAATATCACTTGTCATTATTTACCCACAATTTGATTTTCAAGATATCTCCAGTTTTCAGCTCACCTGACTGAAAGTCAGGGTGAGCTTTTCTTATCACTCTTGGTCCGTCATCCATCGTCCTGTGTGAAGGTGGTGTTTGAGCCTCTTTCTCATAAACCACTGGCCACATTTTAATTAAATTTCATGTAAGTAGTGGTTATATAGGGGCATTTTGGGTTTTTCTTCAAATTGGATTTCTGCTCGTGTTGTGGAGTGGGGTGGGGCCAAAATGCACACAATTTTAAAAAATCTTCTTTTCATGAATCAGCCATAGCAGAGACTTGATATTTGGTATGCAGCTTCGATTTGAGGTGTAGACTCAAGTTTGTTCAAGAGAAGTTTGACAGGCAATATTTATATTTACCTTTGTTCTGAGAGGGGCAAGAATTTTTGCCCCGCACAAAATTTCTATTTTCTGAACCCAGAGGCCGAGTTGAACCAAATTTAATATGAGGTATTATTGGGTTATAAGTACTTGATTCAGCGAAAAAAAAATTTCCTGCAGCCCCGTGGGAAGCGCAGGAGCTAAAAATAGAAAAAAATTAAAACGCCCATATCTCCAAAACTGCACAGCACCGAGAATTTTTAGCTCACCTGACTTTCAGTCAGGAGAGCTATAGTGATCACTCACCGTCCGTCGTCGTCCGTCGTCGTCCGTCGTCGCCCGTGAACATGGTGTTTGCGTCTTCTCCTTCCAAACTGCTGAACCAGTTTAATTGATATTTGAGATAATAGTTTGTTATGACATTGCAATTTTTTTGTTCAAATCAAGTTGCGTCGCCCGTGGGTAGGGCCACACCCAAAAAAGTGTGCTGAAATCTTAAAAAATCTTCTTCTCATGAATCAGCAGTAGCAGAGACTTGATATTTGGTGTGCAGCTTCCTTTTGAGGTGTAGACTCAGATTTGTTCAAGAGAAGTTTGTGAGGCTATACTTGGCGTCATTATGGGAGGGGCAAAATTTTTGGCCCCGCCCAAAATTTCTATTTTCCGAACCGAGAGGCTGATTTGAACCAAATTTTATGTGAGGGCTTATTGGGTCATAAGTACCTAATTTATGCTGATTTTTTTTTCCCCGTAGCCCCATGGGATCCGCAGGAGCTAAAAATAGAAAAAAATTAAAACGCCATATCTCCAAAACTGCATGGCACCGAGTATTTTTATTTGGTGTGAAGCTTCCTTATGACCAACAGAAAGAATTGGTAAAAAAAAATTGCCATCGGTTTTATCATAGGGTACAGTTTCGGGACTTTGAAAAAGTGCTGAGTCAGCACTTTTTAACACCGTAGGCAATGGGAAAAACATTAAAAAATCTTCTTCTCCAGATCCAGCAGGCAGAATCTTTTGATATTTGGTATGCAACATTGTAGGGTGGATCTGATTCAAGTTTGTTCAAATCGGCCCCCTGGGTTCATATTTGGGCTCAGTATAGAAGCCCGATTTCGAACTTGGTGCATTTCAGGCAAATTTCTTAAAAATCTTCTTCTCCAGATCCAGCAGGCAGAATCTTTTGATATTTGGTATGCAACATTGTGGGGTGGATCTGATTCAAGTTTGTTCAAATCGGCCCCCTGGGTTTATATTTGGGCTCAGTATAGGAGCCCAAATATGAACTTACTGCATTTCAGGCAAATTTCTTTGAAAATCTTCTTCTCCAGATCCTGCAGGCAGAATCTTTTGATATTTGGTATGCAACATTGTGGGGTGGATCTGATTCAAGTTTGTTCAAATCGGCCACCTGGATTCATATTTGGGCTCACTAAAGAAGCTTGAATTCGAACTTAAAGCATTTCAGGCAAATTTCGTTAAAAATCTTCTCCAGATCCAGCAGGCAGAATCTTGTGATATTTGATATGCAACATTGTGGGGTGGATCTGATTCAAGTTTGTTCAAATCGGCCCCCTGGGTTTACATTTGGGCTCAGTATAGGAGGCCAAATTTGAACTTAGTGCATTTCAGGCAAATTTCTTTGAAAATCTCTTTCTCAAGATCCAGCAGGCAGAATCTTTTGATATTGGGTATGCACCATGCTTAGGGGGGTAAGATTCAATTTTGTTCAAGCCAAGTCCCTGGGTTTATTTGGGCTCACTGTGGGAGCCCGAATTATAACTTGGTTCAAGATGAGGAATTTTCATTAAAAATCTTCTTCAGATCCAGCAGTCAGAATGTTTTGATATTTGGTATGCAGCATCCTTAGGGGGGTGAGATTCAAGTTTGTTCAAGCCATGTCCCTAGGTCCATATTTGGGCTCACTGTGGGAGCTTGAATTGTAACTTTGTTCGAAATGAGGAATTTTCTTAAAAAATCTTCTTCTTCAGATCCAGCAGTCGGAATGGTTTGATATGTGGTGAGTAGCATCCTTGGAGGGAGGGCGGGATTCAAGTGTGTTAAAGCCAAGTCCATGGGTCCATATTTGGGCTCCCTGTGGGAGCCCAAATTATAACTTAGTCAATATGAGGAATTTTTCTTTAAAAATCTTCTTCAGATTCAGCAGTTGGAATGTTTTGATATTTGGCATGGAGCAACCTTAGAGGGCTGAGATTCAAGTTTATTCAAGCCAAGTCCCTTGGTTCATATTTGGGCTCACTATGGGAGCCTGAATGACAACTTAGTTCAAAATGAGGAATTTTCTTTAAAAATCTTCTTCAAATCCAGCAGATGAATGCTTTTGATATTTTTTATGCAGCATCCTTAGGGGGGTAAGATTCAAGTTTGTTCAAGCCATGTCCCTAGGTCCATATTTGGGCTGATTGTGGGAGCTCGAATTGTTACTTGGTTCAAAATGAGGAATTTTCTTTAAAAATCTTCTTCTTCAGATCCAGCAGTCAGAATGTTTTGATATTTGGTGTGCAGAATCCTTAGGGGTGTGAGATTCAGGTTTGTTAAAGCCAAGTCCCTGGGTTCATATATTGGCTCCCTGTGGGAGCTCGAATTATGACTTAGTTCAATATGAGGAATATTCTTTAAAAATTTTTTTTTAGATCCACTGGTCAGAATATTTGGATATTTGGTATAAGCTTTTCTTAGGAGGAGCAGATGCAACTTGTTGAAATCAATTCTCTGGGTTGATATTTAGGCTACCATGTCAGGTGTTCGCCCTCAAGCCCCCTGGGGCCTCTTGTTATTTGGTGTCAAGCTTCCTTAGGACCAACAGAAAGGATTGGTAAAAAGAAATTGCCATCAGTTTTATCATAGGGTACAGTTTTGGGACTTTGAAAAAGTGCTGAGTCAGCACTTTTTAACACTGTAGGCAATGGGAAGAACATTAGAAAATCTTCTTCTCCAGATCCAGCAGGCAGAATCTTTTGATATTTGGTATGCAACATTGTGGGGTGGATCTGATTCAAGTTTGTTCAAATCGGCCCCCTGGATTCATATTTGGGCTCACTAAAGAAGCCTGAATTCGAACTTAGTGCATTTCAGGCAAATTTCGTTAAAAATCTTCTTTTCCAGATCCAGCAGGCAGAATCTTTTGATATTTGGTATGCAACATTGTGGGGTGGATCTGATTCAAGTTTGTTCAAATCTGCCCCCTGGGTTTATATTTGGGCTCAGTATAGGAGCCCAAATTTGAACTTAGTGCATTTCAGGCAAATTTCTTCAAAAATCTTCTTCTCAAGATCCAGCAGGCAGAATCTTTTGATATTGGGTATGCACCATGCTTAGGGGGGTGAGATTCAATTTTGTTCAAGCCAAGTCCCTGGGTTCATATTTGGGCTCACTGTGGGAGCCCAAATTATAACTTAGTCAGTATGAGGAATTTTTCTTTAAAAATCTTCTTCAGATTCAGCATTTGGAATGTTTTGATATGAGATTCAAGTTTGTTAAAGCCAAGTCCCTGGGTCCATATTTGGGCTCCCTATGGGAGCCCGAATTATAACTTAGTCAATATGAGGAATTTTTCTTTAAAAATCTTCTTCTTCAGATTCAGCAGTCGGAATGTTTTGATATTTGGCATGCAGCAACCTTAGGGGGCTGAGATTCAAGTTTAATCAAGCCAAGTCCCTTGGTTCATATTTGGTATCACTATGGGAGCCTGAATGACAACTTAGTTCAAAATGAGGAATTTTCTTTAAAAATCTTCTTCAGATCTAGCAGAAGAATGCTTTTGATATTTTTTATGCAGCATCCTTAGGGGGGTAAGATTCAAGTTTGTTCAAGCCATGTCCCTAGGTCCATATTTGGGCTTATTGTGGGAGCTCGAATTATAAATTAGTTCAAAATGAGGCATTTTCTTTAAAAATCTTCTTCTTCCGATCCAGCAGTCGGAATGTTTTGATATTTGGTGAGCAGCATCCTTGGGGGGGGGGGGGGGGGGGGAGGGGGGGGGGGGGTACCCGAATTATAACTTAGGTCAATATGAGGAATATTCTTTAAAAATCTTTTTTTTTAGATTCACTGGTCAGAATCTTTGGATATTTGTTATAAACTTTTCTTAGGAGGAGCAGATGCAACTTGTTGAAATCAATTCTCTGGGTTGATAATGAGGCTACCATGTCAGGTGAGCGCCCTCAGGCCCCCTGGGGCCTCTTGTTTAGCTCACATTGCCCAAGTCAAGCTGAGCTTATCTAATCACTTTCCCTCTTTCATCTGTTGTCCATCAACTCCATGTTTTGGTCTTCTCCTCCAAAACCACTGGGCCAATTCAAGTGAAAGTTTTTGTGCGTGATGGTCCCGAAGGGGCATTGCATTTTTCTTCAACTCAACATACCCCGCTCCATAGGGAGGGGGGTGTGGGAAAATGCTCCAAAATATTTTTAAATCTTCTCATGAGCCAGTGAGTACAATGACTTGATATTAGGCATGGAGCTTCCTTATGAGGTGTATAATCAAGTTTATTCAAACAAAGTTCCTGAAGCAATATTTGCCTTTATAATGGGAGGGGCAAGATTTTTTGCCCTGCCCAAAATTTCTAATTTCTGAACCGATGGTCTGATTTGAACCAAATTTGTGGTATTATTGGGTCATAAGTACTAGTACTTGAATCATGCAAAAAGAATTTGCCCATGTCCCCGTGGGAACCCCAGGAACTATAAATAGAAATATTTTCAAACGACCATATTTCCCAAACCACATGGAACAGAGAACTGTTATATGGTATAAAATATCCTTAGGACCAGTAGATTTGAATGGTAAAAAAATTGCTATCGGTTATGTCAGGGTGTTCTGTAGGGGGTGGGGGGAGGGGGGGGGGGGGCATCAAAAAAATGCTGAGTCAGCATATTTGCAAAAATAAAAAAAGAAAAAAAAGAAAAAACCAGCATTTTTCTCCAGAACGAGTGGTCAGAATCTTCTGATATTTGGTATACACCATCCATAGGAGGGGGGGGGGGGGGTGGGGGTGGGGGACGGGGGGGGGGGGGGGGGGGGGTGAGAGGCAGATACAAGTTTGTTAAAATTACACCCCTTGGTTCATATTTGGGCTCAATACAGAAGCCCAAATTTTTAACTTCTTGCAATATGGGGAATAATCTTTAAAAATCTTCTTCTTCAGAACCACCAGTCAGAATCCTTTCATATTTGGTTTACAACATCTCTATGGGAGTCAGATTCAAGTTTGTTCAAATTGGTTCCCTGGGTTAATATTTGGCCTCCCTATGGTAGCCCGAATTTTAACTTGATGCAGTATGAGGAAACTTCTTTAAAAATATTCTTCTTCAGATCCACTAATCAGAAGGCTTTCATATTTGGTATACAACATCTCTGGGGGGTCAAATTCAAGTTTGTTCAAGTCAGGTATGTTGGTTAATATTAGGGCTCGCTATGGTAACCCAAATTTTAACATAATGCAATATGAAGAAATTTCTTTAAAAATATTCTTCTTTAGATCCAACAGTCAGAATGCTTTTATAATTGTTATACAAAATCTCTAGGGAGGTCAGATTCAACTTTCTTCAAATCGAGAGCCTGGGTTAATATTTGGGCTCCCTATGGGAGCTGGAATTGGCCATGTAGCTGAAGAATTAGAAATTTTGTATTCAGTACCCTCTAGAGGTGTGTGACTAAGATTAATCCACATAGGTTGTATCAAGGGACTTCATAGGGGAGCGCCACATTTTACATTATGATCAACTGAAGAAAAGGCATAATGCTCGGACTGTTTTTGTCACTCCTGAGTGACTCAAGGATTGACAATGTATCCTATGGAGATGGATTGCTTAATGTAGACTCATTCTTGGGCTCTGTTTATGTTGTGTTCTGTTCAAGGTGAGCACTTCAGGCCCCGTTGGGCCTCTTGTTTGAATACTGTGCAGCCCTACATCCTCATGTTTAAACTCATATTTGAATTGTTTTTAAAATAAAAAAGGAATACTGTTTTGTCTTGATTTCAATTGATGGGGAGTAGCTTAACATAGTCAAGATAAGCTATTGCCATCACGTGTGCGGAGTCTGTTAGTCTGTTCAAATTTTCGTTTAGCACTGGCTATACCCCGCAGTTCTTGTCTGATCATCACGAAATTTCATATGCAGGTTTGGGGCCATGTCTAGATGAGAACGCCCCCTTTTGGTCGCGATCGGTCAACCGGTATGGCTGCCCGAACCCAAAACCCGAAAACCATTAGGACAGTCTACAGGTCGTATTTATGAAGGGATTTCATTGTAACTTGGTAGGGTGCCTCTGTATAATGCCTAGATGAGAATGTCCCCTTTTGGGTATGATCTATCAACTGTGATGGCTGCCCAAGCCCGAAACCCAAAAACTTTTAGCACCGCCTGCAGGTCATGTTTAATATGGAGGGATTTTATTTAACTTGGTAGGATGACTCCTAATGATGTCTAGATCAGAATTTCCCCATTTGGGCGTGACCTACCAACCGTGACGACTGCCCGAGCCCGAAAACCTTTAGCACAGTCTACAGGTCATATTTATTGAGGAATTTCATTGTATGGGTTGACTTCATACAATGTCTAGATGAGAAATTCCGCTTTTGGTCCTGATTGGGCAACTGTGATGGCTACAGGGGCCGAAGCCCGAAAACCTTTAGCACAGTCTATAGGTCATGTTTATGACGGGATTTCATTGTAGCTTGGTAGGATGACTCCAAATAATGTCTAAATGAGAACTTCCCATTTTTATCGTGATCATTCAGCCTTTATGGGTGCCCGAGCCCAAAAACCTTTAGCATAGGCAAAAGGTCATATTTATGGAAGTATTTCATTGTAAGGTTGTTAGGTTGACTCCATATAATGCATGTGATGGCTACAGGTGGCCGAAGCCCGAAAACCTTGAGCACAGTCTACAGGTCATATTTATAAAGGGATTTCAGTGTAACTTCGCAGGATCGCTCCAGATGATGCCCAGATGAGATTGTCCTCTTTGGTTGCGATCATTCAACCATGATGGCTGCCTGAGCCTGAAGCCTGAAAACCTTTAGCACAGTCTACAGATCATATTTATGAAGGGTTTTCATTCTAACTTGGTAGGTTGACTTCATATAATGTCTAGATGAGAACGTCCCCTTTTGGACACGATTGGGCAACTATGACGGCTATAGGGGCCCGAAGCCTGAAAACCTTTAGAACAGTCTACAGGTCATAATTATGAAGGGATTTCATTGTAGCTTGGTAGGATGACGCCAAATAATGTCTAGATGAGAGCATCCCCTTTTGGTCACGACCATTCAGCCTTTATGGCTGCCCGAGCCCAAAGACCTTTAGCATAGTCTATAGGTCATATTTATGGAAGGATTTCATTGTAACTTGTTAGGTTGACTCCATATAATGCCTAGATGATGACATCCCCTTTTGGTCAACTGTGATGGCTACAGGTGCCCGAGGCCCGAAAATCTTGAGCACAGTCTACAGGTCATATTTATGAAGGGATTTCATTTTAACTTTGTAGGATCACTCCAGATCATGCCCAGATGAGAATGTCCCCTTTTGGTTGCGATCATTCAACCATTCTGGCTGCCCGAGCCCAAAGCCTGAATACCTTTACCACAGTCTACAGGTCATATTTATGATGGGATTTTATTGTAACTTGGTAGGTTAGACTTCATATAATGTGTAGATGAGAACGTCCCCTTTTGGACACGATTGGGCAACTGTGACCGCTACAGGGGCCCGAAGCCTGAAGCCCGAAAACTTTTAGAACAGTCTGCAGGTATTAATTATGGAGGGATTTCATTGTAGCTTGGTAGGATGACTCCAAATAATGTCTAGATGAGAATGTCCCCTTTTGGTCATGATCATTCAGCCTTGATGGCCGCCCGAGCCCAAAAACCTTTAGCATAGTCTATAGGTCGTATTTATGGAAAGATTTCATTGTAACTTGTTAGGTTGACTCCATATAGTGCCTAGATGATGACATCCCCTTTTGGTCATAATTGGTCAACTGTGATGGCTACAGGTGCCCGAAGCCCAAAAATCTTGAGCACAGTCTACAGGTCATATGTATGGAGGGATTTCATTGTAACTTCGTAGGATCACTCCAGTTGATGCCCAGATGAGAATGTCCCCTTTTGGTTGTGCTCATTCACCATGATGGCTGCCCGAGCCTGATGCCCGAAAACCTTGAGCAAAGTCTTCAGTTCATATTTATGAAGGGATTTCATTGTAACTTGGTAGGTTGACTTCATATAATGTCTAGATGAGAACGGCCCCTTTTGGACACCATTAGGCAACTGTGATGGCTGCAGGGTCCTGAATCCCGAAAACCTTTAGCACAGTCTACAGGTGATATTTATGAAGGGATTTCATTGTACCTTGGTAGGATGACTCCAAATAATGTCTAAATGAGAACGTCCCCTTTTGATCGAGGTGATCATTCAGCCTTGATCTCTGCCCGAGCACAGAACCCCAAAACCTTTAGCATAGTCTATAGGTCATATTTATGGAAGGATTTCATTGTAACCTGTTAGTTTGACTTGGACACCATAAGGCAACTGTGACGGCTACAGGGGCCTGAAGCCCGAAAACCTCTCGCAGTCTACAGGTGATATTTATGAAGGGATTTCATTGTACCTTGGTAGGATGACTCCAAATAATATCTAGATGAGAACGTCCCCTTTTGGTCGCGGCGATCATTCAGCCTTGATCTCTGCCTGAGCCCAAAACCCCAAAACCTTTAGCATAGTCTATAGGTCATATTTATGGAAGGATTTCATTGTAACCTTTTAGTTTGACTCCATATAATGCCTAGATGATAACATCCCCTTTTGGTCGTGATTGGTCAACTGTGACGGCTTCAGGGGCCCAAAGCCCGAAAACCTTGAGCACAGTCTACAGGTCATATTTATGAAGGGATTTCATTGTAACTTCGTAGGATCACTCCAGATGATGCCCAGATGAGAATGTCCCCTTTTTGTTGCGATCATTCAACCATGATGGCTGCCTGAGCCTAAAGCCAAAAAACCTTTCGCACAGTCTACAGGTCGTATTTATGAAGGGATTTCATTGTAACTTGGTAGGTTGACTTCATATAATGTCTAGATGAGAAAGTCCCCTTTGGACGCAATTGGGAAACTGACGGCTACAGGAGCCCGAAGCCCGAAAACCTTCAGCACAGTCTACAGGCCATATTTATGAAGGAATTTCAATGTAACTTGATAGGATGACTCGTTTTGGAATAATTTCACTGTAAATTGGTAACTTTTGTTGATATACGTTGACTGTGAGGGCCACATACATTATCTGTGAGGTCAAATTAACCCACCCCTCAGCTCTTTAGTACAGTGTACACCTCATATTATTTTTAGCTCAACTTTGACGAAGTCAAATTTGAGCTATTGTCATGGCCCGTCGTCCGTCGTCCGTCTGTCCGTCCATCCGTCTGTCCGTCTGTCCGTCTGGCCGTCTGTCCGTACGTCAACAATTGGCTATGGCTCGGGCTAGAGGTCATATTTATGAACCGATCTTTACAAAACTTCTTGTGTACCTTTGTTATGACCCTGGGACGGGAACGAGTGTTTTTAGGTGTGGTCCGAAATTCAAGATGGCTGCCAGTGGCCATTTTGTACCGATGAGGCAAAAATCAGTTTTTTGTACAGAACTTCTGTATGAAAGTTCTGATTTGAATAAAGTTTTGTATAAATGTTTAGTACCATGGGATACATCACATATAATACGGGTTTTTTTCTCGTGTGTAAATTATGCAAATTAGACTGACTTTGATTTATTTATTGTTACTTTCAGAGCTGTAAGTGCCGAGCTGCTATGGCTCGGGCTAGAGGCCGTATTTATGAACCAATCTTTACGAAACTTCTTGGGTACCTTTGTTATGACCGTGGGACGAGAACGAGTGTTTTTGGGTGCGGTCCGAAATTCAAGATGGCTGTCAGTTGCCATTTTGTACCGACGATGCAGAAATCTGTTTTTTGTACAGAACTTCCATATGAAAGCTCTGATTTGAATAATTTTTTGTATGAATGTTTGGTACCATGGGATACATCACATATAATACGGGGTTTTTTCTCATACGTAAATTGTGCAAATTAGACTAATTTTGATGTTTTTTGGGGTTACTTTCAGCACTGTAAGTGCAAATGCCAATACGGCTCGGGCTAGAGGCCGTATTTATGAACCGATCTTTACGAAACTTCTTGGGTACCTTTGGTATCACCGTGGGACGAGAACGAGTGTTTTTGGGTCCGGTCCGAAATTCAAGATGGCCGATGGCAGCTATTTTGTACAAAATTAGGTGCAATCAGATTTTTGCACAGAACTTCCATATGAAAGCCCTGATTTGAATAATTTTTGTGTGTGAATGTTTAGTACCATGGGATGCATCACATATAATACGGGTTTTTTTCTCGTGCAGAAATTATGCAAATTAGATGAATTTTGATTTTTTCAGTGCGACTAACACACAGTAAGTACACATGTCAATACGGCTCAGACTAGAGTCTGTATTTATGAACTGATCTTCACGAAATGTCTTGGGTACCTTTGTTATCACCTTGGGACGGGAACGAGTGTTTCTGGGTGCGGTCTAAAATTCAAGGTGGCTGCCAGTGGCCATTTTGTACCGAAATTAGATCTAATCAGTTTTTTGTACACAACTTCTATACAGCTCAGACTAGAGGCCATATTTATGAACCAATCTTTACGAAACTTCTTGGGTACCTTTGTTATCACCGTGGGATGAGAGCGAGTGTTTTGGGGTGTGGTCCGAAATTCAAGATGGCCACCAGCAGCCATTTTGTACCAAAATTAGTGCAATCAGTCTTTTGTATAGAACTTCTGTATGAAAGTTCTGATTTTAATAAATTTTTGTATGAATGTTTAGTAACATGGAATACATCACATATTGTAAGGGTTTTTTTTTCGTGCAGAAATTATGCAAATTAGATGAACTTTGATTTATTCAGTGCTACTTACACAATGTAAGCACACATGTCAATACGGTTCAGGGTAGAGGCTGTATTTATGAACCGATCTTCACAAAACTTCTTGGGTACCTTTGTTATCTCCTTGGGATGAGAATGAGTGTTTCTGGGTACGATCCAAAATTCGAAATGGCTGCCAGTGGCCATTTTGTACCGAAATTAGGTCCAATCAGTTTTTTGTCACAAGTTCTATACAGCTCGTATTTATGAACTGATCTTCACAAAACTTCTTGAGTACTTTTGTTTTCACCTTGGGACAGGAACGAGTGTGTTTTGGGGTGCCTTTGTTATCACTGTGCTATGAGAACAAATATTTTGGGGTTCAGTCAGACCCACTCTGGGACTCCAAGATTTCTTTTCTAGTTTAGCATCTGACTATCACCCACCTTTACAATACTTTACCTATACATTTGTTACAGGCAACGGTCAGTATTTATGTACAGACCGTTACAATACTTTATATGTACCTTTGTTATCAGGTCATTACCTAGATGTTTGTCATTGCTGTGTCACATACTATACATGTACAAGTCTTTGTCTTGACAAGTTGAGCTACAGTGTCATTGACACTTTCATTATCAAAAACATTGAGTACAGGAAACAGAAGTGAACATATTCCCAATTATCACAATTCTTGTCTTATTTCATAATCCTTTCATAAACATTGAACATTATCCTTTTCATCAAACACAACACACAAGTTAAGCTGTAGTGTCATTGACACTTTCATTTTGGTCAAGCTTTCAGTTTTGAGGCACTCATTTTTAGCTCAACTTGACATACGTACATCCACAATTTCCTTTGGCACGCTGCACAGGTCGCATTTATGATCAGATTGCTTTGAAACCTGGTATGCTTTTTTGGGGTGATTTCTAGATGGGAGCTATCGATTTTCTTCCATTTCTGTCAAAAAATGTTGCCACTGGCAATGGCCTTTAAACTTAGTTTTGTCAGACCTCAGTATTTCCCTTTGGCACACCCTACAGGGCACATTTATAATCGGATTTCTTAGAAACATGGTATGCTTATTTGGGGTGACCTCTAGATGGGAGCTATCGATTTTCTTCCATTTATGGCAAAAAATGTTGCCGCTGGCAACAACCTTTGAACTCAGTTTAGTCAGACATCAATATATTCCTTTGGCCTACCACACAGGATACATTTATGATCAGATTGGTTTGAAACTTGCTATGCTTGTTTGGGGTTACCTCTAGATGGGAGCTATTGATTATCTTCCATTTCCATCAAAAAATGTTGCCTCTGGAAATGACCTTTGATGAACTAAGTGCACTTATGCATCAGTATTTCCCTTTGGCACACCCTGCATTTATAATCGGATCAATTTGAAACTTGGTATGCTAGTTTGAGGTGACCTCTGTCAATTTTCTTTCATTTTCTTCAAAAAATGTTGCCGCGGGCAATGTGCTTTGAACTTAGTTTAGTCAGACCTCAATATTTCCCTTTGGCACACCCTACAGGGCACATTTATAATCGGATTTCTTTGAAACCTGGTATGCTTGTTTGGGGTGACCTCTAGATGAGAGCTATCGATTTTCTTCCATTCCATCACAAAATATTGCCGCTGGCAATGACCTTTGAACTTAGTTTTGTCAGACCTCAATATTTCCCTTTGACACACCCTACAGGGCACATTTATGATCAGATCAGTTTGAAACTTGGTATGCTTGTTTGGAGTTACCGCTAGATGGAAACTATCAATTATCTTCCATTCCCATAATAAAATGTTGCCACTGGCAACGACCTTCAATGAACTTAGTGCACTTATGCGTCAATATTTCAGTTTGGCACACCCAGCAGGGTACATTTTCAATCGTATCAATTTTTTTGGGGTGACCTCTAGATGGGAACTATCAATTTTCTTCCATTCACGGCAAAAATGTTGCCGCTGGCATCAACCTTTGAACTTAGTTTAGTCAGGCATCAATATATTCCTTTGGCGCACCCTAAAGGGCACATTTATGATCAGATCGGTTTGAAACTTGGGATACTTATTTGGGATTACCTCAAGATGGAAGCTATTGATTATCTTCCATTTCCATCAAAAAATGTTGCCGCTGGCAACGACCTTCAATGAACTTAGTGCAGTTATGCATCAATATTTCCCTTTGGCACATCTTACAGGGCACATTTATGATTGGATTGCTTTGAAACTTGGTATTCTTGTTCAGGGTGACCTCTAGATTGGATCTGTCAATTTCCTTCCATTCCCGTCAAAAATAGTTGCCGTAGGCAATGACCATTGAACTTAGTATAGTCAAGCATCAGTATATTCCTATGGCATGCCCTACAGGGCACATTTGTGATAAGGTTGCTTGAAACATTGGTATGCTTGTTCTGGGTGGCTTATGGATGTTAGCTGTTGATTTCTTTTCATTTCCATAAAAAATTATTGTCAGCACCAGCCTTTGGACTTTTGTATTTTTGTAGCAACTTATCCCTTTTACACTCTCTGCAGGGTATATTTATGAATTTCCATAAAGAAGATAAAAAGATCATTGCCACCAGCCAGAACCGTCAAACTTAGTGCATTTGTGCATTAACATCTTCCTTTGGCATGCCTATTTCATTATCGGGTTGTTTTGACACTTCATATGCTTATTCAGGGTGATAAAGATAGAAGCTATTGATTTTCTTTTCATTTCTATAAAGAACTGTGGCTGTCAGCAACAATCTTTAAATCTATTGTATTTGTGCATTTACATTCTTTTTTAACATGACCTATAGGGCACATTTATTGTAGGATTGTTTTTGGACTCGGTATGCTCATTAGGCGAAACCTCTACATGTAGATTCATTTCTGTGAAAAAAGTTGCTGTTTACAATGACCTCTGAGCTTGCTGTATTTGTGTATCAACACTCTTCCTTTAGCCAGCCTTACAATTTACATTTAAAACGCATGGATTGCTCTGACATTGGCACACACAGTGCTGTTATGTTGAAGTTTCAGCAAATAACATTGGAACCAATGATCTTCTAATTTACCATTTCAAGTTTGTCAAGTTGAGCTACAGTGTCATTGACACTTTCATTTAGATGTTGGTTGGACTATCAGTTGCTTGACTGCTTTTTCCAAAGTGTAACTTTTATTAATCTTCAGGAATGTATATGTCTCCCAATGAGAGTAAATATCGTACTTCTCAAGTCTTATTTTTTATGCTATAATTGTAGATTTTAATAGAACTTTTTTTCTTCAGGCATTTTCTCTTCAAGTAATTGTTTAATTTAAAAAACAACATGAAGAATTTAATGAACATTATACTTTTAACTGCCTGCTCACTGATGTCAAAATTCTGAAATTTCACTTTAATGTAATATTTCTGTGTTTTGACATCAGTATGCGTAGGGTTAATGTTACATATAAGAAATTCAGTTACTTACAATAAAATTATTTCATTATCATTCTGTTATGCCATTAAAAAAATCTTGTTTCTCAAAAACCCCTCCCTCATCAAAATTCTTTAAAAAAAAAAAATTTCAATGAACCCACTCTGGCCTCTTGAATCTTTGAAATTGTCCAGCATTGATACCACTCTGGCTGTAAAAAATGCACTAAATTTTCAGTGCAACAAACAAAACTTTGAGATGTTAGTATTTCTTTTAACCCTTTACCCAACACACAGTAATGGGCCTGTTCCAATGAGGGGTCACTTAATACGGTTTTGTGGAAACTTTTTGAAACTTTTTGTTTTTTCAACTGCTAAATTAGTAAATTACGCAGACAGATCCAGCCAATTCGTGAGGTAAATGTATACTGGTCAATGTATAATAACTATAATACTTAACTAGAATGTGCTTTATGGACTTGAAATAATGATGCTGTGCTATAATAAATATTTTAAAAATTTAGAAAATGTTTTCTTTTTACTTAGTTCTTACCAATATCAGTGTTTCAATTTATAGAACAAATTACATACCAGTCTTATGTCTTCTGTCTTCATTTAATACAGTGCATATCAGATTAGTTATGTGAAGAACAATATTAGGATTTTGTACATTTTTTCTTCTAGGTCTCAAGTCTTACAGAATTTCATTAAAGTAGCATTAACCAAGAATCCAAAGAAAAGGCCAACAGCCGACAAATTATTAGAGGTTTGTAACTGATTACAAATATTTATTTTATATATATTCTCCCAAAAAGGAAAGTGTGCATGCTAAAAAATAACACTAAAAAAAGATATATATCATTTTCATTCATGGAAATTTTATTCAATCACAGATGAAACAATTTGTGATCAACACGAGAAATTTCATTACGCTACGACGAATACTCTTGGTGCCATGGAGAGTCAAAGACACTAAGGGTCAAACACAAAAGTCACACACTCAATATCTGGTATGACTTCCGTCTGCATCGACTACTGCTGTGCATCTACGCCTCATGGAAGCGAACAAGTTAGCATGGAAGTGTTGTGGGATGTTGTTCCATATTCTGATAAGCTGTCTTTGGAGTTCCACAAGCGTTGACGGTGCATGGGCAAGCCGGCGTAGCTGACGTTTCATTTCGTCCCATACGTGCTCAATGGGTGAGATATCGGGCGAATTTGTGGGCCAGGGAAGAACATCCACTTGTTGTTGCTGCAGATACTGTTGAACAACACAGGCTATGTGGGGTCGGGCGTTGTCCTGCTGTAGAATGACGCCGGGGCCGTGATGTTGCAGAAATGGGACAACAACAGGTGTAAGCACTTCATCACGATATCTGGCTGCATTGAGATTGCCATCAATAATGACCAGCTCAGTTCTGTTACGGGCAGTGATGCCACCCCACACCATGAGAGACCCTCACCCATAGCGGTTTCGCTCCATGACACATGGATCTGCGTAGCGTTTGTTTCAACGTCTGTACACTCTCTAGCGGCCATCTGATGATGAAAGATGGAAACGACATTCATCTGTGAATAAAACACGTCGCCACCAGTGTAAGGGATGCCTGAGATGTTGTCTACACCACTGCAGTCGAGCACGACGATGACGTAACGTCAAAATCGAACGAATTGCAGGTCTTCGAGGACGTAAGCCGTATTCTCTCAGCCGGTTGATTACTGTTTGAGGATGTATCCGTCTCAGGTTAGGGATGTTCCTGGCTGTCGTCGTTGCCGTTTGTTGCCGGTTCCGGAGATGGACGACACGGATATACTGATCTTGTGCAGGGGTGGTAACTCAGGGTCTCCCGGAGCGGGGTCGGTCTCGAACATCATCATGTTGTGCATGTCGATGGACTAGCCTGTCTACAATGTTACGGTGGCAGTTCAAATGCTGGGCAACCTCTCTGTGTGTTCTGCCAGCTCTAATTATACCCAGGGCAGTGAGACGTTGATTCATTGTCAATCTTGGCATGCTAACGTGGAGTCGTTTTAACTGCAGCGCAAGTTTGAATGTGAACGATAGGAAGGCCTTACTTTAGTGTTTAAATACCCAAGGATTCACACTGCTGCATGAATTTTCAGACTCTCCACGTGCAAAACATGCCCTTTCACAAACGTGCAGCACGTCATTTAACGTTAATGCAATTTTAATGGGGAAAGCTGTTTTTGTGTTCAATATAACTTATTCATGAACAGGTTAACACTCTTTACACCTACAAAATTATTTTTTTGGAATTTGATCAATTTCTGCAATGCACACTTTCTTTTTTGAGCGAGTATATATAACTTTTTTAAGTCCTGCACAAGAGTAACAAAATTATAGTGTAGATTTTTATAATTTTTTTTTCAATTCATCTTTAACCCCTTAACCAATGCAGACAATATCAAAATTTATTATTTTTTAATATAATTTTTTTTAATTTTTCAAAAAATTTCAACAAAACCATATCATGTGACCACTCATTGGAATGAGCTTGATGAGCTCGTTCCAAAGAGGGGTCGCAGGAAATGGTTTGTTGAAATTTTGTGAAAAATAGTGTTTTTTTTCAGCTGCAGAATTTGCATATTACGTGGGCGGATGTGACCGATTCATTGGGTAAAGCAGTAACTCCCAATCTCGTGAACAACCTGTTGACAATTCGGATGCTGTTTTACAATATTTGATTGATAGAAATTGTAGAACCTGCACCCAATTCTTGAATAATTTCAGTTGAAGCATTTAGTCATTTCGTCTTTCTCTCTTTTACAGCATCAATTTTTATTAGGTGATTTGAGTAATCGGTTAACAAAAGAACTGTTAGAAAAAGTTCGGAATCCTACACAAACATTTGATATGGATACAGATGAAGATGGGGTATGATTTATATATTATTCTTCAGTGACTGATGAAGTTTTGTGTCAAAAATAAGATAAATACTCTCAGCTTCAGCCCTCTAACCCATAAAGCCCCATATAAATTTTTACAATAATTACCACCTTATATACATGTACACAGCAGCAAACTACTCAACAGTCTTTCTACATCGTTGTTGGTTGCTTGTACCTGTAAACCATTTATTTTTATGATTGTTTTTCCCTTTTTTACATGCACACAGCTCGATCCGTAAAGACGGCCATTATTTTTTACAGTAATTACTACCTTATATACATGTACACAGCAGCAAATTACTTAACTGTATTGCTACATCATTGTTGGTGGCCTGTACGGACAGCCAACAATGATGTAAAAGCATTGCCAAGATAAATGCAGCCTTCCGAGAACATTCTTAAGGAAGAAAATTCTTGGGGTCATCTTTATCAAAGCAATACAAAATAGGCAGTTTGTGGCTGTGTAGGCACCTAAGGTTTAAAGCCTTTGACAACCATTTATGTCATTCGTTAAATGATTATGTATGTAACCCTCTGCACATTGATATCAAAATATAGAAATTTCAAGAAGAAAATTTTTTCCATAATGCAAACTGGTATTTAACTCTTAACCCGCTGACCATTTATTTAAAAAAAATATTTTTCATCAAATACAGTCATGGCTACTGTGAAACAGCCATGACTGGGTTTGATAAAAATTCAAAGAAATTTAAATAACATGTTAGAGGTGAATAAAAGTTGATTCAGTAGACAGGTCAAAAATGCTTACATTATATCTGTCCTTGTGGCAAGAGAGTTGTAGTCTTCGGCTGGAATATCTGCCAGCAGCATGCAAGTAGTTAACCAATTCCATCTTGTTGAATACTGACGTTAAGCAGCGTCGAGCCCAGTTAATCATTGGATGGGTGACCGTCTGAGCGATCAATCCGGACTCCGCGTTGTGTCCTTGGGCAAGGCACTTAACCCCGATTGTCCACATGGGGCCACGATGACGCTGTGTACTAAGGCTTACTGCACGTCAATGGTACGCATGTCTTCAACCAATCTAACCCTGCCTGTACTGCAGTGCGGAGTTACGATGTTGGGGAGCTGGCAGTAACTCATCGTTGCTCGGTGGTTCTCTCCAGGTACTCCGGCTTCCTCCACCCGTAAAACTGTCATGGTCATGATTAGCCATTGTGCGTAAGTATATGACCTTAAACACCAAGAAATAAATAAATAAATCTTATTTAATAGAGCTCAAAGAATTAATTAAATTCCTAATTGCATTATTGGAAAAAATTGTGGGTTGAAATTTTTTGATATTTCAAATTCAGTGTGCATAGGGTTAACATAGTGTATTTGTTATTACAGTTATGTGCATTTACACTTTCAGTATCAGAGTCAAGACTACAAAATATATAATGTCAAATCAAAGACTTGTGGAGCACAAACACTTGCAAACAGACAAACACACACAAACAAACACAAAGACGTAAACATAAAACTACTTTAACTAGTTTTGATACTCTTTCTCAAATTTTCGTTGTCAAAACAATTTTCAAAGTCTAGATTTATAAAATCTTAACCTTTTTACCTTCAACTGGTAGAGTGTGGGAAGCCCATATATGAGCCTTATTAAATTCCACATGCTGTAGCTGTAGCATCTACATTCGATAGGATGCAGTTTCCTTTTGATCCTCAACTAGAATCAAACTATGCTTATGACATATTGCTTAGTTACATTTGATTGGATAGTGCCTTATGGCACTATCCAATCAAATGTAACAGAGCACTATATGATGAAAAGAAATCTGTGGTCAAGTAAAATGTAGCACTCTCCCAGTTGCTATATGTCAGCAGCATAGAGTGTTTTTATTGTTGATGAATAATGACCAAATTTTGCATTTCTTTACTTAGGTACATTTTTTTGCTTTTCTGATAAAATAATAAGATATGTTTGCAGTTTTGTGCTTTTATAAATTTGTAAATCTTGTAAATACCTGATCATTCTAAATCATAGAAAAATTTATAAAATCTCAAAACTGCAAATTTGTTTTATGATTTTGAATGATCAGGTATTGATAAGATTTGTTGATTTATTCAGTTATCACTAGAACATCTTATTTATAATCATTCTAATTACTTTTTAATTTATTACAGTTACTGGTGAATGTCCCAAAGAGGATTCCTTCCAACAAATCCAATCAACAAAATGCCTCTAGAAATAGCTTAGAATTAACAAGTAAGTACAGTGGATAACTTTTGTCATTCTTTAAGCCAAAAAACCAAACCAGTGTAAATTAGAAATTACGATGACCCCAAAACAGTTATCTTAACCTTTTTTCATTCAGGCCACCTATTTTATCAGGTAACACTTTAGATTGTGTAAGTGAGTGAAAGGCAACATGTCATTGATAATATATACCGATGTTAGTGATACAGCACTTCCTATGAACATTCTTGAACACTGCAGTTTATTGTTTCTTTCAGCAATCCGGTGGTATGCTTTAATGTACTACACTCTTGGAAAGGCGCAATGAGCCCTTTCCAATAGTGTTTCAAATCACAGTCCTTCATCATCAGAATCAAAGAACAATAGATCTGGGAGAGTTAGCAAATGAATTCAGTAGCAATTTGAGTGAATAAAAGTTGATTCTGTGGACAGAGAAAAATTCGGTTAAAGAAGCTTACCTTATACCTATTCTAGTGATGGGAGTTACTGTTTTGAGTAGGAATATATTTGTCTAAAATCGAGGAATGTAGATTTTTTTTAGCTCACCTGACTGCAAGTCAGTGGGAGCGATTACCATCACTTGGTGTCTGGCGTCCATTAACTTTTAAAACTTGTCCTCCTCTTCAAAACCATTAGGCCAAATTCAAACATGTATTGCACCGACCATCTTTGGAGTATATCCTTTCTATTTTGTTCAAATAAAGCAGCTGCCATCTCCAGGCTGTGGTTCATGCCCAAAAGGCATAAAATTTTATAGAAATCTTCTCATAAAGCACCAGAGAGAATGCCTTGGTATTTGGAATGGAATATCCTTTGGTGTTGAAGATTAAAGGTTGTTCAAGGGAAGTTTGTAGGTCAGTATTTGGCCTCTCTGTGGAAGCATACTCATTTTGGGCTCCACCCAAAATTTGTATTTCAAGTACCGATTGGCTGAATTGAACCAAATTTGGCCTATAGTGTAATTGAGTCATAAGTACTTGATTGATGCCTCCAAAAAAAAAAAAAATTTCACAGCCTGTGGAGCTACCCAGGAGCTAAAAATAAAAAAAAAACTTCAAATGCCCATATTTCTCAAACCACATGAACCAGAGAACTGTTATTTGGTATGAAGCATCCTTAGGAACAGTAGAATGGAATGGTAAAAATAAATTGCCATCTGTTGTGTCAGGGTGTTCTGTAGAGGGCAGGGTGGGTTGGCACATCGAAAAAATGCTGAGTCAGCATATTTGCAAAAATGAAAAAAATGTTCTTCTCCAGAACCACTGATCAGAATCTTATGATATTTGATATACAGCATCCATTGGGGCAGGGGTTAGATACAATTGTGTTCTAATTAAGTCCCTTGGTTCATATTTGAGTTCAATACAGGAGCCTGCATCATAACTCGCTGCAGTATGTAGAATAATCTTTAAAAATCGTCTTCAGATCCACCAGTCAGATTGTTTTGATACTTGGTATACAACATCTCTAGAGGGGTCAGATTCAAGTTTGTTCAAATCGAGTCCCTGGGTTCATATTTGGGCTCTGTATGGTAGCCCAAATTTTAACTCGGTGCAATATGAGGAAATTTCTTTAAAAACCTTCTTCTTCAGATCCACCAGTTAGAATCCTTTCTTATTTGGTATACAACATTTTTGAGGGGGGGGGATGTTGCAGCAGATTCTTGTTTAAATCGGGTCCCTGGGTTAATATTTGGGCTCCCTATGAGAGCCCAAATATTGACTTAGTGCAGTATGAGGGAATTTCTTTAAAAATCATTTTCAGACCCACCAGTCAGAATCCTTTCATACTTGGTATACAACATCTTTAGGGAGGCAGATTCAAGTTTGTTCAAATCGAGTCCCTGGGTTAATATTTGGGCTCTGTGTTGGAGCCCGAATTTTTACTTAGTGCAAATATTCTTCAGATCCACCAGCCACCAGTCAGAATCCTTTCATATTTTTTTTTCTTGGAAGCAGGGTGTGGGGGGTGGGGGGGTGGGCATGAGGTGTGATGGAGAGAACCACAAAGTGTTAAAAAAAAAAAGTGTTGGACACTTTTTTGAGACTTCATAGAACAAAGTTTTGTTTTTGCCTAGGAAGCTTTTCTAGGACCAACAGAAATGAATGGCCCCCAAAAATGGTCTTGGATTGTGTCATGGCAAACCAGTAAATTGCTCTTGCATCCTATCACTTACTGGCACACTCATCTCTGTTGACAACTTGAGCCAGGTGAGCATTTTAGGCTCACTTGAGCCTCTGGTTTTCTTCACGCTACCAATAGCCAAGTGAAATGATTGTTCACCCGATTTGTTCAGGCTTGTAAAACTGTGGTGAAATTCCATTGTCCAGAAATTTCGTAACCTGTCTTGTAGTAATCTGATAGTAATTGATAATTTGATTGACTCTATCTTGTTGTGCAAAACTCAAGGAGAATTGAATACTTAATTCTTCAGTTTTGGGGCAAAATGGTGTTGTTGAAGCTTGGCAAACCCTGTGTTCTGGTAGTCTCATATAAACGGATGGACTAGGCAACAAAGAAGGACGAGTTTAACCCTTTACCCACTGCAGACGATATCATAATTTATTATTTTAAATATCATTTTTTAAATTCTTCAAAAAATTTCAACAAAATCATATCATATGACCCCTCACTGGAACGAGCTCGACGAGCTCATTGCAACGAGGGGTCTCATGATATGGTTTTGTTGAAATTTTTTGAAAAATAATATTTTTTTCAACTGCTGAATTTGCATATTAAGCGTGTGGATGCAGCCGATTCGTTAGGTAAAGGGTTAAGAGTAGCCGCTGAGAAAAAGGTTCTTGTCAAGTGCTTGTCATCTCATTGGGGCCCAAACTCATTACTTGACAAAGTCACTTGGCTTTATCGTTTGCACACAAGCTTATATTTGACAGATCTTTCCTGCTGTATGTTTCCTCATGTTGCCTGATAGAGAACATAGAGAGAATATGTCAGTATACGAGGATGACAAAGCTCATGATAGCTATTGGCATGTGCCTTCTTGAAGTCTCAAATGAGAGGCCAAGTTGTTGTTTTTAGTGTGATATGCCAAACATTTTACCCCTCGTGAAAATGAGTTAAGAAGCTTTTTGAAAGAAACTAACTTTCATTAAGAGATACTAATCTTTAGTCAAGTGACTGTCAAGCAGCTGAATGGTGTATTAAAATGCAAATTTGAGCCACCAACACTTTTATATAGTGCTCATATTAAGACCTCAAGCACTAAGGGGATTTGGTGTAATAAAGTGCAAATTTGGACCACCAACACTTTTATTTTGTATCCATATTTGAACCTCGAGCACCAAAGTAATTATTTTATTGCAGAAATTCTGATAACTTTTGGGGGGTGTTTGAAGTTGAAAGTTTATGCAAAAGCTGAGAAGCAATTTTTCTTGGCAAAGCTTTTTTGGCATCATAAAATACAGAAAAATTTGCATTTATTTCAATGTATTAATTGTTTTCTTTTTCCTATTTTGCAGTGAATTATGATATAACAAACAGAAAAGATGACCAGGTAACTTCTTGCATGTTTTCTTTTGTTTTTTCAGGTAGAGTCACCCGACCCTCTAAAAGAGTGATAAAATCATATCCTTTTTAATACTCTCTCACAGATAAATCAACTACAGACATCTTTTCGTTGTAGGATTTCTCAGGTTCAAAAACTTGATGCCTGAATCTGATTTTATTAGGCAAAGGAGATGGAAATTTATATTGCACTGTTCTACATTTTATTGAAAAGCTATACCTCCTTCTTTTCCTTGTTTGCCACATATCTACCTTGCATTGTGGCTTAAAATGTTACTTCTCCACATCACATACCCCCTCGTCTGTCAATGATTCATCCCAGAGATGTCTTCTTTCTAACACTGCAGTTTACTACATCAATACAGATGTCTAAAAATGTATACTCTACAGATTGTGGCTGGTTACATACAAAGAGCCTAGACAGTGGCTTCAAATCAAGCCTTGTTTGTCTGTAATAGCAGAAAAAACTTGTCCAGAAACTTCAACAAAGCCACAGGGACTTTTCTTTTAGCTGCAGCATCAACTGCTTTTGCGAGATAACCCATTGTACAATGTGTACAACATCTTATAGCATATTTTTCAGTTGAAATTCTGTTGTGTTCCAATATGAGTCCCACAGCTCTTTGAATTCCTTGAAAGTAATGGAATTTAGAAATCTCTTGTCAAAGACATGCAAAGTCTTTGAATATGTTGGCACTTTCCTTGGAACCCTTGAAAAATGAGATATCACACAATCAGATGAGATTCATTTCAGGATTGTTCATCTTGTCTTACAGTGAGCTGAATATAAAAACATAGTTTCTGACCCCCTCATTGGAAGGAACATGACCAATTTGTTCCAATGAGCGATCAATAGCTATTTTGTTGTGACAAACATTGAAAAATTACTAAAATTTGGAAAGTTGATTTTTTGTGTATAGCATTGGTCAAATTATTTGGAAACATTAGGTAAAGAGATGATGCATTGCCATACATTGTTTACCTACTGAACACCAAAATAACAGAATTGCAAACAGTAAATTTAATCTAATGCAACTAGGAATTGAACCAATTCAGTCTTATTTGACCAAGTTCAAATGAGCTCTGTCAAACAAGATTGAATTGGTTAAATTCCTAGCTGCATTATCAAAAAAATTTGAAGTTGGAAATATTGATATTTTGAATTCACTGCACAGAAGGTTAAAAGTATTCACTTTACCTATTGTATTTGAAAATATTGTTTGTTGTTCTACCTCCGTTTGAGTTCTGTTTCATAAGTATTTTGCACTGCAAGTTCCTGCAGTTTTGCTTTTTGGCTTTACGTATGTGACATGAAGTTGAGCATGCCGACAATTTTTTTTTATTATAATATTGGAATTTACTTTGTATTTTATTTTATATGAGAATAAGAATTGAAGAATATTAATAGTTTTTTTTGCAGGAGGTTGATTTGATTCATTTCTTCACCCCCGATTTTACAGTACTTTTTTTCTAGATTCAGGATTATACCCAATAAAACATTAATTTTTTTTCTTCACAATTTGAGCCAAAAACCAGAAATAGAGTTCATTGAATAATGGAAATAGTTTCCAAAGAGACTTGTTGAAAATCTTACACAGGGCAATGGGTCTCATCCATAAAGTGAACCATTCTACAACATTTCTGCTTAATTGGATTATGATTTTTAGGGTTCCAAGACAAATTTTACCATAAAACAGTTGCTTGAAGGTTTTTATTAACAGCAGTTGTGTGGTCAAATACAGAGATCATCCTATGAGGCAACTAGCACCGTAAAGAAGTCATCCTGGGTTTGCACACTGCCTTCACCGAAAAGTGAACTGAAGTTACCCTTTGAAAATTTCAGTTAACTTGAAATTGGGTGAATTGTGCACAAATTTTATGAATAATTTCAACTTATTGAAATTTTATTGTAAGTATTGAATGATGTTTGGGCTAATTGTTGTAGAAACTAAATAAATGGCTAGAATTTTGGTGATAAATAATGCAAATCCAACATCTTTTGTGCTTCCAGTAAAAATAGGTGACATATGCAAATCCAACATCTTTTGTGCTTCCAGTAAAAATAGGTGACATCTGCCGAGTAAGAATGTGATTTTCGTTTTTAGCTTAACTTGACAAAGTCAAGATAAGCTATTGCCATCACGCGTGCGGAAGTCTGTTAGTCTGTGAGTCTGTTAGTCTGCGAGTCTGTTCACATTTTCCTTTGGCACAGGCTACACACCGTAGTTCTTGTCTGATCATCACAAAATTTCATATGCAGGTTTGGGGTCATGGACTTTTGGTCGCGATCTGTCAACCAGTATGGCTGCCTGAGCCCAAAACCCGAAAACCATTAGCACAGTCTACAGGTCATATTTATGAAGGGATTTCATTGTAATTTGGTAGAATGCCTCTGTATAATGTCTTGATGAGAACATCCTCTTTTGGTCATGATCTGTCAACCGTAATGGCTCCCCAAGCCCAAAACCCCAAAACTTAGCACAGTCTGCATGTCATATTTAATATGGAGGAATTTCATTGTAGGTAGGATGACTCTGTATGATGTCTAGATGGGAACTTCCCCATTTGGTTGCGATTTGTCAACCGTGATGACTGCCCGATCCCAAAACCCGAAAACCTTTAGCACAGTCTGCAGGTCATATTTATGGAGGGATTTCATTGTAACTTGGTAGGTTGACTTCATATAATGTCTAGATGAGAATGTCCCCTTTTGGATGCAATTGGTCAACTGTGATGGCTACAGGGGCCCGAAAACCTTTAGCACAGTCTACAGGTCATATTTATGAAGGTATTTCATTGTAACTTGATAGGATGACTCCAAATAATGTCTAGATGAGAACGTTCCCTGTTGGTCGCGATCATTCAGCCGTGATGGCTGCCTGAGACCAAAACCCGAAAACCTTTAGCATAGTCTATAGGTCGTATTTATAGAAGGATTTCATTGTAACTTGTTAGGTTGACTCCATATAATGCCTAGATGATGACATCCCCTTTTGGTCGTGATTGGTCAACTGTGACGGCTACAGGGGCCCGAAGCCTGAAAACCTTTAGCACAGTGTACAGGTCATATTTATGAAGGGATTTCATTGTAACCTCATAGGATCACTCCAGATAATGCCCAGATGAGAATGTCCCCTTTTGGTAGTGATTATTCAACCATGAAGGCTGCCGAGCCCAAAACCCAAAAGTACAGACTACAGGTCTTATTTGTGAAGGGATTTCATTGTTACTTGGTAGAATGACTCAGTATAATGTCGAGATGATGATGTCTCCTTTTAGTTGCAATCGGTCAGCCATGATGGCTACACAGGCTTGAAGCCCAAAAACCTTTAGCACAGTCTACAGGCCATATTTATGAAGGGATTTCATTGTAACTTGATAGGATGACTCGTTTTGGAATAATTTCACTGTAACTTAGTAACTTTTGTAACATATTCGCAATTATCACAATTCTTGTCTTATTTCATAATCTTTTCATAAACATTCAACATTATCCTTTTCATCAAACACAACATACAGTCAGGTTGAGCTACAGTGTCACTGACACTTTCATTTTACATTCTTTCAAATTGACTGTTTTTTCCTACCCAGAAAATTATGGAGTGCAGTTTTCAGTAGTGTTGGGAGGTTAACCAAAAATACAACTCAGTGTCAGTTATTTAAAAACACCGACCGACCTGAACGTGAGATAACCGTCAGTCGGGACACGTACGGTTATTTAACTGCACAATCTTGAATGCTGCCACTTCGTGTAATGTGTTAAATAAAAAGGGCACAGAAATCATAGAAAAAATCAAGAGCTTGGTAGGCCCAATTAATAACTTTGGTCCCATAATACAATCGTATTAACGTATTAAATAAACTATCTTTCGAAAGTGAAATGAATGAAATGATAAAAATCACCCAATTCAGTGTGAGATTGAAAGCGCCACCTGGTTTTGGACAAAAATGAAACAAATATCAAATTACCAAAATGACTACACACTTCACTTGAATGCAATATCCATGTATCTGCTGGCCACTGTCAGTAATTTCTATGTGTCTGTTTGAATGGAATAAAAAGAAACAGTTGTTAACTATACTTACACCAATAACATTTTCAACACTGCAGGCCAAGATTTGGGGCTTTCAGTATCAAAACACGAAACTCAACACGACATTCATTAATTTTCGTGACCTTCAACACCAACGGTAAAACACAATCTGTAAATGATCACTTTATCAAATGTGGTTTCCTTTGCTGAACTGGAACTTACCACTTGCTCTGCATCTATACAGTTCGACATATTTCTACATGTATTTTTGAAAGCTTGGACCTCAAAATAGGTTTCAAATTCTCAGTTGAAGTCCGATAAAAATTAGGGTTACAATGCCCTAAATGAGCGACTTTTACTTTGTAAAACTTTTAGGGTCGGCATAATTCTTTAGGGTCGGTGGGGTTACCCCAAACAAAGGAATTTTTTTCTTTTGCCTGACATTTCACAATATTATTACACCCACAGCATTTTTCCCCACGTTGTGCATTGCTACCACAGCATTTTCCTCTTGAGCATTTTCCTCTTGTCTTGGTGGGAGAGAGGGGAGGGGGGGGGGGGGGCAGGGTGCCAATGCTATTCAACTGTATATCCAGGGCTCTGTGAACAATCTTCATTGTCTTCTGGATTAATGGTTCACTGTACATGTGCGGTGCTATATATAATCTCATAATTTTAGAGGGGAAGGTACTTGCACTTTGAACTTTTATTAAAACTAATATTTAGGAACAAAACCAAATGTTTATAGTGTTTAATACTTGAATATTTTTCTCTAAAAAGATGAGTCAACTCTTTTTTAAAAAAACCTAGTAGAAACCGAAGCCGTGGGAAAATTTCATGACCTCCCAACACTATTTTTCAGGAGGGTAACACTTTTGAGTGGAAACTTGGAATTTGTTGACAAATTAGGAATGGTCTTGATTAGTTCCGTTACCACTTGTCCTGGAAGATTGTCGGTTACAAGGAAGTAAATAGCACTTGGAATACTTCACTTTAACAGGTGATGTGTTGCTTGTATAAAGTCCCCACTGGAATTTATTTGTTGCATTTATTTTATAAATAAATTAAACATATGAGCATACTTTTTCCCAGCTTTAGACAGCTTTGGACTTTGACTCTGACCAGTAGTAACTGTGTTATGTCCTTGTGTAAGGCACTTAATCCTGATTGCCTTATTGGGGCACTGTGGCGCTGTATACTAAGGTGTACTGCACATTATTGGAGCACTTGCCTTCAACCAATGTTACCCCTTCTTGTGCCAAGTGACTATGTTGGGGAGTTTAACAGTTGCCCGCTGGTTCTTTTCAGGTACTCCAACTTTCTCCAACTGTAAAACTGTCTGACACGATTTGACTATAGATGTGTAAGGTGACAGTAACCCTTCACCCTGCGCATTCACCCTACGCACAGGATATCAAAATTTATTTTAATCATTGGGTTTTTTTTAAATTTAAAAAAAAAATTCCACAAAACCATATCATATGACCCATCATTTGAATGACCTCGATGAGATCATTCAAATGAGGGGGTCACATGATGTGGTTTTGTTGAAACTTTTTGAAAAATATATTTTGTTCAACTGATAAATTAGAAAATTACACAGACGGTTGCGGCATATTCATTAGGTAAAACGTTAAACCCCAATAATACAAAACAAAGCATTGTAGGTAAATGGACGTAGTAGATTCATTTTGGTGATCAGAAGTTGTTCTTGTTACAGTTTATTGGGAGCACGGTGGCTCAATATGTAAAGATGCAGGCTGCAAGGCAAAAGGTCCTCGGTTTGAATCCCACCTACAGCAACCGCTTTATATCCTTGGGCAAGACACTTAATCACAATTGCCCATGTGGGGGCACTGTGACATTGTGTACTAAGGCATACTGCACGTCAATGGTGCACTTGTCTTCAACCATTTCTAACCCTGCTTGTGTGCAGTTGTACATTGGGGAGTTGGACAGTTGCTTGCCATTGCTTGGTGGTTCTCTCTGGGTACTCAGGCTTCCTCCACCCATAAAACTGTCCTCCACGAGGTGACCCTGGCTATCAAAAATGTCATTAAACCCCAATAAATAATACAGTTTATTGAGAGTGCCTGTAAATTCACTTTTGTTGTTACAGTTACCTTCTTTACATGAAGGAGATTCTAAACTTTTATGAAAGATCTCTTTTGGGCTGTCCTTTTCAGCATGACATGACTCAAAATGTTTAGAATCTTTGAAAATGTAATAAAAACTAAATAATAATTGTAATATATACACAGAACGACACGTGTGTGAATGGGCTAATCAATATGGCACAAGTGCCAGCGCAGAATGATAAAACGAGAGGCCACAGGCCTCGAGTTTTATCCTTCCACAATGGCACAAATGCCATATCAATTAACCCATTCACTCGCATTTGTTGTTCTGTGTTTATTACATGCTTTCACATCTATAAAACAGTTATTAGAAGGACACTCAGCAAATCGTTTGACAACTATCAACAAAAAAACCCACATTTTATCGCCAACCAAATTTGTGAGGGGAATCCATGTTACTATTTCCTCCCCTGAGTTTTCAATGTGTTCTGTGTGCTACTGGCACATAGAACACATTGGAACTCAGAACGATTCCCAGCTGTCTCTAGTGATTTAAATTATAATTGCGTTGCGCGATTTGTAGAAAATTCCAGTGAAATTTTGGTTCTGTTTAAAAATAGTCTGCCAACGATTTCCATTCCGCACATATGTGCAGAACAGATTTTAATTTTCTACATGGTTTAGTGTTGCTGTAGATGGGGATTTTTTAGAACAGGTGTGTCATGAATAGCCAGAATGCGATGTGTGTTTGAATCGGTGGGTGTTTTACATATCTGGATGGAATGGCGTAGTCATATTCACGAGAGTCAAAGGCTCTAATGAAATATGAATACGTCATTCCAACGAGGTTTGTAAAACACCCACCGATTCAAACACACATCACGTTCTGTGTTTATTACACATCCCATGCATTAAAATTCATGTAAAAAAACAAATTTTAATTCCGATGTTTAAACCCAAGCATGAAGAGTCTGTTTGTTTTGTTTGAAGCTGTACTGATCAAAAGGACTGATAAAAAATCAAAACAACCTTTTAGGAACCAGTCTAAATTATATTTGTTATCTTTTCTGTTGGGTGTGTTTATTGAAATTCATATCGCGGTTTCTCTTTGGCTGGCGTCCATTCGGGCCTAACCATTTGGTGGCTGTTACTGTTAGTAAAAATATAAGTACAAATTTGGGCAGATTTGCAAAACAGCTGGGAGAAACTTTTTTAAAAGAAGTTGAATGCAAGTCAAGATGTCCGAACATTCACTGAAATAAAGTTGACCAATTTAGATACAACGAGATTCACAGTCGAGACTGCCACGGGACTGGGTTAATGTTGTGATTGCAAATGATTGTTTTTTTTTAAAAATATTATTGCATTTTTGGTTAACTAATTTTTTATGAACCGACTTTATTTTGTTTGGGCATTTTCATTTTCACACTATTCGACAAATGATCAATAATTGTATTATGAAATTTGGAAACTTTTTGAAGCGTAACTAATGACTCGACTGGAAAAGAACTAGTATAAACTGTGCTGGGAAAAAGGTTCCGGTTGTACATCACCAGTTGAATACAGAAACATTTATGTCATAGTGGCGAATCCATTAAATACAAGGGTTTAAAGTTTAATCGATGTGTAATAAAAACTTATTTAGAATCATGTTGATATTATTTTTGCTAACTGTCCTCTGGATGAATTGATTCGATCTGCAGTATATTAGTTTACTGACGGAAATGTTAGAGAGGGAAAGCTCTGAGTGAAATAGCTCATTCAGACCTGCAGTTTTAAAAATCGCAGTTGGCTACCATTTATTGGTGTTTAATGACACTTTCGACAGCCAGGGTCACATCGTGTCTGATAGTTTTATGAGTTGGGGAAGCAGAGTACCCGGAGAGAACCACCAAACAGTAGAAAGCAATAGTCAGTCTACATACTAATGTACTAACTCCACACAAGAAGGGTTAGTATTGGTTGAAGGAAAGTGCACCATCGATATGCAGTACACCTTAGTGCGCATCTCCAGTGTGCGTCCACATGGACATTCGGATCAAGTTCTTGCCCGAAGATACAATGTAGTTATCGGTGGTTAGGATCAAAACTGTGGACCTTTTTATTTGAAGTCCAGTACTCCAACCACTGAGTCATCATGCTCCCTCAGTGGGGCTATTAACCCTTTACCTAACATGAAAAGCAGACGACACTTGCAAAAAAAATTCTTGAATAACTAATTTTTTTCATTTTTTGTCTCAAAAACATAGGTTATGACCCCTCATTGGAACGAGCTCGATGAGCTCGTTCCAACGAGGGGTCATAACCTATGTTTTTGAGACAAAAAATGAAAATATTTTGAAAATTAATTGGCGATTTTTGAGAATAGCGCTGGCCGGTTTTGGCCGTTACGTTGGGTAAAGGGTTAATGCTCTCCTTGAATAAGGCTTCAGAAGATCACATTCCTCATACAGTTATCAGTCATTTTAGTTTGAATCAAAAACCTGTACGGTAGACCTTTCTTTGTTAACCTATGGTATCAGAACAGGTACCTGAACTGGTTGAGTGCTTGAAGCTCATATTTTCTTTGAAGTGAAGTTATTTAGTGTGTATGTTTTTGCCTGATTTCAATTTATGGGAGAGTGCCTATGGAAACTCGCCCATAAATTTTAACAAGGCAAAGACATGTGAACAGAATTCAATGATCAAAAATAATTTAGCACCAGACCAGTTACCAGATATTTACCAAACAATAGTAAAATTATCTTGGTGGAGGTTTCTAGCCAAGTCTTGGCTGCCATTTGAGGCAGCCAAGACTTGGCTAGACATCACTGCTAAGTAGTCTCATAGGCCATGGTGTAGATGAAACTATGGAAAATTACTCTAGGTTAAACACACTTTGGGCCTTTCCATTAGATTTATGGTGTGAACATGGATTTTAGAATCTGTTATTTTATCACATCCCCTGGGTTTTGTTGCTCACACACATTCTGGGTAGAATTTTAACAGCCACTTAGCTGAACGTAAAATCATTGCTTTTAATGATAATGAGTGTTCTTTGCAAGTTTTGTATTGCATTGTGATTTGCTTTTTTGTGAGTCACCAAGCATTTTGTGTTATAGGAAACAGAGGTATATGAATTGGCACAACCCTGGAATGTCGATGATGATAGAAATGTAAGTCATCCTTTCCCTTTTATATGCCATAGACACCTCTGAACCTGGAAAGATTCTCATAACAGAAAATTGTAATATGAAGCAGCCTTTTTTGTCGTACACTGGAACCCACTTAATTGGGAATATCTTGATTGAATAATCCTGTTAACTGAATATGACTTCCAGATGCCAAATCATTTGCAATACCTTCAGTACAAATTTGACCTATTAGGCCTGAAAAAGTTAGAAATCTGTTTCTCAGGTCCTCCCACATGGTTTTTTAGGCTGCCGCATGCTCTCTTTTTATAACCAATGCAAAGTTTTAAAAAAATGAAAATGAAATGGTTTATGTCTGATATTTTACCCAAGTTAATAAAAGTGGGAAAAATGCAAACTTTAAAAAAAATGAAAATTAAATGGTTTTATATGTCTGATATTTTACCCAAGTTAATAAAATTGATAAATTTGTCCCTTGAGTGCAACAAGTCCTTGCAATGCTTTAGCATTGGAAAGCCTTCTTGCACTCAAGGGACGAAATACACCACCACCCATGATGCTATTCTCTAGATTATGAGGTCTAAAACATAAAACAAATCAAGAACATGAACTTTTAATGTCAAAGAAATAATGACAAAATAAAAATATAATAAAAAACACCCGCCCAAATGCAATTTTACAAAAAATGTCTTGAAAAACAGAAGATCTACTTTGTGGGGCCTAATAGTAAATTTATCGCTGGAATAAATGGCAAAATGTTTATGAATTGAATATTCCTGTTAAATTTAATATTTTTCAATAGGTTCTACTGTATTTACAAAATTGTTTCAAACTTTGAAGTGGAATAAGATGAACTGAGACTGGTGAGCTACATAACTGGAAATGATATGGTTGAAAAACACTGAAGTTAAATAATTTTTATGTTGAATAACTCTATCCTTCGGGTTTTCACTTAGAATTATCTGTGAACTTGAGTGATGTGATGGCTGAAATAGAGTCATTGTGAAATTTGATAACAAAGTTACCTCAATTCTGATGTCAAAATTCCCCCATCCTTAAAAATGTGTTTTCTTTATTAGTTTTCAGATTCAAATAGTTTTAGGTTGCTCACCAGAGCTTAAAGAGATCTGACAAATAAGAAATAGCATGCTTACTTTCTCTAATACTGCCTAATTATTTTTCTGGTTCTGTTTGTGAAGACAGTTAAGTTATTGGTTTAGGAGATAACCAACGCAGACAGAAACAAAATTTATTATTGTAAATATTATTTTTTTAATTTTTTTTTTAAAAATGTCAACAAAACCACATCATGTGACCCTCTTATTGGAAAAAGCTCAAAGAGCTTGTTCCAATGAGGGGTCACATGATGTAGTTGCGTTGACATTTTTTGGGAAAAAAAAAATTCAACTGCTGACTTTGTATGTTACGTAAGTAGATGTTCCTGCTTTGTTAGGTAAAGGGTTAACTCAGCCAAATAAAATAAAATGATATCCATGGCAATTTGCAAATGAAATGTCCCCAACTTGATTTTGATAATAGCTTGAACAAATTATTAATGTGGTCCTGGAATGTGCTTCAAAACACCCAAGATGAGTCCTTGAATGTCCTTGATTTTTCTTTTCATGTGAAGTGCATATGATTCCTGCTAATGGCTTTTGCTTGAAAATATTAATTCATGTACACTGCAGACTGATTGGGCCTGTGTTGGTGCTTACTGTAAAAGAGTAGGGTGACATTGGAAGAGTTTTGAACAAAATTTACCAATTTAGTAATTTTAAAATTAATTTATCTTGTTCTGCACCTCACAAAGCCAATATTTGGACTTTTAATGCCTCATTTATTTACTTTACATATATTTTTGATAGTCGACGGATTGACTAGAAATTCAACCCCTAAAGCTGATGGATTGACTAGAAATTCAACCACTTAGGAGTGATCTCTCCTAAGGTGCCTCGACTGAAAAAAACGTGCATAATAAAAGCAACCTAATGTCCTTAGGAGTATCTGTTTTGCCAGGTGGTGATGCCATAAGAAGCTCTATTGGCAGTATTTCATATCCTATTGATTTGTTGGTGAAGTGAAAATATTTACATCACTTCATCACTCTGCTGGCACTCTCGGAATCTGAAGAGGAGAAGTCTGCAAACAAAAAAATAAACAAATTTTCTCATAATTCATTTATTACCCATGAGCACTGTCCAATACCTTATAAAACGATTATTTTTTCACAAGTTACAAGTTGAAATGAAGGTAACTAATGTAATGATTAGGTAACATGTTAAGTGGTTGAAGGCTAAATTATTTTTGGGTGGACTTAATTTGTTCATCAGAATTTGTTTTATTTCAAATTATTGGAGAGTGCCACTCTCCAATAATTTGTAATAAAACAAATTTATATAAAAATATTATATACATTTGATTGAATATGAAACATGAGCAAGGAAAATGTTGGCGTTTTGCTCTGGTACCCTCATTTTTATGAAAGCTCTGATAGTGGCTTATAGCACTCAACCAGTAAAAAAATAGGTTTTCCTCAAGTAATAACTTGTTAAGTGACAGCTTAACCAAATAATGTTCCATCAAGTATGAATTGCAAAAAGAGAAAAACCCAAAAACAAACAAAAATAAAAACCAAACCCAGATATCACTTTTTCAGAAAACATAAACTAACAGCTGACAGCATCGAAGTGATTAAAAGAAATATGCTGTTGTAATGGGTTCGTTGTAATATCGAAATGCATCAGTGTGATATATTTAAGGCTCTTAAAGTAATTCAGTTTTTGAGTTATGAGAAACAAAGTACAGTTACAAGTGTTTTTATCAATTCTGGCATTATAAGGGTAGAGGCAAAAAACTCTGTCAGCTTTTATCTTTTTTCTTTAGAAATTAAAGTAATTTCTTCTATCTTTCAGTTTGTTGATTTCTGCTTTCAGCTGATCCTGATTTATTTTGCACATCCTTGCTTTTTTCAAGATTTTGTTTTTTGTGTGTTTTTCACTCAAAAGAAGATTCAAAACTAGTCAGTTTTTAGCTTGCCCCACACTGTCCATGCATGCCTTTGGCGTGCAAAACCATTTGATTTGAATCGCATTAAGCAACTCTGTGTTGCAAGAGCTAATAACTCAGTCATTGTTCATAATGCATATTTTCATCCAGTTAAAAAAAGATACTTTGATGCATTTTGGAGATTGGTAATTGATTTCCTAAAAAAATGTCCTATTTTTTACTTCGTAGAATACATAGCAAAATTTAAAAAACTCAACACTTTCAGTGTCAGACTGTTCTTAACATCAGTTATGATCTGAGATTGTTTTCACCCTATAAATATACACAAATTGTGTATACTTCAGTGGAGAAGCTGTTAACCTTTTACCCAAAGTAATGGCCAAAACCGGCCAGCGCTATTCTAAAACAATCGCCAATTAATTTTCATTTTTTTCTCAAAAACATAGGTTATCACCAAGCTCGTTCCAAAGAGGGATCATAACCTATGTTTTTGAGACAAAAATGAAAAAAAATTAGTTATTCAAAACTTTTGTTAGCAAGCGTCGTCAGCTTTTCATGTTAGGTAAAGGGTTAAGAGCTCTTTATACTTGATCATAATAATTATGGAAATTGGTAATTAAAAAAAGATATGGGATTGATGCAGAATTTATAATAAAACTGGTAGGAATGGAAAGCTTACTAGTTTTGATTTACATTGTTAGTGCTGAAATTGATAATCTACTTCATTTGAATGCCAATTTAGTTGATGACTTGCCATCATATTTCTCTTGCCAAGATTTTCACATTGTGATATGTGGAGAACAGGTAATCTTGAGTCATTATAGTATTTGCCGACTTTGAATTGATGCCAAGCATCCCTGTGGGAGCCCGGGAAGTGGCAATGCTTGTTAACTGTGGTAAACAGTCTCTGTTCTACTGGCAAAGTAGGACCTGGTAACCATTGCCTGGGGTGGATGTCCTCTAAAATGGGCAACATGAGTATAAACAATTGGCTGTGTGACCAAAAACACCAGTAAATAAATAACAAATAAATTGATGCCAAGCAGCACTTGGTAGAAGATATTGTCATTTTATTTGAACCAAACCTTGAACAGTAATATAAATTTGAAATTATACTGGTGATTTCATCAATTTCCTTGTACAGTGGAACACTGTTAATTCTCTGCACACTGATGCCAAATTACTGAAATATCAAGCTGCAGATTTTTCCCATAATACAGCAAGGAATTTAATCAATTCATTCTTGTTTGACAGAGCTCAATGGACTCTTTCAAGCGAGGTTAAATTGATTAAATTTCTATTTGCATTATGGGAAAAAATTGCAGCTTGAAATTATGATATTTTTTGACATCGGTGTACAGAGGGTTAATACAATACCCACTTTGCTGGTGAAAAATATTCAGTTGACAGGAATTTGATTATTTTTGTATATTTATTGATAAATTGAGCATTTATTAATTTCTATCTTGTTTGACTGTGCTCACTGAACTCTTGTCAATCAAGATATAATAGATTAAATGCATCTGTTAGATGCACTGCATCTGAAGAGATTCAGTGACTGTTAGAGTAAATATTTGAAAGATCGCAAGATATTTTTATACCACAACCAATGGCCCAGACTAGCTGGTGCTAACTCAAATTAATCCAGGGCTAAAGTGACTGTTTGAGCTATCGATTCGGACTCCCGTGTTGTGTCCTTGGGCAAGGCACTTAACCCCGATTGTCCACATGGGGGCATGATGACGCCATGTACTAAGGCATACTGCACATCGATTGTGTGCATGTCTTCAACCAATCTAACCCTACCTGTGCTGCAATGCGGAGTTACGATGTTGGGGAGCTGGCAGCTGCTCGGTGGTTGTCTCCGGCTTCCTCCACGTGTAAAACTGTCACGGTCATGATTAGCCACTGTGCATAAGTGTGTGACCTTAAACACCAGTAAATAAATAAATCCAGGGCCAAACACAAATTTTGCTCCCCCAATCCCCCAAATTTGCATTTGGTCCTCCATTCTTTTGTGATCTGCCCATGCACAGTATCCAGGAAGGTACTGAAATTGGCGCGATCCATCATTCTTTGTTTGGCCCTAAAGTCAGTAACAAGGAACTAAAATCTGTGCTTTTAAATCTCCTTTTTTGAGGATGCCAGACACAAATCAATATAAAATTGGTGGATCCAAGGCTGTAAATGGATGATGGAAGTGAACAATGGTGGTTGGAAATGTTCAGGGCTCTAACTTTATAATAATTATAAAAATTATTCATGTTTCCCAATTTCGGGACATACGTCTGACATCATCATTCTTGCTAATGATTTATACACTGTTTGTTAAGTGTTCCTTTCTTATCCCTCCTTGAAGCCCTTCTGTTAAACTCCTAAGCTTTTGGCTATTTTTTATTGAAATTTTTTATTAAATTTCTTGGGAGTTTAACGTGTATTACAGAATGTTTATTCTGTTTATCCTCATGGTTACGTCCTCACCCTAGGGGTGTTAGGTTGTTTTGGTCTTGCATCTTCTATCTGATGTATCGTTTTTTCTTCATATTGAAGATCTAGCTTTACATCTGGTAGCATTTAAATCGGTTACTGACTTTGGGCCTTTTTGTGTGCCTGATGTCTTGTTTCCGGTTTTTTCCATTGACGTTGTTTACAGTGGCAATGTCTTCAAATATATGTAGTATTTAGTATTATATTACTGTAGGATACATTGATTATGATTCCGGTAGTGTAGCTCAAAATATTTGGATTTTGACCACACTTAGGCTCTATCAGCAGACCCTTGGGCTCATCATGTTCCCTTTTCGAAAAAATTTTTCATTTTTCGAATTTGGTTTTGATTGCTGTTTTTCATGTATCTTTAATATTTATTTTATTGTGGAGATTGTAGGAGTGCTATCGACTTTGTATTTTGATTGAATCATGAAAGCTTACTGCTCTAAATGCAAGGCGAGGAAGTCTTCCTCGGATTTACATGCTTGTTGCCTTGCCTGCAGTCGTTGCAATCCTATGGATTCTTGTCCTACATGTGTTAATTGGGATGACAAACGTTGGAGACGGGTGTCACGGTACGTTGTTAGTGGTGAAAAAAAATAATCAAAAGCTCACCCAGCGATGACGGAAATAGGGAGGAAGTCAGCAAGTTTCTTTTCATTAGGCTCGGAGAGGTCTGACAAGGCTGCGAGCGGGAGAGGTCCCTCTCTAACCCAACAACATTTGGGGCCAAATGTTTTGAGAAACTTGCACCAGCCGGAGCATACGTCCACACCTGCCGCTTGTGGCACTCCATCTAGACCGGCTGCAGTCACGGCTTCCTCTGCTATGATTCAAAAGCACACACGACTGCATCCTAGCTACCCGACTTTGGATATTCAACCAGCTGTGCGAATACGGAGCCAGTCTTCACCCGTGAGGTCAGACCATCCGGTAGCTAGGGAACCGAGGCTTCAGTCATCGGGATGTTCTTCGAAGAGATCCATCTCCAGAACATCGTCCCAGGAGCAGCAAGAGGCTAAAAAACAGAAAACCGCTGCTCCTCAAGCGTCGGTAACGGACTTGCTGCCTCAGATTGCGCCGCTGATCACAGCATCCTAGCAAGTGCAAGAGCAGACTCCGGTAGTGAGCTGTCAGATGGTGCTGGGTCGGTCCAGTCATCTGCACATGAAGATGCGTTGGACCGAACGTCACAGCTGATTCAGTCGGATGGTGAAAGGGACAAGGAAGAGGATTACCCTTCCCTTTCGGAACAACAAATGGTAGCGTTGGATTTTATCCATCAATACTATCCTGAATTTGTTCCGCCTGATCAGCAAGCTGCAACAACTAGAGAGAAACTGCTGTCTTTAGATGCAGACTTCGTGCGGAGGAAAGAGGAAGTTCTTTCCTTCCCAGTACAGTCTAGGCAGGTGTCGCAGGCCTTCGGCCATGTTGACAACACCCTATTTAACCTCTTTAGTGCAAAGAGAAAAGGCGGTTTCTTATCGACATCTTCCATAAATATACCGTTCCTTGGACCACGCTCATTTAAAATGGTTGGAGAAGATGTCCAGAGAGCATCTCTGTGTTTAGATGAGCAGGCCGGGAATTTAGATATGTCCCTACCTGATTCATTCAGCATACGCTCGGTCGTGGTGGAATGCACTATTTCATCAAATTGAGCAAATCTGGATGCGATGTCCTACGCAGATCACCTCACCAGAGCTATGATGCAACATCTTAATGGGAAGGAATTTGAGGACATTTATTCCTCGCTTAGAGTTCTTTCGAGGACAGTCATGTATGCCACGTACAACTCCGCCATGACAGTGGCAAATTTGGAGTTGATCAGACATGCCCTTGTCATCACTTACAGATGACAAGGTGAAAAGCTCTCTCTGAGTCGCTCTGGTCTCCAGACATACTCTATTTGACGACAAGCTTTCGTTAGTCTATGAGCAGGCTACTAAGAAAGCTTCCAGTGCACTGCTTTTGAAGTCGGTGTCTCAACAACACTCTTCAGCAGACTGGGATAAGTGAGGACGTTCCGCATCTAAGTCATCAAAAGGGAACTCCTTGCAAGGAAACAAGAAACCCTCTTATAATTACTCTGGAGGTTGTCAGTACAGCAACTCAGGAGAGGGACGTAGGTCTGATCAGGATTATAGGTCAGATGCCCCTTAGCCGATGGGACGAGTTTCTTTGCAGGGTTCATGTGGTTTCTCTTCCCGTAAGCCTCGTAAGTCATACAGGTGATAGTCAAGACCTCTATTGCTTGCCAGTTGGGGAAGGTTAACAAACTTCGTGAGAAGCTGGATAGCAGTCACGGAAGATCAGTGGGTAAGAAGTGTAGTCTCGGAAGCCCTACGGCTATCATTCCAAGCAAAACCCCCGCTTACAAGATGTCCGTGTTGGACAAATCTTCTGGTGGATCCTTTCAAAAGAGAGTCTCTCCTAGCGGAGGTACAGGCTCTTTTATTAAAGTAAGCAATAGAGGTTATCGAGAATCAAAATTCTCAAGGTTTTTACAGTCACCTGTTCCTCGTACCAAAGCCAGACGGCCATGTTCCGACTTGTAATAGACTTGAGCTGGATACACAAGTTGATCGTGGCTCCAAAGTTCTATATGGAAACCATTCGTTTGGTAAGAGCGAACATTCAAGTAGACGGCTATGCAGCAAGCCTAGATCTAAAGGACGCCTACTTTCATGTCCTGATACATCCGGCATTCAGAAAGTACCTGCAGTTTGCCGTACAAGGAGAGGTTTATCAGTTCAGAGCAATGTGCTTTGGTCTGAATCTAGCTCCTTCGGCTTTCACTCGAATAATGAACCCGGTAATGTCATACTTCCGAGCTCATTCGTCTGTGGTAACGTCGGCTTACTTGGACGACATTCTTCAGAGATATGGCAACAGAATTATTCTTCAGAACGATGTTCAGAGTCTGCGGCAATTGTTCCGATGTCTCGGTTTCATAGTAAATTAGAAAAAGTCGGATCTAGCTCCGTACAAGTTGTTCATTCACTTGGGAATGAGCTTCGAGACTCACAACAATCTGGTTTGTCTGCCGTTACCCAGAACAAAATTAGTCAGTTGCTGTGCTCGCTTTTGTCTAAATTCAGATGCAGTAACAGCGGATCCTATTCTAATGGGCCGCCTGCGCACGTGTCCCCTCCAGATATTATTTACTCACTGGAGTTTGAAGACACATTCGCTTGAAACCAGTTTTGTTTTAACAGACCTAATAAAACAAAAGGTGCAGATTTAGGCAGATCTTCAGTGGTTAACTCAGGAATTTCTGCTTCAACTGCCAGATCCGGCTTTTGACGGATGCGAGTCAGACAGGCTGGGGCACATCTTTAAGTCCCGCAGACTTGAAATGCCAGGGTCTTTGGGACTCTCGGTTCCTAGAAAAGTACATAAACATCAAGGAGATGATGTCAATCAGGCTAGCATTACAACATTGGATTCGTCAAATAGCAAATGTCCATGTTCAAATTCTGTCAGACAACTCGACAGTAGTTGCTTACTTCAGGAACAGAGGTGGCACTCACTCGATTCCCTTATACGAATTAACGGAGAAGATTCTCCTATTCGTTCTGAATCATCACGTTCATCTCTCAGTCCGCCGTATACCGGGTCGTCTGAACGCATTGGCAGACTCGCTCTCTCGGAAAGGTCGCCTGTTGCCATCGGAGTGGACTCACAAGCGAATATTCAGGCAGGTTTGCTACCAGTGGGATTGTCCCATGATAGATCTTTTTGCGACACACCTAAACAATCAGTTACATGTTGCCATGCCCAGATCATCGAGCAAACATAGAAGACACTCTGTCAATCTCATGGGACGGGATGATAGGATATGCATATCCTCCAGCTCCGTTGATTCAGCAGATTAAAGATCAAACAGTCTCATTGCAAAATCTTGCTAGTAGCACCTCTGTTGTCACAGAAACCGTGGATCAGTCTTCTCAGGTGTCAGTTATGGGACATTCCCCGGAAGCTTCCTCCCCTAGAGGACCTTCTTTATCAGGGGAAGTCCCGTGCACTGCATCACAACCCAGAAGGTCTCAACCTTCACGTATTTCCATTGTGTGGTCCTTTTGCATGGAAAACATTTTACAGGATGAGTAATTTCTAACTGTAGGAGGGCCTCCTCTTCATTGAATTATGCAGCGAAGTGGAGGGTTTTCTTCCGTTGGTGTATGGATCAGTCGATAGACATATACGATTCGTCCATTCCACAGATTGCCAATTTCTTGGTCTACCTGTTTGACGAACTCAAACTGCAGCCCGTCACTATTAAGGGCTATAGGTCTATGTTATCAGACACTTACGCTGATCATGATAACTTGGCTATTGAATCAGATACTTCTTTATCCAGGCTAGTTAGAAATTTCTCTATTAATAGACCTAGAACCCTCAGATTAATTCCTAAGTGGAATTTGGCTTGGGTTCTATTGAAGCTTCAAGAAGCTCCTTTTGAACCATTTTGTAGAGTTCAGATTCTTGACCTATAAAATGGCTTTTCTCTTACTTAGCCTTTGCGTCTGCTAGAAGAGTCAGTGAACTTCATGCATTATCTGTCGATGAATCTCATTACCGTAGTGTGGGTAATACTATTACCCTCACTATGGAAGTGGGGTTTTTGGCTAAGAATCAGATTCCAGAAAAACGGCCGGAGCCTATTATCATTTAGGTTTTACCATCCACCGATAACCATAGACCTTTGCTGTGTCCAGTCAGAGAAGTGTGCATTTATAAACGTAGATCAGATTTTATTAGAAAGGGAAGAAAACATTTCTTCCTTTCTTTGATTCCTAACAGAAAAGATATTTCTGTTCATTCAGTAGCTAGATGGATTCAGTTGGCAATACGTATTTCCTATGAAAATCTATCTTCGGATCAACATTCTGTCAACAAGATTTCAGCGCACGAGGTTAGAGCACTGTCCACTTCTTGGGCTTTTTCTAACAGTATAGCCATTACTGATCTTATGAAGGCAGCTTACTGGACTCAGCCCTCTTCATTTACCAAGTTTTACCTTAGAAATTTTGAGTCCATCTCCGGTGACCTCAGATGTTTGGGTCCTCTTTCTGTTGCTCAGAATGTCGTCCATTAAGGTTACATCGATAAGGTCTTTAGGCAGTCTGCTCGAGCACTGATACTGTTCCGCTGCCCTCTTTGTTCTGAGGAATTTTACCTCAGAACAAGGGGAAATGGGGTGGCTGGAGGGGGTGGCTGGAGGGGGTGGGGGGGGGAGAGGAGGGTGTGGACGCTTTTTCCCTTATGATTATCTGGCTTTATAGTGAAAAGCAAGACCTCCTCCAGTGACAGTAGTCCTGCATCGGTGCTGGGTAGTTTTAATGTGTAGCTCGGTGTGAAGCATTAACTATGTTTCATTTATGTACTGTTTTTAAAGTGTAGCTCACTGTGAAGCATTTGTATATGTTATGTGTCAAACGGATGTTAATATACAATCCTCGGACACATTTAAATGAGTATAAAGCGTGTCATTCTCTAGACTAGGTTTATATATTGGTTTCCTTCACCGAATTAGCATAACTGATTATGCTGACATTAAATGGAGAAATTATGTAATTCTCAATTACATTGTTGGTGTTATGCCATTCTCATTTCTCGTAAAAGAGAAGGACATATATAATTCCTATGTCTTCTCTTATCCTCCTGTAGGTGCTATCCTTTATTGAAGTAATTGAGAGATTGGAAGTCCTAGGCGCTCCATCCTTTTTATAATTCAGCTAGTCTGGGCCAATGGTTGTGGTATAAAAATATGATAAATTTTAAGTAATTTGAATATTTTTTATACTTACCATTGGCCGAGACGGGGATGGCCCTCCCATGAGTTGGAACTCATTCTTCCCCGCTGATTATAACATTTAGCAGACACTGCAGAAAGAATGATGGTTGGTGCCAATTTCGGTACCTTCCTGGATATGGGGAGATCGCAAAAGTATGGAGGACCATCTAGGATTTAATTTTTTCGGTTTTGCATGCAAATTTTGGGGATTGGGGAGCAAAATTTGTGTTTGACCCTGGATTAATTTGAGTTAGCACCAGCTAGTCTAGGCCATTGGTAAGTATAAAAAATATACAAATTTCTTAAAAGTTATCATTTCCAATTACCAGGAGGTTGCTCTATAACCTATATGAAATTAACAGGTAAAAATTGTTCTGAAGATTTGGTAAATGGTTTGGATCTTATATTCAATTAAGAGGGCTATTCAATTATAAAGAATCTAATTAACGCAAAGAAGGCCTGATGTTTTTTTACATTTTTGCTACTCTTAGACATTCTGAATCCTGTGGCTTTGCAGTTGCTTCTAGGCCAGTCTTGGCTGCCTACATAGCCAATCAACCCTAAAATTCTTAGAATTTTGTGAGTTTACCCAGAGAGTGAGTGCATATGGGTCACCTGTTGCAATAAAAGTGATCAAAGTCAGAATTAGGCCTGCAAGGGGTTAATTGGTCGCAACTGTAGTTTATCAGTTATTAAGTGAATGCATACTCACTGTGCCTAGAGAGTGGGTTACTACCAAGATATTCATGGTGCCACTCCAACAGTGAGTCTCATACAAGCTTAGAAAGCATAAGCAAAGTTTCAGCTATATAGGCAGTTTCAGCAGTATAGTCAGCCAAGACTTGTCTAGAAACAACATTCAATATGTACCTTGAAAGTTTATCTGAATACTTTATATTGAGGCACCTGTTCTGATGTAAAAATTGACCAAAGTCATAAATAGGGGTTGAGGTTTCTTCAGAGAATTATTGGCAAGCAGCTGCTATTTAAAAAGCATCCAGTATGAAGTGGGTTAATTTATTTTACACTTGTGTGATGTAGTTATGTATGCACTTTTTTGTTCGCTTTTGCAGTGTTTTTTTAGTTTACTTATTCTTGCTGAAATTGTTCATTGAACATGATTTATTATATGATCTTAGCCTTCTACTGGTTGTTAAGCACATTCATTAAAAATGGTAATGCAAGGCCCATCAAGTGCTGCAGAATAATGGTAGATTCAGACTTTAGGGACAAGGAATCACCAACATCACCAGGATTTTTCAAAAGTGGTTCAACTTTGATGAAAAAAGGTTCACTGGGGGAACACTTGACAGATGCTGAAGGTATCTGCCATGAGTGTCGAAGGCATGAGCATACTAGGGGGGTCTGTGGGCATGCTCCCTCGGGAAAACCTTTTAAATTTAGTGTCAAATGAAGCTCTCGTGGCCCCTGGGAGATTTATTAGCATTCTCCGTTCTTGAAAAACATAAAAGAAGGTTTGTTCACACCCTCGAACCCCACCTGGTGATGCCTATGAGAATGATAAACATTTGTTGTCTGCAGTTGATGTTTATTTGAAAATTATGTCATTAAATTTGTGTCATTAAAATACTTCACAATGTATTCTTTATTGAGAACTCCTTCCTGATATCAACAATGCAAACAAACAATACATCTTAAGTTGAAACAAAATTACATGCCTTACAGGAGCCACTGCTTGTTTATCATTCCATTTAATTTTCTTTCATAGGGTGTTTGGATCATATAATAAATAGAATCTTCAACTCGTCCCCAGTTTGAAATGAAATTTACAAAACTCATTCAGTAAATTACGTCTGGACCGGACTAAAGTTAAAGCTCGGTCCAGACCATTTACTGAGCGAGTTTTGTAATTTTGATATAAGCTGGGGCCTCATTAGAAATCCTCTATTTATGTTTTCTTCTCTTGTTTATCAGCAATTGGGAAGGTTTATTATTATTCATAATTTTTCATGGAATGTGTTGAACTTGACGATACTTTGGTTGCTGTCACAATATTGACACATGTTGAAATTAAACAACAGATGTATAAAGAGAAATATGAATATTTTTTTAGCTCAACTTGAAGTCCAGTATGAGCTATTGGGATGAGTTGCAATCCATCGTCCATCTATATATACGTGCATCTGCCCGTCCATCCATCCATACGTCCCCTGTCCGTCCACAATTCCTTTAACACCCACAGGCTGCATCTCTCACCCACTCTCACCTGAACAGTTTCAAATTTTGTATATGGCTTTGAGGTAATGTCTAGATGGAAGCTATGAAATTTTTACGAGATTTCATTGAAAAACCATGGCCACTGGCAGCCATCTTCGATTTGGCATATAAATTGTCATCCATTCCATTAGCACACCCTACAGGCCGCATCTCTCACCTGATCTTTTTCAATTCCATATGTACCTTTGGTGTGATGTCTAGATGGGAGCTATCATTTTTTTATCCCCTCCGACTTAAGTCGGGTGGCATATAGTGATTGAAGTGTGCGTGTGTTTGTGTGTGTGTCTATGTGTCCATGTGTGTATGTGTCCGAGCCAATAACTCGAAAACGGTTAGGGCCACGGTCATCAAACTTCACACAATTATAAAGGACCATAGGAGGATGTGTCACACACCATAGTCGGTTTCGTACCTTCAAGGTGAGGGTCACATTTCAAGGTCACACTAAAAATCGGTCAATATTCGTGTCTCAGCCATAACTCAGAAACGAATCATAGTACAATTGTTAAACTTTTTACAAATGTTAAGGACAGTCAGAAGGTGTGTCGTGTATAACAGTTTCCGCTGCATCTGCAAGGTGAAGGTCACAATTGACCTTCATATGTTCAGAGTCACAAATCATGTCTCAAGCATAACTCCAAAACTATTAGGGCTACAATCATCTAACTTCACTCAATTATAAAGGACAATGGGTGGATGTGTCACACACCACAGCCAGGTCTGTAAGGTCAAGGTCACATTTCAAGGTCACACTGAAAATCATCAGTATTCATGTCTCAGCCATAACTCAGAATCGAATCGTATTACAATTGTTCAATTTTTTACAAATGTTGAGGACAGTCAGAAGGTGTGTCGCGTATAATAGTTTCTGCCGCATCTGCAAGGTGAAGGTCACACGGGGGGGGGGGGGTGGGGGGGGTGGGGGGGGGGGGGCATGTGTTACCTTAGTAACATTTTTCTTGTTTTTTTTAATTTCGTGGAAAAACATGGCTGCCAGTGGCCATTTTGGATTGGGCATATAAATTATCAACAATTCCATTGGCACACCCTACAGACTGCATCTCTCACCTGATTAGATTCAAATTTCATATGTAGCTTTGGTGTGATGTCTAGATTGGAGCTATCAAATTTTTCTGAATTTTGTGCAAAAACATGGCTACCGGTGGCCATCTTGGATTTTAGCACATGACTTGTCAACAATTTCATTAGCACACCCTACAGTCACCATCTCTCTCCCGATCTTTTTCAAATTTCACCTGTAGCTTTGGGTTGATGTCTAAATGGGAGCTATCAAATTTTTTCTGAATTTTATTGAAAAACATGGCTGCCAATGTTGTTCGTCTCCTTAAGAGTTCTGTACTTGAAAAGATAAAGGCATTTCCAATGTCAGCACAAGATTGGAAACAATCTCAAACAAGCTATTAATTAAAAAACAGGTCATTGGCTACCAGGTTGTCTGCCCAGTGGATCATGACCTACATGTTTGCTTGCAAGTTCTCTATAACAAGTAAGTGTATAGGCAGATGTCTGTCCACCTACCAGTACAAAGTCCCCATGTATTTTGATTATGCAGAGGTGAAGATACTACACATATGACTTTAACTGACAAAAAATAAACAATATATAATAACTTAAATGTTGGGGGGGGGGGGGGGGGGGGGATCAGTTGTATTTGGTGAAGGTTAAATAAATCTAGCTGTACAGTAGCCATAATCTGCAGTAAATAATGTTAAAATTAATCCCATTTTAACCCTTAAGGGACTGGAGAATTTTATACATTTTTTCTTCACTTTGGCAGTCAACATCCTGTGGTTTTGCTGTTGTTTCTAGGCAAGTTGTTTCTTGCAAGACTAGCTGAGAAACCACTGCTAAGGCACTTGCATAGTAACTTGAAAGCTTCCCCAGAGACAGCATTTTGGGGTAACTGTCCTGTGCAGTAAAAAATGATCAAATGTTGGTATTAGGCTGTTAAGGGATATGGAAGAATATATATATATATATATACTAATGTTTATGTACTAAATTTTATTTTTGTTACAGGAACAGTATAACACAGCAAGACCTTGGCCCGAAGATGATATTTCGAAAAAGTGAGTCTTATCACATGGAGTTTTGTGAACCTTATTTCAGCTTTGGTAATTGTTATACCTACAGAACTGGTGTTTCAAAAAGTTCTTTGCTAGCTTTCCTGACAAATTTGGATTATTCTCACTGTCTCTTATGTTAATTTTTAATTACTTTGAAGAGGTCCTGGGGAGGGTTTTATAGCAAAAGTTAAATTATAGAACCACAAGTGGTCCTAACAAAGTTAAAAGTTTGAAGTTTTACCGATTCTCATTGCAGTTGCTATTTTCTTTGAATGGTCCTTGAATAGATCTTTGGAAAGTTTTCAGGACTAACTCTTTGCAAGATGCTGACAGATAACCCTTCAGGACAGAAAATATCTTGCGGCTAAAATAAATAATATTTGATCCCACAAAATCAAATATTTTTATACTGTACCAATGACCCAGACATAGCTGGTGCTAACTCTTAAAATATAGGGCCAAACACAAATTTTGCCCCCCAATCCCCAAAATTTGCATCTAAAACTAAAGAAAACATGTCCTGAGAGGCCCTCCACACTTCGCCCCTACTGCGCATGCGCAGTGTCAAGGACGTTCCGAAATTGGCGCCATTTATCATTCTAAGTTTGGCCCTTCATCAGTTAACATCTGACTGATCTTTGTGCTTTTAAATCTCAGTTTAAATGATGCCAGACACATAAATATTAGTGAAATGGTGATTCTAAGGAGGATAGAAAAGGAGGAGAGGAAAAGAATGTGTGACAGAATATTATCAGGGCTGTAACTTAAAATTTTTTAATGAAATTATGTTAAGTTACCTATTTTCAAGGCAGCAGCCATTTTGTTGTCATTCTGATTATTTAGTTACACTGTTTTTACAAGTGTTTTTCCTCTCTCCCTGTCCTTTAAGTTCCCCCTTGCTATTCTCCCATGCTTTTGGCATAATTTCTGTAATTATTATTACTAAAATTTCTTGGGAGTTTAGCTGAATAACAGAATGAATTCTGTTCTTTCCCCATGTTTACGTCTTCACCTACGGGTGGTTAGGCGTTGTGTTCTGCATCTACCATCTGATGTTCTGCAGTTTCTTCCCTGGAAGTCTCTGTTTTGCATCAGATGGTGTATTTTTGGTAACTGATTTCGGGCCTGGGTGCCTGGAGTCTTATTTTAGTGTTTTTACACTCATTGTTTACATTTACAACAGCCCTCTGTGTGAGGGGGGGATTTCTAAATAATAATATCTTTATGTTATTTCAATCATAACTAGATACATTATTATTGTTCGTAAGTGTTGAATAAATTGTTTAAAATATTTTTAAAATTTTTGTCCACACTTAGGCTTGGGATCCATTGGGGCTCAACGTTACTTTTCAGAAACTTGGGCTGTTCTGAAAAAATATTTTTTCAAAATATTTTGATTTCAATTATTTTTTCTATATTAATGGATCATATTATTATTATGTATTTTGATTGCCAGGGGTTAGTGCGAGTACCAGGACTTGTTTTCTTTTCACATTGAAAGGATATTGATCAATTGTTTTAAGAGGAAGTCTTCCTCTGACCTTATTTTCATTCTATATGTGGTCAGTGTACTCGCATTAACTCCGGTTCTGTATCGTATGATTTCGATGACAATATGAGAAGCGTATGTCACGGTATGTTGTTGGGGATTTGGACACTCCGGTCCTTTCCCCGCAGGGTCACTCTACTTTATCAATTTCTATTTCAGACGATCAAGATTAGGGTGATGTATCTGTGATGTCTTCCAACAGTGTGCCTCCGTCGTCACAATTAATGAAGGGCTAGCGGAAAAGTGCTCATGTAATACGCCAATTGCCTAAGAGGACCCTAGTAGGTTCGACGGCCTTTGACGTCCGCTAGCTCGCCCGGTGTAGCGTCCATTCACCGAATGGTTCGGCAGCCGGGTTCGTCCGTTGCGGTCTAGAAGGAATTTTGGGGTGATGCGAGCACTATAAAATTAACTTAATGCACACCCAGTGACGGCGGATCGGAGGGAGAACGGAGGAAGCCTTTTAGTCCGGTTCATAACTCGTTCCGGTCCATCCGGACGGCAAGCGAGAGAGGCCCCTCTCTCGTTCAACAACATCTGGCCCCAGATGTTGTGGTACAAATGTGTCGTTAGCGGAGCATACGTCCGTCGCTCGGGACGCTCCGTTGTATAGGCAGTCCGCTGAGACTGCTAAGGCTTCCTCTTCTCGTCAGCGCACACGACCGCACCTTGGCTGCGTGACCGCCGATATATTACCAGCTTCGCCGATCAAGGATTCTTCGGCGACCAGGTCACACCATCCGGCAGCCAGGGATTCGAGACCGATGGACTCCGGACGTTCGCATAGGAAAAGTATGCGGGAGCCATCTGATGCGGAGCTGCCCTCGGCGAAGCAGCGATAGACTGCGCCTCCGCAGGTCTCGACGCCGGACATTCTTGTGCACATAGCACAGCTTATCGCAGCATCCCAGCAGCCGACAGAAACGGTGTTGGATCGAGAATTATCCGACAGCGCTGGGTCGGTAGCCGGGGACTCGAGGCCTGCAGACTCCGGACGTTCGCATAGGAAGTATGCGGGAGTCAACGTACACGGAGCTTCCAGCGGCAATGCATCGTAAGTCCGCTACTGCACAGGCCTCCGGAACGGACGTGCTTTCCTTAATAGCACAGTTTATCGCAGCATCCCAGCATCAACTGAATCTGTCGCAAATATTTTATCCGACGATGCTGGGTCGGGACACTCCGCGGAAGCGGGTACGGACGTCCGAAAGTTTCATCCGGTCCGACGGGATACCGAAAGGGATTCGGTGGATTTCAAGCTTTCCCTTTCGGAACAACATATGCTGCGATGCCGGATAAGAAACTGATAGCGTCGGTGGACTTAGAAATTTTTGGTTCGGTTCAGGGACATCGTCCCTCAGTTCCGACATAGTCCAATAATGTCACACAAACTTTCGAATTATTGAACGACGCTATATATATTATTATTTTATGCTTGCTATCCAAGCATTTCTGGTTTCTTGTTCGAAGAGTTATGGAGATGTCTTTCAAAAGTGTGCCTCTGTCGTCATAGTTAATGAAGAGTTAGCGGCAATAAGTGCTCATGGAATATGTCTATCGCTTACGGAGTGACATTCGCTAGCTCACCCGGTGTAGCGTACATTCATCGAATGGTTCGGCTGCCGGGTTCGTCCGTTGCGGTCTAGGAAGGAGATTTGGGTGATGCGAGCACTTTAATTACTTTAGTACTCACCCAGTGACGGCAGATTGAGGACAGATCGGAGGAAGCCAACAACATAGGGGACCGCATGTTGTGGTTCAGATATTTTACATTCGGAGCATATGTCCGTTGCTCGGGACGCTCCGTTATATTGACAGTCCGAGAGACTGTCTTTAATGCTTCCTCATCCTCACAGCAGGGCACACGACCGCACATTGGCTACGTGACCTCGAGTATCCGATCAGTTTCGGCATTCAGTGATTCCACAGCGAATAGGTCGCGCCATCCGGTAGCCAAGGGACATGAGGCCTATACACTCCGTTCGCTCGCATATTGGAAGTATGCACGGGGTAACGATCTCGGAGCTTCCTGCGGCAATGCATCGTAAGACCGCTGCTCCTCAGGCCTCAGTGACGGACGTGCTATCCGAGTTAGCACAGTTGTTTCGCAGCATCCCAGCAATTGACGGTTCTCGGTCGAATCAGGAATTATCCGACGGCGCTGGGTCGGTGCGGTCCGCGGTTGCATCAAGCTACGGACGACCGAACGCTTTATAGGGTCCGACAGGATGGCGAAAGGGATTCGAAAGATTTCGAGTTTTCCCTTTAGTAGTATCGGAAGATGCCTTTCATATCTTCTGGCATTTCTTCCAGTGATTATTTTTCGGACTTCATTGCTGCGATCTTGGATAAGAGACTTATAGCGTCATTGGACTCGGATTTTTCGATCGGTACAGGGACTTTGTCCCTGACTTACCGACGCAGTCCAATATTGTCATTACAACATGTGTTTTATTTTTCGACGCTATATATTTATATATATATACAAGACGGCTACTAAGCATGATAGTTTAGTTTCTTGTCCGCGTGACTCATTTCTGCCATTTTATCTTTTTTTACATATAGTTTATTTTGGCAGAGCAGGGCATACCGAGAGTTCATATGCGTCTAGACGGTGTGATTAAAGACTGCATATATTCTTTTTCACCGTTTATGTCTTTTCCAATTTCAATGTTGGGAACGACATTATGTATATTAGACTTAACTTAGACGCTTTATTATACGTAATCCGCCTTACTGAGGCGTTATCATTACGTCTTCAAGAAAAGATTTACGGGATATTATTCTCAATGTAATTTCTTTTGAGGGCAGTAGTTTGTTCACGTATAACTCCGCCCTTCAGTGGCTGATTGGAGTTGGTTAGACGTGAGGCAGCCCTAGCTACATCCACGCGTGGATAGTAGGTTAAGAACTCTCTCAGAGTCGCTTCGTTCTCGGAGGAGCTTCTCTTCGACGGCAACTTTCCGGCAATCCATGAATTGCTTGATTTATACATTCTCTTGTCTATCTAGTGTTACAAGAGATTCAGACTGGGGCAAACATTCGGTGGTTGACTCAGAGAGTGCCGCCGCAGTTGCCGGACCCGAGTGTGGCTGTTATGACGGTTGCCAGTCAAACAGATTGGGATATATACTGATCCCTACGGATTCGAAGTGCCAGGGTCTTTGGGTTCCGCAGTCTTTTAGCTATCAGTTAACTTCCGCGGAATAATGTTTTTTAGGCTTGCTTTATGTCATTGCATGAACATTATTCAGAAACGCATGCCCAAATTCCTGTCCTTTAATTCGACAGTAGTGGCGTATCTCCGGAACCAGGGAGGCACTCTTTCGTTTCCGTTATTCAATTTAATGGAAAGAATCCGTCTGTTGGTTATAGTACACCAAGTTCAGTTTTGGTCCGTCATATTCTGGGTCGTCTGATTGTTTTATCGCACTCCCGTTCTCTTACGGGTCGCTTGTTGCTGTCAGAATGGACTCTCAACAAACAAGTATTCAATCAGATTTGCTATCTATGGGAGCGCCCAATGATGTTTTATTTATGACACAGCTGGCTAATCAATTGCAGACGTATGTGTTGGCTTGTCCAGATCTCTGAGCTAATACTGTTAACGCTCTATTGATCTATAGGACAGAATGATAGGATACGCGTATCCTCCGGCGCTGTTGTTTTTAGCAGGTATTGCTAAGATAAACAACCACAATACATTTCTGTTGATAGCATCTCTATCTTCACAGAGATCATGAGTAATTTACTCTCTTGTCTACTGTGGATCTTAACGTGAAATCTTCCTCTATGTGAGGATCTTTTTTCACTGGGTAAATCGTGTCATCTTTATCACAACCAGCAAGGTCGCAACCTTCATGTATTCCGTTGTGTGGTCCGTATTGCATTGTAAGCACTGTACTGGACGAGCTTTGGACGCGATTTCTTACTATAGGAGATCCTCTTCTTCGCTATTCTATGCGACTAAAGTGGAGGCTCTTCCGTCGTGGTGTAGGGATCATTATGTTCATATGGTTGATCCCTCCATACTACTCATTGCTATTTTTTAGTATACTTGTTTCACAAGATCTACTGCAGCCTGTTGTTATTTAGGTTATAGGTTTATGTTACCTCATACCTATGCACTCTACGATAGTTTACAATTGAGTCTTTTGTCTCTTTATCTAAGTCAGTTAGTAACTTTTTGATAAATAGACTTAGAATCTTTAGATTAAATTCCTATACGGATTTTAACTTCAGGTTCTTATTTAGCTAAGTAATCATTTGAGCCTCTGGAAACAGTAGTTTTCAAATTCTGACCTTTTAGACAGTAATTCTGTTGGTTTCTCTTTTACTGTAGAGTCAGTGAGTTTCATGCACTATCGATGGATGATTTTCACTTTCATAGTTTCGGAATCAATACTTCCGTTACTATTTAGGTTGGATTGTTGCATAAGAGTTAGGCTCCTATTATCCGGAACCTATTATTTTAAGGTCCTTCCGTCTTCGTATGGGCATAGGCCTTTACTCTTTCCGGGTACAGTTTATGTATTTATAAACAGATATCTGTTTATTACAAGGGCGTAAGCTTCTTCTGTCTTTGATGTCTAGTAGAAGGACGTTACGCTCCATTTTATTGTTAATGGATTCTATTAACTAGCGTACTGCTTATGGTATATCATTGGCTTAGCAGTTGTGCTTAAGATTTCGGCTCATGAAGTAAGAGTTCTTCTACTTCTTGGGCTTACATTAATAGTGTTCTATTATAGATTTTTGAAGGCTGCTCATTGCGCTCAGCCATCCATTCATGAATTTTATCTCAGAAATATCGAGTCCATTTCTGGAGGCCTCTATTGTTAGGTCTATTATCTACTGCTCAGAATGTCATTCACTTAACAGTTGCTACTATAGCTAGGTAGGCTGTCTGTTTCGGCAGTGTCTCCGTTCGGCTGCCCTCTTCGCTCTGGGCTATTTGACCCAGGGCAAGAAAAAGGGGGGGGGGGAGGGTGTTCCCTTGGGTCACCTGTTTTTACTATGAAAACAAGGGGATACCTCCTCCGGAGTTAGTAATTCTGAGCTGTTATTGGGATGGTTGTTTAGTGAGAAGTTTAAGTTTATAAAATTCATTCAAGTCTTAGTTTTTAAAGTATAGCTTTTGAATATTGCATATGTCTACGGACATGATTATGCAATTCTCACACACTTTTAGGAGTATAAGAGTCTCTATTCTCTAGACTTACTTTATTATTGGCTTACTTTAAAAATTATTAGTATAAGGATTACTGGATATTAATAGAGTACATGGATGTATGAAGCTCAATTTTTGGAAGGTGTTGTATCTTTCTAATTTATCATAAATAAGAAAGATACATGTAAGGCCTATTACTTCTTTTCCCTACAGGGGATGACTCTATTTTATTTTATTGAGCGTATTCCATTTTGCTCTATGTCCTTGGCCCTCCAGCCTTTTTACTATTCAGCTATGTCTGGGTCATTGGTACAGTATAAAAATGTTAAAAAATTTATAGTAATTTATATATTTTTTATACTTACCAATGACCCAGACGGGGATGGCCCTCCCAGGAGTTGGGAACTCTTGCCTCCCCGCTGAGTACATAGCGCTTACCAGGCACTGGTTATTAGAATGATAAATGGCGCCAATTTTGGAACGTCCTTGACACTGCGCATGCGCAGTAGGGGCGAAGTGTGGAGGGCCTCTCAGGACATGTTTTCTTTAGTTTTAGATGCAAATTTTGGGGATTGGGGGGCAAAATTTGTGTTTGGCCCTATATTTTAAGAGTTAGCACCAGCTATGTCTGGGTCATTGGTAAGTATAAAAAATATATAAATTACTATAAATTTTTTAACTTTCTGCTACAAATTGTATTGACTTTTTGATCAGCGATATCTTAAATCAAACACTTTAATTGACTTTTCATCAAATATTGTCATGGCGACTTCAAAGCAGCCATGATTAGATTGAATGAAAAATATGTTTTTAAATATTCAGCGGGTTAATAGTTAAAATTATAAAACATGTGGGGATACAGTGATGATCTCCATCTGTACATCTGTATGTCCGTACCCTTTTTTGAGCTATAACTTTGAAACTTACCATTCTTCTTAAGTATTGTATGGAGATTACAAAAATAGGTTTAGTTTGAATTTTTGTCACCAGGTGGTGCCACTGGCACCACTTCAAACCTGAGCTAAAAATACTCCTTTCCGATGAACGGCTCCTAGGATATGTAATTTTGGTTGTTTAAAGTGTGTTTATATGTTTCAGTAGGCCTCTAAATGTGCATAAAGGTTTCAGATTTTTTAATCATCCCCAGGTGATGCCCGTAGTGCAACTTTTGTCGTTAGAGAATCGGTTTCCAGCAAAAGGCTCCTAGGGGGTTTAATTTGAAACGTTAAAATTGTGTTCATTAGTTTCGGTAGGGTTTCTAGATGAGCAGAAAGGTTTCGGATTTTTTATTCTGCCCCATGTGGCGCCCATAGCGCAACTTTTGACATTAGAGAATCGGTTTCTGGCAAAAGGCTCCTATGAGTTTTAATTCGAAACATTGCAAGTGTGTTCATATGTTCCGGTGGGGTCTCTTGATGTGTATAAAGGTTTCAGATTTTTGATTCGGCCCCATGTGGCACCTGTAGCGCCACTATTGTCATTAGAGAATCAGGTTCCAGGGAAAGGCTTCTGGGGGTTTTAATTCGAAACGTTGAAAGCCTCTAGATGTACATAAAGGTTTCAGATTTTTGGTTATGCCCCTATGTGCCACCTGCAGCGCCACTTTTGTCATTGGAGAATCGGCTTCCAGTCAATGGCTCCTGGGGGGTTTAATTTGAAATGTTGAAAGAGTGTTCATATATCCAGTTGGAGTCTCTAGATGTGCATAAAGTTTTTGAATTTTTGATGTGGCCCCAGGTGGCACCAGTAGTGCCACTTTTGTCGTTAGAGAATGTGAATTGCTTCGTGACCATCGTGATGGCATACTGAAAATGTGGGGATACACCTTAGTGTGCTTTGCACACAAATGACACCATTCTACTTTCATGTAGAGTGTGTGTGATATGACAGCCTATCAACTAATCTTGTGCAGTGCCTATGGTCAGCCATAATATGTTCACTTACCAAAGCACATGGTTAGTCACTCTTTTCTTTCTGGTTATAAATAAGATCATCTCTATTATATGGCTAACCCTGTGCATTGCACAGCCTCAGTAAGTGTACATTTTCATGTACATGGAGTGTGTGATATGGAATTTACCAATTTTTAATATCCAGAAAATGTGACGCACAGGGTAAGTCACACTTTCTGGTTATAAAAAAAAATTCATTAGGCCTAAAAAAAAATAAAAATCTGTTTCTCAGGCCCTCCTGCATGGTCCTTTTGGCTGCCGCATGCTCTCTTTTTGTAACCTATCCAAACTTAAAAAAAACAAAGTAGAATTGATTATGTCTGATATTTTACCCAAGTTAATAAAATTGCCCCTTGAGTGCAAGAAGGCTTTGCAATGCTTTAGCTTTGCAAAGCCTTCTTGCACTCAAGGGATGTAATACACCACCACCCATGCTGTTTAAGCAGATTATGGGGCCTAAAACATAAAACAAACCAAGAACATGAACTTTTTAATGGCAAAGAAATAATAACAACAAAAAAAAATAAAATAAAAAACCGCCCGCACACATGCAGTTTTACAAAAAATGGCCTGAGAAACAGAGTATCTACTTTGTGAGGCCTTATCATTGGATAACTAACCATGTGCACCATACAGACTTCATGTAAATCTCACCTATATCAACTCTTTACCCAATGTAATGGCCCAAACCAGCCAGTACTATCTCCAAAAGCATTTATTTAAACTCAGCTTATGAGCCCTTATTCAATTGGGTTGTGGAAATTTTTTTTAGTGAATTTCAAAAATGAAAACATATTTTATTTTCAATTAACTGGTAGAGTGCTGAATTATTTTTAGTATTCAAAATTTGTTTATATGTCTTTACCTTGTTACAATTTATGGAAGAGTGCCTACAGGCACTCTTCCATAAATTGTAACATGTCAAATCCTTACAGGTCAAATAATTGCACTTCAAAAATAATATGAGGCACATCCACTGAATATGAAGCCTTCAAGTTGTGGTACCTGCACTTCAAAATAAAGCCCAAATATGGTCTTCCAGCACTCTACCAGTTAATAGTATGTTAAAAGTGGACAGAGAAACTCCTGTCAAAAAAAGAAATACAAGGACCTTAAAGCCGAGGTGCTATTTTCGTTTGGTTGTTTTGATGCAGGTTTCATTTCACAGTATTTTATATTAAAAATCTTGACCCACTTTTGTAAGTGAGTCAAGATCAGATCATGATTTGATCACGAAGAAGACCGCTTTTGTAGACACAGAACTGTAATTCAACCTTGAGAGTACCCAGAGTCATTAACCAAAACTTTCTTGGTGGCTTCAATCATGGAATATGAAACCTTTACTGTGGTAGCATGGAAGTAAGAGATATGTGAATAATAATTCGCAACATTCATATATTTATTAAGGTTGGCATTCAATCCGCAATGGTATTTGTGGTTGTAAATTTGGTTCAAGACAGTGGTTTTATTATATTTTGTTGTATACTCAACTATAAATTTTTGAGAAAATGTTATTTCTAAAACTTGGTACAGTAGAATCCTGTTAATTGAATAACCACTTTACCAGTCACAAATACCTAATCAACAGGAATTTTGTCTGATCTCTAGTAATAAACTGAGTATTTATTCTATTATGATCTTTGTCAAATACGATTTAAATTATTAAATACCTGGATTGGATGTACTAAGGCCAAATAGGTCTATAAACAAGGGCAATTCATTTGATTGTCAAGGTAATTTCTCGACATGTTATAAGATTTGTTATTCAATTAACCCTTAAGGTCCTAATTCTGACTTTAATCACATTATTCTGCAACAAAGCAGGTGCCCCAACATGCTGTTTTGGAATGAGCTTGCAAGTTGCATTTGAAGTTCCATGGCAGTTGTTTCTAAGCAAGTCTTGGCTGCCTACAAAGGCAGCCAAGACTTGCCAAGAAACAACTGCAAAGTCATAAGATGTGGATAGTCCAAGTAAAGCAAAAATGTATAAAAAAAAATCTTCATCCCGTTTAGGGTTAACAGGAGTATACTCGATAACCTATGTGCAATCAACAGGTCATATTTGTACTGAAGGTACAGTAAATGGTTTGATGTTTGGAAGTTATATTTAATTAATAAGATTATTCAGTTGTGAGATTACCAATTAATTGATTATATCTCAACTGAATAATCTTGCAGGGTGGGATCCACTGTATGTGAAGAGTTGGAGATATAAAGCATCTGTTTCACAATAGTGAAAGTGCACCTTCCTGACTTGTTAAGAAGTTATCCTTACCATTGCCTATGATAATTAAACAAAAACTGTTGCACTTACCAAAATTGGTGTTCTATCCTGCTTTTGCTATTATTTAGTTCTATGTTAAAATAGTTTTGTCCCTTTTGTGAATGTGGTGCATGAGATGCTTTGGGGCTATATTTTGATGTGACAGTTCAAAAATGCTCATAGGAAATGCTTGAAGAAAAAACACCTGATTTGTATATTGAATTATTCTCTGTTGGCTCTGTTGAAAATATTTACTAAGCTTACATTATAAAGAGAAAATCAACTGTTTTTGCATAGATATTAATAATAATCTCATTCATAGCCCCAAGAAATTATGTATTTCCTCCATGGCAAAGCAGATGATGTAAAAACATATTATTTTGCCTACTCATGAGATAATATTCAGTATCCTCTCAAAAAATCACTTTATCCCATAAATGGACGTTTATTCGAACAATAAAAGTCTTGGATAAATTTTTGCTTTATTCACCAAGTAGCAGCTGCTAGTAGGGTGATAATTTTTCTCCATAGGTTTAACACTGAAAGAATTTATTCCTGCAGTAGAGACAGACTTTCTGTCCTCTACCACATTTGTGTTGTCATGCCCTATTTTCTGTTTGTGGGAGACACAATGAACCAACGTTTATCAAATGTTGACCATCACAGAAATGTCTAGTTTTAGAATATATGACACATTTCAACTCTATCTAACAATAAAACGAACAACAATTAACAAAGAAAACAGAAAGTAAATCAGTCGAAACCAAGCTCTGGCTGAAAAGCATACAAGTTCGATTGTGAAAGGCAGGGGCATGATGATTGATGTTTTATTTTCCAAATTAGGAAAATCTAAATAAACAAATCCACATGTTGTCTGCTTTGTTTATAAAACTCAAGTTGAATTGACGACGAAAAAAATAACAACAAGCAATGAAAATAAGAATGATAAACATTGTTAATTTAATATTAATATAAATATTATTATTATTTAATATTAATTAATATATTTAAGTATTTTTGCAAGTTTAGCTCAAGTTTGTAAGGGAATTATTTTTAGACAGAAATGTTTCACTGCACCTTGTTTATTTTTGGTAGTTTTGCTTGTCGATCGAATTGGACCAATATGCTTCTCACTTCTCGTAGTGTTTTGTAGCAAGTGACAGCACGATTTCACTGTGACTGCCCTGTAAATGATTTATGGGATAAACAAAATAAATGTATAGGGTTTTCAAGTAAAAAACTTATTCTACTCGTAGGATTAAGAATGAAACTGACTCGCCAGAGGCTCGTCGGTTTGATTCTTAATCCTACTCACAGAATATATATTTTACTTGAAAACACTATATGTGTATTCTATATATATACCCTCAATGTGGCATTTACCAATAAGTAGGCCTGAAAATAAAGAGCTTACATCATAACTTGACAGCAGGTTAATCTATATAACATGGTGGTAACCTAAAGGAAAAATGTTTTGTAAATGCTTTTTCGCTTTCTCTGTTTTTACTACGCAAGTCATGATGTTTACATCTGGACAGAATTTCCACCAAAATAAATAATAACAACTAATGTGTGATATTGCTCTGGACAAGATCGCACTTTAGTTGTTGCTATTTATTTTGATACAAATTCTGTTAAGATGTAAACGGCATGCCACTCAAGTCATATGTGGATGCAAGATGAGTTGGTTCCAAAAGTTTGTCATATCTGACTGACAGAACATGCAGGATTAGGAAGTTAATTTATGCTGTGTTGTTTTAACATAACCTGTACTGCGTTCTTGTATTTTACAATTGGCGTAATGACCATGTGACCTAAATGATCATTTGCAAGTTATTTAAGAAAAAACTGTTGTTTTCCTTCGGTTTATGCGATATAAACCGAAAAGTTTCAGCACAAGCTTCACAACTCGCATAGCGAGTTATGATTAAGCTTGTGCTGAAAATTTTCGGTTTATATTGCATAAACTGAAGGAAAACAACAGTTATTTCTTATAATTTAATCCGGCTGTAATATTAAAATATAAAAACTATGTGTACGTGAACGAAAAACTTTTAATTTTTGCAAAAGACAACACTCAAACTCAGGAAAGTGTGCCACAAACAGGTCACGTCAATCATTGTCAAATTGTTTGTTGTTTTGATTTTCGATCGCAGCCGACAGATATTTAGCAAGTCACGGAACAATATCATTAAAAACATTTTTTTTTAAGTTCTCCCAAAATCATGTTTGGATATATGATCTTTTATTCGTCTCCCACTTCGGTATATTTTATTAAATTCAATTGTTCCCGAGAAATTATTATATTCTCGCTGACTGGAGGCGATGAAAAATCGATCATTGATCTTTGTTTACAAGCTTGTTATCCCTCTATCAGTCTGCCGTCACACCCTCACGGTGACAGTTGGATTGAGTGGGCGGGACTTCCAGAGTCTTGGATCGGATGTGCGAACGTGTAGACATTCCAAATCATTAAGTGATTTGGTTTATACAATTTTGACTACTTTCATGCTGTATGCTTTCAACCAATCAAATGCAGAGGCGGAGCAAATGATTAAATTATTTCCAGATCTGTATCAGAAATTCAGTTTTGAACAATGCCCTTTTTTGTTTGTTTAATGTTGGGACTATGAATAGAATGTCAAGGCTTTATAGTTCCTTCCAGTACTTTAACCCTTAACCCAACGAATTGACCACATCCACCTGCGTAATATGCAAATTCAGCAGTTGAAAAAAAAAATTAATTTTCAAAACATTTCAACAAAACCATAAGTGATCCCTCGTTGGAAAGAGCTCGTCGAGCTCATTCCAACGAGGGGTCACATGATATAGTTTTGTTGAAATATTTTGAAAAATTTAAAAAAATTATATTTAAAATAATTAATTTTGGTATCGTCTGCATTGGGTAAAGGGTTAAACTTTAGCAGCCTTAGTTCTGACTTTGATCACTTCGTACTTCAAACAAAACAAGCACTCCAACATGTAGTCACAGTACAAATTCACAAATAACATTCTAAGTTGCTTCACTGTTGTTTCTAAGCAAGTCTTTGCTGCCTATATAGGCAGCCAAGACTTGCCTAGAAATGGCTTCAAAAGGTTACAGACCACAGGGTACACATAATTAGTGGAGCGAAAATGTAGGAAAACCTCCAGGTCTTTGGCATTAAAATAGAGCCCTTATAGTGTCTTCAGGTCGTGAGATAGTTTACATTCATACCGTGAGTTTATTTACTGTTATTTTGCACCTGCATATCAGAAAATTTCATTCTTTCATTATTAGGAGTTTACTTGATTCTGTTAATGAAGAATTACTTCACAGGTTTGTCTCTATCATATCTGATTTGCTGAACAAACTTTGTTTGTAGAATTCTGTAGACAAATATTAATAATTTACTAATTTTTAAAACAACCTGCTTGCACTTCTAACTCATTACCTATTCTGATTGAAACTTACACAACCAATTTTGCTCCACAAAAGATAAAGGTGTTTTTTTCAGAACATGATATATGACAACTTATTGGAGTGAGGGATCATATATTTGTTTTGAAAGAATTTTTTTTTAGCTCACCTGACAGTCATTGTGAACTGTTGCCAACACTTCGCATCCGTTAGCTATGTTTATCTTACTTCTTCTTCAGAACCACTGTCCCAGATCCAGCAAAACTTGTTTACAAATTCGACAAAATTCAGGAGATTATTGTCTCCCGCTTTTTGGAAAAAAAGGGAGATATTAAATTCGGGGTGTCCTTCCATCCTTCTGTCCTTCCATCCTTCCGTGTTTTTCGTTTCCATACTCTAACTTTCCTTACAGTGACCGAATTTCGATGAAATTTGGGTAGTAGATCACTTTCATCAATTGTGAGTCCAAGTTCGAATATGGGCATTTTCCGTGCATATTTAATTACGTTGCTGAAATTTGATTGGCTGATGGTTTCCAGGCTCTAACTTTCCTTAAAATCAACCGATTTCAATGAAATTTCATATATGGATTACCTTTATCAGTACCTAGATCAAGTTCGAATGTTGGGAATTTTTTACCGAAAATCTGTCTATCTGCCTGTCTGTCTGCCCCCTGCATCAACGCACCTCGGACTAAAAGCCATATTTATGAACCTATCTTCACGAAACTTCTTGGGTATCTTTGTTATCATTGTGAACGGTTTGAGATGCATTAATTCCCCTTGAGACTGCTGCCCAGCGGGAGACATGAATTCACTGAATTTGCTTGTTTTTATCATGTATTAAAAAAAATAATTTCATACTTGGTCTGTAGAAGGTGAACAATCATCCTTCCCATACTTGCCAGGTCATTAGAAGCTTAAAGTCATATCTAACAGATTTCAAGTTTATGATCCACTCTGTAGTCTACAGTCAATCACTCAAAGCTTTGCTTCTCTCTTTGTTCAAAATCTGTCTTTTGTGTAAATCTTCAGAATTCTATTGGAAACTCCTTTCTTTATCACTTCACTACACATGATGGTACAGCCCCTGTTACAGTATACACTCATGAAAATTATTAAATAACTGCAGATTTCAACAGGAAAAGCAGTGGAGGAAAAAAACAAATGTGAAAGCCTAGCTGATATAAAATCTTGTGTTGGTTAAAAATTAATTCTTGAAAACTAAGCAGTTGACAAAAGACTGTGCAAAGGATATGGCATAAGTCAAAATGCCGCCCAGTTTAATCTCGGCATCCACTTGGATAGAACTCTTTTTTTTTTTGGTAATTGGAATATTTTTGACATATTAAGTCATGTCCATAAAACAAAGCTTGATACATAATGAATGCTTGTAAAGGACAGCTGGTAATGAATTAAGTGACCAAGAAATTTAACTGGTTCAGTGATGAATTAATTGTTATTTAAAATATGCATTTTAATACATATTTCACATTTCTGCATTATTGGCTAAAGTAATTTCAAATTGAATGTTCTTAAAAATGATTTTTGTCTCCTAGCACAGCAATCATGGTTGGACAAACAGCTTTGAAGGTCCATGTACTCATCCATGTGCCCTGTTGACATGCATATACATCTTGGGGAGGATGAGTGGCTTGTGGAGGATGAGTGGCACAAGACTATGAGTTGGTCACATTGACCTACATTTTAGAATTTAGGTCATATCCCTGTGTCACATCCATCAGTCCCCAAAACAATTGAGGCTCTTATTTTCTGTGCTACTTAGTTTAGGGTTACCAGATTTGAGACGCATACACATTTAGGGAAAGAGTGTGTAGACTGTAAGGAAGTCATGTTGACCAACATTGTAGAAAATAATCTTTTCCTGTTCATCCATCTGGGAACAGTTTATGCCATTAATTACTGTATTATATGGCTTAAGGTTATCAGAGTTGATTAGCTGGTACACCTTAGGGAGTGGGAATGGCACAGACAAAAGGGAGACTATGCATCCCTACATTTTAGAATATCGGGTCCATTTGTCATTTCTGTCTTTCCTGAAAGTGATTCAGACTTAATTCCTGTACTATTTGGAGATGGCATATGTAAATTAGATGTTTTCCTGTTGTTTCCATAAATGGTAATTTCATAGCATCACACCTGAATCTTGGATTTCAGCATATTTTATCATTAGCTGGGTCCTATTGATCAGCTATGACTAGATCTGATGGAAAATATTTAAAAAGAATCCCAATACATGTAACTAGTTGAGCGCTCGAAATGCAGATCTGGGCCCCACCCAAAAGTGCCAGTGCTGGAAGTAAAGATTTGATATTCTGTTGATGTGCATTATATTCACTTATGTTCATATGAATTTGTTTTGTAACAATTTATTGGAGAGTGTGGAAAGGAACTCCAATAAATTGTAAAAAAACAATTCCTTAATAAATTTTGACCTATAAAATTAATCTAGTTCTCAACCAGTTAAGAGCTAACCCTTTGGACCATGATGGTTTATTCCATTTTGATTCAGAGTCATCAACTGGTAGAGTGTATATTCGTTACTTGGGGGAAGACCAATCAATATTTTCAACATGCAGTCTTGGCACTCTGTGTAGAAAATCTTGATTGGTCTACCACACAAATTCACTGAGCAATTATCTACTTTAGAATTAAAATGGTATCACGATTTTGGATGGGAAAAGCAGCCTTTGGGGTCAGAGGGTTAAGAATGATTTGTTAAAAGCCCAAATCATGGGTTTCAGTAGGGTCCAGATAGTGGCATTTATACTGAACCAGGTAACTGAAGAAAATGAAAAAAAAAAAATTTCAAGTAGACATTAGCACCAGGATAAACTTTTTTTCTTTTTTTTTAACACTATTCCTTTACTAACAGTTTTACTTTTATTACTGTGTGTTCATTGCTGAGAATGTTTTCTTTAAAGTTTGTTACACAGGTTTCTAATCTGAAATGTCAAGGAATTCTATGTTAGTTTGTAATGGGCTTGAAAATTCTCTAATTTTAGATTTCGACCTAAAAATTATGGGAAATCATTAAATACAGTCTTATGCAGGGGTTATCTGTACTGCTTTTATACATAGTACTGATCGCTTCAATTTTTAGAAACTTGTAAAAAATGTTCTATGCTCAATTTTGAATCAATATATACTGTCGCTGAAAAATTAACCAGGCAAAATGTGATGTGGGAAACCAAGGAAGTGTGATAGTGCTTGTTTACTGTGATGAACAAGCTTTGTTTTACTGGTAAAATTATTTATTTATTTATTGGTGCTTTATGCCACATCAGCAGCTAAGGCTATATCGTGGCGATGAAAATTACGAATTCTAAAATAGATCACCATTTGCCATGAAGTAATTAAAAACCAATCAATGAAATTTGAAGTATGAGGAATAAAACTAATCAGTGAACACAGTAACGAGAAAATGAGAGCAAGTGTTCAGAAAATGCTGCGTAAATCAACCCGTGAAATAGATATGAATGGATGAGAATTTGAAATAATAAAAACAAACAATTTAAAATTTATTAAAAAGGTTGATTTCCTTCAGGAACAACAAAACTTTATGTGGATTTGTATTGTAAAATAGGTCTCGAAGAGACTCAACATTAAAATACTGTCGTCTTACAAGATTAAAATCTGAACAATGTAAAAGAATGTGCTCCACTGACAACACCTGCTGGCAGGTGGCAAAATAGGACTTGGATAATGAACGCCTTTGGTGTAAGTCCTTTAAACTGGGCAGCATAGGTATAAATAATTGACTAAACGTGACTTCATACTTGTGTTGCGGTTATGATTTAGCCATAGATAATGATAGCGACCTGAAGCATAAAATAAATTCATAATTTGTCAAGTTGTGGGGTGAAATCTCCTTCACTTGAGATACCAGCTCTTGAGATTGACTTGAGAGTTTTTCAAGAAACATCGACTGAAGTTGGTTCAACTCTTTGCCTGCAACCGGCAGATTTTCTTGAAAGTTTTAAGTGAAAACTTCGATTTCCTTGAAGTCACTAGTGAGATAATTCTGGTATGTACTTAAAAACAAAACGTAAGGTATTTTGTTTATTTTATGTGTGGTGATGTTTTAATTGCAATTAACTGGTTGAGTGCTAAATTATGTTTCGAAGGTGATTTGAAACGCAAGTTGTTTTTTTTTCAAACATACCATGCTCGCAGTAGGTGGAGCCTTAGTCTAGCAAGATTTTGTTTAATAAATAATTGTTTTGTTTGTATTTATTGGAGAGTGCCTCCAGGCATTCTCCAATAAATTGTAAAAAAAAACCAATTTTCTTGGAACATTTTTTGTCGACTGCTGCACAAATGACATGTGCAGGGTTCGTACAGGTTATGGAAAGGTATGGAAAGTCTTGGAAAACATAAAATTGATTTTCCAGGCCCAGGAAAACTATGGAAAATTGGAGTAGATTTTGGAAAAGTTATGGAAAACAAACAGATTCGTGTAACTAGGGTATTTCTCCTGTCTAATGTGACCATTCAAAAAACCTTTGTACTGCCAATTTTTAAGGCACACGATGAATCTCTTCTTGAGTTAATGCTGTTGGGGGCTTCGTAGCTCTTAAAGGCCTGGTGGTTTGTATACATTTTTGCCACACTTTGATAGTGTACATCTGGTAGCCTTGCAGTTGTTTCTAGACAAGTCTTGGCTACCTGCATAGGCATCCAATACTTCTTTAGAAACAACTGTCAAGGTACTTAGAATGTAACTTAAGAAGTTTACCTAAAGCCTAAATGTTTGAGCCTCAGTTTTATTGAAGTACAAAATGATCAGAGTTGGAATTGGGGCCTTCAGGGTCAGAGAGTTATCAAGGAGGGTGTAGAGAAGGATATAATAATTTATATATTGAGTTACATTTAACCTTTGGGGTTATGGAAATTTGATATCATGGGTATGGAAAAGGTATGAGAAAGTTATGGAAAACCAAATTTCCGTGTCTTTATGAACCTTGATGCTGATACACACAGTGTAAAGCCACTAGAGTGGCTTTCAGCACTTTTCAATAAAGCCATGATAGTAGCTTCTAGCACTTATCTAGTTAAAGCCTCCAAACACCAAAAACATGCCATGATTGATCAAAGCTTATTATGCATTGTAATTGCTTCAGGAGAGATATTTTGTATTTATTGTAATAGATATTGAAAATTCCTTGTTAGACATTTCCCAGTATCTTAAAAGGTAGCCTATAATAGAACCCAACACCACACAATATGTCAAAATATACCAATAAGATTACACTTGGAAGTGAAGCAGTGCTTGTTTACTGTGGTAAACAAGCTCTGTTTTGTTGGTAAAATAAGACCTGGGGTGGCATTAAAAATAATGCCTTGGGTGGAAGTCCTCAGAAATGGGCAACATGGGTATAAACGACTGACTGGACTTGACTTTATATCCATGTTACGGTGACGATTAGCCATTTTGCAGAAGTATGTGACCTTAGACACCAATAAATATTTAACCTATAAGAACATGGTCAGTGACAAGGTCACAGTGACCTTAAGTCTAACGTCTCGGTGGAAGTAGTTAAAAATTCTTTACTTCCTTTGACTCCAAACAAATATCATTAATCAGGCTTTTAAATTCCCCCCAAAATAGACAGTAAATGCAGTGCCAAAATAATTATATAGTGTTTTATTGTAAATTTTTCCCGATGGGTGCAATATAGTTTAGGCACTACCAGGGGATTCTAATAATGAAACAGATAAATAAGTGTAAAAACTACATAGTTTACCAGTAGAAAGTAATCCATATCGACAGTGTTGTTTTCGACACTGTCAACACAGATTATTTTTCACTGTCAAACTCTGAGCATGTACTCAAAGCTTGAGATCTAATATATTCATATTTGTGGAATTTTGTATTAAATGTCATGCGTAATTTAGTTTAAATATGACTTTTGCTTGGCACCTGAAAACTATGAAACGATTGAGTAAACATTAGCTCATTATTCATCAGATAGTTGCATCTAAGTACTTAATTATACGAACTGCACCTCAGAAGAAATCAGCAACACTTGTCTTTTTCAAATTTCCCGGATACCATAGAATTAAGGAACGACGCTAGTTTTGTTTACATTGGCATGGCGGGGGTTCGAACCCATGCCGAGAGAGTTTCCTTTGGCACCAACCTCCTAGCAAAACTATACTGAACCACGCACACCACTCGGCCACCGACAGACCCCGAGTGGTGTGCGTGGTTCAGTATAGTTTCGCTAGTCAGTTGGTGCCAATGTAAACAAAATTAGCTCATTAGTTTGAGCTTGTTTTACTGTCCATGAGATTTTTTTTAAGCCAAAAATTAAAGGATGGGGGTCATGTTACGAAAAGAGTTAAAATAGCTGATGTGTTCTTTTAAAGTGTCTTGTTGCAGAAGAGTTAAGAAGAGTGAAACACTATATTTTAAGTCTCTACATACTGATGTCATACTTCAGAATTTCAAGCAGCATGTTTTTTTCTCATAGTGCAACTAGAAATATAACCAATTCAAGCTTGTTTGACTGAGCACAGTGAGCTTTGTCAAACAAGATTATATTTCTTAACTTCCTAGCTGCATTTGGTATTAATTTGAAGATTGATCTTTTAATATTTTGCCATCAGTGTGCATAGGGTTAAGAGCAATAAATGAAAAATTGTTAAGTCAGTTGTGGAGCTGGGAACATTCAAATATTTGATATTTTATTGGTTAAAGGGTTAGTTTACAAGCCAATGAAGAAACAATGTACCATGAACCATGCATGCAACAAGTAGAGTTCTTTAGCATGGTGTTCAGAAATTTTCAAATTATTTTCAGATTATCAATTTGACACTTTCCTCTTGTTGTACATGGGAAGTGGTTTACCATTAACGGTTGAGGGCTAGATTATTTTTGGTGGTGTGAATTTGTTAGTTAAAATTTGTTTTATTAAAAAATATTGAAAAATATCCATAGGCACTCTCCAATAATTTTCAATATTACAAATTTAAATAAACAAAATATTATTTTTCATTTGACTGAATGTAAAACATGAGCAAGGAAAATTTTGGTTTTTGCTCTGGTACCTACATTTTTTTGAAAGCCCTGATAGTGGCTTTTAGCACTCAACCAGTTAAAAGACCCATACAGTGGAGCTTCCACACATAATTACTTCATTCTGTGAAAGAGTATAAAAAGCTTGAGCAGAGGTTCAACCAACAAATCACCTGATTTAACCAAAATGTCAATCAACAAAAAGTTATGCTCCTTATGCTTTTTCACAGAATTTCAGAGTTATTAACCCTTCACCTAACCAGACAAGATGCCATTTGCAAAAAAAAAAAACCCCAAAACATTGAATAACTAAAAATCTTCATTTTTAGCCTCAAAAACATAGCCCATGCCCCTTTATTTGGAATGAGCTCTATCAGCTTGTTCCAATAAGGGGCCTTAAGTATATCTTTACGAAACAATTGGATAAAAAATAATTTGAATGGGGAATTTTCGGGAATAGCACTGGCAGGGTATGGCTGTTATGTTATGTAAATGGTTAACAAAGTGAAAAATCCACTCCACAGTTGTTTTATTGGAAATACTTTATCATTGGATGTTCAGACAATTTTTTTTTTATGTAATTTGAGGCCTTATATATAAACCTGTTTGTACTTTGATTCATTTAGGAAGCGGTGGCTTATTAGTCAGAGCACTGGACTTCAGATCAAAATGTAGTAGGTTTGTTTCTGATCTGCCTTGTGCCCTTTAGCAAGACAACTGGTAGAGTTCTGAAATCCCATATTTGGGCTTTATTCTAAATGGTAGGTCCTGTAACATAGAAGCTTCATATTCTTTGGTTGTGCTTCATATTACCTTGCAAGAGGAATTATTTAGTCTCATTTAGTCTCGTGGATTTGCCTTGTTACATTTTGTGGGTGAGTGCCCACTGGCACTCTCTCATAAATTGTACCAAGGCAAAGATAGGTGAACAAATTCTGACAACCAAAAATAACTTGGCATTTTACCGGTTAATTCCATTTACCCAAGTGTGAGTACAGTTGTGCAAGATTCTAAGGCGCAATTCACGTTGATGGTTCACATGCCTTTAACCGATGCTGATTCTGTTTTTGTGGGGTTAGTAAGTTTGAGAGTTCAGTAACTGCAGGTTGCCGCTCACTGGTTCTCCCCCAGGTACTCTGTCATTCTCCACCCTAAATTTGTCCAACATGACATGACCCTGTCCTTTGAAAGTGCTAAATGCTAATAAACAAATAAATATGTATATTTTTATACTGTACCAATGACCCAGACATAGCTGGTGCTAACTCTTAAAATATAGGGCCAAACACAAATTTTGCCCCCCAATCCCCAAAATTTGCATCTAAAACTAAAGAAAACATGTCCTGAAAGGCCCTCCACACTTCGCCCCTACTGCGCATGCGCAGTGTCAAGGACGTTCCGAAATTGGCGCCATTTATCATTCTAAGTTTGGCCCTTCATCAGTTAACATCTGACTGATCTTTGTGCTTTTAAATCTCAGTTTTAATGATGCCAGACACATAAATATTAGTGAAATGGTGATTCTAAGGAGGATAGAAAAGGAGGAGAGGAAAAGAATGTGTGACAGAATATTATCAGGGCTGTAACTTAAAATTTTTTAATGAAATTATGTTAAGTTACCTATTTTCAAGGCAGCAGCCATTTTGTTGTCATTCTGATTATTTAGTTACACTGTTTTTTCAAGTGTTTTTCCTCTCTCCCTGTCCTTTAAGTTCCCCCTTGCTATTCTCCCATGCTTTTGGCATAGTTTCTGTAATTATTATTACTAAAATTTCTTGGGAGTTTTAGCTGTATAACAGAATGAATTCTGTTCTTTCCCCATGTTTACGTCTTCACCTTCGGGTGGTTAGGCGTTGTGTTCTGCATCTACCATCTGATGTTCTGCAGTTTCTTCCCTGGAAGTCTCTGTTTTGCATCAGATGGTGTATTTTTGGTAACTGATTTCGGGCCTGGGTGCCTGGAGTCTTATTTTAGTGTTTTTACACTCATTGTTTACATTTACAACAGCCCTCTGTGAGAGGGGGGGATTTCTAATAATAATATCTTTATGTTATTTTAATCATAACTAGATACATTATTATTGTTCGTAAGTGTTGAATAAATTGTTTAAAATATTTTTAAAATTTTTGTCCACACTTAGGCTTGGGATCCATTGGGGCTCAACGTTACTTTTCAGAAACTTGGGCTGTTCTGAAAAAATATTTTTTCAAAATATTTTGATTTCAATTATTTTTTCTATATTAATGGATCATATTATTATTATGTATTTTGATTGCCAGGGGTTAGTGCGAGTACCAGGACTTGTTTTCTTTTCACATTGAAAGGATATTGATCAATTGTTTTAAGAGGAAGTCTTCCTCTGACCTTATTATCATTCTATATGTGGTCAGTGTACTCGCATTAACTCCTGTTCTGTATCGTATGATTTCGATGACAATATGGGAAGCGTATGTCACGGTATGTTGTTGGGGATTTGGACACTCCGGTCCTTTCCCCGCAGGGTCACTCTACTTTATCAATTTCTATTTCAGACGATCAAGATTAGGGTGATGTATCTGTGATGTCTTCCAACAGTGTGCCTCCGTCGTCACAATTAATGAAGGGCTAGCGGAAAAGTGCTCATGTAATACGCCAATTGCCTAAGAGGACCCTAGTAGGTTCGACGGCCTTTGACGTCCGCTAGCTCGCCCGGTGTAGCGTCCATTCACCGAATGGTTCGGCAGCCGGGTTCGTCCGTTGCAGTCTAGAAGGAATTTTGGGGTGATGCGAGCACTATAAAATTAACTTAATGCACACCCAGTGACGGCGGATCGGAGGGAGAACGGAGGAAGCCTTTTAGTCCGGTTCATAGCTCGTTCCGGTCCATCCGGACGGCAAGCGAGAGAGGCCCCTCTCTCGTTCAACAACATCTGGCCCCAGATGTTGTGGTACAAATGTGTCGTTAGCGGAGCATACGTCCGTCGCTCGGGACGCTCCGTTGTATAGGCAGTCCGCTGAGACTGCTAAGGCTTCCTCTTCTCGTCAGTGCACACGACCGCACCTTGGCTGCGTGACCGCCGATATTACCAGCTTCGCCGATCAAGGATTCTTCGGCGACCAGGTCACACCATCCGGCAGCCAGGGATTCGAGACCGATGGACTCCGGACGTTCGCATAGGAAAAGTATGCGGGAGCCATCTGATGCGGAGCTGCCCTCGGCGAAGCAGCGATAGACTGCGCCTCCGCAGGTCTCGACGCCGGACATTCTTGTGCACATAGCACAGCTTATCGCAGCATCCCAGCAGCCGACAGAAACGGTGTCGGATCGAGAATTATCCGACAGCGCTGGGTCGGTAGCCGGGGACTCGAGGCCTGCAGACTCCGGACGTTCGCATAGGAAGTGTGCGGGAGTCAACGTACACGGAGCTTCCAGCGGCAATGCATCGTAAGTCCGCTACTGCACAGGCCTCGGGAACGGACGTGCTTTCCTTAATAGCACAGTTTATCGCAGCATCCCAGCATCAACTGAATCTGTCGCATATATTTTATCCGACGATGCTGGGTCGGGACGCTCCGCGGAAGCGGGTACGGACGTCCGAAAGTTTCATCCGGTCCGACGGGATACCGAAAGGGATTCGGTGGATTTCAAGCTTTCCCTTTCGGAACAACATATGCTGCGATGCCGGATAAGAAACTGATAGCGTCGGTGGACTTAGAAATTTTTGGTTCGGTTCAGGGACATCGTCCCTCAGTTCCGACATAGTCCAATAATGTCACACAAACTTTCGAATTATTGAACGACGCTATATATATTATTATTTTATGCTTGCTATCCAAGCATTTCTGGTTTCTTGTTCGAAGAGTTATGGAGATGTCTTTCAAAAGTGTGCCTCTGTCGTCATAGTTAATGAAGAGTTAGCGGCAATAAGTGCTCATGGAATATGTCTATCACTTACGGAGTGACATTCGCTAGCTCACCCGGTGTAGCGTACATTCATCGAATGGTTCGGCTGCTGGGTTCGTCCGTTGCGGTCTAGGAAGGAGATTTGGGTGATGCGAGCACTTTAATTACTTTAGTACTCACCCAGTGACGGCAGATTGAGGACAGATCGGAGGAAGCCAACAACATAGGGGACCGCATGTTGTGGTTCAGATATTTTACATTCGGAGCATATGTCCGTTGCTCGGGACGCTCCGTTATATTGACAGTCCGAGAGACTGTCTTTAATGCTTCCTCATCCTCACAGCAGGGCACACGACCGCACATTGGCTACGTGACCTCGAGTATCCGATCAGTTTCGGCATTCAGTGATTCCACAGCGAATAGGTCGCGCCATCCGGTAGCCAAGGGACACGAGGCCTATACACTCCGTTCGCTCGCATATTAGAAGTATGCACGGGGTAACGATCTCGGAGCTTCCTGCGGCAATGCATCGTAAGACCGCTGCTCCTCAGGCCTCAGTGACGGACGTGCTATCCGAGTTAGCACAGTTGTTTCGCAGCATCCCAGCAATTGACGGTTTCTCGGTCGAATCAGGAATTATCCGACGGCGCTGGGTCGGTGCGGTCCGCGGTTGCATCAAGCTACGGACGACCGAACGCTTTATAGGGTCCGACAGCATGGCGAAAGGGATTCGAAAGATTTCGAGTTTTCCCTTTAGTAGTATCGGAAGATGCCTTTCATATCTTCTGGCATTTCTTCCAGTGATTATTTTTCGGACTTCATTGCTGCGATCTTGGATAAGAGACTTATAGCGTCATTGGACTCGGATTTTTCGATCGGTACAGGGACTTTGTCCCTGACTTACCGACGCAGTCCAATATTGTCATTACAACATGTGTTTTATTTTTCGACGCTATATATTTATATATATATACAAGCCTGCTACTAAGCATGATAGTTTAGTTTCTTGTCCGCGTGGCTCATTTCTGCCATTTTATCTTTTTTACATATAGTTTATTTTGGCAGAGCAGGGCATACCGAGAGTTCATATGCGTCTAGACGGTGTGATTAAAGACTGCATATATTCTTTTTCGCCGTTTATGTCTTTTCCAATTTCAATGTTGGGAACGACATTATGTATAGTAGACTTAACTTAGACGCTTTATTATACGTAATCCGCCTTACTGAGGCGTTATCATTACGTCTTCAAGAAAAGATTTACGGGATATTATTCTCAATGTAATTTCTTTTGAGGGCAGTAGTTTGTTCACGTATAACTCCGCCCTTCAGTGGCTGATTGGAGTTGGTTAGACGTGATGCAGCCCTAGCTACATCCACGCGTGGATAGTAGGTTAAGAACTCTCTCAGAGTCGCTTCGTTCTCGGAGGAGCTTCTCTTCGACGGCAACTTTCCGGCAATCCATGAATTGCTTGATTTATACATTCTCTTGTCTATCTAGTGTTACAAGAGATTCAGACTGGGGCAAACATTCGGTGGTTGACTCAGAGAGTGCCGCCGCAGTTGCCGGACCCGAGTGTGGCTGTTATGACGGTTGCCAGTCAAACAGATTGGGATATATACTGATCCCTACGGATTCGAAGTGCCAGGGTCTTTGGGTTCCGCAGTCTTTTAGCTATCAGTTTAACTTCCGCGGAATAATGTTTTTTAGGCTTGCTTTATGTCATTGCATGAACATTATTCAGAAACGCATGCCCAAATTCCTGTCCTTTAATTCGACAGTAGTGGCGTATCTCCGGAACCAGGGAGGCACTCTTTCGTTTCCGTTATTCAATTTAATGGAAAGAATCCGTCTGTTGGTTATAGTACACCAAGTTCAGTTTTGGTCCGTCATATTCTGGGTCGTCTGATTGTTTTATCGCACTCCCGTTCTCTTACGGGTCGCTTGTTGCTGTCAGAATGGACTCTCAACAAACAAGTATTTAATCAGATTTGCTATCTATGGGAGCGCCCAATGATGTTTTATTTATGACACAGCTTGCTAATCAATTGCAGACGTATGTGTTGGCTTGTCCAGATCTCTGAGCTAATACTCTTAACGCTCTATTGATCTATAGGACGGAATGATAGGATACGCGTATCCTCCGGCGCTGTTGTTTTAGCAGGTATTGCTAAGATAAACAACCATAATACATTTCTGTTGATAGCATCTCTATCTTCACAGAGATCATGAGTAATTTACTCTCTTGTCTACTGTGGATCTTAACGTGAAATCTTCCTCTATGTGAGGATCTTTTTTCACTGGGTTAATCGTGTCATCTTTATCACAACCAGCAAGGTCGCAACCTTCATGTATTCCGTTGTGTGGTCCGTATTGCATTGTAAGCACTGTACTGGACGAGCTTTGGACGCGATTTCTTACTATAGGAGATCCTCTTCTTCGCTATTCTATGCGACTAAAGTGGAGGCTCTTCCGTCATGGTGTAGGGATCATTATGTTCATATGGTTGATCCCTCCATACTACTCATTGCTATTTTTTTGTATACTTGTTTCACAAGATCTACTGCAGCCTGTTGTTATTTAGGTTATAGGTTTATGTTACCTCATACCTATGCACTCTACGATAGTTTACAATTGAGTTTTTTGTCTCTTTATCTAAGTCAGTTAGTAACTTTTTGATAAATAGACTTAGAATCTTTAGATTAAATTCCTATACGGATTTTAACTTCGGTTCTTATTTAGCTAAGTAATCATTTGAGCCTCTGGAAACAGTAGTTTTCAAATTCTGACCTTTTAGACAGTAATTCTGTTGGTTTCTCTTTTACTGTAGAGTCGCTGCATGCCGAGAGGTCCTCGGTTCGAATCCCACCTGCGGCAACCGCGTTGTGTCCTTGGGCAAGACACTTCACCCCGATTGCCTACATGGGGGCACGATGACGCTGTGTACTGAGGCGTACTGCACGTCGATGGTGCGCATGTCTTCAACCAATCTAACCCTGCCTGTGCTGCGGTGCAGAGTTCAGAGTTACGATGTTGGGGAGCTGACAGTTGCTCGTCGTTGCTCGGTGGTTCTCTCCGGGTACTCCGGCTTCCTCCACCCGTAAAACTGTCACGGTCACGATTAGCCATTGTGCATAAGTATGTGACCTTAAACACCAATAAAATAAATAAATAAATTACTGTAGAGTCAGTGAGTTTCATGCACTATCGATGGATGATTTTCACTTTCATAGTTTCGGAATCAATACTTCCGTTACTATTTAGGTTGGATTGTTGCATAAGAGTTAGGCTCCTATTATCCGGAACCTATTATTTTAAGGTCCTTCCGTCTTCGTATGGGCATAGGCCTTTACTCTTTCCGGGTACAGTTTATGTATTTATAAACAGATATCTGTTTATTACAAGGGCGTAAGCTTCTTCTGTCTTTGATGTCTAGTAGAAGGACGTTACGCTCCATTTTATTGTTAATGGATTCTATTAACTAGCGTACTGCTTATGGTATATCATTGGCTTAGCAGTTGTGCTTAAGATTTCGGCTCATGAAGTAAGAGTTCTTCTACTTCTTGGGCTTACATTAATAGTGTTGCTATTATAGATTTTTGAAGGCTGCTCATTGCGCTCAGCCATCCATTCATGAATTTTATCTCAGAAATATCGAGTCCATTTCTGGAGGCCTCTATTGTTAGGTCTATTATCTACTGCTCAGAATGTCATTCACTTAACAGTTGCTACTATAGCGAGGTAGGCTGTCTGTTTCGGCAGTGTCTCCGTTCGGCTGCCCTCTTCGCTCTGGGCTATTTGACCCAGGGCAAGAAAAAGGGGGGGGGGGGGGGGGGTTCCCTTGGGTCACCTGTTTTTACTATGAAAACAAGGGGATACCTCCTCCGGAGTTAGTAATTCTGAGCTGTTATTGGGATGGTTGTTTAGTGAGAAGTTTAAGTTTATAAAATTCATTCAAGTCTTAGTTTTTAAAGTATAGCTTTTGAATATTGCATATGTCAACGGACATGATTATGCAATTCTCACACACTTTTAGGAGTATAAGAGTCTCTATTCTCTAGACTTACTTTATTATTGGCTTACTTTAAAAATTATTAGTATAAGGATTATTGGATATTAATAGAGTACATGGATGTATGAAGCTCAATTTTTGGAAGGTGTTGTATCTTTCTAATTTATCTTAAATAAGAAAGATACATGTAAGGCCTATTACTTCTTTTCCCTACAGGGGATGACTCTATTTTATTTTATTGAGCGTATTCCATTTTGCTCTATGTCCTTGGCCCTCCAGCCTTTTTACTATTCAGCTATGTCTGAGTCATTGGTACAGTATAAAAATGTTAAAAAATTTATAGTAATTTATATATTTTTTATACTTACCAATGACCCAGACGGGGATGGCCCTCCCAGGAGTTGGGAACTCTTGCCTCCCCGCTGAGTACATAGCGCTTACCAGGCACTGGTTATTAGAATGATAAATGGCGCCAATTTCGGAACGTCCTTGACACTGCGCATGCGCAGTAGGGGCGAAGTGTGGAGGGCCTTTCAGGACATGTTTTCTTTAGTTTTAGATGCAAATTTTGGGGATTGGGGGGCAAAATTTGTGTTTGGCCCTATATTTTAAGAGTTAGCACCAGCTATGTCTGGGTCATTGGTAAGTATAAAAAATATATAAATTACTATAAATTTTTTAACTTTTGATTCATTTAGGCATCTTTTATCAGTCAGTGGAGCAAGTGATCTATAGACTCTTCAACTCATCCCAAGTTTATACTGAAATTTACGAAACTACATAACTGGTAGAGTGAAAAATTATTTTACATCCTGAAAGTTTCTTTGTGGGTCTTTGGCTTGTTAAAATATATGGGAGAGTACCTATAGGCACTCTCCCATAAAATGTAACAATGTGAATCCTCACAGATAAAATAATATCACTTCAAAGGTAATCTGAGGCACATCCACAGAATATGAAGCCTTTAAATTGTTGTATCTACTCTTTAAAAATAAAGCCCAAATATGGGCTTCTGCACTCTACCATTTAAGTAAATTATACCATCAACTGGAGATTCCTCATAGATCATTTATTTGGCTTTTGACTTTGCTTTTTCTGAAAGCATTTGGAAAAAGAAACAACTGATTTTAGACTTGATCTGGCAATTGGAAAACATGCTGATCATTGTACATTGCTACCTCCAGCACTTCCATTTTGTAGCATACAGACAGTCTAGGCTCTAAGGTGTAGGGCATTGCTGAAGAGAACTATTCCACATAAATGTATATAAAAGAGAAAAATATACCTACATTAAACAATAATCGAAGTTTGTGAGGCTCTATGGAAGGATGAGGCCCTTGTGATTCCTGGTTCTGCCAACTTGTTTGAATTTTTTGAAAGCTCTGGTATTTAGAAATCCCTTGCCAAGTACCTGGAATGTCTTTGAATAGTGGAAACTTCATTGAAAAATGAGATATAAGGCATTGAGAAGACATTCAATTCAACATTACATAGCTCGTCTAACAGCAAGTGAAATATTGCTTGAAAGGATCTTCTCCGCCTAATAGAATGAGAATCATGCATTAGACTGCATAAATGATTGTCAATTTACATAAAAATAGAAAATATTGAGTATAAAATTCCTCAGCTTACATGTTCTTGTAATTATATGGAGCATTTTTCGAAAATTTTAAATTTCTCATCTCTACTTCATTGAAAATTCTTGAAAATATAACCTGAAGGTTCTGAAAACTCCTCACTTGCCGAATCATCAACAAATTACAGTGCAGGAATCCTGTGAATACACAGAAACACAGACCGGTCAGCATACCACTATTCAAATCAACAACTAAAGTAGATCCCTGTTAATTGAATAACCACTTTGCCAGTAAAAAATATTCAGTTGACAGTAGTACTCAGTCTTTTTGTTTTTATTGGGGTTTAACAGCACTTTTGACAGCCAAGGTCACCTTGCATCAGACAGTTTTCTGTGTTAGGAAACCGGAGTACCTGGCGAGATCCACTGAGAGTGGCGAGCAGCTTTAAGACTCCGCAACACACTGACTTGGCACAAGCAGGGTTAGCATTGGTTGAAGACAAGTGCAACATTGACATGCAGGACACCTTACTACACAGTGACACCATTCTTAATTGGTATTAAGTGCCTTGCCCAAGGACACAATGCAGTTACCCATGGTGGGGATTGAACCATGGACATTTCGGTTTAAAATCCCATGCTGTAACCACTGAGTCACTGCACTCCCAAGAGTATTCAGTCAACAGGAAAAGGCTTATCTTCATGTATTCTAGTGATAAACTAATTTATTCAATTTAATCTTGTTTGAAGGGGATCAGGGAGCTCTGTCAAAACAGGATGTAATAGACTAAGTGTGTGTATTGGATATAATGAAGCAAAATAGGTGTGTAAACATGAGGAATGATGTAGTTGATCGGCAGAGAAATTCTTCAACGGATATCACAAAATTTTTAACCAGAGTTTATTCTATAACCTCTATGAAATTAACAAGTCAAATTTGTATGGTAAATGGTTTGATGTTTAAAAGTTATATGCATTTAAGAGGGTTATTCAGTTAAGAGGTATCCAATTAAATGGGCTCCAATTTACCAAGTAAATGAATGATGTAACAGAGGAAAAATATGGGCTTCCAATGCTTTTCCAGCTCAGTCTCCTTTATCCGTAAACCTGCTTCACATAAAATGACACTGGGTTCTGTATGCTCTAAGTTTAGATGACTCACAAATCGTTACTTAATTCCTTACTGCAGCATTTAAGTGGTTGTGGTCCATTATGTAATCTTGTGCTCAAAAGGAAAGTCCATTATGAAAATAAAGGGATGAGCAATATTAAACTTCAAATCCCTTGACCAATGGCAGGGGATTTGAAATTTTATATTGCTCACCTCTTTGCTTTAATAAATTCAATTACTCCCTTTATACTACACCATGGAATATGAATCATCTTGACTCTAGGCGTCACTAGTCGGGAAAGAGTTGAGTTCATCTCTGGACTCGGCTGAAATTTTGACTTAAATCAGTATTTTTAAAAGCCTCCAAAACTTACCCGAGTTCAAAGTTTCTGTCACCCTTTAGGTTTTTTCCCAATAAAAGTTCCTTGATTTCAGTTTGCTTTTAACTCTCTCAACTGGTGCACATGAATATTTGCTCAAATCAGTCAATTAGTGAACAGCATAATTAACAACAAATAGCTGGAGAGGATCAGTAAAAATTTTTACTGAGCCTTCCCACAAATGCAAAATTTATTCACCCAAATGCTAGTAATTGATGAAGCCTCTCAGAAATGCAGGGTTGAAAGGGTTTAGTCACCATTCTAGTAGAATCAGCATCTTGAGTAAAGACTCCAGTCTGAGTTTAATTCTGAACTTGAGTTTTTTTCTAAATATCTGATTTGAGTAAGACTTGAGTCCACCTTTGGAGTAAAGTCACACTTTTGTCTTATCGAAATATAGGGTCCTAGTTCGTTGAAGGTGTTGTTAAAACTCAATAAACAAATAGTATTGAAGTTGAATGAATGATCTTATGTTGGTGGAGACATACTTAAATGTGGAATAATTTCTATGGGAGAGAAAACATTGCTTTTGCTTATCTTTGTCTTATTTTTATAACTTTCTGTTTTGAAGTTTGCAATTTTCTGTTTTGTGTATGTTTTATTTGTGGATTCTAACTGTGCAGTCCTTAAATAATATCTACTGTCTTTCAGAGGTTATCGTAAGAACTATGTGTTAACAAAGAATAGGACATCACAATCGAATCAGTAAGCGGTTATTGTGAGGAAGTAGTTGATTTTCATTCATATTCATCTGTTCCCATTTATACCGTCATCTCATGTTCATCGCATGAGCACATAGACAAACAGCAGCACTTTCCAAACTTGTAATATTCTAGTACATATAGACTGATGTTATTTAAACATATCATTCTCATTGCATTTGAAGTTAGAATAAGTTGAAACTTGAAAATAATTGCAGTTTGTACCATTACCCCCTAGCTAACAAAATGGCCACATTTGTACATGTAATTTGCAAAGGGAACAGTTCAAAAAATATTTTTCAATCAATTTTTACAAAACCATATCTTCTGACCCCTCATTGTAATGAGCGTGACAAGCTTCTTCCAATGAGGGTGTCACATAATACGGTTTTATTGAATTTTTTTTAAAATGTTAAAAAACAATAATTAAAATAATAAATTTTGATATCCTGTGTGTTTTGTAAAAGTATAATACAAATGTTAATCCGTATACCCCTCATTTCTTAACCATCTGTAATGCTTGAAATATAATGCCTCTGTGATTTGAAAGGTTTGGGACATCAGGTGAAAATTAAAAAAAAATTCAGAAATGCTATGGTCAGTTCTCAAAATATTTCCGATTGAGTTTTTACTCATGCAGTTTACTTTTAGTAGTTTTATTCTCCCTGCCATTGTTGGGAGGAGATCTGTTTTTCACCCTCTCACATGCACGTAGGGTCATCATGATTGTGTTTTACCCATTAACTGGAAACACTATGAGCAAGCAGGATAATCTTTTAACTCTGCCTCAATCCCAGTTGCCCAAATAGGAGCATGGTGGCGGAGTGTGCTAAGGCATAGTGAAAGTTGATGGTACACATGCCTTCAATCTATTCTAACCAAGGTTGTCCGTGGTTAGTAAGTCGGAGGGTATGGATGTTACCGGGACCCACCACTGCTTGGTGGTTCTCTTCAGGTGTCTCTGCCTGTAAAGGTGTCAGACATGATATAACCCTGGCTGTTGAAAGTTCCATTGAACTCCAATAAATAAATAAATAACTCTTTGCCTACTATATGCAGATTATTCTGCCCAATATAAAAATACCCTGGTAAAGGTATGATCTTGGCCCTTGTGAATACAATATACCATTACAAATAGAAGTAGTTCCTATATTTATTTCTTGTTACCAGACTCTGTTGAATTTTTCATAAAACCGAGTCATGGCTGCCTAAGAGCAATACGGGTTACCAGAATTATCTTTCAGTTGAATGTTGTGGTGCTTTCTGTCGATTTCTTGCATAGCATTATATCAGATGTGGAACCTCATGGGAACTCCATGAAGTGATGCAGTGCTTGTTTACTGTGGTAAAAAGCTTTGTTTTACTGGTAAAATAGGACCTGGTAACTATTGCCTCAAGTGGAAGTCCTATGAAATGGACAACATGGGAATAAATGATTGGTTTGACATGACTTTATATCCATGTTGCGGTCACAAGTTGCCATTGTGCTGAAATGTCTGACCTTGAACACCATTAAATAAATTATTATCAGTTATGGAAGTATTGTGGTTCGTTTGTTTGCATATTGGTCTTCAGATCAAAAAGTCTTCGGTTTGATTGATTAAAAAGTCTACAATTTGATTGATTAAAAAGTCTATGATTTGATTCAGACTGTATCATCTGTGTTGTGTCCTTGGGCAGGATACTTAACTCTTAACCCACTGAGTATATTTTTATACTGTACCAATGACCCAGACATAGCTGGTGCTAACTCTTCAAAATGTAGGGCCAAACACAAATTTTGCCCCCCAATCCCCAAAATTTGCATCTAAAACCAAAGAAATCATGTCCTGAATGGCCCTCCATACTTCACCTCCACTGCGCATGCGCAGTGTCAAGGACATCCCGAAATTGGCGCCATTAATCATTCTTTGTTTGGCCCTTCATCAGTTAACATCTGACTGATCTTTGTGCTTGTAAATCCCAGTTTAAATGATGCCAGACACATAAATATTAGGGAAATGGTGGTTCTAAGGAGGATATAGAAGGAGGAGAGGAAAAATGAGTGACAGAAAATAATCAGGGCTGTAACTTAAAATTTTTTAATGAAATTGTGTTAAGTTACCTATTTTCGAGGCAACGGCCTGTTGTGGTCATTATTGCTATAATGTTACACTGCTTGTTCAGTGTTTTCCTCTCTCCCTTTCCTTTAAGTCCCCCCTTGCTATTCTCCCATGCTTTTGGCATATTTTCTGTAATATTATTACTAAAATTTCTTGGGAGTTTTAGCTGGATAACAGAATGAATTCTGTTCTTTTCCCCATGTTTACGTCTTCACCCTTGGGTGTTTAGGTGTAGTGTTCTGCATCTACCATCTGATGTTCTGTAGTTTCTTCCCTGGAAGTCTCTGTTTTGCATCAGATAGTGTATTATTGGTAACTGATTTCGGGCCAGGGTTGTCAGTGCCTGGAGTCATGTTTCTTGTGTTTTTACACTTCTTGTTTACATTGACAACAGCCTCTGTGTGAGGGGGATTTCTTGAAAATAATATCTTGATGTTAGTTTAATCATAACTAGATACATTATTATTATTCGTAAGTGTTGCATTAATTTTTTAAAATATTTTTAAAATTTTTGTCCACACTTAGGCTTGGGATCCATTGGGGCTCAACGTTACTTTTCAGAAACTTGGGCTTTTCTGAAAAAATATTTTTTCAAAAAATTTTTTGATTTCAATTATTATACGCCCGTTTGAAAAACGGGACGTATTATAGTATGGCGTTGTCTGTCCATCTGTCCGTCCGTCTGTCCGTCCATTTGGTTTCCGAACAATAACTTTAGTATTTGTTTTCCGATCGGCTCCAAATTTGGTATGTGGTTTAATCACAACAAAATACAGTTCAAGTTCGAATATGGGATCGGTCCGAACATTTTTCGCCTGAATTATGGCCCCTGTTGGACTTAGAATTCGTCAAATATTTGGTTTCCGGATGATAACTTTAGTATTTGATTTCTGATCAGCTCCAAATTTGGTATGTGGTTTAATCACAACAAAATACAGGTCAAGTTCGAATATGGGGTCGGTCTGAACAATTTTTGCCTGAATTATGGCCCTTGTTGGACTTAGAATTCGTCAAATATGTGGTTTCCGGATGATAACTTTAGTATTTGTTTTCCGATCGGCTCCAAACTTGGTATGTGGTTTAATCACAACAAAATACAGGTCAAATATGGGGTCGGTCTGAACAATTTTTGCCTGAATTATGGCCCCTGTTGGACATTATATGATGTATAAGGTAAAGTAATTCTTGAAACCGCTCGCACTGATACATAATAGTGAAACCACTTTGGCTTCCTTTATAATTTTGCAGCATGACAAATCACTGTCAAGTGAAGCTAGAGAGGTCGAACAGGTTCACAGTGTGATCATGGGATCTCAACCATATAAATCTAATACTCACTTCAGATATATTGCAAAACTACCATGAAACGTTGGAAAATGCAAATAAAAATGTATGAAGTTCAAAGAAAACACACCAATATTGTGTGACTTACTGTGTCAAATAATTAATTGGTCAAATAATTACCCAATTAACAAACTGACTAGTCAAATAAATCTCATGGTTTTGATGTGTTTTATTTAAACTCTATATCTTTTTTCTATACACATGCCTCTATGTAAACCACAGGAAGTGAAACAGTACTTGTTTTCTTTGGAAAACAAATAAGATTTTACAGTCCAAATAGGATTCATTCACCAATGCTTGAGTTGGAAATCCTCTAACCTTAAACACCAATAAATAAATAACTAAAGATAGGAAGCTTCAGTGTTTCTAATATATATATATCTATATAAATATGTTACAGTCAAACTGTGAAATCAAGAATTTTTTTTTGAAATTATTAAATTATTGAGTCCTTTTGTGAAGCTATTGTCCTTATTTTTTAGTCTTTTTCTCAAATGACTGAAAAATTTAGTCATTTCACAAAATCACTGATTTCAAAAGTCTGACCGTAACATATATATATATGCCAGTATAAATTTCTCGCACTCTAACAAAATTGCTTTTTTGAAATTATTAAATTATTGAGTCCTTTTGTGAAGCTATTGTCCTTAATTTTTAGTCTTTTTCTCAAATGACTGAAAAATTTAGTCATTTCACAAAATCACTGATTTCAAAAGTCTGACCGTAACATATATATATATGCCAGTATAAATTTCTCGCACTCTAAAAAAATTGCAAATGTGTTAAAATGGTACAATTTGAACAGTTCACGGGCGTATGATGCAATGCCCAGCGGTGCTCTTGTTTTTTCTATGTTAATGGATCATGTTATTATGTATTTTGATTTGCAGGGGTTGGTGCGAGTACTAGGACTTTGTTTTCTTTTCACAATGAAAGGATATTGTTCAATTGGATTAAGAGGAAATCTTCCTCTGACTTTCATAATCATTGTATAAATGTAGTCAGTGTACTCGCACTAACCCCTGTTCAGTATGTGTTATTTTCGATGACAACATGGGAAGCGTGTGTCACGGTATGTTAGCGGGGAATTGGCCATGCCGGTCCTTTCCCCGCAGGGTCACTCTAGTTTATCAATCTCTATTTCAGACGATCAAGAACAGGGTGATGTATCCGTGATGTCTTCCAAAGGTGTGCCTCCATCGTCACAATTAATGAAGAGCTAGCGGAAAAGTGCTCATGGAAATACGTCAATTGCCTAAGAGGTCCCTAGTAGGATCGACAGCCTTTGACGTCCTCTAGCTCGCCCGGTGTAGCGTCCATTCATCGAATGGTTCGGCAGCCGGGTTCGTCCGTTGCGGTCTAGAAAGGAGTTTTGGGTGATGCGAGCACTATAAATCAACCAAGTGCACACCCAGTGACAGCGGATTAGAGGAGAGAATGGAGGAAGCCTATTAGTCCGGTTCCTAGCTCGTCCAGGCCCAGCCAGGCTGCGAGCGAGAGAGGCCCCTCTCTCGTACAACAACATCTGGCCCCAGATGTTGTGGTACAAAATGTTTTGCATTCAGAGCATATGTCCGCCACTCGGGACGCTCCGTTATATAGACAGTCCGGAGAGACTGTCAATAAGGCTTTCTCATTCTCATGGCAGCGCACACGACCGCACCTTGGCTACGTGACCTCGGATATCCAGTCAACTTCGCCAATCAGAGAATCCGCGGCGACCAGGTCACGCCATCCGGTAGCCAGGGACACGAGGCCTGTAGACTCCGGACGTTCGCATAAGAAAAGTATGCAGGAGTCAACGTACACGGAGCTTCCAGCGGCAAAGCATCGTAAGACCGCTACTGCACAAGCCTCAGTGACGGACATGCTATCCCAAATAGCACAACTTATCGCAGCATCCCAGCAACGACAGAATCTCTGTCGCATCATGTAATATCCAACGACGCTGGGTCGGGCGCTCCGCTGAAGCATCAGGTACGGACGTCCGAGAACTTCATAGGGTCCGACAGGATGGCGAAAGGGATTCGGAGGATTTCGAGCTTTCCCTTTTGGAACAACATAAGCTGCTGTATATGTCATCCGGCTTTATCTTCTTGAGGTTGTTTCGTCGGACCAGAATGCTGCGATGCCGGATAACAGACTGATAGCGTTGGTGGACACAAAAATTTTTGGATCGGTTCAGGGACATCGTCCCTCAGTTCCGACAAAGTCCAATAATGTCACAGGAACTTTCGAATTATTGAACGATGCTATTTATATATATATGCTTGCTATTAACAAGCAAGTCTGGTTTCTTGTTTGCAAGTTACTGAGATGTCTTTCAAAAGTGTGCCTCTGTCGTCATAGTTAAATGATGAGCTAGCGGCAATAAGTGCTCATGGAATACGTCAATCGCCTAAGAGGTCCCTAGTAGGATCGACGGCATTGACATTCGCTAGCTCACCCGGTGTAGCGTCCATTCATCGAATGGTTCGGCAGCCAGGTTCATCCGTTGCGGTCCAGGAAGGAGATTTGGGTGATGCGAGCACTATAATAGACAATAGTACACACCCAGTGACGACGGATTAGAGGTGAGATTGGAGGAAGCCTGTTAGTCTGGTTCCTAGCTCGTCCAGGTCCGTCCGGGCTGCGAGCGAGAGAGGTCCCTCTCTCGTACAACAACATCTGGGACCGGATGTTGTGGTACAAACGTTTCGCATTCGGAGCATATGTCCGCCGCTCGGGACGCTCCATTAGAAAGACAGTCCGAGAGACTTCGATAATGCTTCCTCATCCTCACGGCAGCGCACACGACCGCAACTTGGCTACGTGACCTCGAGTATCCTGCCAGCTTCGTCATTCAGTGATTCCACGGCGAAAAGGTCATGCCATCCGGTAGCCAAGGGACATGAGGCCTGTACACTCCGGTCGCTCACATAATAGAAGTATACACGGGGTAACAAACACGGAGCTTCCAGCGGCAAAGCATCGTAAGACCGCTTCTCCACAGGCCTCAGTGACGGACGGGCTATCCAAAATAGCACAGCTTATCCCAGCAAACGACAGAATCTATGTCGGATGAGGAATAATCCGACGACACTGGGTCGGTTCGCTCCGCTGATGCATCAGGTACGGACGACCGAACACTTCATAGGGTCTGACAGGATGGCAAAAGGGATTCGGACGATTTCGAGCTTTCCCTTTCGGAACAACAGAAGCTGCCATACATTTCTTCCGGCATTATCTTCCAGAGGTTGTTCCGTCGGACTAGAATGCTGCGATGCTGGATAAGAGACTAATAGCGTCATTGGACACAGAGTTTTTGATCGGTTCAGGGACATCGTCCCTGAGTTGCTGACACAGTCCAATAATATCACTGGAACTTTCGAATTATTGAACGACGCTATATATATATAAGCTTGCTACCAAAACACGCTAGTCTAGTTTCTTGTCCACAAATGCTCTAATCTGCCTTTCATCAATTCTATGGAATAAATTTGAAATGGCAGGACGGGGCATACTGAGAGTTCCTCTGTGTCTAGACGATGAGGCTGAAGACTGCGTATTGTCTTTTTCGCCGTCTATGTCAATTCCAACCACGACGTTGAAAACGACAATGATGTGTAATAGACTTAACTTAGACGCTTTATCATATGTAGACCACCTTACTCAGGCGTTATCATTACGTCTTCAAGAGAAAGAATTCCAGGATATAATTCTTAATGAGATTTCTTTCAAGGGCAGTAGTTTTCCACGTATAACTCCGCCCTTCAATGGCAACCTGGAGTTGGTTAAACGTGACGCAGCCCTAGCTACATCCACGCGCGTGGATAGTAAGGTGAAGAACTCTCTCAGAGTCGCTTCGGTCTCGGAGAAGCTTCTCTTCGACGGCAACCTTTCAGCAATCTATGAATTGCTCGATATACACGTTCTCTTGTCAATCAAGTGTAACAAGAGATTCAGACTTGGGCAAACATTCGGTGGTTGACTCAGAGAGTTCCACTGTAGTTGCCGGATCCGAGTTTTTCAATTATGACGGATGCCAGTCAAACAGGTTGGGGCACAGTATTGATCCCAACGGATTCGAAGTGCCAGGGTCTTTGGGTTCCGCAGTTTTTAGGCAAGCACTTAACTTCCAAGAAATGATATTATTTTGGCTTGCACTACATCATTGGATGAACATTATTCAGTAACGCATGTCCAAATCCTGTCCGATAATACGACAGTAGTTGCGTATATCCGGAACCAGGGAGGCACTCATTCGGTTCCGTTATTGAATTTAACGGAAAGAATCCTTCTGTTTGTTATAGAACACCAAGTTCTGTTTCGGTCCGTCATATTCTGGGTCGTCTGATTGTATTAGCAGACTCCCTTTCACGTAAGGGTCGATTGTTGCCATCAGAATGGACTCTCAAGAAACAGGTATTCAATCAGATTTGCTACCAATGGGAGCGCCCAGTGATAAATTTGCGACACAACTCACCAATCAATTGCAGACGTATGTGTCATCATGTCCGGATCCCCGAGCATATGTAGTTTACGCTCTATCGATCTAGTAGGACGGAATGATAGGATATGCGTATCCTCCAGCGCTGTTGATTCAGCAAGTATTGCTAAGATAATACATTCACAATACAATTCTGTTGGTAGCATCTCTGTCTCCACAGAGACCGTGGATAATTTACTTAGGTGTCTTCTGTAGGACTTACCGCGAAAACTTCCTCCACGAGAGGATCTTTTTTCGCTGGGGAAATCGTGTCAACTTCATCACAACCCGCAAGGTCTCAACCTTCACGTATTCCGTTGTGCGGTCCTTCTTGCACGGCAAGCATTGTACAGGACGAGCAGTGGATGCGATTTCTAACTGTAGGAGGACCTCCTCTTCGCTATATTATGCGGCTAAAGTGGAGGGTCTTCCGTCGTTGGTGTAGGGATCTTTATGTTGATATTTTTGATCCCTCCATACCAGACATTGCAAACTTTCTAGTATACTTGTTTAACGAGATCAACTGCAGCCAGTTACTATTAAAGGTTATAGGTCTATGTTATCTGATACCTATGCACACCATGATAGTTTACAATTGAGTCTAATGTCTCTTTATCTAAGTTAGTTAGAAACTTTTCGATAAATAGACCTAGAATCCTTAGATTAATTCCTATACGGAATTTAGCTTGGGTTCTTATTAAACTAAGCAACCATTTGAACCTCTTGAGACAGTAGTTTCAAATTCTGGCCTTTTAAGACAGCAATTCTCTTAGTCTTCTCTTCTGCTGAAGAGTTAGTGAGCTTCATGCACTATTGGTGGATGATTCTCACTTTTGTAGTATCGGAAACTCTATTACCTTTACTACTAATGTTGGATTTTTGGTTAAGAATCAGGCTCCTAATAAATATCCGGAACCTATTGTTTTTAAGGTCCTTCCGTCTTCGAACGGGCATAGGCCTTTACTCTGTCCGGCTAGACCTTTATGTATTTATTAACAGATCTCAGTTTATCAGTAAGGACGTAAAGCTTCTTCTGTCTCTGATGCCTAATAGAAAGGTCATTACGGTCCATTCTATTGCTAAATGCATTCAATTAACTATCGGTACTGCTTAGGATAATCTATCCTTAACTCAGCAGTCTGTGCTTAAGATTTCGGCTCATGAAGTAAGAGCTCTTCTACATCTTGGGCATACGTAAATAGTGTTGCTATTATAGATTTAATGAAGGCTGCATATTGGTCTCAGCCATCCACATTCACGAATTTTTATCTCAGAAATATCGAGTCCATTTCTGGAGGCCTGCATTGTTTAGGTCCATTATCGGCTGCTCAGAATGTCGATCGCTTAACAATTGCAACTATAGCTATGTAGGCTTTCTGGTCCGGCAGTGACTCCGTCCTGCTGCCCTCTTCGCTCTGGACTATTTGACCCAGGGCAAGGGGAAGGGGGGGGGGGGGGGAGGGTGTTCCCTTGGGTCACCTGTTTTATTATGAAAACAAGGGGATACCTCCTCCGGAGTCAGTAATTCTGAGCTGTTACTGGGATGGTTTTAAAGTGAAAAGTTTATGTTTTTAAAAATTCATTCATATCATAGTTTTAAAGTATAGCATTTGAATATGTCACGTGTCAAACGGGCGTTATTATACTATCCTCGGACACTTTTAAAAGAGTATAAAGAGTCTCAGTTCTCTGGACTAACTTTATTTATTGGCTTACTTTAAAAATAATTAGTATAAGAATTATACTGGATGTTAATAGAGAATATGGATGTTATGATGCTCAATTATTGAAGGTATTGTGTCTTTCTAATTTATCATAAATAAGAAAGATACATGTAAAGCCCAATACTCCTTTCTCCTCAAGGGGATGACTCTATTTTATATAGTTGAGCTTATTGGATTTTCCTCTATGTCCTAGGCCCTCCAGCCTTTTTACTATTCAGCTATGTCTGGGTCATTGGTACAGTATAAAAATGTTAAAAAATTTATAGTAATTTATATATTTTTTATACTTACCAATGACCCAGACGGGGATGGCCCTCCCAGGAGTTGGGAACTCATACCTCCCCGCTGAGGACATAGCGCTTACCAGGCACTGATTGTAAGAATGATTAATGACGCCAATTTTGGGACGTCCTTGACACTGCGCATGCGCAGTGGAGGCGAAGTATGGAGGGCCATTCAGGACATGATTTCTTTGGATTTAGATGCAAATTTTGGGGATTGGGGGGCAAAATTTGTGTTTGGCCCTAGATTTTTAACTCAACTTGACAAAGTCAAGCTGAGCTATTGCCATCACTTCTCGTCCGTTGGCGTAACATACTAACGTACTACGTACGTTAGTATGTTAGTACGTACGTCCACAATTTCCTTTGGCACACCTCACAGGTTGCATTTATGATCAGATTACTTTGAAACTTGGTATGCTTGTTTGTGGTGACTTCTACATGGGAGCTATCGATTTTCTTCATTTTTCGTCAAAAAATGTTGCCGCGGCCAACGTTCTTAGAACTTAGTTTAGTCAAACCACAATATTTCCCTTTGGCACACCCTACAGGGCACATTTATGATTTGATTGCTTTGAAACCTGGTATGCTTATTTAGGGTGACCTCTAGATGGGAGCTATCGATTTTCTTCAATTTCCGGCAAAAAATGTTGCCACGGCCAACGTTCGAAGAACTAAGTTAAGTCAGACCTCCATATTTCCCTTTGGCACACCCTACAGGGCACATTTATGATCAGATTGCTTTGAAACCTTGTATGCTTGTTTGGGGAGACCTCTAGATGGGAGCTATCAATTTTCTTCAATTTCTGTCAAAAAATGTTGCCGCGGCCAACGTTCTTAGAACTTAGTTTAGTCAGAAGACTCAATATTTCCCTTTGGCACACCCTACAGGGTACATTTATGATCGGATTGCTTTGAAACGTGGCATGCTTGTTAGGGGTGACCTCTAGATGGGAGCTATCGATTTTCTTCCATTTCCGTCAAAAAATGTTGCCGCGGCCAACGTTCTTAGAACTTAGTTTAGTCAAACCACAATATTACCCTTTGGCACACCCTACAGGGCACATTTAAGATTTGATTGCTTTGAAACCTGGTATGCTTATTTAGGGTGACCTCTAGGTGGGAGCTATCGATTTTCTTCCATTTCCGTCAAAAAATGTTGCCACGGCCAACGTTCTTAGAATTTAGTCTAGTCAGACCACAATATTTCCCTTTTGTACACCCTACAGGGCACATTTATGATCGGATTGCTTTGAAACCTGAAACCTGGCATGCTTGTTTGGGGAGGCCTCTAGATGGGAGCTATCGATTTTCTTCGGTTTCTGTCAAAAAATGTTGCCACTGGCAAAAAAAATGACATTGGTACCAATGATCTTCAATTTTGCCATTTCATTTTATAACTTACCAAGTTCAAGTTTGTCAAGTTGAGCTGCAGTGTCATTGACACTTTCATTAAGAGTTAGCACCAGCTATGTCTGGGTCATTGGTAAGTATAAAAAATATATAAATTTAATACTATAAATTTTTTAACTTTTAAGATATTTTTCATCAAATCTAGTCATGGCTGCTATGAAGCAGCCATGACTAGATTTGATGAAAAATTCATCTAAATTTAACCGAAGAAATCATTTGTGAAAAATTCCATTCAGTTCACAGGAGTAAAATTTGCTTAAATGTACCAAAATCATAGTTATTTCTGTGGTAAGAGAAATCCTGTCCTGGGCTGGAATGTCTGCCAGCAGCATGCAAGGAGTTAATCCTTGCCAAAAATTGCTATTAAGTTGGATACTCTGATGGATATTACAGCTGCTTTGGGGGTACCATCCTTCTCAAAGTACTTTCTTCATCAATAAAACTGACCCTGTCTTCTTTATGGTTGGGCAGATTTGAGCAAGTTTTGGTGGGTTAAGTGCTCATGAAATTGCATGTTCAATCCATCTTCCTTTGAGTTTATTTGCTGCGCAATATTTGTTTTACTAACTTAGTGAGTGTGCTATTTCATTTATTTTCTTTAGTTGCAAAATCAGGATTTGTCCACGTCATTGAATAGGCTTAAATGCACTATAATTTTTAAACTGAAAGTCCATCCCTTTGAAAACAGACTATTTTCTTGAGGTAAAAATACATTGGGTTCTCGAGCAATTCATTTTTCACATCAGTGAGAGAGGGAGGCTTTTATTTTTATTTTTGGGGGTTGGGGGGGGGGGGGGGTGGTCACGGTGGCTCAGTTGGTAGAGGTGCAAGCTGCAAGCCGAGAGGTCCTCGGTTCGAATCCCACCTGCGGCAACCTGGCAAGACACTTCACCCCCATTACCCACGTGGGGGCATGGTGGCGTTGTGTACTAAGGTGTACTGCATGTCGACAGTGCACCTGTCTTCAACCAATGCTAACCCTGCTTGTGTGGAGTCAGTATGTTGGGGAGCTGACAGTTGCTCGCCATTGCTCGGTGGTTCTCTCTGGGTACTCTGGCTTCCTCCACCCATAAAACTATCGCGGTCATGATTAGCCATTGTGCAGAAATATGTGACCTTAAACACCAATAAATAAATAAATTATTTTTATTTTGTATTTTTATATTTTTATTTGTTAACTGGTTGAATACTGGAAGCCGACATTAGTGCTTCATTTATAAAGTGCAAGTACCACAACTTAGAGGTTTTGTATTCTGTGGATGTATGAGGTTCCCCTTATCTTTGAATTGAAAATAGAAACTTTCCCGTAAATTGTATCAAAGCAAAGACTTATGAACAAATTTTGACAGCCCAAAATAATTTACATTCTTCCATTAATAATAAAATATGAAATACATATAGAATAAACCCACAGTAGCTTGGTGTAGCAAATGTTCACCACAGGTGGTGAAGTGGTGTTAACCACGAGCCTTCGATGCACACTTAACATCACTTCACCATGAGTGGTGAACATTTGGTATACCAAGCTACTTTGGGTATATTTTATTTATACCATGATCGACAGATTATCAAGAGTTGCTATTATTTTTTCTCGATTTTACTGAGCAGCAGCCCAACATACATGCAATTTTGTTTTTGTTTATATGAGCATTGGTGCGTGGTACTTCTGCTGTCAATTTGATCACTTAAACGAAATAGAAAAAGAAACAGTCTTTTTTCATTAGCTCATCTTGACAAAGTCAAGCTGAGCTAATCTCATCGCTCTCCGTCCGTCGTCCGGTGTCCGTTGTCCGTCATCTGTCGTCCGTCGTCCATCAACACCATGTTTAGGTCTTCTCCTCCAAAACCACTGGGCCAATTCAAGTGAAAGTTTGTGTTAGTGATGGTCCCAAAGGGGCATTTGATTTTTGTTCAACTCAGCATGCCCAGCCCCATAGGGAGGGAGTGGAGGAAAATGCTCCAAAATATTTTTAAAATCTTCTTCTCAAGAACCAGTGTGTACAATGACTTGATATTTGCTATGGAGCTGCCATATGAGGTGTAGAATCAAGTTTGTTCAAACGAAGTTCGTGAAGTAATATTTGGCTTTGTAATAGGAGGGGTAAGATTTTTGGCCCCGCCCAAAATTTCTATTTTCTGAACCGATGGTCTGGTATGAACCAAATTTGGTTTGTGGTAGTATTGAGTCATAAGTACTTGACCCATGCAAAAAAAAAAAATTCCCGCTTCCCCATGGGAACCCTGGGAGCTAAAAATAGAAATATTTTCAAACGCCCATATTTCCCAAACCCCACAGAACAGAGAGCTTTTATTTGGTATGAAGTATCCTTATGACCAGTAGAATTGAATGGTAAAAAAAAATTGCCATCAGTTATGTTAGGGTGTTCTGTAATGGGCATCGAAAAAATGCTGAGTCAGCATATTTGCAAAAATTAAAAAAAATCTTTTCTCCAGAACCAATCATCAGAATCTTTTGATATTTGGTATACAGCATTCATAGGGGGGGGGGGGGGGGGGGAGGGGGGGGGGGGGCAGATAAAAGTTTGTTGAAATAAAGCTCATTGGTTCATATTTGGGCTCTCTACAGGAGCCCGAAGTTTTAACATAGGGTAATATGGGGAATATTCTTTAAAAATCTTCTTCTTCAGAACCACCAGTCAGAATCTTTTAATATTTGGTATACATCATTGTTATGAGGGTCAGATTCTAGATTGTTCAAACCAAGTCCCTAGGTTAATATTTGGGCTTCCTACGGAAGCCCAAATTTTATCGTTGTTCAATATGGAGGGTAATTTAAAAAAATCTTCTTCTTCAGATCCATCAGTCAGAATGCTTTGATATTTAGTATGCAACATCTCTATGGGGGTCAAATTCAAGTTTGTTCAAATCAGATCCCTAGGTATATATTTGGGCTCACTATGGTAGCCCAAATTTTTACTTAGTGCAATATGAGGAAATTTCTTTAAAAATCTTCTTCTTCATATCCACCAGTCGGAATGCTTTTATATTTAGTATGCAACATCTCTAGGGGGTCAGATTCCAGGTTGTTCAATTCGAGTGCCTAGGTTAATATTTGGGCTCCATATGGGAACATGAAATTTAACTTAGTACAATATGAGGGAATTTCTTCAAAAATCTTCTTCAGATTCACTTGTCAGAATGCTTTCACATTTTGGTATACCACATCTCTAAGGGGGTCAGATTCAAGTTTGTTCAAATCGGATCCATAGGTTAATATTTGGGCTCGCTATGGTAGCCCAAATTTGAACTTAGTGCAATTCGAAGAAATTTCTTTACAATTTCTCTTCTTCAGATCCAACAGTCAGAATGCTTTCATATTTGGCACACAGCATCTCTAGGGAAGTCAGATTTAACTGTGTTCAAATCAAGAGCCTGGGTTAATATTTGGGCTCTCTATGGGAGCCAGAATTGGCCATTTTGCTGAAGAATTGAAAATTTTGTTTTCAGTACCCTCTAGAGGTACTAAGATTAATCCACATAGGTTGTATCAAGGGGTTTCATAGGGGAGCTCTACATTTTACTTATGATCAACTGAAGAAAAGGCATGATGCCCAGATTATTTTTGTCACTCCTGAGGGACTCAAGGATTGACAGTGTAGCCTATGGAGATGGCTTGCTTTATGTAGACTCATTCTTGGACTCTGTTTAAATTGTGTTCTGTACAAGATGAGCGCTTCAGGCCCCGTGGGGCCTCTTGTTTTAATAACATAACATACTATTTCAAGTTATGAATGCTTTATTAACATGAGACAATGCATGTTTGTTAATTTTTGGTATTTTATGGGGTAGACTCATTTAAAAACGTAAAATAATTACACTCTTCGCAAAGCGACATGCGATAAATTTAGGCAAGTTCACATTCAGGTCGACGTCACCAAAGGTCAAGGATGTAGTTCCACTGTAGGTGTAAATTTTAACTATTGAAATCCCATTGCTGGCATGTTCACCACAGTTGGTGTAAAAAGCTAAAATTTATGTCATAGGCTTTTCATAAAAAGTAGAATAGGTAACCTTGGTATAAATTTCTGTTCAGTTACATTTATGCACCTTTTTCTAACATTAAAAACTGTGTACATAATAATTTTCGGCAGAACGGAACAAAACTGAATGTTTACAAAACAAATATAATAAATAGACACTGTATTCACTGTATTTAAATCATCCTTTGTTTCAAATACATGCAAGTAAATATAAATCAATAAAAAAAAAAAGTAAAATTTTAAAGTCTCACAACTTCATACTAAGTTTCGAAGACACTGCTAGCTAATACATATGTTCAACGAAAAGGTTCAGTTTCGGTGAGGGATTGCTCGAGAACCCAAACCTCTTTTTGGGGGTTTTAGAAACAGTCATGCAAGCCTTTGAAAAATGTATTAACATATTTACTTGGCTCCGTTTTGTCAAAATGTGTGCTTAAATGCCATAATAATTGTGTCTTTTTGTTACACAATTACAATTTTCAGTCTCTGAAATATTAACCACTCCTGGGCCTTGACAGAGATTTCCGAGGGTCATTGTCAGATCCAGGTACATTTGGTTTGGAGGGAGCATGGTGGCTCAGTTGTTCCGACTTCAAACTGAAAGGTCCACAGGTCAGTCCCACTTGGGGTAACTGCATTGGGGTTTCAGTAAGGTACATTGTGTACTTTGACGTACTGCCCCACGATGGTGCAGTTGTCTTCAGTGCTAACACTGCATGTCTGGAGTTAGCACGTTGGGGAGTCAGACAGTTGCTTGCCATTGCTTTGTAGTTTTCTCCATGTCGTTGGCTTCCTCCACCCATAAAACTGTGTGACATGAGGTGACCTGGCTGTCAAAAGTTACATTAAACCCCAAATAAAAAAAATTTGGTTTGGAACTTCTGTAGAAGAATTATATCCATATAAACATGAGAGATGATAAATTCCTCCACCGCCTCCCCTGCACACTGATGTTCAGATATCAGAATTTTGAGCTACTATTTTATTCCATGATTCAACAAGGAATTGAACCAATTTAGTCTTGTTTGACAGAGCACATGGAGCACTATCATATAGACTGAATTGGTTTAATTCTAAATAGCATTGTGGAAGAAATTATGCTGCTTGAAATTTTAGTATTTTGACAGAAGTGTGCAGAGGGTTAATTTGAGATAAAAAATGTCCTGGAAATTGCTTGAAAATTTCGTAGAAAAGTTTTTGAAAGTCCTGGTTTTATTTTCTATCAGAATGTCTGAACCCTGAAATTTTATATCGCATGCTTTAGTTTTAGTTTTCTGTTTTATTACTTAGTTTTATATGATCACTTAACCCTTTACCTAACATGAAAAGCAGGCGACACTTGCAAACAGAATTCTTGAATAACTTTTTTTTTTTTTCATTTTTTGTCTCCAAAATATAGGATATGACCCCCTCATTGGAACAAGCTCAATGAGCTCGTTCCAAAGAGGGGTCATAACCTATGTATGTGAGACAAAAATTGAAAAAATAATGAAAATTAATTGCCGACTTTTGTGAATAGCGCTGGTCAGTCTTGGGCATTACGTTGGGTAAAGGGTTAAATCATAAATGGGAATGAAGAATATACTTTAGTTGTAGATATCAGTAGTGTGCCTCACCCTAGGGGCTGAAAATTCTTCAAACCAGAATCCAACTCTTGTGTTTTCTCAATTTGTACTAAATAAACGGGGAGCGCCGTGGCTCAGTAGGTAGAGGTGCTGGCTGCAAGCCGAGAGGTCCTCGGTTCGAATCCCACCTGCGGCAACCGCGTTGTGTCCTTGGGCAAGACACTTCATCTCCATTGCCCGCGTGGGGCACGATGACGCCGTGTACTAAGGCGTACTGCACATCAATGTTGCGCATGTCTTCAACCAATCTAACCCTGCCTGTGCTGCAGTGCGGAGTTACGATGTTGGGGAGCTGGCAGCTGCTCGTCGTTGCTCGGTGGTTCTCTCTGGGTACTCCGGCTTCCTCCACCCGTAAAACTGTCACGGTCATGATTAGCCATTGTGCATAAATATGTGACCTTAAACATCAATAAATAAATAAATAAATACTAAGTAAACTTGAAAAGTTGTCAAGAGCTTCTCATTGTTAGAATTTGTTCTCATATTTCTCTATTTATAAAATGATGATCATTTGAGATGTTGATCAGCTATTCTGAATACATAGAGAGTAATTGGTTGACTGGACTTGTTACATAAAATAATTCATGAGAGGTGAGGGACGTTGTACAAACGTGAGTCCGCGAATGCGCACGAGTGTTTTACAATATAGTCCCTCGCCTCGATTGAATTATTTCCCGCAACCAGTCCAGTCAAGCGATTACTCTGTTTATATTACTTTTCATTATTAACGATAATTATATTATTTAACCCTTTACCTAACGTAACGTCCAAAACTGGCCAGCGCTATTCTCAAAAATTACCAATTTTTTTTTGGCTCTAAAACATAGATTATGACCTCTCATTGGAATGAGATTGTTCCAATGAGGACTCATAACCTATGTTTTTGAGACAAAAAATGAAAAAAATTAGTCATTCAAGAATTTTTTTTGCAAGTGTCGTTGGCTTTTCATGATAGGTAAAGGGTTAAAAAAAAACAAAACAATGAAGTCCCCATTACACCCACGGCAAAGCGTCTTCTTTGGCGCACACGCATACATGACACTATTGTTGATTGCATAATTCACTTGTGAAGTTATCATTTATAATCAATCCCGGAAATCCCAGTAAATCACACTTTGGAAAGTAATAAACATTGCATCCTCTTTTAAATTACTCAGCCTAAAAAAATTACATTTGTTGACAAATTCTTGACATTACTTACAGTTAACTGGGGGAGCGCTACATTATTTTGGTAGTTAATATACATCTGTTAATAGCTGGGTGTCAATCTGCCTACTGTTATAATTTTTTGAAATGTATCTCAATGGCTCTCTCTAAAAAAAAAATTAAAGGTAACAAAGTAAATCAAATTGATAAAATGCAATAAGTTAGCTATCAGTGATCGGTAAGAATTATGTTTCATAAGAATACATGCAGGGCTCCCTTGTATCCCATAATTTCTTCTTCTTTTTCAGTGTTTCTATATTTTTTACTGTTTTGCCCTTTTCATCTGAGAGTTAAGCTCCTTGGTTGCCTTCTGGTTTGTCTTCATTTATGCACAACTTCACCAGTAGTTGCACTGATTCTAAAAGAATTCAGTATATATCTTCTGCATCACACGCCAAATATTTACAATAGAAATTTCAATGCCAGAAGATTTCATCCGATAGTTGCGCCCTTTGTTGAAAAATATACCTGTTGAACATAATTTTTGCACAAAGAATGGAGGTACAAATGGCACAAATTGTGCAGACTGGGTTTTTTCAGGTTTTTTTATCACTGAAACTCTAGGAATGATCTTGAATGTTCCAGACTAATCAGATTTTGCTTTGTTACACAAACAAGTAATGAGCCATCAGGACTGCCTTTTGAAAGTCCTGTAATTTCAAAATTTTCTCTTGAAATTTGTGGGAAGAGTGTGAGGGAAGGCTGAAATAGCTTTTCACCTTCTGAAAATCTTAAAAAGTTATTTACCTCAAAAATGTTGCCTTAAACCTTCACCCAGCGTAACGGCTAAAACTGGCTAGTGCTATTCTCAAAAATTGCCAATTAATTTTCATTATATTTTCATTTTTTGTCTCTGAAACATAGGCTATGACCCCCCTTTGGAACAAGCTCATCGAGCTCGTTTCAATGAGGGTTCATAACCTATGTTTTTGAGAGAAAAAATGAAAAAAAATAGGTATTCAAAAATTTTGTTTGCAAGTGTCATCTGCTTTTCATGTTAGGTAAAGGGTAAAAAAAAATAAAGATAACCCTCTCAAGCTTATTTTATTTAGAGGTCCTGAGCTATATTTAAAAAAAAAATGGCTGATAATTTGTAATTATTTCAAGAATTAATGTATTTTTTCACATGTTGTTTTGGATAAAGAAATTAACTGACTAACTCATTTACTTATTGAAATGGAACATGCCATATAGTGGCCTGCATTAATGTGCCTATTTTAAAATGAGTGCTGGGATACGATCCCAAGAAAGGTCCAGGCAAACTAATTCAGCAATCTTCTTCTAAAGTGGGCAGCCTAGGTAGAGTGGAACCCTGTTAATTGAATAGCCATTTTGTCAGTGAAAATTATTCAATCAAATGGAGTATACCATTAACAGAGTTTTTGTCACTTTCCTGTATTCTTAGAGATAAACTCGGCATTTATTCTATTATATCTTGTTTGACAGAGCTCTATAAAGTCAAGATAAGCTATTGCACTCACGTGTGCGGAAGTCTGTTAGTCTGTGAGTCTGTTCACATTTTCCTTTAGCACAGGCTACACCTCGTAGTTCTTGTCCGATCGTCATAAAATTTCATATGCAGGTTTGTGGTCATGTCTAGATGAGAATGTCCCCTTTTGGTCGCGATTGGTCAACCGTGATGACTGCCCAAAACCTGAAAACCTTTAGCACAGTCTACAGATTGTATTTATGAATGGATTTCATTGTAACTTGGTAGGATGCCTCTGTATAATATCTAGATGAGAACGTCCCCTTTTGGTCATGATCTGTGAACCGTGATGGCTGCCCAAGCCCGAAACTCAAAACCTTTTAGCACAGTCTGCAGGTCATATTTAATATGGAGGGATTTCATTGTAACTTGGTAGGATGACTCTGTATGTTGTCTGGATGAGAACTTCCCCATTTGGTCGCGATCTGTCAACCGTGACGACTGCCCGAGCCCAAAACCTTTAGCACAGTTTATATGTTGTATTTATGGAGGGATTTCCTTGTAACTTGGTAGGTTGACTCCATATAATGTCTAGATGATAACGTCCCCTTTTGGTCATGATTGGTCAACTGTGATGGCTACAGGGGCCTGAAGCCCGAAAACCTTTAGCACAGTCTACAGGTCACCTTTATAAAGGGATTTCATTGTAACTTGGTAGGATGACTCCAGATAATGCCCAGATGAGAACGTCCCCTTTTGGTCACGATCATTCAACCATGGTGGCTGCCCGAGCCCAAAACCTGAAAAACTTTAGCACAGACTACAGGTCGTATTTATGAAGGGATTTTATTGTAACTTGGTAGGATGACTCAGTATAATGTCTAGATGAGGACATCCCCTTTTGGTTACAATTGGTCAACCATGATGACTACACAGGCCCAAAGCCCGAAAACCTTTAGCACAGGCAGTATTTATGAAGGGATTTCATTGTAACTTGATAGGATGACTCGTTTTGGAATAATTTCACTGTAACTTGGTAACTTTTGTTGACATACATTAACTGTGAGGGCCACATACATTAACTATGAGGGCCACATTAACCCACCCCTCAATTCTTTAGTACAGTCTACACCTCATATTGTTTTTATTGAAAACATGGCATACAGGGAACAGAAATTAACATATTCCCAATTATCACAATTCTTGTCTTATTTCATAATCCTTTCATAAACATTGAACATTATCCTTTTCATCAAACACAACACACAGTCAAGTTAAGCTACAGTGTCATTGACACTTTCATTTCAGATAACTAAGGTTTTCCTTTCAAAACCATAACCTTTGATTCCTTACTAAAATGAGATCATTCAAGGGTTGTATATGTGGTTTGGAAAAAAATAGGAAATAATGAAATCTAAATGGCAATTTTCATGTACAGCTGTGTCAGTTCGGCCTGTTCATTATATGATGGAATAAAGCTTTTTTCAAACAAAGGAATCAAAGACATTTATAAGAAAAAAATTGCCTTGTTTGTTAAAAAATGTCTAATGTTTTATGAGTCATCATTAGCAAGCCTGGAAATATGCAGCCTGTCATCTGCAGAATGAGGTCCCCAGATGGTAAATTTGGAGATGCTACCCTCCACAGTTTGGTAGCATTACTAAATTTACCCTCTGTGAACCTCAATCTGAATCAAGTTCTCGAGCCAAAGCAGAATAGGTACCCAGAAGGTAAATTGAGAGATTCTAGCCCTCTATATCGGATGGCATCAACAAATTCTCCCTCTAGGTGCCTCCTTCTGCAAATGACAGATTGCATATTCCCAGGCTTGATCATAAATAATTGTTGAAAAGTTTCTTGTCATAGATTACTGATTTATCTTTCTCTTTTATGTAGCACTCATGCTGTGATCAAATCTTAACACTGGATTTTCCCTTTTGAAACCCTGTGAAGTAGAGCAGTGTTTGTTCACTGTTGTAAACAAGTCTCTTTTTCTGGTAAAATAGGACTCGGAAACCACTGCCCAATGTGGAAGTCCTGTAAAGTTGGCAGCATAGATGTAACTGATTGGCTGAACTTGAACTCATACTTGTGTTGTTGTCACACCATTAACTAAAACCAGGGCTGAGTGACCTCTGCAGTTGGCAGCATGGGTTTAAATGATTGGCTAAACTTATTTCTTGTTTTGCAGTATTGATATAAAAGATTGACTAAAATTGACTTCATCTCCGTGTTGCGATCATGCTTAGCTATTGTGCTGAAATAACTGACCTTAAACACTAATAAATAAACAATAAATTTGCAATTTGATGTGGTCTGGGTGCTGAAAATGATCTTAAACACCAAGAAATAAATAAAATTTGATTCTATAAAATTTAAACATGCATTGGTCCTGGATTATAAAATCTAGCTGTAGTGTTAAGCAGGTAAATTGAATAGCCAGTGTACAAGTAAAATATCCAATTAACCCTTTACTCAATGAATCGGCAACATCCGCCTGCGTAATATACAAATTCAGCAGTTGAAAAAAAATTATTTTTCAAAAAATTTTAGCAAAACCATATCATGTGACCCCTCATTGGAACGAGCTCGTTGAGCTCATTACAATGAGTGATCACATGATATAGTTTTGTTGAAATTTTTTGAAAAATTAAAAAAAATGATATTTAAAATAATGAACTTTGATATCGTCTGCATTGGGTAAAGGTTTAACAGGAGTATTCATTTGACAGGAATTTCATAATTTTACTGTATTCTGATGATAAACAGAACATTTATTCTGTTATATCCTTGTTTGACAGTGTTCATGGAGCTCTGTCAAATAAGATATAATAGATTTAATGCCTGTATTGGATGTACTGAGGTCAAGTGGCTCTATAAACATGGGGAATTTGATAAACATGGGGAATTTAATGATTGTGTGCTCCACTGTGTTCATGCAAAGTGTGACTGTTATGTTCTGTCCCTTGTGGGAACCCTGGGAAGTGAAGCAGTGCTTATTTACCAAACGAAAGGCAAATGACACTTGTAAACAAAATTTGTGAGTAACTAACTTTTGTTTGCATCAAAAACATAGCTTATGACCCTTTATTGGAATGAGCTCAATGAGGTTGTTCCAAATAGGGCTTCATAATCTATGTTTTAGAGACAAATATTTTTAAAAATTAAAATTTGATGATGATTTTTAGCTCATCTTGACAAAGTCAAGCTGAGCTAATCTCATCGTTCTCAGAGTGTCATCCGTCGTCCATCAACACCATGTTTTGGTCTTCTCCTCCAAAGCCACTGGGCCAATTCAAGTAAAAGTTTGTGTGAGTGATGGTCCCGAAGGGGCATTGTATTTTTCTTCAACTCAACATGCCCAGCCCCATAGAGAGGGAGTGGGGAAAAATGCTCCAAAATATTTTTGAAATCTTCGTCTCATGAACCAGTGTGATCAATGACTTGATATTTGCTATGGAGCTTCCTTTTGTGGTGTAGAATCAAGTTTGTTCAAACGATGTTTGTGAAGCTATATTTGGCGTTAGTAATGGGTGGGTTAAGATTTTTGGCCCCGCCCAAAATTTCTATTTTCTGAACCGATGGTCCGATTTGAACCAAATTTGGTTATTTATGATTTATTGGTGTTTAAGGTCACATACTTATGCACAATGGCTAATCGTGACCGTGACAGTTTTACGGGTGGAGGAAGCCGGAGTACCCGGAGAGAACCACCGAGCAACGACGAGCAGCTGTCAGCTCTCCAACATCGTAACTCTGAACTCTGCACCGCAGCACAGGCAGGGTTCGATTGGTTGAAGACATGCACACCATCGACGTGCAGTACGCCTCAGTACACAGCGTCATCGTGCCCCCATGTAGGCAATCGGGGTGAAGTGTCTTGCCCAAGGTCACAACGCGGTTGCCGCAGGTGGGATTCGAACCGAGGACCTCTCGGCTTGCAGCCTGCACCTCTACCAACTGAGCCACCGCGCCAAATTTGGTATGTGGGATTATTGGGTCATAAGTACTTGACCCATACAAAAAAAAAAAATTTCTGCACTCCCATGGGAACCCTCGGAGCTAAAAATAGAAATATTTTCAAATGCCCATATTTCCCAAACCACACGGAACAGCGAGCTGTTATTTGGTATGAAGTATCCTTAGGACCAGTAGAATTGAATGGTGAAAAAAAATTGCCATCATTTATGTTAGGGTATTCTGTAATGGGCATCGAATGGGAGCGCGGTGGCTCAGTAGGTAGAGGTGCAGGCTGCAAGCCGAGAGTTCCTCGGTTCGAATCCCACGTTGTGTCCTTGAGCAAGACACTTCATCTCCATTGCCCACGTGGGGGCACGATGACGCCGTGTACTAAGGCGTACTGCACGTCGATGGTACGCATGTCTTCAACCAGTCTAACCCTGCCTGTGCTGCAGTGCTGAGTTACGATGTTGGGGAGCTGGCAGCTGCTCGTCGTTGCTTGGTGGTTCTCTCTGGGTACTTCAGCTTCCTCCACCCGTAAAACTGTCACGGTCATGCTTAGCCATTGTGCATAAATATGTGACCTTAAACATCAATAAATAAATAAATAAATAATGGGCATTGAAAAAATACTGAGTCCGCATATTTGCAAAAATTAAAAAAAATTTTCTCCAGAACCAATCATCAGAATCTTTTGATATTCGGTATACAGCATTCATAGGGGTGGGGGAGGGGGGGTGGGGGAGGGGGGTGAGGGAGAGGGGGGGGTCAGATACAAGTTTGTTAAAATAAAGCCCATTGGTTCATATATGGACTCAATACAGGAGCCCGAATTTTTAACTTAGGGTAATATGGGGAATATTCTTTAAAAATCTTCTTCAGAACCACCAGTCAGAATCTTTTATTGTTTTGTATACATCATTGTTATGAGGGTCAGATTCAAGATTGTTCAAATCAAGTCCCTAGGTTAATATTTGGGCTTCCTACGGAAGCCCAAATTTTAACTTTGTTCAATATGAGGGATAATTTTAAAAAATCTTCTTCAGATCCACCAGTCAGAATGCTTTCATGTTTGGTATACAACATCTCTAGGGGGGTCAGATTCAAGTTTGTTCAAATCGGATCCATAGGTTAATATTTGAGCTTGCTATGGTAGCCCAAATTTTAACTTAGTGCAGTGCAATATGAAGAAATTTCTTTAAAATTTCTCTTCTTCAGATCCAACAGTCAGAATGCTTTCATATATGGTACACAACATCTCTAGGGAAGTCAGATTCAACTGTGTTCAAAACGAGAGCCTGGGTTCATATTTGGGCTCCTTATGGGAGCCAGAATTGGCTATGTTGCTGAAGAATTAAAAATTTTGTATTCAGTACCCTTGAGAGGTGTGTAACTAAGATTAATCCACATTGGTTGTATCAAGGGGCTTCATAGGGGAGCTCTACATTTTACATTATGATCAACTGAAGAAAAGACATGATGCCCGGATTATTTTTGTCACCCCTGAGAGATTCAAGGATTGATGGTGTAGCCTATGGAGATGGATTGCTTATTGTAGACTCATTTATGTTATGTATTGGTGTTTAAGGTCACATATTTATGCACAATGGCTAATCATGACCATGACAGTTTTACGGGTGGAGGAAGCCGGAATACCCGGAGAGAACCACCGAGCAACGACGAGCAGCTGCCAGCTCCCCAACATCGTAACTCCGCACTGCAGCACAGGCAGGGTTAGATTGGTTGAAGACATGCGCACCATCGACGTGCAGTACGCCTTAGTACACGGCGTCATCGTGCCACCACGCTGGCAATGGAGATGAAGTGTCTTGCCCAAGGACACAACACGGTTGCCGCAGGTGGGATTCGAACCGAGGACCTCTCGGCTTGCAGCCTGCACCTCTACCAACTGAGCATTGTAGACTCATTCTTGGACTCTGTTTATATTGTGTTCTGTTCAAGGTGAGTGCTTCAGGCCCCGTGGGGCCTCTTGTTGTGAATAGCACTGGCCGGTTGCTGTTACTTTGGGTAAAGGATTAAGCACTAGTGAATAAATAAATGAATAGTTATGTTCTGTTCTGTTCTGTTCTGTTCCACACTTCTGTCAGGTTACTCTGTGTGTTTCTCTTGTAAAACTAATCAACTGGATACTGCCCATTCTAAGTGTCATAAAATGTAAGTGAACAAACTGTCTGATCTCTGTTGTCATGATTACAGAACTTTAATAGTTCTTTTTTTGTGCCAGAATGCCTCATCATTCTTCTTCTTCATTGAAAAGTTTTAACATGTGACTCAACTTTATTCTGTGCAGGTTCTCAGTGTGAAAGATAAAAGAACTGACACAGAATTGTTCTTATAAAATGTGTTGGTTGGCAATCTGCAGGCACCCACCAGTAAATGACAAAACATTTTTTCGAAATTACTAAAGCCATTGCTGATCTCATGCTATCCTCAATAGAAATATGCATCAGATTTTTTCAAAATCATCTGCCTGAAAGCCCCTGGTTCTTCACAACATCGGTATGGTGTGTACTGATCAAAATGTGTACTTATAATTAGTGGTTATTACTTGGTTAGTTTCATATCAGCCAAGATATCAGCCCAATGTAATTCCATATCAGCTTGAGACCAAAGGTCGAAAGCTGATGTGAAGTTACCTCGTATTGATACCTCGGTCAATATGGAACTAACCAAGTAATAACCTCTTTATTTATTAACCCTTTACCCAATGTAATAGCCAAAACCGGCCAGCGCTATTTTAAAAAAATCGCTAATTAATTTTCATTATTTTTTTCATTTTTTGTCTCAATAACATAGGTTATGACCCCTCATTGGAACGAACTCGTTGAGCTCGTTCCAATGAGGGGTCATTACCTATGTTTTTGAGGCAAAAAATTACTTATTTGAGAATTTTTTTCTGCAAGTGTCATCTGCTTTTCATGTTAGGTAAAGGGTTAAACCAAAATCAAAACAAATAATTACAAAATGTTTTCAGACCTGTTAGAGTTTTCTGACAATGTTGTTGTTTCTCAGTCTTTTAAAAAAGTCTGAAGTTTCCTCTTCTCCTAGTTCAAAATACTTGCCCTTTGATTGGACGAGAGCTCGCTAAATTTTTTCTATGTTTATGGCTCATGTATCATGTTACCACCTGATGTCACCACACAAATCATTTGAAATGAGGTTGCACATTTCGCAGTTATTCTGTCAATGGAGTGACTTACAAATCACTTCATTATTCTAGATTTTTCACATGTTCCGTGTTGTTTAAACTACAAATCAGTTTATAATTTGAACTAAAATGGAGTGACCTCGACCTTTATCTGATTTATTGATTATTAGTCCAGTGATGTTGTGGGTTACATGAGACGTTTAATTACTAAACTTGTTACAATTAGAAGTTGGCTTGTTCATTTCAAGATGTGTGTTTAGAGCTATGGGTAGGGTTTATAGGAACATACATGTTACTGTGATGAATTGACGGTAACATGGTCTTAGGTTCGCAGCACAGAGTGTATGTTCAACCTCGATGCTTCATGTCTCAGTTGAACACAAGCTCCAAGCCACAAACCTCAGACCATGTTACCATCAATTTATCACAATAATATATAATATTGAATGATATGTCTTGCTGTGTTATAAAGTGATAATACATATAAACCAGTATTTTGAATGATCAGATTATGTTTGAAAGCAGTTGAAATGTTTTGATCCGTTCATTTATCACACTGCACCCTAACAACATCAAGAACTCAAGACAAATATATTTCTGGGGAAATAACTAAACCTTCTTCACATTTATCATTTCAGGTCAACACTACAGGTTCAGCCACCTCCACTTCCACCAAAGGTGAGAAAGCAATGTATTGAAATATTAACAGATATATGTTCTTTCATGGGAGGTGGGGGTGCGGCAGGTCCAGTTCGGGAGTTTGGAGACTGTGGGGTATAGCAAGATATTGAATGCACCTTGCTGGTAGAGCTAGATGAAGTACAGTGGAACCCTGTTAATTGAATAGCCATTTTGCCAGTTAAAATTATTCAGTTAACAGGAGGATACAATTAACAGGGATTGCGTCACTTTCCTGTATTCTAGAGTTAAACTTAGTATTTATTCTATTATTAGCCCGACTGTTTACAGTGAGGGCTATAGTAATGACTTTTGTCCATCCGTCCGTCTGTCTGTCCGGCTGTTAACATTTAGAGTTTTGGTTAAAGTTTGTGGTTAAAGTTTTTTACTGAAGGTTCAAGAGGTTTTTTTTTTTTTTTTTCTTTTCCTGTTTAGTTGACTTTTGGAGTTTTGGTTAAAGTTTGTGGTTAAAGTTTTTTATTCAGCCTTCAAGTACAGGCTATACCCGGTAGTTCTTGTCTGATCGTCACAAAATTTCATATGCAAATTTTAGGTCATGTCTACATGAGAACGTCCCCTTTTGATCATGATCTGTCAACCGGTATGGCTGCCCGAGCCCAAAACCCGAAAACCATTAGCACAGTCTACAGGTCATATTTATGAAGGGATTTCATTGCAACTTCATAGAATGCCTCTGTATAATGCCTAGATGAGAATGTCCCTGTTTGGGCATGATCTGTCAACCGTGATGGCTGCCCAAGCCCGAAACCCAAAAACTTTTAGCACAGTCTGCAGGTCATGTTTAATATGGATGGATTTCATTGTAACTTGATACGATGACTCCGTTTGATGTCTACATGAGAATTTCCCCATTTGGGCGTGATCTATCAACCGTCACGACTGCCCGAGCCCAAAAACCAAAAACCTTTAGCACAGTCTACAGGTCATATTTATGGAGGGATTTCATTGTAACTTGATAGGTTGACTTCATGTAATGTCTACATGAGAAAGTCCCCTATTGGACATGATTTGGGCAACTGTGACGGCTACAGGTGCCCGAAGCCCGAAAACCTTCAGCACAGTCTACAGGTCATATTTATGAAGGGATTTCATTGTAACATCGTAGGATCAATCCACATGATGCCCGGATGACAATGTCCCCTTTTGGTTGCGATCATTCACCCATTATGGCTGCCTGAGCCCGCAGCCCGAAAACCTTTAGCACAGTCTACACGTCATATTTATGGAGGGATTTCATTGTAACTTGATAGGTTGACTTCATATAATGTCTACATGAGAAAGTCCCCTATTGGACATGATTTGGACAACTGTGACGGCTACAGGTGCCCGAAGCCCGAAAACCTTCAGCACAGTGTACAGGTCATATTTATGGATGGATTTCATTGTAACTCCGTAGGATCAATCCACATGATGCCCAGATGAGAATGTCCCCTTTTGGTTGCGATCATTCAACCATGATGGCTGCCCGAGCCCAAAGCCCGAAAACCTTCAGCACAGTCTACAGGTCATATTTATGAAGGGATTTCATTGTAACATCGTAGGATCAATCCACATGATGCCTGGATGAAAATGTCCCCTTTTGGTTGCGATCATTCACCCATTATGGCTGCCCGAGCCCGCAGCCCGAAAACCTTTAGCACAGTCTACACGTCATATTTATGGAGGGATTTCATTGTAACTTGATAGGTTGACTTCATATAATGTCTACATGAGAAAGTCCCCTATTGGACATGATTTGGGCAACTGTGACGGCTACAGGTGCCCGAAGCCCAAAAACCTTCAGCACAGTGTACAGGTCATATTTATGGATGGATTTCATTGTAACTCCGTAGGATCAATCCACATGATGCCCAGATGAGAATGTCCCCTTTTGGTTGCGATCATTCAACCATGATGGCTGCCCGAGCCCAAAGCCCGAAAACCTTTAGCGCAGTCTACACATCATATTTATGGAGGGATTTCATTTTCATTTTAACTTGATAGGTTGACTTCATATAATGTCTAGATGAGAACGTCCCCTTTTGGGCAACTGTGACGGCAACAGGAGCCTGAAGCCCGAAAACCTTGAGCACAGTCTGCAGGTCATATTTATGGAGGGATTTCAATGTAACTTGATAGGTTGACTTCATATAATGTCTAGATGAGAACGTCCCCTTTTGGGCAACTGTGACGGCAACAGAAGCCCCCCCCCCCCCCCCCCCCCCCTCCCCAATTAGGCATTTCTTCTTTTTTTTTTATTTCCTCCAATATGCATTTTGAACTATTTACAGTCACTACATGCAAAACCTTTTTTTAAACTTACATACCCCCCCCCCCTCCCCAGGGGCCAATTAGGCACTTTTTTTTTTCTTTCGTCAAAAATGCTTGTTTACAGTTTGGGTTAAAAACCCAGACAAACACCCCCCCCCCCCCCCCTCCCCCCCCCCCCCCACCCCCCTGTCGGGGGCCAATTAGGCACTTTTTTTTGTCTTTTGTCAAAAATGCTTGTTTACAGTTTTGGTTAAAAACCCAGACAAACAACCCCCACCCCCCTCCCCAATTAGGCATTTTTTTTTTTTATTTCCTCCAATAGGCATTTTGAACTATTTACAGTCACTACATGCAGAACCTTTTTTTAAACTCACATAATTTCCGACCCCCCCCCTCCCCCACCCCCCCCCCCCCCCAGGGGGCCAATTAGGCACTTTTTTTCCGCCAAAAATCCTTTTTTTTACAGTTTGTGATTAAAAAACCCTCCCACCCCCCACCCCCACCCCCATGGTGCCAGTTAGGTAATTTTTTTTTCTTTGCTCAAAATGTATTCTGAAGGATTTAGACTGACCACATGTGGGAAAAAAAATGGATTCCCGTTACACACCCCCACTCTCCCCCCCCCCCCCCTTACCCCCCACCCCACCTTCTCCTCACCCAGGGCCATTCATGCAATATTTTTTCTTTGGTACAAAATGCATTTTTAGCCTGACTGTTTATAGTCAGGGCTATAATCATGACTTTCGTCCGTCCATTTGTTGGTCCATCCATCTGTCTGTAAACAATTCCGACTGATAACTCCAGTTTGGATTATACGTGTCACTTAGGCAATTATTCCCAAAATGCATTTTGAAGGATTGGGAGTTATTGCATGCAAAAAAGAAAATTGACTCATATAGCCCAACATTGCTTTATGTACTGCATCTTTAATCCTTTACCTAACACAAGTTGAAGCCAACAGTACAAATTATTTTTCTGAAACATCCGATTTTTTCATTTTTTATTTACTTCTAACCATGGCTTATTACTCCTTATTGGAACAAGCTCATCAAGTTTGTCCCATTAATAGGTCATGAGGTATGTTTTGAAGTAGAGAAATGAAAAAATAAAATTTGAATAGCAAATTTTGTATATCACTAGTGCAGATATGGCAGATTCGTTAGGTAAACTGTTAACAAAAAATGGCTCTGACTATTTTGCATCTAAGCATTGCCATTCCTGGGACAGTCGGGCTGCATGCATGACATCACTCTAGTATCTTGTTCAACAGAGCTCTGTGAGCTCTGTCAAACAAGATATAATAGATTAAATGCCTGTATTGGATGTACTGAGGCCAAATAGGTCTATAAACAAAGGAAAAGTGGGGAGTGTCAGGGTAATTTCTTGACATGTTACAAGATTTTTTATTCAATTAACAGGAGTTTACTTGATATAACCTATATTCAATTAACAGGTAAAATTTGTACTGGAGGTATGGTTAATGGTTTTATGTTGGGAAATTATATTCAATTAACAGGGTTATTCAGTTAAGAGATATCCAATTAAGTGGGCTCCACTTCCACTGTATCCATCTGTTATCATCAGGTCATAACATTGAAATTTTAAACATGTATGTATTGATAGACAGTGTATTGCATATTATATTTAGGTTTTTATATCCATCCATTCGTCCTTTGCCCTTAAGGTATTTTCTTGTTAAGGACATAACATTTAAATTGCCATCCAGATCTTTATAAAACTTTCGTAATTGTATCAATAGTAGACTGTTGATGCATACAATTATCATGCTTATTAGCTGTGTGATTACCTGTCCATTACTCTGTATATCTATTCTTGTTTATGGGTCTTGGGCACAGTTTTCAAAGAGCTAATCAAGTGTTGAGGAAACTTTATTCACATGCGTAATGATTTTGGACAGTTTGCTGTGTATCATTTTATCAAATCTCAAAAGATACCATACCACTAACAAGGAGGGGGCTTAGTTTAGTAAGATTTTGTTCATAATAATTGTTTTGTTACAATTTATAACAAAATTTTATAAACAATTTTTTTTCTTCTGCTGGGAAACAAATTAATGCTGACAGTGTAAGTAAAGTGGCTTTTAGCCCTTTACAACAGAGCCATGACAGTGATTTTTATTATTTTATGCTCGGTTGTAAATTATCATGTAAAAGTTTTAAAAGTTCGAAAACTCAGTATCTCCCTGACAGGAGTTATAAAGAATCGGTTTCACTTAAGCATGATGTTTAACATCTCATCGTCACATCAAATTATCCATATTGTTGCCTGTGATAATTCACTAAAACAATTGGACTGTACTTATAACATATTTTTATACGCCCGTTTTGAAAAAACGGGTTGTATTATGGTATACCACTGTCTGTCTGTCCATCTGTCCGTCTGTCTGTCCGTCTGGTCACATGTCGTACGGTAACTCAAGATCGCTTTGAGAGATTTTTGTGATTTTTGGATAGGTGGTGTGTATCGATGGAGGGAAGCTCCCTTTCGTTTAGTGTCGCCGTTCGATTAGTCATTCCAGAGTTATGGGACTTTCTTACTTAGAAAATTGTTGATTTTTTACACGTCTTACGATAACTCGAGAACGCTTCGAGAGATTTTCACGATTTTTTGGTAGGTGATTTATGTTGATGGAAGGAAGCTCCCTTTCGGTTGGTGTCACCGTTCGATTAGTCATTCCAGAGTTATGGGACTTTATTTTTCACATGTCGAAAATGTCGAAAATGCTTAGAGCAATTTTCATGATTTTTTGGTTGCAAGTATATGTTGATAGAAGGAATCTCCCTTTAGATTTGTGTCGCTGTCTGATTTGTCATTCCAGAATTATAGGACTTTATTCATCAAAATATAGGCAATTTTCCACATGTTGGACTTTGAGCAATTTTCATGATTTTTTGTTGGAAAGTATATGTAACCTGACAAGTACACATGTATACTCATATTGTGTGGTTCCCTCTTGTAATAGCGGGGGAGGAATTCGTCACATACAGGTGAATTGTGCACTTGGTGATACCTTCTTGAAATTTGGCACACTGTTAGTGTAGGCTATGAGGTTCTCAAAAACGATCGGCTACAAGTTGACACCGACCGGTGGCGACCAGTAGCGGCACAATCCAAAATGGCCGCCAGCGGCTGAAGGGAACCTCCTTTTCGACGGTCTACCGACTATACATCCGATTGTAAGGGCGCGAAAGTGAACTCTGATCCACGCACGTGTTGGAAACAGACGTGGGAGATGATGTAGAATAAAACGAGATTCTCTATACGGACGCATCAATTTCTTGGAACTTGAAAAGAGCGTTGTTTCTCCGGGATCAGCGTCATTCAGGCAAACCTGAATGACGCTGATCCCGGAGAAACAACGCTCTTTATGAAGCAGTCTCTTTGCCATACAATCTCTTGTTTGGCGTAATTCCGCAAGCAATTCTGATTTGTCTGTCGAAATTAATTCGAGAACGCGATTGTTCACAAAAATCATTCACAGAATGAGTGAGAATCCTCTTCGTGTACGGACTAGTACTGACTGGGAACGTTGTTGCTTTTGCCAGCAAGACAGTTCCAAGAAATTGATGCGTCCGTATAGAGAATCTCGTTTTCATGACGCCTATAAAGCTATTGAGGAAGACATAACGCGCTTCCTAGATAATGGCGTTGAGCTTCCATATAATTTGACCATTGATTGTTTGATGAGAGAGAGTGATGAGTGTATGTCGATGTCACTGTTGACGAATAAGGCAATATATCATAAGACATGCCGTGACAGTATTCGGACTCACATCGTACAGCGCGTGCTACACAAGCGAGAGCGAAATGAGGCAGTGGCATCCTGCTCCACGCTGAGTCCTAAAAGAACACGGACAAGTTTTGAATCTGGCTGTGACAGGAAACTGCCCCAGTGTGTTTATTGTCACAAACGCGAAGGTGACAGCAGTGAGCCTATTTGCAGATCAATGTCTGATAACAATAAACTCAAAATTATGGCAAAGGAAGCCGAGAACTGGGTTGTTTTTTCTCGGGTCAATGCAGCATTTGATTCCGCTGCTAGTGATCTTTACTATCACAAAACCTGTTATTGTAAGCTTGCCAATGAAGCACGAGCGGCTAAATCTAAAAAGTCGAAGAACGCCGAACATTCCGCGTCAGGCCTGCCCTATGACCCTCTCGTTATGGCAGAGCTCATAACATTTGTTGAACACAACGATTCCGCGATGAAGCTTGTCGATCTCAAGAATCTGTACAGTCGGAGGTTGAAGCAAGTCGGTTCTGATTGGCTTAGTGAAGAAATACATTCCACTCGATTCAAAGAACATTTGTTGCAGAAATTGGGCGATGGCTGGGACGCCTTCACACAGGGTAGAGATGTGTTTATTTCAAGTAGGTTTCGAGTTGGCTCCTTGTTGTCCGAATCTTTAACTCGTATAGTGTCTGAGGAAGAGGCAAAAAAGATAGTTGATGTGGGTCTTCTTCTGCGTAAACACATACTCATATCTCAAGCTCCTTTCACGGGATCATTTTCATCTTATTGCTTGAGCGAGCCTGTACCCAACTCACTCCTGACTCTTCTTAGAGTTCTACTTGAGGGCACATGTAGTATACAGAACTTAGGCGATGATGAGACTGTTAATGCCAAGACTCGAGTGGCTTGTACTATTTCACAGATGTTGATCAGCAATTCAGCGAAACGCTCCGAACATGCACAAAATGTTCACCAGAGACGTGACAGAGAAACTCCAATGCCTCTTTATGTGGGTTTGAAGTTGCATGCCCATGATCGTATGAAAAATCTTATCAGAGATTTTCATCAAATGGGACTCTCTGTCTCTTATGATCGCGTAATGGATGTTCGCAGGAGTTTCGCGAGAGCTGTTTCACTGCGGTTCAAGAACGAAGGTGTTGTAGTCCCAGCTAACTGCAAACGTAATGTTTTCTCGATAGGAACCACTGATAACATTGATGTATCTGGTAGATCTGATATGCATGGTACGTCCATCACACTCATTGGTCAACTGAGCAGGGACAATGTGGGTACTGATCCCCCACCACTGAGTTTAGATGTTCCAGAAGACACACAAATTGAACTCCCAGACGACTATGCATTTGTTCCTTTCGTTGAAGACTTTGGTGGGGACATCAGGCTTGAATCTCCAGATGAATGTAATGTACGGCCCAATGAATATGCAGATTTGAACGTGGGAGAGAATGACTGGTTGTCTCATGTGTCACAGATCAGCAATAAAGGGAAGGTTGATGGCAGCTGGCAGCTTGATGAAGTCCCTGTGACCTTTTCAGGCTTCTTTTCAAAACATGAAGATCAAGACAATGTCAAACCTCGTGCAGTTATTGGGGTATTCCCTGTTTTCAGTGAGCAGAAAGCGGACTCACTCAGTATGCAGAAGCATGCTATGTATGTGGTCAGGGAAGCTACTGCTTTCGTAAACCCCGGCCAGATACCTGTCATTGAAGGTGACTGTCCGTTGTATGCCAGGCAGAAAAAATGTCAATGGCTGTTCCCAGAGGAGATAGGTGAGGATCGAATGGTGTGTATGATTGGATTCCTGCATCTTGAAATGTGCACCCAAGAAGCTGGTGGTAAGCTTATGGGTGGTTCTGGTTGGGAGCGAATGTTTCACCTCGCAAAGATATTCACACCCGGTGTAGCATCATCCCTACTTGGTGGGAAACATGTCAAGAGGACGCGACAGGCATATCTTCTCACTCTAGCTTGGCTTGAGATCCTCAGAAAGAATGCTTATGAGATTTACTGTCAGCAGACTGGGCCCCATGAGTCATTTGAAATGTGGGAACAGAGGATTCTTTCACAATCTCCAACTGCGCGCTATTGGGGTGAAATCGTTCGGAACTTTCTCTTGACAAGCTGTCAATTCGTTCGGAACCAACGAATCGGTAACTGGCCTGGTACACTGTGTTCTATCGATGAGTTGTGCAGTTACTTTTTTGCCCTAGGACATACAAATTATTGTCGGTGGGTCCCCGTATTTCTGAGAGACATGTCTCAGCTACCCAGGCGGCATCCTTCAATCCACAACAAATTCATGGAAGGCCATTTTGTGGTCCAGCGTAGTGAGAGGAAGTTCAGTATGATGGGTTTAGATCAGAGCCAAGAACATAGTATCCAACTACTCAAAGAAGACAGTGGTCCAAAAGGTCTCTATGGCCAGGCTGAAGAGAAAGTCGTTATTGAGCTTTCAAGGTCAGAAGTTCTGCGTGTTATAGATGAGTATGAATATGCAAGTTTCCACACAACATCATCAGATAACACGGAACACCCGGAAAGTTCGGTATCAGAGCAGAAAAAATTTCTGAATCAATTGAAATCTCTCCTCGATCTGGTGAATCAGGGACTCATTATCAACCCTTATGATGAAACTAGTGGTCAGCTGGTGACATTAGATACTGGTGAATATATGGACCCCGAAGTTAGTAAGAGTTTACGGTCATTACCCGAAAGGGGCAAGCATTTATATTCCACTTTCTTGAAGGAAAGGCTTGTGGAATGCACCGTACCCCTGAATGATGTTATTCCCAAGGCAAATATATATACCTTCCTTAACCCACCCCCAGCCAACCTGGACAAAGGCCGAGACAAACTCATGTCAAGTAAAGCAACTGCCGCAATAGTTACCCAGATGTTCGTTTCACTGCAAGCCCGGCCTGATTCAAACATGGATGAGTTTTTCATGCACGAGAATGCACGTGATCCGCCAGCATTATCCGATAGAGGTAAGCTACGGAGTGGGACAAAATCTCAAATTCTCAATTGTTTACCAGCTATTCCTGCACAAGGGAAGAATTCAGCAGCTAGACAAGCTTCAGTTGTCATCTTGGATATGCCTGCTGTAGTCCATGTAATCAAACCACAGAAAGCGGATCTGTTTGGAGAATATGCTCGATTGCAATTATTGCCATACATCGAATCTCTGATTAACACGAACACCACAAGGGTTGATGCGATCTATGACTGTTACCCCGAAGGCAGTTTGAAGAATCAGACGCGAGCAAAACGCCTCGGTGAGACAGCAGTTAGGTTGATACGGGTGTCCGAGAACGTCCCTTTACCTAAAGGGAAGAATTGGCAGGCATTCTTGAAAGTTAGTGAGAATAAAGACGAATTTTTCAAGTTCCTGTCTGCTGAACTGCTGAAATTAACATCAACATCCGAGTACCAGTTGTTAACGACATCAGGAGAATATGTACTATGCAATAAGGATGTTAGCTTATGTGACATATCTCCATCGAACCACGAGGAAGCAGACACGCGCATGATGCTTCATCTCAACCATGCAGTCTCACAAGGTCACAAAATAGCTTTTCTTCGCACGGTTGATTCTGATGTCGTCATTCTGTCTTTGCACCATTTCGCAACATTCCGTGACCTTGGACTCAGTGAGCTGTGGATTGGGTTTGGAATTGGAAAGGCATATAAAGATATGCCAATTCATGAGATAGCTTCACAACTTGGACCTGATTACTGTAAGGCCCTGACTTTCTTCCACGCCTTCACAGGTTGTGATGTAACATCCAGCATGCTCGGCATTGGGAAGAAGACAGGATGGAATGCATGGATGAATTTTCCCGCATCAACTGAAATGATGATAGAATTGACTGAGAATCCGCAAGTCTTTTCAGAGGATTCCCCTCATATGCAGCATATCGAAAAACTCACCATACAGATGTACAGTAACAGTTGTGTCAGTACACGTGTCAATGATGCGAGACGGCATATGTTCACACATGGCCTTAAGTCTATGGAAAACATCCCGCCCACCAAAGCAGCTCTGTATCAACATGTAAAAAGGGTAATTCTTGTGTCATCTTTCATTTGGCATCGTGCTCTGCAGAAACACTTATGTGTGCCAGACCCATCACAGTACGGATGGGAGTGGAATCCACGTCTCAATATTCTGGTCCCATTTTGGACTCACCTAGGAGACGCAAGTGCTGCATGTGCACTGATGCTCCACTGTAGTTGTGCCAAGGCCTGCAAGGGCAATTGCAAATGCTTGAAAGCTGGATTAAGGTGCACACCTTTGTGTAAGTGTGAAGGTGGCTGTTGTAACAATATTGAGTAGTATACTGTCATGTTAGGACCAGTCATCTCCTATTCTGGTATTTTTTTTTCCATTTTCGGCCAGTTAACACATGTCATGTTTCTAGTTGAGTTGATTTTGCTAACAAATGTTCATCCCATGTGGCTTGCTACATTGTCCGGGGTATAGGAATACAGTTTTAGATTTCGGAAAATAGTCTGTTATTTACTGCACAAGACGGTGTTAATTCATGCATAGCATGATACAATATCCCCAACTATTTTGCCTCTGTACAACAGTTGATACCTTCGTTCACCCGTGTGTTCATCTATGGTATCCTTGTCTTTCTCTGGCCATAGGCCACATGTGACTAGTCAGTTCCTACTCCATAGCAAATCAACTTGGAAATCCTTCATCTTGTAGCGCACTCATGTCTCAATGAATCCATACCTGAGTTGATCTAATAAATCTAACGTAAGGTATCAAATTGCCATACCGGATCATATTTCGATAAGTTATTCGCTAAAACATTTCGACCACTCATCGACATCAAAGGTCATGTTTTGGCTCCCAGTGGTGGCTATATCTCTATATCCCTGGTAAAGTAGCATACCATGAGGGATGGGCATTAAGTGTCGGCAACATTAATCCTGACTTGGAACACACCACATCTTAACTGGCCGAAAATGAAGAATACTACTTGTAGTCAAAAAATATTCCTGTACCTCGAATGACTGCAAACATACACTCACCCCTTCTAGTCCCATTTTGCCAATGTTCTATACTGGCAAGATAACATTGTATAATTAACAACGGGAACTAATGCATCCCGAGTTCATTCCAGCACTGCCCTTGCTGGCAGACGTGTCGCTATGGTGTTGAGATTGAACCAGAACTCCTCTAGAAATTTGATAGTTTTATTTTCTTAGAAAATAAATCTATCGAAAATGCCGGAAGTTGAGAATAGACTGTCACTTTAATTGGATTATCAAATGTCCAAGTATCCCCACTGCTGCATACTATCGAGTACCCTTGTTCATGTGTTGACAGGAATCTCTCATACCATGTTCATTTGACCATTGCATTCCCGAGAAACATTCAACACTAATTTATCTACGGACGGACGATCATACTGACAGTCAGACACACAGACGCACACATCGACGGAAATTCTGATCCCATTATCCATTAATCTTCCCCCCAACTTGTTCCAAGGGCTTCACTCCATCATTCACATCAATTACAGCACATGTATGGTGTTAGGTTTGGAGCTTCAGTTGTGCGATCGGCGAAAATAGCTTTTTTTCGATCCGCTTGGCGGCCATTTTGGATTTCGCTGCTAGTGGTGGCTAGAGGATGGTGCCAACTTGTAGCCGATCGATTTTGAAATCTCTGATGCCTACCCTTACATCATGCCAAATTTCAGGAAGGTATCACCAAGTGCACAATTCTAGCGAATTCCTCCCCCGCTATAATTAATAATGGGCATATCATGCGCTCATGGCGCAGCTGTTTATTGTATTGTGTTTCTCTTCTTACCGAATGCCCATTCTAAAACAATTTGGCCCATTTGTGAAGGTTGTGTAAGAAATACTATGTGACTGAAACTTTCTTTCACTCAGTTAACCATTTAGCAAACATAACGGTTTCATCTGCCCACATAATTTACAAACTGAGCAGTTGGAAAAACAATTAGGTTAAGAAACATTCAACAAAACCATATCATGTGACCCCCTCATTGGAATGAACTCATCAAGGTTACATGATATGGTAGGGACATGGTGGCTCAGTAGGTAGATGTGCAGACTGCAAGCTGAGAGGTCCTCGGTTCGAATCCCACCTGAGGCAACCTCATTGTGTCCTTAGGCAAGACACTTCACCCCCATTCACCACGTTTGGGGCATGATGATATTGTGTACTAAGGCGAAAAGCACGTCGATTGTGCACTTGTCTTCAACCAATGCTAACCCTGCTTGTGTGGAGTTAGTATGTTTGGGAGCTGACAGTTGCTCGCCATGGCTCTGTGGTTCTCCCTGGGTGCTCCGGCATCCTTCACCCATAAAACTGTTGTGGTCATGATTAGCCATTGTGCAGAAATACGTGACCTTAAACACCAATAAATAAATTATAATACATGATATGGTTTTATTACAGTTTTATGAAAAAATTATTAAATAAAATTAAAATAAATTTTGATACATCATGTATGTCGAGTAATGGGTTAACTACACAGCGCAGGAATGGTGTTTTGAATGATTCACTGATGGCTCTATTAAATAAGCCTACAATTTATTTGACCCACACATCATAAGATGAGCACCTAGTGTCTTTGCATGGATATTAGCTATTATCTTATTCATGGATATAAGAAAAGTGTGTATTTTGAGATGTGTCAAAGCCGTACATTGAAAATAAGCTATTATTTGAGAAAATAAAATGTATTTCCATTTTTGGAATTCACTAAAAAAAATAATGAGAGGTTTTGAGCTTATTAGCTCATCTTGACAAAGTCAAGCTGAGCTAATCTCATCGCTACCTGTCTGTCGTCTGGTGTCCGTCGTCCGTCGTCTGTCGTCCGTCGTCCGTCAACACCATGTTTTGGTCTTTTCCTCCAAAGCCACTGGGCCAATTCAAGTGAAAGTTTGTGTGAGTGATGGTCCCAAAGGGGCATTTCATTTTTGTTCAACTCAGCATGCCCAGCCCCATAGGGAGGGAGTGGAGGAAAATGCTCCAAAATATTTTTAAAATCTTCTTCTCAAGAACCAGTGTGTACAATGTCTTGATATTTGCTATGGAGCTTCCATATGAGGTGTAGAATCAAGTTTGTTCAAACGAAGTTCGTGAAGTAATATTTGGTTTTGTAATAGGAGGGGTAAGATTTTTGTCCCCGCCCAAAATTTCTATTTTCTGAACCAATGGTCCGGTATGAACCAAATTTGGTTTGTGGTAGTATTGGGTCATAAGTACTTGACCCATGCAAAAAAAAAAATTCCCGCATCCCCATGGGAACCCTGGGAGCAAAAAATAGAAATATTTTCAAACGCCCATATTTCCCAAACCCCACGGAACAGAGATCTTTTATTTGGTATGAAGTATCCTTATGACCAGTAGAATTGAATGGTAAAAAAAAATTGCCATCGGTTATGTTAGGGTGTTCTGTAATGGGCATCGAAAAAATGCTGAGTCAGCATATTTGCAAAAATTTTAATAAATCTTTTCTCCAGAACCAATCATCAGAATCTTTTGATATTTGGTATACAGCATTCATAGGGGAGTCAGATAAAAGTTTGTTAAAATAAAGCTCATTGGTTCATATTTGGGCTCTCTACAGCAGCCCGAAATTTTAACATAGGGTAATATGGGGAATATTCTTTAAAAATCTTCTTCTTCAGAACCGCCAGTCAGAATCTTTTAATATTTGGTATACATCATTGTTATGAGGGTCAGATTCTAGATTGTTCAAACCAAGTCCCTAGGTTAATATTTGGGCTTCCTATGGAAGCCCAAATTTTATCTTTGTTCAATATGGAGGGTAATTTAAAAAAATCTTCTTCTTCAGATCCATCAGTCAGAATGCTTTGATATTTAGTATGCAACATCTCTATGGGGGTCAGATTCAATTTTGTTCAAATCAGATCCCTAGGTATATATTTGGGCTCACTATGGTAGCCCAAATTTTTACTTAGTGCAATATGAGAAAATTTCTTTAAAAATCTTCTTCTTCAGATCCACCAGTCGGAATGGTTTTATATTTAGTATACAACATCTCTAGGGGGGTCAGATTCCAGGTTGTTCAATTCGAGTGCCTAGGTTAATATTTGGGCTCCATATGGGAACATGAAATTTAACTTAGTACAATATGAGGGAATTTCTTCAAAAATCTTCTTCTTCAGATTCACTTGTCAGAATGCTTTCACATTTGGTATACAACATCTCTAGGGGGGTCAGATTCAAGTTTGTTCAAATCGGATCCATAGGTCAATATTTGGGCTCGCTATGGTAGCCCAAATTTGAACTTAGTGCAATTCGAAGAAATTTCTTTACAATTTCTCTTCTTCAGATCCAGTGGTCAGAATGCTTTCATATTCGGTACACAACATCTCTAGGGAAGTCAGATTTAACTGTGTTCAAATCAAGAGCCTGGTTTAATATTTGGGCTCTCTATGGGAGCTGGAATTGGCCATTTTGCTGAAGAATTAAAAATTTTGTATTCAGTACCCTCTAGAGGTACTAAGATTAATCCACATAGGTTGTATCAAGGGGCTTCATAGGGGAGCTCTACATTTTACTTACGATCAACTGAAGAAAAGGCATGATGCCTAGATTATTTTTGTCACTCCTGAGGGACTCAAGGATTGACAGTGTAGTCTATGGAGATGGCTTGCTTAATGTAGACTCATTCTTGGACTCAGTTTAAATTGTGTTCTGTACAAGATGAGCACTTCAGGCCCCGTGGGGCCTCTTGTTTTGAATAGTGCTGGCTGATTTTGGCAATTATGTTTGGCAAAGAGTTGATTTAGATGAGATTTACACTAAGTCTGTACAGTGCACAGGGTAACTTACTCAGTTAAAAATGAAAATTTTTATAAGTTGACAAAAGTCACACTTTCTGGTTACAAAAAATTGTTATCGGCCATATCACACAGTACATGGCTGTAAAAATACACAGGGTTAGTTGGTTTCATGTTGTTACATAGGCTACAAGATTCAAGGAACTAATGGAAATACTTAGACAGAATTGTGGAAAGTTTTTTAAAGTGAATTCCAAAAATGAAAACAATTCTATTTTCAGTTAATAGCTTGTTTGAAATGCATATTGCTCATGCTCACTCGTGAGATAATTGTCAGTATTCATGCAAAGACACCAGATACCCTCTTTCTGGCATTCAACCAATTTGGTTTTAAGCTTATTATTTATTTCTTTTCAACCTACTCACAATTGTTTACAATTGGCTGCAACGTAAGTGCAAGCCCTACTTCGGAACTAACTCAAGCTTTTAGAGAACTTTTCCAAACAAGTTGGAAAAGTAATAGAGTTCAAAAGCACGAAAAAGATCGAAAAAAGGGTCGAGCGAGACCAGCGCTCGAAATTACAGGTACTCTCTCTGCACACCTCTTGCGTTTACCGAGCGCATGCGCAACAACCGTGACGTCAATTTCTTTTATTTCCGCCATTGTACATGGTCGGAACTTTTTTGTGACTCGTGCTACTTTGCTGTTATTCTTCGTGAACAACTTATTATATGTGCTCTGCATTTCATTGTGTGCAAGTGGATTGTATCCTTTTATCAAGCTATCCAAAATTGATTTTGATTAATGTTATTTTTGATCATTATTGCTTGTTTCTTCACACTTAATCTTGTTTTTCCCCTACGTATGAACACGACCTTTGTGCTGTTTTCCGTCGGCGGGAAGCTTGATTCCTTTTTCATTCATATAATGTCAAAGACTATTCCTTGTCCCTCTTGCTTGCAAGTGAAGCATGTGGACGACTCTCATTCCACATGTGTCACTTGCAACAATTGCACTCAGGCCCATTCATCTGGTATTTGTGGGGTTTGGTCGTCTAAATTCTGGGCTTCTGTTAACAAGGTGGTTCCGTCCAGAGCTGGAACCCCTCGTTCTCAGGGTAAGGGTAGCCGTGCGTAGCAGACATTTCTGCTGGTGCACGTGGTGACTCTGTCACACAGGATTCTCATCTGTCTTCTGTGGCGAGTTCCTCTGCAACTGCTGACGGTGCTAGTTCAGTGATACCTGACGTGGAGACCGTGGTCTCTTTGTCTTCTGATGTCACTCTTGAGGCGTCTGTTTTCGTAGAGAGCTTCTCCGAGGTCAGCTCGGTGACCCTTTCCGATCTGCCTCCTACGCCGTCGACAGTTGCTAAGGAAATTGTTACTACAGATCCTATTCTGTCTGATGGTGGCTCTTCCATCTCCTCTGGGGATGGTCTATAGTCTCTGGGGACCGAGGCTGTATCTGCTGGTGTGTCTGTGTGCTCTCAACCTCCCCTAGCCTCGCGGTGGGGCTGTGCGGGTTTGCTGTCTGCTCCGTCTCATCTGGCTAGGTTTGCTCGTAGTCGGTTGAGCCGGTCGGTCGTTTCGGCAGCAATTCCTCATCCCTTGAGTGAATTGTTTATTGTTCCTCCTTCCCCTGCTAGTGTGCCGCCTAGCAGGATGGTGTTGGGAGTTGGGACGTTGGCATCCAGGGCCTGCTGTCCGGCAGCGGTCAGTGACAGCCCCTGTTAGCTGTCACTCTCGAAAACCTTCCTCCGGTGATTCCTCACTGTGTTCCGAGTCTGGGTGTCGATCGATGCTTGCCGTCGGTCTCAGAGGATGGGCAGTTGGGGCTGTCTGCCGCGCAGAGGCCAATGACAGGTTCCTGTCATTCTTGGGACAATCCTCCGGTGTCTTCTCACCGTGTCCTAGGTCCAGCTACCGATCGACGTGCGCCGTCGGTCTCTTTCGAGGATTTGCAGGCAGGACCTTCTGTTTCGCAGAGGTCAGTGATGGCCCCTGGGCATCACAATCGGGACTATCCTCCGGTGTCTTCTCACCGTATCCCTATTCTGTCTGCAGATCGACGTTCGACGTCGGTCTCTTCTGAGGATTTGGGTTCTTCTACCAGAAGGGTCCATTGGGAGGACACTCCGTCGGTCGATGCTGCTGCGACGGATTCTCAGGGTGATCTGTGTCAGGCCTTTTTGGCGCTTACCCGGTTGCTTTCTGGCAACACCCAAGTTGGCCTCCCTGTGCCTCCTGAGGCACAAACTCCTTTGGTCGGTCGCCGAGATGTCTCACCTGGCCCCTTGGATACTGCTCAGTCTTCCCAGGAGGTTTCTGCTGGTCAGCCCGAGTTGGGCTATGTCTCCTCTGCTACGGAGGATGACGATTATCTGGAAGGTGATGGGCCCCCTCATCAGTCTTGGGGCAGGCTTTGGATTTCGTCTTCAGCTTATTGCCGGAAGTTCTACTTTCTGACCAGCCATCTGTGACCGTCCAGCCTGGGTCCACTGTGGAGCGCTGTAACCCTGTTGAGCCTTCTAGCTCTGGGGCTTTGCGTCCTCTGCAATCGGCTCAGGTTGTTGAGTCCTTCCAGGGCTTAGACGCCAAAATGCGTTCTAAGGCCCTCAAGGGTTCCTTCTTTTCTAGAGCTGATGCCTTTCTGCCTCCATCGCGGTTTCGTGTTTACGATTCCGTCTCTCCACCAGTCTTCCAAGGGATGACTACTGTGGATGAGGATTCTTCTTCCCTCGGGTTAACTAAGCCTAAGTCGGCAGTTCTCCCGATGTCGGTAGTTGAATCTATGGTGGGCCTGTCCCGAGAGATGCTGGGTATGTTATCTCTCGCAGACCATGTCGTCGCTGCTCTGGCTGAATATTTTCCACCAGGGGAGTTTGATGACGCTCAGGCACCTTTTCGCGTTTTGTCACAGGCTCTTATGAACCTGACACACGCTCACGCTTGTAACAAGGCTAATTTGGAGCTGGCACGCCGGGATGTGGTGTTGGATTCTTCTCCATCCCTTCCTTCTGAGCAACATGCTGTTCTGAGGTCTGCCTCTTTGGTGGAACCTCAGTTGTTCCATGGTTCTGTGGAAGCTGTTCGTGGCGAAGTTCTTCGTCATTCGAAGGACCAGCTTTTGCTGCGACAGCTTGACCAACTTGCTGCTGCGGGTGGCGGTCGTTCCAGGCCCGCCAAGCGTGCTGCTGCGTCTGCCTCATTGCCTCCGTCGGCTATGCCTTTGGCTCTGTCTGCTCCTTCTGCACATAAGAAGTGCCGACGTGGCCAGGTTTGCTGGCAGCCTCAAGCAGGAAAGTCTCAGGACTCTGTCACTTCCCAAGGTGGTTTCTCCTCTCGGGGGCCTCGTCAAGGCCGCAAGTGAAGGTTCTCACCTCGATTTGCCTCCAGTCGGGGGAAGGCTGTCGCTGTTTTACGACCGTTGGACAGAGATAACGTCAGACCCTTGGGTCCTCGACATCATTCAATCCGGTTTGCGACTGTCCTTCCATCGGCACCCCAGTTTATCTCGGGTGCCCCTCCCGACTCAGGTCCCTTCCGATTCTCTGCGTCGGGACCTTCTGGTGCAGGAGATCGACAATCTCCTCTCCAAAGGGGCAATCGTGGTGGTGGTCAGGAACACCCTTTCACCGGGGTTTTACTCGAAGACTTTTCTTGGTGCCGAAGAAAAACGGCCAATTTCGTCCTGTCCTCGATCTGAGTATCCTGAACGAGTACATTATAGCTCCTCGTTTCAGTATGCCTCCTTGGGCCTTCACCCGACTGATGTCACATGTGCTTGCTTTCCGCCGTACTCAGTCGGCTGCGACTTCGTCAGCCTACCTCGACGACATCCTCCAACGGCACCACGATGCTGCTGTTCTTGAGTTAGATGTCCGGCAGTTTCTTTGCCTGCTAGCGTCGCTGGGTTTCGGAGTCAATCGCGAGAAGTCGGATCTCCTTCCTTCTCAGCGATTCCGTCATTTGGGGATGGATTTCGACACTCTTCACAATGTAGTGTCGGTCCCCCATGCTCGGGCGATGATTCTTTCCGCCTTGACTCGGAACCTGCTTCAATCTTCCTCGGTCTCGGCCAGGACTTTCCTTCGGATGCTGGGCCTTTGCGGTTCAGTGACAGATCTCATTCCGCTCGGTCGCTTGTTTGTCCGACCTCTCCAACACTTCCTGTTGGATCATTGACGTCCGAATGTAGATCCGCTGGACCTGGAACTCACTATTCCTCGGTCTCTGCTTTGTCACCTCCACCCTTGGGCTGATATTCCCTGGCTGACACAGGATGTTCCGTTGGATCTTCCCTTGGCCGATCGCATCCTTACTTCGGATGCCAGCGATCGGGGCTGGGGTGCGACATTGGATCCTCTCGGTCTGTCTACTCACGGCAAGTTGGACAGCGAGCAGGTGGGTCTTCATATTAACCCGAAGGAGCTCCTTGCTCTTCTGCTGAGTTTTCGGCTTTGGATCTCTCATCTGTTGGACCATTTTGTCCTACTTCTTTCGGACAATTCGACAGTAGTGGCCTACATACGGAATCAATGAGGCACACATTCGATTCCCATGTATCGGCTGTCTCGGGATCTGCTTCTGTTGGCGCGGGATGTGAACGCTCGGGTGTCCATTCGACACATTCCCGGGCGTCTCAACGTCCTAGCAGACTCCCTGTCCCGGCATGACAGTGTCCTTCCAACCGAATGGATGCTACATCGGTCGGTGTTTCAGGCGATTTGCGAGCAGTGGGGCCGTCCTCAGGTCAACCTTTTCGCTACTCACTGGAATCAACAGGTAGAGACCTTTGTCTCTCCTTGTCCAGATCCTCGGGCATTTGAAGTCGTCGCTCTGTCTCTGGACTGGACAGGTTGGATCGGCTATGCCTTTCCTCCTGCACCGATTCTTCCTCAAGTATTAGCGAAGATTTGTACTTGCAGTTGCAGGATTATTCTGATCGCATCCCTGTCTCCATAGAGGGTGTGGATCAATCTGCTGCGTCCTCTGTTGGCAAATCCGCCGATTCGTCTACCTCTATGTCGCGATCTTCTTTCCCAGGGTCATTCCAGGAAGTATCACAACAACCTGGCGAGCCTGTCCCTTCACGCCTGTCTTTTATCAGGTCCAGTCTCCGACGTAGAGGTTTTTCAAGACGAACAGTAGAGTGCATTTCTGCATCGCGGCGACATTCCACTGGCATGACTTATGCTGCGAAGTGGAAGGTTTTCTGCCGCTGGTGTGCAGATCACAATGTGGATTACCGTGATCCGTCAATCGCTCAAATTGCGGATTTTCTGGTATATCTTTTTGACTCCAAGGGCCTCCAGCCTATTACGATTAAGGGCTATCGGTCTATGCTGTCTGATACTTTCTCTTATGTGGGAAAGCGGTGCATCGGTTGTAATCTTTTTCTCTCCAAACTCATTCGGCACTTTTCCTTGAAGAGGCCTCGAGTTTTGCATCTTCCACTCAAGTGGATCTTGGCATGGGTGTTGCATTGTTTGGAGGGGGCGCCATTCGAGCCTTTATCTGAGACCGATATGCATTTTCTGACCTATAAGATGGCTTTTCTTCTAGCGTTTGCATCTGCTCGACAAGTCAGTGAGCTTCATATGCTATCTGTTGATTCTGCCTTCTTCAGAAATGAGGCTAACAGTGTCATCTTCACTACTGATTGCTCTTTTCTGGCTAAGAATCAACTTCCTGATTCAGTACCTCCTCCCATCTGCATCTGGGCTCTCCCTGCTGTCAGTGGCCGGAGACCTCCTCTTTGTCCTGTTCATGCGATCAAGACTTACATTACTCGCACTCAGTTCATTCAGAGGGGTCGGAAGAGATTCTTTCTGTCTCTCATTCCTCAAAGGCAGTCTATCTCTTCCCATTCTATTTCCAGGTGGATCTGTCTTGCAATCAAGCTGGCTTATTCCCGCTTGTCTGCGTCGGATCTTGTTTCGAACCAGTTTAATGCTCATGAGGTTCGTGCCATTTCTACATCCTGGGCGTTCTCCAATTCTGTTTCGCTCCGGGATGTTATGAATGCGGCTTACTGGAGGAATGCCTCTACCTTCTCCTCCTTTTATCTCCGCCACCTTCAGCAGCAATCTGAGGACCTTTATTCTTTAGGCCCCCTCGTTGCTGCTCAGGCTGTTGTGCACCCTCGTTAAATTTGTTTTTATCGAGGTTGTGCTTCGCTCAGCCTTGTTCTTTTCAGGTGCCTTCTCTCTATCTTCATTACAGGTTTCGCTATTGTTCTCTGCCATCCTTGCTTTTCTTTCTGCTACTCTTGTTGGTATTGGTTATGTGATTCACCTCCTCCTATTGTTTATTCAGCCAATTGTGAACAATTGTGAGTAGGTTGAAAAGAAATGAAAATGTTTTAGTAAATTTTGTTTCTTAACATACCTACCACAATTGTTTACCGGAGGCCCACCCTCCTTGGGGATATCTTTGATATCGATGCCTTCCCACTAAATCACAAACTTCTCGTTGGCAGAAATACGGAATTGATGTCACGGTTGTTGCGCATGCGCTCGGTAAACGCAAGAGGTGTGCAGAGAGAGTACCTGTAATTTTTAGCGCTGGTCTCGCTCGACCCTTTTTTCGATCTTTTTCGTGCTTTTGCACTCTATTACTTTTCCAACTTGTTTGGAAAAGTTCTCTAAAAGCTTGAGTTAGTTCCGAAGTAGGGCTTGCACTTACGTTACAGCCAATTGTAAACAACTGTGGTAGGTATGTTAAGAAACAAAATTTACTAAAAAAATTTTAATTTTCCAAGTTATACAACTTATATTATACATGTAACCCTTTACCCAACACTTACATTACGAAACTTTTTTATCTTAAATATTTTCAATTTTTCACAAAATGTCAACGAAACCATATCGTGCAAGCTCACATGATGTGAGTCGCATGATATGATTTTGTTGAAATATTTTGAAAAATATTCTTTTTTTAATTACTCAATTAGTAAATTGCGCAGGTGGATGTGTCCAATTTATTAGGTAAAGCTTAATTCCTTTCCTAAGCTAAATGGTGTGCGTATGTGGGATGACTTCGGTAGCGGCAACTTCATGGCTTTGCTCTTTTAGAATCCGCTGAAGGGATCTTTAACCTGCATGGATTGTGTCTCTCTTTGCATGAGGGATAGCCATTTTACATCCTCACCCGATAGGAGGATATGCTATGATAGCATTAGCCCCACAATTGGTGCTGCCTATTCATACACATCGAGAATTTTTCTGACCAAGAATTGATCTTGTGATCTCAAGCATGAGAACCGGCACACTTAATCCCTCAGCCACCTCTGGAGTTCCCCCGTGGGAACCCCGGGAAGTGAAGCAGTGCTTGTTTACTGTGGTAAACAAGCTCTGTTTAACTGGTAAAATAGGACCCAGTCACTAATGCTTGGGGTGCGAGTCCTCTAAAATAGGCAACATGGGGTATAAACGATTGACTGACCTTGACTTTATCTCCAAGTTGTGGTCATGATTAGCCATTGTGCAGAAGTATGTGACCTTAAACAACAATAAATATAAATATATACCTCTGGAGTAGTTAATTTGTCTATTAAACTAAATCTGTCTTTGTTTTTTACTGGTATTTTTCAAAATATTCCAGCCTCATCATATTGATGATCTTCTTGCCAATGAGTACTCAATAGCATCAGAAGAATTAGAGGATCAGGTGGATGAGGAACGTACCCTCGATTCTGGACCAGACATTGACAATCTTGTTGATCGGATGTTAACTCTTACACCTTCATCACAGTTGCCTTCTGAGTGTCCTGATGATCAGCCCCCTGAATTACCACCAAAGTTAACAAAACAACAGAATGGAAGTGTATTCCATGCAGAAAATGGAGGGTCTCCTAATGAAACACCTCCAGCCATTCCTCCCAGGAGACGAGAACCGAAAGAATCTCAGAGTGTAAGTTTTTTGTTTGTTGTACTACCACTGAGAAAATTTTGGCGATATGTGGAAATCACTTTTACTTTACTCCTGATCCAGCCAGCATTATTCACTAAAATTGCCATTTTAATTCAATTATTTTTTGAGTTTTTGTCCCCTAAACATAACTAATGATGTCTTATTTGAATGAGTTCATTCAACTTGCTTCCAATAAGGGGCCATAAGCTAAAGGGTTCCCACTTAAATGAAGTCCTTGAATTTTGGCCCCTTCCTTCAGTAGTGCTTTAATTTGTTTCTATCCCTTAACTGGTAGAGTGCTGGAAGCCCATATTTGGGCTTTACTCTGAGGTGAAGGTACTGCAACTTGAAGGCTTCATACTCAATGGATGTGCTTCGTATTATCTTTGAAGTAATATTATTTAGTCTGTATGGACTTGTCTTGTTACAATTTATGGGAGAGTGCCTGTAGGCACTCTCCCATAAATTGTAACAAGGCAAAGACATGTGAACAAATTTTGATGGCCAAAAATAATTCAGCACTCTACCAGTTAAAAAGCACTTGATTTTCCACCACCTTCCTTAAAAAGTACTTGAACTCAGTTTGCCCATAACCTCAGAGATGAGAAATTTCTGGATAACCCACCTCAGTCTAATGTGTAGATTCTAGACCACTGCAGTTAATTTCATGAGCTTCTGTCAGTAACCTGAGAGCCCTTTCCAGCAGTGTATTACATCACAGCATTTCATTGTTATGTCATAACATTAGGTTTTATCACTCAGTTCGAAGTAGGTTATAGTTCTGGAAAAATTAACAACTGGATAAAATAGTTCGAGTTTTTATTTGTTGAAGATTTGGTAATGTAGATGAATGGAAAATGGGTCATCTTAGGAGAACAGCAGGTTAACAAAATGATTGTTTGCCCAGTTCGAACACCCTGATAATTTTTTTAAATTGTCTTTAAAATTTGCTTGAATTTAATTTTCTGATATCAGTGGGAACACTGAGCAATGTTTTTGAGGAAAGAAATGAAAATTTTATTGGAGAGAAAGATTTTCTGCCAGTCTCTTTTCAGTTGTGTTAGGCAGAGGATTATTTATGTGTCCATCTGTTTATTATGCCCCCGACCTCCGATGGAGGATTTGGGGGTACCTAGTGAAACCATCCGGCCAACTGTCCGCTTGTCTGTCTGTCCATCTCTCCGTACAAACGTTTTGCATTGTAATTTCAAAACCATTGTTCGGATTTGGATCTCATGTGGTATGCTGATAGACCTGCATGGCAGAACGGATATGCACAAGGAATGGGTTCTGTCCTGTAATTTTTCCCAGAGTTATGGCCTTTTTTTCACTTTTTCGACTTAAAAAATACCTTTAAGGCTACTTCAAACATGCCTGCGAGTTGGGGGCAGTGACCCATGCTTTGCATTGTCCTTGCTAACTATCATAATGTTTTAGTGTAAATTTACCTTTTATATGATGTTTAGTACACTGGGAGACTCTTCATCTCATATTCTGTAGAATAAATGGATAATTGTAAATAATTGTCAAACACCAACCATTAACTTTTACTTCCAAAGCAAATTTAATCTGTAAGTTTAGGTGACAATATGTAGGGTTCCTGTGGAACCTTGGATTCAAGCAGCGGCCTTAAATTTGACAAAGAGTCATTCAGGGCCTTGAAATCCTGGAAAATGTGCCAGCAGGCCTTGAAAAGCCTTGAATATTCATGAAATAAATGCTGATAAAGCACGTAATCATAATTATATGGTTTAATATATCAGAGGTTGTGAAGGCATAGTCCTAACTAGGACTTCTGGTCATTCCCCCATCCTCCCACTTCCCTTCTAGGGAAGTGGGAGGATGGGGAAATGACCAGGGGATCCTTGTTAGGACTAGTGAAGGCTGGGTCTTGAAAATCCTTGAATTTGGCTATTGTTCGGCCTTGAAAAATGCTGAAATATGTTGAGAAATAGCCTTGAATTTTATCAGTCCTTGCCTGCAAGAACACTGATATACATGAATTTTAATTTTCTTTTTAACATTTTTGATAATGGAATTCATCTTACAACAAGAAAGTATTTTCCCCAATACAAGAAAAAATGTCTATACAAATCTGTATTGAGGGTAGCAGCCACACCTGAGAGCAATCAGTTCAGAAAGAGAGCGTTTTTTTTTTTACCTCAGAACCTGCACTCCTCTAAAACCAATTACACACATCCAAGCCACCGTTTTTTATAACTAATTAATTGATAAATAAATCACCAAATCAACGAAATAAGACTTGATCATTTTTTGCCATGATGATATTTTTATACAGCCCTACCATGCATTAACCCTTTACCTAACATGAAAAGCAGATGACACTTCCAAAAATAATTCTTGAAAAACTAAATTTTTAGCTCAACTTTGGCGAAGCCAAATTTGAGCTTATGCCATGGCCTGTCGTCCGTCTGTCCATCAACAATTAGATACGGCTCGGGCTAGAGGCCGTATTTATGAACCGATCTTTACGAAACTTCTTGGGTACCTTTGTTATGACCGTGGGACGAGAACGGGTGTTTTTGGGTGCGGTCCGAAATTCAAGATGGCTGCCAGCCACCATTTTGTACCGACGATGCAGAAATCTGTTTTTTGTACACAACTTCCGTATGAAAGCTCTGATTTGAATAATTTTTTGTATGAATGTTTAGTACCATTGGATACATCACATATAATACAGGTTTTTTTCTCGTGTGTAAATTATGCAAATTAGATGAACTTTGATGTTTTTTGGTGTTACTTTCAGCACTGTAAGTGCAAATGCCAATACAGCTTGGGCTAGAGGCCGTATTTATGAACCGATCTTTAAGAAACTCCTTGGGTACCTTTGTTATCACCGTGGGACGAGAACGAGTGTTTTTGGGTCCGGTCCGAAATTCAAGATGGCCGATGGCAGCCATTTTGTACAAAATTTGGTGCAATCAGATTTTTGCACAGAACTTCCATATGAAAGCGTTGATTTGAATAATTTTTTGTGTGAATGTTTAGTACCATGGGATACATCACATATAATACGGGTTTTTTTCTCATGCAGAAATTATGCAAATTAGATGAACTTTGATTTTTTCAGTGCTACTTACACACAGTAAGTACGCATGTCAATACGGCTCGGGCTAGAGTCTGTATTTATGAACCGATCTTCACGAAACGTCTTGGGTTCCTTTGTTATCACCTTGGGACGAGAACGAGTGTTTCTGGATGCGGTCCAAAATTCAAGATGGCTGCCAGTGGCCATTTTGTACCGAAATTAGGTCTTATCAGTTTTTTGTACACAACTTCTATACGGCTCAGGCTAGAGGCCGTATTTATGAATTCAAGATGGCCACCAGCAGCCATTTTGTACCAAAATTAGTGCAATCAGTTTTTTTGTACAGAACTTCTGTATGAAAGTTCTGATTTGAATAAATTTTTGTATGAATGTTTAGTAACATGGAATACATCACATATAGTACGGGTTTTTTTCTTGTGCAGAAATTATGCAAATTAGATGAACTTTGATTTATTCAGTGCTACTTATACACTGTAAGTGCACATGTCAATACGGCTCGGGCTAGAGGCTGTATTTATGAACCGATCTTCACAAAACTTCTTGGGTACCTTTGTTATCACCTTGGGACGAGAAGGAGTGTTTCTGGGTGCGGTCCAAAATTCAAGATGGCTGCCAGTGGCCATTTTGTACCGAAATTAGGTCCAATCAGTTTTTTGTCACAACTTCTACACAGCTCATATTTGTGAACTGATCTTCACGAAACTTCTTGGGTACCTTTGTTTTCACCTTGGGACAGGAATGAGTGTGTTTTGGGGTGCCTTTGTTATCACTGTGCTATGAGAACAAATATTTTGGGGTTCAGTCAGACCCTCTCTGGGACTCCAAGATTTCTTTTCTAGTTTAGCATCTGACTGTCACCCACCTTTACAATACTTTACCTATACATTTGTTACAGGCAACGGTCAGTATTTATGTACAGACTGTTACAATACTTTATATGTACCTTTGTTATCAGGTCATTACCTAGATGTTTGTCATTGCTGTGTCACATACTATACATGTACATGTCTTTGTCTTGACAAGTTGAGCTACAGCGTCATTGACACTTTCATTTCATGTTTTGTCTCAAAAACATAGGTTATGACCCCTCGTTGGAACGAGCTCGTTCCAGCAAGGGGTCATAACCTATGTTTTTGAGACAAAAAATGAAAAAATAATGAAAATTAATTGGCGATTTTTGAAAATGCCACTGTCCTGTTTTGGCCGTTACACTGGGTAAAGGGATAAACCTGAAAAATAAAACAAAGATACACACAGCCGAAACACTAGTATTATAGCCTCAATGGTTATAGTTCAAGTAGAATAATGAATGGAGATTATGTCACGCATTGTGTAAGAACACAGTACCTTGATGTCATGATCTTTATTCATAAAAAATCAATTCATAGACGCTGAATGATTGTCAAAATATATGGGAACAAGTAAAGAAAAGGAGGAATATTGTAAGATAAATGGGTTATTATCACTAAGTGGATATCCGAGATGGTATATTGAAGTCTCAACAATGCCTCTGAGTCATATATCAACTCATCCTAATGGGCTTGTGGATATACGCCCAGAGACAAGGTCTCCACTTCAATACACCATCTTGGAAAACCCACATGGTGGTAAAATATCTTGTGATTTGAACTTTCTTCATTTGACAAAAATAGCTATTCCGTTATACTGCAGTTTATTACATTGTCATTAATTCTATTTCCAGTCTACCAGAGAAAGGCCAGTTAGTAATGGGCTTCCACCAACTCCAAAAGTTCATGTAAGTTAACATTATTTTTCTTAATTGTATTGCCATTTGGGATATTGACTTCATTCAGAAATATTTTGAACGATATTCTTATAAAACAGTATTTGAATTTGAATAGTGGAGCCCACTTATTTAAATATTATTGTTAACTGCATATTGCTTCCAAATCATTTCTCATCCCTTTAGTGCTAGAGCTGGTCGGTTTAACCGAACCGAAACTCGTTTTTTAAGTGGAAACCAAAATGGAAAAGAGAATAAAAAACGTATATTTTCAGTTTTGCTTAACTTATGGCTATTCACATTTAGCACGCCATAGATTTTTGTAGAATCAACAAAATGTCAGCTAATACGCAAACTAGCATATATCAATATTTTTGAAGAAGCGATGATAGAAATGCCAATCTTCATCGCCATATACAAAATTATCACGCTGAAGAGTACAAAACTCTTCTTGAAATAGAACAGACTGTGACACCTGCAAATCGACTTGGTGCCAAGGTAAGAGAAAAAGTATTAATTTAATCCCGGGATGGCAGGTAAAGGATTAAATTAATATTAATAAAAAGTTTGCTGCACATACATGTCAAGCAAAGTGTCAATCAAAAATTTGAAAGGAATGAAAACTAAAAAATCCAAAAATACGCTTATATGTGCAAAACATACGTGGCTGTTTTATTTTTAGCTCACCTGACTGAAAGACAGGAGGAGCTTAAGTGATCACTTTCTGTCCGTCATCCGTCTGTCATCTGTCAGTCTGTCCATCCGTCCCTCTGGCATGAACTTTACATTATCGACTTCTCATAAACTACTGGGCCGAATTGAACCAAATTTGATTTGCATGTTCCCTATCATATGTCAATTCAAGTTTGTCCAAATAAAGTTGCCACGCCCACTGGGGGCACTACAAGGGGCATAACTCTGATAGCACCCATATATTTGAAAAAAGCTTTTTAAAAAATCTTCTTCACCAGAACCATCAATTGGAATCTTTGGATATTTGCTATACAACATCTCTAGGGAGTCAGATTCAAGTATGTTCAAATACAGTCCCCGAGTTAATATTTGGGCTCCCTATGGGAGCCTGAATTTTAACTTTGTGCAATATGAGGAAATGTCTTTAAATATCTTCTTCAGATCCACCAGTCAGAATGGTTTCATGTTTGGGATACAACATCTCTAGAGGAGTTATATTCAAGTTTTTTCAAATCGAGTTCCTGGATTTATATTTGGGCTCCCTATGGGAGCCCAAGATTTAACTTTGTGCAATATGAAGGAATTTCTTTAACCCTTTACCTAACATGAAAAGCAGACGATACTTGCAAACAAAATTCTTGAATAACTAATTTTTTTTCCTTTTTTGTCTCAAAAACATAGGTTATGACCTCTCATTGGAACGAGCTCGACGAGCTCGTTCCAAAGAGGGGTTATAACCTATGTTTTTGAGACAAAAATGAAACAAAATAATGAAAATTAATTAGCGTTTTTGTAAATAGCGCTGGCCGGTTTTGGCCGTTACATTGGGTAAAGGGTTAAAAATCTTCTTCTCCAGAACCTTCAGTTAGAATCTTTTAATATTTTTGGTATACAGTATCTCTCGGGGGGTCAGATTCAAGTTTGTTCAAATTGCATCCCTGTGTTAATATTTGGGCTCAGTATGGGAGCCTGAATTTTAACTTAGAGCAATATGGCAATATGAGGAAATTTCATTAAAAATCTTCTTCTTCAGATCCACCAGTCCAAATGCTTTCATATTTGGTATACAATATCTGGAGGAGGGGTGGGGAGTGTGATGTTATGGTGTGTGTGTGTGTCAGATTCAAGTTTGTTTTAATCGGCTCCCCAGGTTAATATTTGGGCTCTCTATTTGATGGGGTGGGGGGGGGGGGGGGGGGGGGGGAGTGGTGGCAGTGATAGAATTGATAGTGATAGAACAGCTGATAGAATTGGAAGCAGTCAGGAAGACCCGGGATAATAATCCTCTGACATGGACACTAGAATCTCATGACTTCAAACTTCATTCCTCTGTGGTGTTGATAAACCATGACTAACTGAACGTGGCCCAAAATAATTCTTTGAATCACTTTGTCAGGTGAGCGATTAAGGTCCTTTGGGCCTCTCGTTTTTGAAGTAATGGGAATTCTCAGAAATCAGTGAATACTCTCTGATAATGATAACTCGATGTAAACCGAAAGGAAGGTTGGATATGGAAAACAGGTCAGGCGACCATCTTATAGATAATTTGAATAACCTCTACAGTGCTCTGTAAATCAATTATTCTGTGATTTGGAGTTAGCTCTTTTCTAGTTCAAAATTAATGTCAACATTTCATATGAATGGGGTATCTCTCTTTCTGAAGGTAAAAGGAAATTCTGAAGTTCTCAACTTCTGATTCTGGGCGGCTGCTTTCTGAAATTCTGACCCTCTTCACTTATTTTCATGTCAGGCAGTACATGAAAGGCATGAATGGAAATGAAAAACGAATTTTGACATGACAGTCGAATCACAAATTATCCATCTCAGATGAGTTGCGACTTTGCCATAAATGTTTGAGCCCACTCACTTACCCCCACCCCCACCCCCCAACTAGCAAACAACCAGATGCACGCACCCAATTCCTGTATCTATGCCTTTGGGGTTGGATGACTTTTTATGAAAGTATATGCAGATTGCAGATGCCATTTTTTGTTTATCGAATTACAGGAAACAATCATAATAGTTTTATTTCATTTCAAGTTCACTTGGTTATTTAACAAATTTTAGTACTATTCTGCCCCAGTTTAATGCACAAGATATGGAAAATATGTATCATGTTACAAAAACCAAAACCGAAAACCGATTTTTTTTGTCCAAAACTGAAGCCAAACCGATGATTTCAAGCCTCGAAATAAGCGTTTGCAGATGGAGGTCCCCAGAGGGTGAATTTGCTGATGCTATCCCATACAATGGGCTCAAATCCCACAATATACTTTCTGGGTTCCTCTTTCTGTTTAGGTCTAAGACCTTGATTCAGATTGAGGTTCACAGAGGGTAAATTTAGTGATGCTACCCTGCACAACAGGGTAGCATCACCAAAAACACCCTCTTGAGGACCTCATTTTGCAGATGATACTCTGCTTATTTCCAGCCTCGGATGTGCATGTGGAAAGGAAGTTTTGTTCCCTCATTTTTTCCCAGAGTTTTGGCTCTTTTTATCATTGAATATGCATCACAAATGTTTGTCTGTTTATCTCCACCTTCATTTCTTCTTGGATTTTTATGATGTTTGGTGTGAGGAATGAGTGTGAAATGTAGATGCCTGACTGTTAACAGTGAGGGCTATAGTGGTTAAAAACCCAGACAAACACTCCCCCCCCCCCCCCCCCATGCCAGTTAAGCATTTTTTTCTCTCTTTCCTCAAAATGCATTCTGAAGGATTTAGACTGACCAGATGCGGAAAAAAATGGACTCCCCTAACACCCCCACCCCCAATCCCCCACCCCCAGCCCAAGGCCATTTAAGCAATATTTTTTCTTTGGTACAACATGCATTTTTAGCCTGACTGTTTACAGTCAGGGCAAAAGTCATGACTTTCGTCCGTCCATCCATCTGCCTGTAAACAATTGGTTTTCGACCGATAACTCCAGTTTGAATTATTTGATTTCAACCAAAGTTGATGTGTGTATATTTTCCAGCTAGTAATACAGGCCAGGTTTGAATATAAGTTCCACAACTGCCCCCCCCCCCCCCCCCCTCCCCCGGACTGTTTTTCCAAATTGAAGAATTGGGAGTTATTAAATGCAGACAAACAAAAATAGACTGCTATAACACACCACTGCTGCATACCAAATATTTTGAAGGATTTGGCGTTACAAAATGCAAACAAACAAACATTGACTACTATAACCCCCCCCCCCCCCTCCCCCCCCCCCCCACACACACACACACACACACACACACACACACACACACACACACACACACACACACACACATGTGTCACTTTGGCAATTATTCCCAAAATGCATTTTGAAGGATTGGGAGTTATTACATGAAAAAAAGAAAATTGACTCCTATAGCCCAACATTGCTTTATGTACTGCATCTTTAATCCTTTACCTAACACAAGTTGAAGCCAAAAATGGCTCCAACTATTTTGTGTCTAAACATTGCCATTGCTGGGACAGTCAGGCTGCATGCGTGACATCTCTCTAGTTTATTCTGCATTTTTTTCCCCGGAGTTTTGTTTTCATCATTAACTGGTAGAGTGCTGCATTATTTTTGATCACCAAAATTTGTTCACATGCCTTTGCCTTGTTACAATTTATGGGAGAGTGCAGGCACTCTCCACAAATTAAAATAAGGAAAGTCCATACAGGTAAAATAATGTCATTTAAAAGATAATATGAAGCATATCCGCTGAATATGTAGTCGTTATGGTATGTACACTTTAGAGTAAAGACCAAACATGGGCTTCCAGCACTCTACCAGTTAAACATCTGTCACAAATGTTTGTCCATTTAACTCCACTTACATCTCTTGTCAGATTTTTAAGAAATTCAGTATGAAGTATGAGTATGAAATGTAGATGCGCACATGGAAAAGAATTTGATTTGTTATTTAGTTTTGTGTTTCAAATTATCAAGCCATTATCTGTTTTCAGATGGGAGCATGTTTTTCTAAAGTATTCAATGGTTGTCCATTACATATAAACTGTACAGCAAGCTGGGTACATTACGACAGTCGAGGTAAGCTTTGTATAAATCTATGTCTACATATGACTGTAAAAATTAGTTAAACCCCTTCCTCCTACAGGGAAGGAGCTCCACCCTCTGGCCTTCCATCCATCTGTCCATGCACCCATTCATCCAAAGTTTGTTTTTCTGATAAGATGAACAACAGTTATCAGATTTCAATTAATTATGGTGTGTTGCTGCGTAATAGCAAAGTCATGGACAAATTCGATAACCACCATTATTGGATGTAAATTAAGAGAATTGTTACCCTTTGTTTCTTGAATTTTGCCGAAAATTTCATTGTTTATGCAATACTTTGTTTTCATGACATGTTTGTGTACTTTTTTTGCATTAACCAGTAAATTAAGCAGAAAAAGGAAAAATTTTCAAAATTACCTCATTCCTAACTAAATATGATGATGTATGCATTGTATATTGATATCATCTGTAGGGTTGATGAATGATTTTCATAGATTATGCAAATCAGCTTGACTTGTAATTTTTAACCTGTTGTGACTTACAGATGGCAGTACTTAAATATTTTAAAATCAAAATGACCAAAAAAACTTCTTTTATCATAAAAATTAAATACCTCATTGAAACAATCTGAAGTCTCCAATATTTTTACACAGTATTCCAATGGCCCAGACATAACTGGTGCTAACTCTAAAATATCTAGGGCCGAACACAAATGTTGCCCCCCAATTCCCAAAATTTGCAAGCTAAACCAAAAATTAGAAGTCCTATCTGGTCCTGCATACATCAGCTCTCTGTGCATGCACAGACGCCAGGAAGTGACCGGAATTGGTGCCAACACCATTCTTTGTTTGGCCCTTGTCAGATAACAACAAACTGACTTTTGTGCTTTTTAAATCTCAGTTT